>JAUCMX010000022.1:6478758-6698758 GCA_033459395.1 Hemibagrus guttatus | reverse complement strand
GCTCGGACAGTAGAGCCATGTCAAAGGCAGATCACAGGTATATATTAATGCCCTTGTTCTAATACATTATTCTTTTTATAGTAACAGATAATTCACCAGGATTTGCAAAGCAGATGCTCATATTCACGTAAAAGGTTAAGAATGAAAAACAAATCCATGATCATGAAAGCAGACCTGCAGTTTTTTTGCCACAAGAAAAGTCATATAACAATTTATAAAAGAAAGAAAGAAAAAGTGAGAGAGCGAGAGAGAGAGCGCGCGAGAGAGCGTGAGAGTGAAAGAGAGAGGAGAGAGAGAGAGGGAGAGAGAGAGAGAGTGAAAGAGAGAGGAGAGAGAGAGAGAGAGAGAGAGAGAGAGAGAGAGAAAGAGAGTGAAAGAGAGAGGAGAGAGAAAGAGAGTGAAAGAGAGAGGAGAGAGAAAGAGAGGAGAGAGAGAGAGAGAGAAAGAGTGAAAGAAAGAGGAGGAGGAAAAGAGAGAGAGAGAGAGAGAGAGAGAGAGAGAGAGGGGTGTGAAAGAGAGAGGAGAGAGAAAGAGAGGAGAGGGAGGGAGAGAGAGAGAGAGGGAGAGAGAGAGAGAGAGAAAGAGAGTGAAAGAGAGAGGAGAGACAAAGAGAGGAGAGAGAGAGAGAGAGAGAGAGAGAGAGAAAGAGTGAAAGAAAGAGGAGGAGGAAAGAGAGAGAGAGAGAGAGAGAGAGAGAGAGAGAGAGAGAGAGGGAAAGAGAGAGGAGAGAGAAAGAGAGGAGAGGGAAGGAGAGAGAGAGAGAGGGAGAGAGAGAGAGAGAAAGAGAGTGAAAGAGAGAGGAGAGAGAAAGAGAGGAGAGAGAGAGAGAGAGAGAGAAAGAGTGAAAGAAAGAGGAGGAGGAAAGAGAGAGAGAGAGAGAGAGAGAGAGAGAGAGAGAGAGAGAGAGAGAGAGAGATCCTGGTGAGGAAGCAGCTGCTAATAACATAAACCAACTTAATAAATAAAAAGTATGTCATTCATTAATAAAAAAATGCCATTCACATGTTCTAGCAGTGAAAATGAGTAAACTGAACACATGTACTCTAAAAAAGACATCTGAGGTAGAAAAAGTCTTTTGTTTCAGTCCTTGTTTGTGCAGAATTACAATAAGCACACATATTTCTCTTTGTTTCCATATAGTCCATAAACAATAAGATCTTTTCTTCCTTCTGACAACCATCATATCTGGATTTAGTAAAAAATCACCATCCAGTTCAGCACCTAAATGCAGCATAAAGCTTGAAATAACACACACACACACACACACACACACACACACACACACACACACACACACACACACACACACAAAACACCTGGGCTCTCGACTTCAACAGGCGTTTAAAAAAAAAAAATGATGGGAGATTTCCAGCTGTAGCACAATACATTATGTGTTTTTGCCACTCAGCATTGTGACGAATGGCCTACAACCTTTTTGGTGTCCCCTGCTACACCTTGTTAAACACTCATCAGATGCTGATTGTAAATAAAAGCATGCATTATTGGAGTGTCACAAAAACACACGCCTAGTCATGCACAACACACGTATAAGTTTGTATATTGTATTTCAGGTTCATGTTTAGAGCACCTCTGCGACGTCATTAGTGCTGCTTCTGTACCTAAAACTGGAAATGAAGCGGACATTCTTCAGGACTCAGTGGCTTGTATACTTCCTCTACTTCAAAATCAGGACAAGATTTTTGATAGCTAATCTGTACATGGTTGTAGAGGCAAGACTTTAATCCGGAGACAGAATTATTTTCATGGACTCTATTAGTGAAATCCGCTTCGGAATGGGAAGTCAAGGGAATGGGTAGATAACTCATAGAGACGTGAACATAACCGCAAGCCCCCTTTTTTGGCATATGGCTACTCTGACGGAGAAAGTCAGCTGCTGATTTCACTGTCACATAATCAGCGTAAGCTGGCGAAGGCTCAGGGATGGGAAGATAACTTGCAGAAACATGGCTGCAGCAACTGGACTCCAGTCTTGAAAAATGATTACTTTTATGGATTAGATTAGTCGAATTCTCCACCGCTGTTCTCAGGTCGATATAGGAATCAGCAACTGGGAGATAACTGGTAGATACATGCGTGTAGCAATAATTCTTTAATCTGGACACAGTGCTCCTTCTATAGAAAAGATCATCCGGCTCCAGTGTGTCCACTCCGAGACAGGACTTGGACAGTGGTGGACAGTCAAAAGATACACGGGTCGCAGAACCGGACTCTAATCTCTCGTAACTGGAATCTAATCCTGGCACAATGTTGCTTTCACAGAAAACGGAATCCCCTGTAGATTTCCCCAATTCAGGAACTTCTGGACAACTAGAAGATACAAAGTGACAGCACTGTGGTGTTTCCATGAAGGCGTTCTGATAGCTGAGGTCAGTGGTCAGCTCTTCATTGAGCTCTTGAGCATTTGGTTCGCCGATTGTTTGCTCAGTCACTCGTGAAACTTGTTCACAGACTTGTTTTTTACTTGTTTGCTGGCTAAAAGCCTGGAGCCTGCTGTCCAGAAGATGGTGGGAACTGTGATGGCCTGTTCGTACTCCTCCCATGTAGATAGGCTCAAAGAGAGTGGGAGAGTCCACAATTGGTAGCTTATGCTACAGAATAGAATGAGAGAGAAAATTGGTGTTAATTCATCATTTATCAGTATCATTGGCAATTTATATTCATGTCTATCAATCTATTTTCTGTAGTGCTTATCCTACACAAGGTCACAGGGATCCCAGGTGACTCAGGACATCTTGGACAGGGTTGGAACTGATCCCACACACTACATTCTACAACATTCACACATTACACACACTATAGAGATGAAAATCTGCCTACAATGCATGTCTTTGGACTGGGGGTGAAGGAAAACCTCCGAAGCACAAG
The DNA here is from genome assembly GCA_033459395.1 of Hemibagrus guttatus. Lineage (NCBI taxonomy): Eukaryota > Metazoa > Chordata > Actinopteri > Siluriformes > Bagridae > Hemibagrus > Hemibagrus guttatus. The sequence goes on along the minus strand of JAUCMX010000022.1, from coordinate 6,695,872 downwards.
GAGAACATGCAAAATCCACACAGGACACAATCAGACCCTCAACCCCAGAGGTACAGGCAAAGGCAAACCTACTAACCATTAAGCCACCATTGTCCCTAATATTCATGTCCTTGTGAAATAAATCTAATTACTGATCAATTACTGTGAAGGATTATAATATCAGTAGGTTTGAAGCAAAATCACACACTAGGGGCACACAAAGAGACAAAATAGCTTCTATAAGAGATAGAACTGAGATTGAGATGATGGAAAAATCATTGCAGATTCAGAGTACATGATCAAATGTGTTCACAAGTCATTCCTGTTCTCTCAGCATCTGATCCAGTTTTATTTCCAGCTATATTCAAATTCCAGTAAGCGATTGTACTAGACAAACTGTATCTCAGTTTTGTTTAATTTGTACACATCACCATGGTACCATTGTCTTTTTTTTTTTTTTTTTTTTAAGTATTATAGTCTAAATTTAGTATTTAGTATCTGTGGTTACCTGATGTGGAGAGACAGGAGACCAGGTAGACAGGCTGCTCTTAGATGGGTCAGGGACAACTGGACAGAGACACTGCTGAATCCTGATAGAAAGCAGTACATTCTCAATAAATGAATCCTGATAGAAAGCAGTACATTCTCAATAAAATGAAGCATTTTTCCTTTTTATCCTGTTTATATCCATATTTCTTCTTTTGGTTTGAGATTTAAATAGGAAACTAAAGTAAATTCTAGGTTCTAGGTTTAAAACTCTCTGTCAACTTGAATAGACACTATATTGCCAAAAGTTTTGGGACACTCCTCCAAATCATTGAATTCAGGTGTTGTTTTTCAGGGGTTGGGCTTTGCCCCTTAGTTCCAGTGAAAGGAACTCTGAATGCTTCAGCATACCAAGACATTTTAAACAATCTTACAGTTAGGAGATGTCCCCTTCCTGTTCCAACATGACTGCACACCAGTGCACAAAGCAAGGTCCATAAAGACATGGATGAGTGAGTATGGTGTGGAGGAACTTGACCGGCCTGCACAGAGTCCTGACCTCAACCCCATAGAACACCTTTGGCCAACATCAGTGCCTGACCTCAAAAAATGCACTTCTAGTGGAATGGTCAAAAATTCCCATAAACCCACTCTTAAACCATGTGGAAAGCCTTCCCAGAAGTTTTGAAGCTGCTATAGCTGTAAAGGGCGGGCCAACTCCATATTACATTCATGTGCATGTAAAGGCAGATGTTCCAAAACTTTTGGCAATATAGGGTATCAGCAAAAAAGATAGCGGTCATAATATGTTAAAAAAAAAGTGTTTAATGGAATTTATATTTACATATTCAACAAGCACTTGGTTTAAAGTCATTGATCTACCTTTCAGCCTGGCTGAGCATAATGATCACAATCAGCAAACTCCCTGTGGTGCACAACACTATGGCCATCACTGGTATGTGAACACTACCTGTACAAACACACACACCATTTCACAATGGAGCTGTGCATTGATGAAAGACAGGTGAGAGATATTGTATTTTTTTTGACTGAAATCACAACTTGCCTACAGTCACAGTGACCCATGGGCTCTCAGCGCCCCCTGTCAGTGTGTGAGCCTTCACACACACAGCATACTGTCCAGGAGACAGGTCATTTAGAGAAAACTGCTCAGCGTCACCACTTAGCACTCGGGCTGCAAAACAATAATGGAGGACTAACGTTACACACTTTTACACTCATATGTATTCATTTAGACTGAATTAATATTATGCTTTATTCAGTGACATTCTTTTGAAATTTTCTTCGAGAACAGCTACACTTTGCTACCAGCTATGATTTCTGCTATACATGTACTTCTAATTGTGAGAAAGAATCATTACATTACATGTACATAACATTGTACATACAAACATACACTTACAAAGGAAAATACTTACATTTCACTTTGCCATTGTATTTATACATGACAGTGTAGTTTTGGATGAAGCCACGCAGTTTCTCCAGAGGAACAGGCTTCCACTTCAGAGTCACATCACTGCTTGTTGTCTGTAGCACTTCTAGCATTGGGCCAGCAGAGGGCGCTGAAAAACACACACAACAATATTAACATCTGGCAGGTGACGCATAGGAAAACATTCATTCATTCATTGTCTGCCGCTTATCCGAACTACACTCGGGTCACGGGGAGCCTGTGCCTATCTCAGGCGTCATAGGGCATCAAGGCAGGATACACCCTGGATGGAGTGCATAGGAAAACAGTGTGGTTTAAATAAGACATTTGGAAAAGGCCACGTTCTGAGTAAGGAACTAAAACAGACCACACACCTTAAGCTTAAAGGCAATCGTTTGGATTTGCCACTTTACTGAAAAGTCATCTAGTTTGCATAGAATGAGGAAAAGTTCAATCAAAATATCAGCTCTGTGTCACAGAAGTACACAGAAAATGAATAGTCACCTGCTGATGTGTCACTTATGCAGAGGGAATGTTTTACATGAAATTTTAGTGCTTGTTAAAATGTAAATCATTTTCACTTACAGTATTTGGCAGACGCCCTTATCCCGAGCGACTTACATTTATCTCATTTATACAACTGAAGGTTAAAGGCCTTGCTCAGGGGCCCAGCAGTGGCAGCTTTGGTGGACCTGGGATTCGAACCTTCTGATCAGTAGTCCAACACCTTAACCACTGAGCTACTACTTCCCCTGAGCCACTTGTGCTGCGTTAAAGGATGGTTTCTACACATACTTATGCATTGAGGCATTTATAGTTATGGGGATCTGGTAGCTCAGTGGTTAAGTGGTTGATCCCTGAGCAAGGCCCTTAACCCTAAGTTGCTCAGCTGTATAAAATGACTTGGATTTTAAGTCGCTCTGGATAAGTGCATCTGCCAAATGCCAGGAATATAAATGCAATGTGTGATTTAGTACGCAGTTATCTGACACAGCATCTATTTTAAACATTGTGGCTAACACTGACATTTTGGTCCAAGAAGAATTTTATGGTGGTCAAAAGTCCTGCTTGTTGTCCTGGTGGTTCAGTGATGGAACAGTGTAAAACATGAGACTGAACCACCACGAAGACTGATGTTACTTGGGTAGAGATCCCTAGCTTTTTCCCCTCTTTGCCATTGATTCTGCAGTGTGACATTTATTTAGTTTTTCATTTCCGCCCCCTTGTGGACGCCTACAACGATCAGCCATAGCATTAAAACCACCTGCCTGATATTATATTGTATTATAGCTGCCAAAACCGCTGTAAATACACTGTGTGTTCTATCACAGCCAGCATTAACTATTTCAGCAATTTATGCTACTTCTGTGGGATCTCTTCTGTGGGTTCAGACCAGAAGGGCTAGCCTTTCCTCCCTATGTGCATCAGTGAGTTTTGGGTGCCCATGACCATGTTGCTGGTTCACTGGTTTTCCTTCTTCGGGCATCATTTGCCATCTACAAACAACTGCATACAGGAAACAGCACATAAGATCTGCTGTGCAAAACACATAATTTAATCCTCGCCCAATACAAGCGCCCTTTAATATAAAAACCCTTCAATATCATCTTGAATGTTTTAAAAAAAATCCTTATTCAGTCTTGTGTATTTTTAGGACTACTTCTCTCGTATAAATATGGAAGTATTAGTATTACTTCTCTCTTGATCATGATCATTACCACACTTGCACTAAGCCTGTGGAGTCACAGACATGATGAAACACTGCAATGTAGCAATATATTTAAAGCCAAATAATCAGATTATATACTAATCATAAAAACATGCATTTTTAATGCTTGCCAAATATCACAGTGATGCTGTATAAACTGTCAGATAAAGCATGAGGAGTTACAAATTCTACAGGTGTTTCACACTTTTTTTTTCACACTCAAAGACATAATTTTCTCTTTCTGAATCTCATAGATCCTGTCTTATGCAAGTATTGTGCATGTCTATACAAACCTCCCTGTCTGGTGAAGGCAATAGCAAATCTTGCAGCCCCGGCTGTGCTATTATGAAGAACTCGAACAGAGACATTATACGGGATCTCAGGATGCACTCCTTCTACAACACACATATGCAAATAAGTCACGGTTTTTTAACTTCATATAAAACCAATTCAAAACCAAAATGTATACTGCAGTGAATTACACACCTGTAATAATAAAGCTTGTTTCAAAGCCGTTCAGGATTTTCCAGTGCAAACCAACCACTGTGGTGTCTGGTATTGGAAACCACTCAACCACATAGCTGGACTCTGATTGGTTCACCATCACTTTCCATTCCACCTTCAGCTGGAAGTCATCCAAAGCTTTGACACTGATGCTTTCAGGGGGTCGGAGCTCTATTTTAAAGATATTTATCATGCTTCTTAAAAACTTGGCTAGGTAACTCATTCAGTGGTTCAATGATTCATGTGAAGTCTGTGCCACAAGTGTCATCAGTCACTGCCTAGCAATATCCCTAAGGTTAAAAACCGTTAAATAAAATGCTTTGATAATTACAGTAGTTCTCCAGCTATCTATCCTGCTTGCTGAGGCGCAGGTGTTCATGTTGGTAAGCTAAGCAATTATTCCCAAATGTTAAGCACCGTGCCTACCTTTTATTACGTGAAGGATTTGCTTGTGTTGGCATGTTTAAAAGAAGCAAAAGTATTCAAAGTCGCTTTGGATTGAATACGTCAGAATTTCTATATAAAGCTCTAATGAATAGACATAAATGACAATACGCTTGGATAAACAGAATCATTTCTCAACAACAACAATAATAAAAGTATTATTTTTTTTTTATTATTAACCTTCAGTATTTCATCAAGTAAAATGTTGTAGATTTTAAGACTTTTTAAGATGCCATTTCAAATATAATTTAAGCCTAAATTTGTAGGGATTATGTATAGAAAATATATAAAATAATATCAAACATATATAAAATAATATATAAACAATCAGAGTAACTGACACATTAACAGTAAAGATTTTTTTCTTTTCATTTGTAAAAAAAAAACAAAAAAAAACCCCCACCATATTTCATTATACAGCAGTTAGATAAGTGCCATTTCAAGAGTGCTGATATTTAGCAAGAGCACTGTACACTTCACTGTTTTACTAACTGCCTAAACTGTAAACTGGTGAGCAAAAGATAGCTTTAGCAAATATTCTGTGCCTTTTGTTCTGCATACGAAATTCAACTGCGTTGTCAACCACTGATACAGAGTTTAAATGTTTAATGGCACAGTACACAGTGAGCTTCATTTGCAGATATTCTGCTGGCTATTTGCAAGTATTTGCTCTTCTCCAGCCAATTTACATTAAATCTACCTTTCCTCACATCCCCGGCGCTTGTACACACTAATTTTAGCTCATCTGCACGTGCCTGAGCCACATCAGCAGACTAATGCTTGTGCAGCGTGACGTCTGGTGTCATTTTGCTTGTTTGTTTGTTTTTTACATAAATGACACAAAAGAAAGTTCAGTAAAAGTCACCTGACTGAAGCATAAAATTTAAGACCACGCAATTTCAAGACAATTTTCTAAAATAAATATTCAGGCAATTGAATTTCATTTCAGACTTTTTCAGAACCTGCAGACTTCCTACTTTTAATACCAATTTCCACCAACAGGGAGCTGATTTCTTTATCCATAATTACATAGCAGAATATTGTGTTCTATCTCTCTGAGATCCTTATCCTTATCATATACCTTAATACTAATATAAAGAGAGCATGCCCATTACTCACCTGCATCCTTGTCTCCAGGTATGTGTATGTGCGCTGGCGGTGACGTCCCTGCCGAGTTAGAAGCAGTCAGGTTGCAGTTACAGGCGTGAGCAGTGACAGAAAGGACGCAAGAAGTGCTGGAAGAATCCAGATGACCGCAGTCCCAGTAGGATGAGTCCAGTTCGTTCCAGCACGATGCGGCATAGCGCTGGATTATGCCATTAGTGTGTGGCCACTGGAGGGGCTGAGGCAGAAGAGAAGCTAGTGGTAAACTTTAATGAAAACCACTCTGATTTGTTGCACAGCTCTCATTTCTGTAAACACTGCCAAGCCAAATGGGTTGCTGAAACGAAAACGTGTAATTTGTGGGCGGTTTCAGCTACACTGCCAAAAAAATAAAAACAAACCTTCAAACCCAATTCAAAAATGAACAGAAGACTGTATGGTATATGAATATTTACAATACAGTCTGTCTTGTTGAAAAATCATCAGACCAGTTCAGCTTGATGTGATCAGTATTAAACACACACACACACACACACACACACACACACACACACACAGCATAGATACATTGCACTACTGTCACTAATTCTAGCTGTAATATAAATAAGAAAAATGACAAAGAATTGTGGTATATTGATGCACTCTTTCTAATACATTATTGTTTTAAGTTTACTGATACAGGCCAAGCTGATTTTTTTTTATTCATTTAATTTTATTAACTTCAAAAACAGAGATGCTGGTGAATATGTGAGTGTTCAGAGCTGCTCTAAAGTAATAAAAGGAACTGTCTTCTTACTATAAAACAGTTCATGACAAACAATCATGACACTTTTTTCATAACATACTATGGGCCATGCTGTTACAGGTCATAAACTGTTTTTGCAGTATGCATTTATTTAGCACAGTTTTCAAAATTCATAATAATCTAAATTTTAGTTTTAGTCAAATTCTCAAAGCCAATCAATAGATTTTAATTCTAATTACATAACTATTCTTTTACTGACTGTTTATTTTTTCTAAAGCACACTCTGAATAAGGATACATGTATAAAAACAGGAAAGGAAACAATAAAAGAGGAAGGGATGTGGTCACTTTATTATGAAACAAACCACAGTGAAGGAGAAATGAATAAAAAGAAATAAAGGCACTTATAAAGAAAGGATAGGAGTAAACATCAATTCACATGATATGTTTAACAATCTACTCATAATCCCTACTGATCCCGAAAGCTTGCCAAAAGAATATAAACGCACTGATGAAGAAAGAGTATGAGTAAACATAAAATCATATGATATCCTTGGCACAATCTACCCACAATCCTTACTGATACTGAAAATTAGTCAAATCTTATTCAAAAACGAGGCCCTGTTAATCTCTGTTCTAGGCCATGGCACTAAAACCAAGAAAAGTTCAGAGATCAGAACTAATCTGCTTTTGTTTGTTCAGCAGAAATGCCACCAATGCAGATAAAAGGAGGAAAAAAACAGCTCTTGGGTTTCTGCACCCACCGCTATGCATCGTGGGGCCTGTTTCCTGATGTCTCACCTCATATTCAGGTTTCCTTCAGAAACTGACTGCGCAATAATAATAATAATAATACTGCCAATTATCAACCCAGATTAATGAAATACAACTCTGCACCCGGCCTCATTAAAACACTTATTATATGAGAAGAGAGGTGTTATTATTCATGGGAGGCTCTAAAGAGATGAGGCAACAGCACAGGTAATTATGCCTATATGAAATAATCAGCTATATTATTTACAGCGCTCATTATATTGGGTAACATGAGGGGATAGTTCGATTAAATAGCAAAAGAAATGATTCTCAACTCTGTGGTTCTCTACAAATGCCAGAGTTACATAGTATGGTGTTTTTTAAGGCATGGATTGTCAGTGATGGTGCATCATTTATGTCCAATTGCTTCACTTATTTCCAAATACAATAAAAAGCACAACTCGTTATGATTTCACTGCACGCTTGCTGCAATTCTGTCCCTCATTCACTGCCTCATCAAGCTATATCATGCCAAAGTGGTTTTGAGTAACGGAAGTGGTTTACAAAGTTTCCACAAACTATCAACACACTCAGGAAGTCTAAAATAACACTTGAAAAAAAAAAAAAAAGTTTCTGAAATACTCAAACCAGCTCATCTGGCACCAAAAACCATGCCAAAGTCACAGAGATCACTTTTTTCTTCATTTTGATATTCAATGAAAGCTTTCGACCTGTATCTGCATGATTTCATGCATTCAGCTGCTGCCACATGGATAATTGCATGAATTTTGTATTTTCCTAATATCAAGCATCAAGTTTGACATTATAAGAATTTTCTATTTATTTATTTTCAGAAATAAAAGATTGGGGAAAAAGGCTAAATTATCTGCTAGTTGAATAAGACAACTTATTATAACATATTATATTACACACACACATACATATTATATAAATATGATGTAAATATATATATATATATATATATATATATATATATATATATATATATATATATATATATATATATATATATATATATATATATATGTTTATGTCGAATGTTCATACAATTCTGTATATCTGTTACTATAGAAGCAATGCTAGATATAATTTGAAGAAATGAAGAAATGTTAGATATATTTGCCTATATTAAAGCTGTGTAGTGATTATAACATAAGATTACCTTCCACAGCAAGGTGATGCGTCTCTTTCTGCTCCTGTCTACCGGCTGGATGCGTCTCCAAAACTCTGGGGCGGCCACTGGTGCTTAGAGATCCAAACAAACACACCACTTATTACTATCTCTCTTTAAACCCACACCACACACCTGGTTTGAGCTCTGTATCACCCTCTCACCTGCCTCTGCTGTGGTGGCCTCTACATATCCACTCCAGGAACTCCAGTGATGCTTCGCTCTCAAGTCCTGAGCACGAACCCTGACCAAGTGCTTCGTTCCTGGATATAAGCCACACATGTCCATCTTCCAGTCATGAAGAAAAGCAGTCACTTTGGGGAAGTTTGCCTTAAATAAACAGCAAAGTTTAGAACTCTTGTAAGCACATGTGCTGATGTTTTCTTGTTCTATATGTAAGTGGGAGGCATTAATTAGATGAGGAAACAGCAATTAGGGAGGTTTACCTATATGAATATAATCAGCAAGATTAATGATGCACTTGTTTTATTGGTTCTTGACTTATGGCTTGGACAGGTGCACAGAGACGCTTTAACATTTCTCTAAGTTAGATAAGCAAATTATCTACAGTTTGCATAACAAATATCATTCGATAGTGTGACTCAGGTGAGAATTGAATAACTACAGCCTTCTTCAGAAGAAGCCTTTGTTTGTCACTTATACTGTACATTACAGAGTGATGTTGAATTGTTTACTTTGCATATCACAGCTTGTTAGGAGTCAGAGTAGAGGGACAGTCTAGACACATTGCCCCTGGGGCATAGAGCTTTATTGGAAAGAGTCTTGTTCAGTGCAGCTTGGCAGAGCTGGGGCTTGAACCCCCACCCATCTGATGACTAACCCAGAACCTTAGAAGCTGTGTTCAAGTAAGTTTCAGTAAGTTTCAGTACTTTTGTATTTGTCTGTAAAGTTTCTGCAGGAGAACTGCACATATCACAACCAGAAGCATTATATTACATAACAGATGTGAAGCAAAGCAAGTGATATTTCAGCACATCAGTTACGCAACACAGTGAAGACAGTGTTCTTTAAAAGCTGTTCATTGCTAGCGTATTAAAAGCAAAGAACTCTATTCAGACTAAAGTGCACACAGATAGGAGCTGAAATCTGAAATCACACACATCTATATTCATAAAGTAGAATTTAAAAGACAATTTGTTACAAGCACATATTTTACCCTGATATAAACATGACTGAAAATGGCAGGTTTTTGTGATGTAAAAAAAAAATGAAACCAACTTAAATTATGGCAAATTATGGATACAATTTCCACTTTCAATGTGAAAATGCATCGTATAAAAATTAAGTGAAAAACAATCAGAAACTTTTTAGGGAAAAAAAGGAAAGAAAAAAAACTTGCAAGACCCTAGTGCATAATCTAAACTAATACTTTGTTGAAGCAACTTGTAATTCACTTGTAACCCAAAGGCAGCATGACATCCTCCGCAAGAGCAAGCTCTTTCACATACAGTAGCGGATGGGGGTCAATGTCCTGAGCCGGGCAAGGACATGGAGTGACCTCCTCAGCTGAGCATGGAGGTGGAACGATGTCCTTGGTGAAGTAGGAAAGCTGAGCCAGAGTAGAGCAGGAAGACTGTAGGGGAAGAGTGAAGGCCTTGTTGAGCTGTAATGGCGCCCCTGGTCAGGCAGAGGGGCAGGAGGATGAACTCAGTAGAGCAATAAGGCAGAGCCACATCCGAAATGGTGCAGGGAGAGAAGGAGACAGCTCCAGTCATGACACGACTCCAAACAACTTCAAAAATATATGAGAGGAAGTGAATAACTTTGAGCCTGAAGGTCCTTGATCAGCGATTCTCTCAGATTGCGTCTTTGGTAACTCACACTGCATGATTGTCACTCGCGTGCATGAGCTCCGATTTGCCTCCGATTTCAGGCATTTCCCTGCGATTTCGCGAAACCCATCGGCGACTGAAAATCAGGGCTAAAATCGTGTAGTGTGAACTCGGCATTAGAGATGTATGGAAAAACCCACGACTGCATCAAATGCGGGAGTGAGGCCTGGCAGAAGTGGCAATTTTTAAAAATAAAGTACATATAATTTTAAGTTATATATATAAAATTATAAGTTTATTGTTTCTTTGCGGCCTGGTACCAAATGATCCACGGCCTGGTACCAGTCCATGGCCCGGTGGTTGGGGACCCCTGTATTACGCCACTTTTTGGATAATAGTCGATCAGTGCGTATCAGTTTTTCAATTCTTTCTTGCATAAACATTGTCGATCCATCAAATGTTGAAGGCATCTCCTGTGCACGGCCAAATTTTGGTTAGATTCAGGTCTAGACTCTGTTACAGCTATACAAAAAAGTTTCATCTTCTTTTGGTTAAACCATTTATCAGTAAGCATTGTGTGTTCGAGCATATTTACTTTTTTAAAGCCAGTGTCAAGGTTCTATTTAAAAACCCTGCTGAGAGTGTTTCATTCAAAACAACATTAAAGGTGTGAAAGGTGTTTGCAGGTGAACAGGAATTCCCCAGAAATTCAACTGAACTCTGAATACACATAACTACTGACATTATTTTCACATTTATCTTCATTTTTCCTAATGAACAGATGCCTATTGTGTGTTCTTACCTGCTGAGGAGTGCGGTACTCTATCTGCAAAACACGAAGGTTCTTCTCAGATTGGACATAATCAGAATGGGGCTCTTTCCACTCTAGCTTTAGACAAGTGGCATTTTCTGGTAGAGTAGCGAGCACTGTGATTTGCGGTGCGTACATCTTAACTGCACAAAATTAAAGTGAAGTGGTAAATACACTATTAATCACCTCTCTTAGTGTAACATTATATACTGTGGAAAATCTGCAAAAGACTGCATCATAGGATGAAGGAATGTCACTCTGAAAGTCACTTAAAATTTAAAGATTAATCTGCATGCATGTGGGTGGGTGTAAGGCTGAGTGTGAAGCTAACATGAATGATGTGTCAGACATGATGGGTGAGGCGTAAAAGGACAAACAAAAGACAGAAACTGAGAAAAAAAGAGCATAAAATCAGAGATAAAATAAAAAAGTTACTACGGCTAAATACCTTGATTAATCCCGTTGAAGCAGTGAGTTGGTAAACTGGTGGATGTGGAGGAAGTGAACATCAGCACATCCACACAGAAGCAATGAGACACTGATCCAATTTTCACAGAGCACTGGGTGGATGTGGTATTACAAGAGTCTGTGGAGATTTTTTTATTCATACAATTGGACCTGAAATAAAAAACAGAGCTACTTAAGTTAGGTTTTACATTTCTCCAGAAAATAAATAAAAGTCCTTCCTCTTTTCATACCACAGTGCTCAATTCTTCATTCTGATTGGTCAGAAGGTGTTGATCATTATGATTATTATTATTATGATTATTATTATTATTATTATTTTCTTTTTTTTTTTTTCACCACAGCACATTTGAATAGCACGATTCTGATTGGTTAGAAGGTGTGTAGTGTTTTTGGGATAACAGCGAGGCATGGAAAGTAGTTCCAGCTTTGAAAGGGACAATAAGTTAACAATAATAATGCGCGTATTGTTTTTCTATAATAACTGATACACTTTGAGACTTGTATGACTGACACTCCACATAATGAAAGAATAATAAATGAAATTGCATCGTTTACGAAAGTACAACGTGTAACTGTTGATGTGCTGACGAATTTTGTTATGAGACAAAGAAGAGTTTATGCTTTCTAGTTTTTTTTTGCTGGTAAAATGACAAACATTTGAGCCAGAGAAAGAAAAAAGAGAGAAGGACTCCTTATCTTATAAGAACAGGAAATATCCTGTCTCTCAGATGGTCTATAATAAATCTTATTATAAACCACTGTTGGTGTTTCTTTTATTAATATACTAAATCATTTAATTAATCATTAATATACTAATCATCGGAAAATCGCTGTGGTATAAGTGGTATTTTATTCCATATATAACAGCAGCTCTGAAACAAATTGTGACTTAAATGAATGCACTTGTTCTAATACTTTACAGTTTCTATCGTAACAATATACACACAATTTATTTAGATTTGTGTAATTGTTGATCTGTGGCTGCAAGGTTTATATCATGCCATTTGTTCTAATACTTTAATACTTTATTCTTATTTTAAACTGTGTTGATCTGGTGATATCTTCTGTGAAGGGATGTTTATTTAGCGTTTATGGAAGGAGACTCCAGTGTCAGAGATTGAAGACTGAGGGCATTAAGGTTTCATGGTAATATGACTAGCTTTATTTTTCCATTAACTTCCAAAAAGAATAAAAAGAGGAAGGCGAGTGAGGAAATAATGACTTGTTTCTTAGGCACCCCAAGACCTAAGTATCTATGAATAAAAGAGCATGACAGTCCATTTTTAGTGAATAAAATTGTGTAATAAAAAAAATGTTAGGGTGTAAGATGAATAAAACACTGCAGCACATGCACGGAAAATAGTCAGTTTTTTGGCACGGGAACAACTCCACTACATTTCACCTAGCATGGCGCTGATTATTTGCCTGTAACCGCATGCCCCCAGATGTTTTACTGCTTACTTACTTGACATCTCTTATACATTAATCTCAAGATGTGATTCTGGTCTGCATTAAAATATCATTAAAGAGAGTTCAAAGACCAGATTAAATTTGATGAACCGTAAACAAGTTCATTGTAGTGTACTGTATCAAAGACAAGACACTCCTTCAACCTGAACAGTTTGCATGTTTTCATTTTGTTGTAGAATGCTGCAGAACCAGATTTCTGACTATTCTTCTATATCATGCGTGCCAAAATTGAGCTGGACAGGTTTCAGGTGAGTTTGGCACAAACCAAAACCAGTCAACTCTCTACACCATGAAGCTAATTTTGGTATCTTGTATAAATGTAAACATGAATAAATCTGTCACACATTTCAAAAACTGTAAAATGAAATCATTTCATGGATATGGGGGAACTTGGGTTCTTACATGGTAACCTGCATCATGTATCTGACGTTCTCTAGACTGGGGGCAGTCCAATAACAGGTGATGTTCGCATGCTCCAGGAGTTCACAGCCTGTAATTCTGAGCTCTATAGAAGAGACTGGATAAAGGAGAAGAAAAATCACATACTGAATACACATTTTTAGACAAATCATACATCCATGACAAATCAGGATCTTAGAAGTAAATTCTATGAATTCTGTGGGTTTAACATATTAAGCCATAAAGTTTTGACCTTGAAAAAGTCTATACGTTTTTAACTGCGAGCAATATTTTGGTGTAAAACATCTCATGTATATACAGTAGCATATCAATAACATTCTATATAAATCCAAGGTTTGAACACTTTCTAGACTAATTTGTGTTGTTTATCTATATATTGTATACACAGCATATTTATAAGGGGCATTGGTGGCTCAGTGGTAGGTTTCTTGCCTATCGTGTAGAAGGCCCGGGTTCAAACCCCAGCCACTGGATGCAGTGCCGGCCCCAAGCCCAGAAAAATGGGAGAGTTGCGTCAGGAAGGGCATCTGGCATAAAACATTTGCCAAGTTGTTGTGCGGACAAGTTGGTCCGCTGTGGCGACTCCGAACAGGGAGCAGCCGAAAGCAACCACTTTATTTATAATGGATATATTAATAATAACTACATATAAATGATATACAGGCATTTAAAGAGTTTACTCATTTCTAAGCTTGATATATTCTAGTCATCGCTTCTTGAAGGAGCCAATTAGAAAAGTGGTATCTCAAGAATTCTTTAAAGTTACATGTTTTATGAGTTTTTTCTCAGAAAGGGAAGCACTGTTCTGAGGTCCTGATTATCCTTTCTTCCACCACAAAGTTCTTTCGTTTTTAACAACGTTTCTTGTTTTTTGTTTTTTTTTAATCAAGGGACACTGACATGCAATTAATCTAGGAGTGGTTTTAGCAATTAAGGAGCACATCTATTGTTATCTCAGACATAGCTTTCAATTTGACATTCTTGCAAAAAAGATTCAAGCTTGCATCCTAAAAGCTTTTCTCGGTAGTCTCTGGAGGACCATTACACGTAATAAGCAAGCCCATACAACAACAGGGGCTTTCTCTATAGTATAAAGCTGGAACTGCTCATCATCTAAAGCACCCCAGAAGTACACCTTGTTTTCTAAGCATGCACATAAGGATTGTGTAATATTTTATCAAGCAACACAATTTCTCTAGAGAGCTGTGGTTTCTTACCTGTCAAGAAAAGCATGGAGATCCTGCATATCCAGGACAAAAGTGTAGCGCAGGTGTGCTTCTTTCTCTCCATTCCACCTCTAGGTGCGTGTGTTGTCTTCTATCTCTTCTTCATGTGCTACCAAAACAGAATAAAAAGGGGAGCTGAAGCAATGAAAAAACAGGTGTGATGTTACAGAATGACAGAATGATGGATGGATCAAAAAGAAAAGGCTTCACACTTAAACCCACACATAGCAATTCGTCCAATAGGTTTTGTTGTCACTTCTGCAGAAGTTTGTCGCCGGTAAGCATGAGTCACGACTCGAAGATTGAAACAGACTACAACAAAAAAGTGTAATCTTCCCAGTCACAGTCACAGACGGCAGGATGGAGGGGGGGCAAGTTTAGCTGAAAGCCTCATGATACTCGGAAGAAAGGTAATCTGCCCACACTGCTGTTTCTCGTCCAGTAGACTAATTTCTCAGAAGTTTTTTAACGCCTGTTCACAGACTGGTCCATAACGTGCGTCATCTACTCGTAATGTGTATATTAATTACTTGTTTCTCATTTGCATATCAAAACATTACCTGAAGCAGAGAAGGGGTTTAAAAAAAAAAGACGCTCAGATTTTTTTCCCCATAATTTTATTATGAGACCTGTATCTTTAGGGTTTATGAAGACTTTATGCAGTATGTACTTATTTATAATGTTTACTTTCCGTGGAGAGAGAGAGAGAGAGAGAGAAAGGGGCGGGGATATGTTTGCATGCTGATACGTGATTGGTCAGTCACAAATGATTCGCGGGTGTTGAAATGTTGCCAGCTGCTGATCAGAGTTGCCAGGTCCACGTTTTAAACCGCAGATGCGGTTTATGGCTATTATGATTACCGGAAGCTGTCGCAATCTTGAGATGGGCATAAACAGGAAACATGGCACGCACATGTTACACGCGACACTGTTGCCCAACTTATTTGCTTCATAAAGACGAGAAACGAGAACTGGATGTCCAATAACACAACCAATGTGGTGCTGCCATGCAAAAATCCCCTATAATATATATATGTATATAATATAAATATATGTTAAAACATGCACGAGTGGTGATGTGATATTTATACTCTTGTATATATATATATATATATTTATTTTTTTTTTTTTTTTTTTTTTTCTATAATTATTAGTTGGTAAAACATTTAGAATGCTGCTTCTTTATTCATCTTCAGGAAATTGCAATAAATTAAATTAATTCATTGTCTACCACTTATCCGATCTATTCTCGGGTCACGGGGAGCCTGTGCCTATCTCAGGCATCATTGGGCATCAATGCAGGATACACCCTGGATGGAGTGCCAACCCATCGCAGGGCACACACACTCTCATTCACTCACGCAATCACACACACACACTACAGACAATTTAGAGATGCCAATCAACCTACAATGCATGTCTTTGGACTGGGGGAGGAAACCAGAATACCCGGAGGAAACCCCCAAGGCACGGGGAGAACATGGTGGAGGCAGGAATCGAACCCCCAACCTTGGAGGTGTGAGGCAAACATGCTAACCACCAAGCCACTGTGCCCCAGTAAATGTTTTTTTTTTAAATTTTAAATTTTAAATTTTAAATTTTAAATTTTAAATTTTAAATTTTAAATTTTAAATTTTAAATTTTAAATTTTAAATTTTAAATTTTAAATTAACTTAACTTAACTTAACTTAACTTAACCTTATTTTATTTTATTTTATTTTATTTTATTTTATTTTATTTTATTTTTTTATTTTATTTTATTTGTTTGTTTGTTTGTTTGTTTGTTTACAATATTTGGTGTTGGCCTGGACAATATGAATAACTACAGTATGTCAAATAGCCCTGGCAAATTCTTTTTTTGGTTCTTGACTCTTTTGGCTCTCTTTTTGGCTCTCCAACAGTTTCCTTTTTTTGGCAAAAATCACCAGGTTTTATATTGTTTCATGACTCTTACTCTAACATTACCATACTTTGCATTATGTAAGCAATTAATCAATGATGGACAGGCTAGACAGGGGATGACAAATTGTTCATAACAATTAATTGGCTCCAAAATAACCTACATGGTAAGCGTATCTGATAAAATGGACAGTAAGTGAAATTTGAATATGATGTCATAGACTTTGACATACAAGGACTGATAAGACTCAAACATAAAACAAAGCAGCTGACAGTGAAAAAATAATATCATTTTTTCCACAGAAACAGAGAAACAGGAAAAGACCCACAGATAGGGGAATAACCTTTTTTGTGCTGCAACTGATTTTTTAAGCTTATATGGCATAATCTCATATCCAGTTTGTTTAGTCCTTGAACTTTAGCCTATATGTTGCCTAATTGCCTGATTTGATACAATTTTATATTATATAACAGAATTCATTTTACTGAGTATAATTCTAACCTACTATGAGTACAACAAAATTAAAACACCTAATAATTCATAAAAAACTACTAATTAGCTGGGGATTATTTTTAAAAACAGTGTTACAGGCAGTATTGTGTCAAATCCCATGCTTGTTGCTTTTGGATAAAATGTTAACATTATATTGAAGAAGAGGTCAATATTTATCATATATATATATGTCTACCACTTATCCGATCTATTCTCGGGTCACAGGGAGCCTGTGCCTATCTCAGGCGTCATTGGGCATCAATGCAGGATACACTCTGGATGGAGTGCCAACCCATCGCAGGGCACACACACACTCTCATTCACACACACAATACAGACAATTTAGAGATGCCAATCAACCTACAATGCATGTCTTTGGACTGGGGGAGGAAACTAGAGTATCAGGAGGAAACCCCCGAGGCACAGGGAGAAACCCTGGAGGTGTGAGGCGAATGTGCTAATCCGTTAACCACTAAGCCACCGTGCCCCCCCATATATATATATATATATATATATATATATATATATATATATATATATATATATATATATATATATATATATATATATATATATATATATATGTACACTAACATTCAAAAGTTTGGGATCACTCAAAAGTTTTATTGTTTTCCAAGGAAACACACACAAAATTAGTCTGAATAGAAAATATAGCAAAAGAACAGGACATGCTGACATGTCAGAGTTAGAAATAATGATTTTGATGGAAATGATGAATGTTTTCTTCAAACTTTGCCTTCATCAAAAAAACCACCTTTTGCAGCAGTTACAGCCTGGGCATTCTAGCTGTCAATTTTTCAAGATAATCTGATGAGATTTCACCCCATGCTTCCTGGAGCATCTCCCACAAGATGGATTGGCTGATGGAGTCTTCCTCCGTATCTGAAATCAAGCTGAAATATGCAAGTGATCCCAAACTTTTGAGCAGTAGTATATAGGGCATTGGTGCATATAGGGCATTGGTGTGGTGTGGCTCAGTGGTAGGTTTCTCACCTATTATGAGGAAGGCCCGGATTCAATTCCCAGCTAATGCCCAAACCCCAGCCACTGGATGCAGTGCCCAAGGACAGAAAAATGGGAGGGTTGCTTCCGGAAGGGCATCTGGTGTAAAACTTGTGCCAAGTTGTTGTGCGGACCAGTTAGTCTGCTGTGGCGGATCCCATTTCCGCCGTGTGTGTGGAGTCTGCATGTTCTCCCCGTGCCTTGGGGGTTTCCTCCGGGTACTCTGATTTCCTCCCCTGGTCCAAAGACATGCATTGTAGGTTGATTGGTGTCTCTAAATTGTCTGTAGTGTGTGTGCCCTGCGATGGGTTGGCACTCCGTACAGGGTTTATCCTGCCTTGACGCCTGAGATAGGCACAGGCTCCCCGTGACCCGAGAATAGATCGGATAAGTGGTAGACAATGAATGAATATATATATATATATTGTTGTATTTGTGTGCTGAAGCTTGAATTCTGATCCTCTGATCAACAACCCAGAGCCTTAATATATATATATATATATATATATATATATATATATATATATAGCACATATATATACAGTGGGGCAAAAAAGTATTTAGTCAGCCACCAATTGTGCAAGTTCTCCCACTTAAAAAGATGAGAGAGGCCTGTAATTTTCATCATAGGTACACTTCAACTATGAGAGACGGAATGAGAAAATTTCACATTGTCTGATTTTTAAAGAATTTATTTGCAAATTATGGTGGAAAATAAGTATTTGGTCACCTACAAAAAAGCAAGATTTCCTGCTCTCACAGACCTGTAACTTCTTCTTTAAGAGGCTCCTCTGTCCTCCACTCGTTACCTGTATTAATGGCACCTGTTTGAACTCGTTATCAGTATAAAAGACACCTGTCCACAACCTCAAACAGTCAGACTCCAAACTCCACTATGGCCAAGACCAAAGAGCTGTCAAAGGACACCAGAAACAAAATTGTAGACCTGCACCAGGCTGGGAAGACTGAATCTGCAATAGGTAAGCAGCTTGGTGTGAAGAAATCAACTGTGGGGCAATTATTAGAAAATGGAAGACATACAAGACCACTGATAACCTCCCTCGATCTGGGGCTCCACGCAAGATCTCACCCCGTGGGGTCAAAATGATCACAAGAACGGTGAGCAAAAATCCCAGAACCACACGGGGGGACCTAGTGAATGACCTGCAGAGAGCTGGGACCAAAGTAACAAAGGCTACCATCAGTAACACACTACGCCGCTAGGGACTCGTATCCTGCAGTGCCAGACGTGTCCCCCTGCTTAAGCCAGTACATGTCCGGGCCCGTCTGAAGTTTGCTAGAGAGCATTTGGATGATCCAGAAGAGGATTGGGAGAATGTCATATGGTCAGATGAAACCAAAATAGAACTTTTTGGTAAAAACTCAACTTGTCGTGTTTGGAGGAGAAAGAATGCTGAGTTGCATCCAAAGAACACCATACCTACTGTGAAGCATGGGGGTGGAAACATCATGCTTTGGGGCTGTTTTTCTGCAAAGGGACCAGGACGACTGATCCGTGTAAAGGAAAGAATGGGGCCATGTATCGTGAGATTTTGAGTAAAAACCTCCTTCCATCAGCAAGGTCATTGAAGATGAAACGTGGCTGGGTCTTTCAGCATGACAATGATCCCAAACACACCGCCCGGGCAACGAAGGAGTGGCTTCGTAAGAAGCATTTCAAGGTCCTGGAGTGGCCTAGCCAGTCTCCAGATCTCAACCCCATAGAAAATCTTTGGAGGGAGTTGAAAATCCGTGTTGCCCAGCGACAGCCCCAAAACATCACTGCTCTAGAGGAGATCTGCATGGAGGAATGGGCCAAACTACCAGCAACAGTGTGTAAGAACCTTGTGGCGACTTACAGAAAACGTTTGACCTCTGTCATTGCCAACAAAGGGTATATAACAAAGTATTGAGATGAACTTTTGTTATTGACCAAAGACTTATTTTCCACCATAACTTGCAAATAAATTCTTTAAAAATCAGACAATGTGATTTTCTGGATTTTTTTTTCTCATTCTGTCTCTCATAGTTGAAGTGTACCTATGATGAAAATTACAGGCCTCTCTCATCTTTTTAAGTGGGAGAACTTGCACAATTGGTGGCTGACTAAATACTTTTTTGCCCCACTGTATATATATATATATATATAACAAACTCCAGTGTTGGGCAATCGAGCTTTGTCATAGCTGCCCCTGTGTTCTGACCCTAACTTCCTCAGCTGGGAAACACGAAGAAAATAATTCCACTGTGATGAAATGTATATAAAAGCTTTGTGTACTCAGTTTTTCTTCTTATATGTAATCCAGAATCTTAATCATTGAACACCTTCAGAGTTAATGTAAAAGAAAGGTTTTGATATACAGGCATATAAGTACAGCAGATGCGGGTTTTCCTTGTACAGAATATGATTGAACGTCTTTAGTCTGTATTTCTATTTCAGAAATAAACAAATTTGACAAATCTGGCAAATCTATGTCTTACTGACTGATGTTATGACATCATAACTGATTGAAACAATGCTGATTTGCTGTCATTTCAACTTACAAAAAATCAGGAAAGAGCTAACACACCTTAGAGAGATAAACTGACTACATGCATATTCACATGTTCCCTGTAATTTAAGCATAAATGTATCACATTCAGGGGGCACGGTGGCTTAGAGGTTAGCACGTTTGCCTCACACCTCCAGGATTGGGGGTTCGATTCCTGCCTCTGCTGTGTCTGTGCAGTTTGCATGTTCTCTGTGCCTTGGGGGTTTCCTCTGGGTACTCTGGTTTCCTCCCCCGGTCCAAAGACATGCATTGTAGGTTGATTGGCATCTCTAAATTGTCCGTAGTGTGTGTGCGCCCTGCAATGGGTTGGCACTCCATCCAGGGTGTATCCTGCCGTGATGCCTGAGATAGGCACAGGCTCCCTGTGACCTGAGAATAGATCGGATAAGTGGTAGACAATGAATGAATGAATATTATAATAGGCATATACAGTATGGTGCTACAGTGGTGTGAAAAAGTATTTGCCCCCTAAGCCTAATAACTGGTTGGGCCACCCTTAGCAGCAACAACTGCAATCAAGCATTTTCGATAACTTGCAATGAGTCTGTTACAGCGCTGTGGAGGAATTTTGGCCCACTCATCTTTGTAGAATTGTTGTAATTCAGCCACATTGTCGGGATTTCGAGCATGAACCACCTTTTTAAGGTCATGCCACAGCATCTCAATCAGATTGAGGTCAGGACTTTGACTAGGCCACTCCAAAGTCTTCATTTTGTTTTTCTTCAGCCATTCAGAGGTGGACTTGCTGGTGTGTTTTGGATCATTGTCCTGCTGCAGAACCCAAGTTTGCGTCAGTTTGAGGTCACAAACCTACCGATCTATCAGTCTGGAAAAGGTTATAAAGCCATTTCTAAAGCTTTGGGATTGCCGCGAACCACAGTGTGAGCCATTATCTACAAATGACGAAAACATGGAACAGTGGAACAGTGCCTTCCCAGGAGTGGCTGGCCGATCAAAATTACCCCAAGAGCGCAGCGACAACTCATCCAGGAGGTCACAAAAGACCCCACAACAACATCCAAAGACCTGCAGGCCTCACTTGCCTCAGTTAAGGTGAGTGTTCATGACTCTACCATAAGAAAGAGACTGGGCAAAAATGGTTTGCATGGCAGAGTTCCAAGAAGAAAACCGCTGCTGAGTAAAAAGAACATAAAGGCTCGTCTCAGTTTTGCCAGAAAACATCTTGATTATCCCCAAGACTTTTGGGAAAATACTCTGTGGACTGACGAGACAAAAATTGAACTTTTTGGAAGGTCTGTGTCCCATTACGTCTGGCGTAAAAGTAACACCGCATTTCAGAAAAAGAACATTATACCAACAGTAAAATATGGTGGTGGTAGTGTGATGGGCTGGGGCTGTTTTGCTGCTTCAGGACCTGGAAGACTTGCTGTGATAAATGGAACCATGAATTCTGCTGTCTACCAAAAAATCCTGAAGGAGAATGTCCGGCCATCTGTTTGTGACCTCAAGCTGAAGCGATCTTGGGTTCTGCAGCAGGACAATGATCCAAAACACACCAGCAAGTCCACCTCTGAATGGCTGAAGAAAAACAAAATGAAGACTTTGGAGTGGCCTAGTCAAAGTCCTGACCTCAATCCGATTGAGATGCTGTGGCATGACCTTAAAAAGGTGGTTCATGCTTGAAAACCCTCCAATGTGGCTGAACTACAACAATTTTGCAAAGATGAGTGGGCCAAAATTCCTCCACAGCGCTGTAACAGACTCATTGCAAGTTATGGAAAACGCTCGATTGCAGTTGTTGCTGCTAAGGGTGGACCAACCAGTTATTAGGCTTAGGGGGCAAACACTTTTTCACACAGGGCCATGTAGTTTTGGAATTTGTTTTCCCTTAATAATAAAAACCTTCATTTAAAAACTGCATGATGTGTTTACTTGTGCTATCTTTGACTAATATTTAAATGTGTTTGATTATCTGAAACATTAAAGTGTGACAAACATGCAAAAAAAAAAAAAGGAATCAGGAAGGGGGCCAAAACTTTCTCACGCCACTGTATATCTGTTATTCATTTTCTGTAATCACTGCTTGTGCATGCCTACAAATCAAGTGATATTTTGTTTCCAAGCTCAGGCCAAGCATTCTAACAAAGAAATTGTTGATTGTACACATCAAACTGTATTGTCGCTGTTTCATTCATTTGGCATCACTTTTGACATTTAGTTTCAGAGTGCTGGCACACTGATCTAAGAAAATGTGGTGTGGTTATTCTACTTTTCACAATATCTGGTTCACTGTCATAGAATGGGAACAAACCCAGGTGTTTTCACCCGTCTGAGTGCCACTAATTTACATCACTTTTGTTCAAGCTAATCCTTGTGAGTCTTGCACCTGAGGCAATTATGATTTTTTAGCCCTCAGATTTGATGTAACAGCCTTGAGATCCCAAAGGCTTTGTGTCCACCTGGCTCTTCTTTTTAAAAAGTGGCCATTATTAAACAGGAGATGACAATTCAACATCAAGTTGATAAGAACCAAAAATGGAAAAATGCTCCAAGTAAGTAAAACGAATCAGAATTATGGCTTGGAAAATTCTTAATGAATTTCAAAGACTCAATGAATTTTGATAACTCTTCCAAATTACAAGCATCCTCCAGAGTTTTAAGTAGGCTGGGCTAGTTAGCTAATAACAAGGTGACAAATATGGTGCTGTTGATAGTGTGGGAATTTTGAAACTTTTGAATCTGTTTTTGTGTGAGTGGAATGTACAGGTGAAGAATTGAGAGAGTTGGACAGAGTAAAGGACTGAAGCACAGCTGCATCAATCACTTTAGGTAGGGATGAAGTGAGGGTTAAATCTCTAAATCTTTCAGCACAGAAAATATCACACAAAAACTTTGACAAAATAAATCTTGCATGCCACTGAAGATCCCATTCATCCATCCATCCATCCATCTTCTGTATCTCTGATCTTACACAATGCCATGGCAATCCTCAAGCTTATCCCAACAGCCTCTGGGCACAAGGCATGGGACAACATGAACAGGTTCCAAAGATCACATTTTAATGATAAAGATAATTATGTGTTTTTTGCTCAGTGTGGATTATTTCTTTAATCCTAAAGCAGCAACTATGATGAACATGACTATTATTCAGAAACTTCAGGAACCTCATAAGAAATGTTTTTAGTTTGAGTGAATTCAGACCCTCATTCAAAAATGTGTGTACTGTTTCTCTATAAATTAAACTGAAAAGGTAAGTTATTCCCTTTTTGTTCCCTCAAAAGATCACTATTACAATATCCACACCATTTTAGTTATCTTTCAGGTCATGTATTTTGACATTAACTTTATTGAAAGATAAGGATGGATAATTCACACTTACAATTACAGATGAGTGAATCCATAGTCTTCATTTATTTAGTCTTCAGTTCACTTTTCATGAACTGATTTACTGTGACCATATCATTTTGCATTAAAGCCTAGATGAGACTAGAAAGATTGCGAACAATTAATGAATAGTGCTCTTCGAGGAGCAATTCTTGTTTAAAGAAAAATTCATCTCTTACTCACTCGTCTTACTCTTTAAGTCAAGTCACGATGCAGGGTTACAATTCACTAGTGTATATAAATCTACAGTACCAATTCACATCATGCCAGACCTTGATGTTAGAGATGCTTTAGTAATTAATGAATATGAAGAGTGAACGAGCTGGTCGTGACATTTCATACGTTTATTGCACTTATAATAATATAACTGAGAGAACTAACATATATCTAATATATTTATTGCATAGATTTTTCACACATGGTTATGCTCGTCTTGGGCTGATTTCGTCCTGCACCTGCGTGCTGGAGGCAGTGATAGTTCCTGTACTCTTGGAGATGCGGTAGCAGCACGAGCAGCCGAGCTCACTTTATATGGGTCGAATCCCTCGAAAAGAGGTTTGCGGGGCTTTGGTCTGGCCAACGTTTGTAGCCTCTCACTGGCTACAGCCTTCAGGACTGACTTTGGCACGTTTGATGAAACAGGTCGGTCTGGACGATAATGAGGATGCTCCTTTTTAGGAACTAACAGAAAACAAGACAAAGACAGATTAAAGTTATCGATGAAAAATTTAGAAGACTGCAGGGTGAGTTGTCAAGTTGTTACACTGTCCAAAGGTCAGTGTTTTTTCTGTTCACATGTTGGTAAAACTCCTCTCTACTTTGAGTGAGCACGATTTGCGACTTTCACAAATAACAAAAATGAAACTTCACATTTTTGGGTAATAAAATTTTGTTTGGTATCAATGTTCAAAAGGCTATTTTTATAGCAAATAGAGGAGAGAAAAAGGGACTTTAGTTACAGTCCTCTGTTAAGTTCAGATATTATCACTGTTGGCACACATATTAGATTAGGGAAATTTGCCACAAAGGCTTATGTGTCATATGTCAAGTCTACCTTGGTATATAAACAGACGTAGAACTTGAAAAAATAAAATTCTATATATTGGTACCAGTTACTGGATTTCTGATTAATTCCTTATTACTCATTATCTGATATACAGTATATTTACTAACCATATCCATGTGCACATGGCCTCAATGTTGCTTTGAATAAAATTAATTACGTTCGGAATTTGAAAGAAAAAAATTTGAAATATCCAGTGTGACAACTTTTCCACACATGAGGCAAACTGTCACGAGTCCACACCCTCTAATTAACTTTCTTTTATTATCTGCATAATAAGATTAGCTGAGTAATCAAAGATTTGAATCAAACATGTAACAAAAAAACAAAAACAAAACCATTGTAACATTACAAAGACTT
Organism: Hemibagrus guttatus; assembly: GCA_033459395.1. Taxonomy (NCBI): domain Eukaryota; kingdom Metazoa; phylum Chordata; class Actinopteri; order Siluriformes; family Bagridae; genus Hemibagrus; species Hemibagrus guttatus. Next base: position 6,670,582 of record JAUCMX010000022.1, on the reverse strand, counting down.
AAACACAAACATTGTTGTCATATGTAGTGTGTTAATCGGTCAGTTTAGATGTTTAATAAAGTGAAAGAACTTTCAGTAAATAGCATTATCAGGCGTTAAAAAATGATCACTCACGAGCCAGGAGGTGTATACGTGAAGAAGGCTTGGCTTGTGGAACAAATGTCAAATAGGTATTAGTGCTGTTGAGTGATGAACTTGGTGCCATTCTTGTCTGTTTAGGATGAGCTAGCTGGCAGATCCGAGCACTCACTTTAGCCTTAGCTCTCACTCCCATACTGAACTGTGAGAGAGAGGAGGGGGGAAAGAGAGAGACAGACAGACAGACAGACAGACAGACAGACAGACAGACAGACAGACAGACAAAGCATGGGTGTAACAACTGAGTGAGAAAGTGGTTAGACTGGTGCTGCTGGAACTGTTGTAGGTCTGTTGCATGTGAGTGTGAGACCACAGCATTACACAAAGGAATGGACAACCAAAGTGTTAATAAAAAAAAAAAAAAGAAACCCCAAAAAACAAAAAGAGATTAACTACATACAGTTAATCACTGAAGCAAACTTTTTCTCTTGGCATATATTAAAATCAAACAACAGCAATCATCATCAAAAACAATTCAAATTACATAGGAACAAATTGTAAACAAGAAAAACATATTACATACACCATAACGGGTATAATAGGTTTAAAATGTCTTTAAAATGAAGTTAATTTATTAGATATTCAGATGCACGGCTTAATGAGAAACCAGGGAGAGCCTTATAAAACAAAACGTGACTTGAGCTTATGTCCTTAAGTGCAGACAGGAGAATTTTCTTAAAGCATTTAATAGTGTTTTATTAAAAGTAATCGATGCATGCCAGCAGGCAAACAGGAATACACACACACTCCAAATGAGGCAGCAATCTAACGTTTTGTTTTGTTTGAGATGGGAGCAAACCAGAGACTCTGGAGGAAACCAAATAGGCATGGGAAGAACACGGACTCTGGGCCTGGACTGGAAATTGCATTTGTTCTACCAGTGTTTTATCCGGTCGTGTGCAAGGTAAAAACTACGCCAAAGATTAAGCCCACTTGGCCTTCATTGGGGAGGAAAACGAAAACAACAGAAGACAAAGGCATTATCTTGTGATCTCTGTAGGCCCACCTGGAGCCACACTGAGCACTCTGCCTGCTTTTCCATCCATGCAAATATAGTCAGTGACTGGAAAAGAGAGCTGTGACTTGTGGGCTGAACACACACTGGAATTTGCTTACACCAACATTCACACTGTATAGTAAGCTGCAGCATATTCCCACTTTGCCTACCTGAACCACATCTGCTATGTTAATATCAGCATATAAACCATCGTTCAAAAGTGCCAAGCTGGATCTGAATCAAGTGACAACTTTCGCTGGAAAGGACCTCAGTGCAAGAAGGCTGCTACATAAGGTGGCTTAGTAACAAGTGCACACATGATGGTACTGTCTTCAAGACCATCGCTAATGACAATCCTGAGTATTTTTCTTTAGATCAGATAACGCATTCTTCAAGAGAGTTCATGGCTAAGCCATGATTGTCAAGCATTTAGAAAAATCTATGACCACATCCTGGACAAGAGTGACACATAGCCAGATATCAATCTGGAACATTCAGAGGTTTCTACTCACAACAGTCAGAGGCTGATATAATTTGCATTATTTTGTTCAGCCTCTTCATTGTCCTGGGTAATTATTGTGTACTGTGTCATTGTAAGGAACTACTGGGACAATTCATGGCCAGACCACCGGAGGGGGTGCTTTGTTGGCAGGTGGATTGTTATTCCTTGTTGTGTATCATCTGATCATGTCATGAGTATTGTCACCTGTTTCTCGTTGCTCCTAATGTGTTCCTTTATTTATACCTGTCCTTTCGTATGTGTCTTTGTCGGTCATTATTGTATGTTGCGTGTTCGGTTCAAGATATTCCCGTGTTTATTTTCTTTTATGTCGATTTGATCTTATGTTAAGTGTTTCATGTTTAATTAAAATGAGGATTGCCATACTGCGTCTGGGACTGATTGTGGGTGCTTTCCATGAAACCGTGACAGTCATGCATTATTTGGTCGATTTATTGTGTCTGGATTTTTATATTATTGTGCACTGACTGGAAATACATGAAATTAAAAGTGAAAAAAAAAAAATCTAAATAAAAGCACGTAAGTCATTACAACAATACAAAAATATATGTGTATAATATATAATGTAAAAAAAAACGACTCAAGTTAGTTATACTCTCCATAAGAATACTATATATATATATATATATATATATATATATATATATATATTTTATATATATATATATATATATATCAATATCAAAGTCTTCATTTTGTTTTTCTTCAGCCATTCATAGGTGGACTTGCTGGTGTGTTTTGGATCATTGTCCTGCTGCAGAACCCAAGTTCGCTTCAGCTTGAGGTCACAAAACTACCGATCTATCAGTCTGGAAAAGGTTATAAAGCCATTTCTAAAGCTTTGGGACAGTGAGAGCCATTATCTACAAATGGCGAAAACATGGAACAATGGAGGACCTTCCCAGGAGTGGCCGGCCGACCAAAATTACCCCAAGAGCGCAGCGACAACTCATCCAGGAAGTCACAAAAGATCCCACAACAACATCCAAAGAACTGCAGGTCTCACTTGCCTCAGTTAAGGTGAGTGTTCATGACTCCACCATAAGAAAGAGACTGGGCAAAAATGGTTTGCATGGCAGAGTTCCAAGACGAAAACCGCTGCTGAGGAAAAAGAACATAAAGGCTTGTCTCAGTTTTGCCAGAAAACATCTTGATGATCCCCAAGACCTTTGGGGAAATACTCTGTGGACTGATGAGACAAAAATTTTACTTTTTAGAGGGTCTGTGTCCCATTACGTCTGGCGTAAAAGTAACACCGCATTTCAGAAAAAGAACATCATACCAACAGTAAAATATGGTGGTGGTAGTGTGATGGTCTGGGGCTGTTTTGCTGCTTCAGGACCTGGAAGACTTGCTGTGATAAATGGAACCATGAATTCTGCTGTCTACCAAAAAATCCTGAAGGAGAATGTCCGGCCATCTGTTTGTGACCTCAAGCTGAAGCGATCTTGGGTTCTGCAGCAGGACAATGATCCAAAACACACCAGCAAGTCCACCTCTGAATGGCTGAAGAAAAACAAAATGAAGACTTTGGAGTGGACTAGTCAAAGTCCTGACCTCAATCCGATTGAGATGCTGTGGCATGACCTTAAAAAGGTGGTTCATGCTCGAAAACCCTCCAATGTGGCTGAATTACAACAATTCTGCAAAGATGAGTGGGCCAAAATTCCTCCACAGCGCTGTAACAGACTCATTGCAAGTTATGGAAAACGCTTGATTGCAGTTGTTGCTGCTAAGGGTGGCCCAACCAGTTATTAGGCTTAGGGGGCAAATACTTTTTCACACAGGGCCATGTAGTTTTGGATTTTGTTTTCCCTTAATACACACACACATATTGTATATACATGAGCATCAGAACTGGACCATGGAGCAATGTAAGAAGGTAACCTGGTCTGATGAATCACGTATTCTTTTACATCGCGTGGATGGCCTTGTGCATGTGCCTCACTTACCTGGGGAACACATGGCACCAGGATGCACTATGGGAAGAAGGCAAGCCAGCAGAGGCAGTGTCATGCTTTGGGCAATGTTCTGCTGGGAAACCTTGGGTCCTGCCATCTATGTGAATACATGTACCACCTACCTAAGCATTGTTGCAGACTATGTACACCCTTTCATGGAAACGGTATTCCCTGATAGCTGTGGCCTTTTACAGCAGGATAATGCGCCGTGCCACAAAGCAAAAATGGTTCAGGAATGGTTTAGCACAACAACGAGTTTGAGGTGTTGACTTGGCCTCCAATTCTCCAGATCTCAATCTAATCGAGCATCTGTGGGATGTGCTGAACAAAAAAGTCCGATCCATGGAGGCCCACCTTATGGGAGTTAAAGGATCTGCTGCTAACATCTTTGGTGCCAGATACCTCAGCACATATATACATATACATATACATATACATACATATATACACATATACATACATATATATATATATATATATATATATATATATATATATATATATATATATATAAGTGTTCTTTTTTCAGGGGTTGCAGTGTTTTAAGTGTGGCTATTTGTTTGTATTTGTTTATGCTTATATTATAAGCTTACAGGGAGTACAACTAATTTAACAACGTAATTCAAAGGACAGATAACCTGCAAACAACAATAATAATCGTGTGAGCGGGATAAAAAAAACCACACACATACATGTATAGCTGAGACCAGTTATGAACTGGGGTGATAAGGAACTGTCAAAACCATAATTCAGATCATACTGACAGCGCTATCATTTCTACCTCTTGGAGATATAACCGAATATGAATACATTTAGATTGAACAGATTAACATGATGTGAATGTGGCGCACTGTTCTTTTTTCTGTCATCAGTGGTTAACTCCAGTAGGGGCATTGGTGGCTCAATGGTAGGTTTCTCGCCTATCATACGGAAGGCCCGGGTTCGATTCCCAGCCACTGGATGCAGTGCCGGTCCCAAGCCTGGAAAAATGGGAGGGTTGCGTCAGGAAGGGCATCCGGCGTAAAACATTTGCCAAGTTGTTGTGTGGACCAGTTGGTCCGCTGTGGCGACCCAGAACAGGGAGCAGCTGAAAGCAACTTCTTCTAGTGGTTAACTCCAGTAGCCTGACCGAATCACTACCAACTTTACTCCAAAAAATAAAATAAAACAATATTTCTTATACATTAAGTTTGTGCAAACTGTCCCAAAGATCCACACTCACACAATCCACGCACTGCAAACAGGGCAATCTGTGCAGAATATAAATCACTTAAAAAAATATTCACTTGCACATTCATTGTTTGTGCTTGTCATGAATGTGATGTGAATGAAAATAATACATGAATTATAAAGAAATGGCACTTCATTGACCCCACTTACTGACTTCATCAATTCTAAAAGTGTGTCAAGTGAACTTTTCTGATCTTTTTAAAATGTAACTGAAACTAAATGTAAACTGAAGAAAGTATGATGAAATATTACTAAATGGCTATAACAGTCCTCCTAGTTCAGTTTGCTGAGTCAGAAAAATGCACAAGGCACCACAATCGATTTTGTTTTCACATAGTGGAAAAGCTGATTAACTTCTGTTGTCAGTATTATAAAAAAAATATCTTCTTCAGTGTTCCCTTCGAACCTATGCCCGCAAACCCTACACATGCATGCATGCTGTCAAAGCTAGAGCACCTGAATGCTAGTGCCAGAGGGGGATCTTGCTAAACTCTCACGCAACTTTATTAACAAGTAAATAGAGATGCCCCAACCCCCTTACCCCCCCCCCCCCTCCCTTTTATAGCCGGGGGTGCAACATACACTGGATTTCCCTTTCTGAGCACACAATTTCTTGACGTGAGAAGAACCTTGCCAAAATATTACAAAAAGTGTCTGGTTAGGAAATCACAGGCGTCATATTTTAAATATACCTTTAGAAGAAATTTAAAACAGATTAAAATTAACATCATTAAATTAAGCCAGTTTTGTTTTTACACTCAAAGGAAATGTGGCTGTTCTCATCCATTCACTAGGTAAACATTTCAGCATGCTACATACTGGATGGTGTTTGGGGTGATAACATGCCAGGGGCAACATTGTGGTGCTTTGCGTGTGGTTTGTTTGTCTGTTGCTGCCCTTTCCCATAATACTGCGTATTAGTTGCCACCTGTTGCCACGCCACCTAAATCAGCTTGTTTTTTAGCAACATACACTATACATCCTCATCAAAGATTAGTCAAAAAACTAATACTGGCTAAAAAGTCAGAAATAGAGCGTTTGAAATGATTAATTTTTGTAACTTAATGTAACTGCTCAAAGCAAATGCAAAAGAAAAATAAAATCTATTTTTCAGCCTTGTATAACTTTCTGAGCTATTGTGTTTAGACATGAATATCCTATCTGAGAATAATATAAAAATCAACTGGAGCTAATTAAAATGGCATTAAAAAAACAATAATAAACCTAGTGGAAAAGTTCTGCATCATATATTAGAGCTCTTAGGCATCTTCCTTCTCAGCTGCATGCTTGGTGTAAAAGACTTTGCCTGTGTCTAATTACAGCACCTGCATAAATAAATTGTTTAGTTTACAAGCTGACCTTTCTTTTAAAAGAGAAAAAGAGTTAAAACAGGAAAAAAACTAAGGAAACTAAAAGGAACTAAACTGTTGGAATTATATGGGTTTAAAAAATTTCTTTCATATTACATGATGTTCAGTAGCTTATAGGTGAAGAGTCTATGCAACTTACAGATTTACTTCAACTCATTTAAACCTAATTAAATTTTTTAAAAATAAATACAGAAAAAATACAAACATAAATAAATAAAAAAAACAGTGGAGGGTCTTATGGTGTTCTCCATTTGTATAATAATAATAGCTATTATTATTATTATTATTATTATTATTATTATTATTATTATTATTATTATTTTTTTTTTTTTGCACATATTAATTAGATGTAGTTATTTTTACATTTTTAAGTAATTTCTATTAGATCTTGTTGGGCAGTAATTAAAGTAGAAGTAGCACAGCAATATTTGTGTTGTTCCAGCAATGTTTTTTTGGATCCTGAATTGGGAAAAGACAAAATACTACGTGAATAGAGAGGTGTAAAGCTCTGTGAGGACTCACTGTTGGCAATAGGTGGCGATCAGGTTGCCATCCGTCTGCAGGTTGACGGGGTCGAGCGAGTGAACACACTCTTTCAGTCGGATGAGCCTTTAGTGCAGATGCACTCACTTTCCACTCAGGAGACTCTCTGAGAGAGAGAGAGAGAGAGAGAGAGAGAGAGAGAGAGAGAGATCTAATCATTGTCATGTCTAATCATAATCATCTCTCATTGTCTATAGTAATGTTTACGGGATGACAAGTGCAACAGTGTTTTTATTGGCATGAAAGCTGATCTTTTTGAGTGTACAGATGTGAGAAAGCTGGACAGTTTCCAGAAGAAAACAGGAAAATTTAATGAAAGTAGAAACAGATGAACTTAAGTTTAAACCAAAAGTGTCAGCTAAATAAAATATATATAAAATAAATCTGGTTGTAAGTTCTGGATTTTTCCTTTCAATTCCTTCCTTTTGGGTCTTTTGTATAAAGTGAAATCAAAATAATAAAATTGAAAGCAAAATATTGTTTCTTACTATTACCAGCCAATAAATAGCATGTGGGACAGGAACAGGAAATGCATGGTCTTGCCACGAAACAAAAAAAAAAAAAAATAGATGTAAAAAAATAGTCTATAGATGTATTGCATTTTATTTTAACAAAACCTGTTGAATATTATAGTCAAATTTTATTGTAGACAAATTAACAAAATACAAAAGGTGGCAAGCAGTTTAGACAGTCACAGGTCACCAAATGACAACAGTGCAACCCTCAATGCACAGGAGCCCTGGAGCATATATCATTTTCATGACCCCACCCATTGCTTTCTATTCACTTTTTCTTTCCTCTTCCTTAAAACATAGAGACCGTTTCTCCCCTCAAACTGTATTCCTGTTTAATAACTACCTTTACAGAACAGCTGTTATTATTCCCACAAGTGCAAAAGCTTCTTCGGCATACTAATGATTGGTCATGAAATTTGCAAATATATAATTATAGTCATAATATTGTGTGCTGTTCTGACTGTACATACTGTGTAAACTGTAGATGCTGCTCAAAACACAGTATCGACTCTTTTTTTTAAAATCTGATTTGCATAAGGTGTTGATTATCTTCCTGTAACAGGGGTTCTGTGTAAAGTTCTCGCTATAAATTTATATCTATGCGCCATTTCTAATATGTCATCATTTCTATAGTAACAGCTCATTCACCGGGATGCTACATAAATAATGTAAGCCCACTATTAAACAACCAACCAAGCAAAGAAAAAAAAAATTACTATTATATAGCAAGGTTGTATGGTTGACATGGACAGGAAGAAGTCATGGAAGGAGTCTCTAGTGTCAGTACTTTATAACAATTTTCTGATAACATCACACTCGGTTGTTTTATTCCATACTAATCATTTTCCTATTCCTCTCCTTAGCATCTGCCATGTCAAATCCATCCAAAGTGATCCTATTTTAAGTTAAAATTAATTAGTTTTGATTTTGTTGTGCCGTCACGCACTATACAGTATATGTTACCTGTTGTCCTCATAGCGAGTACTAATCTTTTTCCTCTCTGACAGCTGGGAACAGCGTGATGTGAGCTCTGCAGAGAGACACAGACATTTAAAACACACACTGCAACCATTATTTGCACCAATAATCTGACTAAAGATAATTTCCCAGATGCGGACTTCATTTAATGAGGTTTCTAAAGTGAAAACCAGCCATTTCCTTGGTTTTAAGCCTGTAGGTTATGTTTAATTGAGCTGGGAAAAGTGGCACATGAACCTACTTAATGTAATTAGAACCTTTCTTCTATAGGACTTTAAAATGAACAACTGACAAATTGTTTCAATCGAGTATAGTGTTGTACATCATTCACTTCTTAAATGAAACTTAAAATTATTATTATTTTTTTTTTTACCAAAGGCAGTGGAGCACTGTGATTTCACTGGAAGCTCATCCAACCAGTATAAAGAGCGCCTGGAAATACATGAGACGGTTACAGACATACAATCACAAGCCACTTTAATAGGAACACCTGTACACCTGCTTGTTTAGACAATTAGCAAATCAGCCAATCATATGGCAGCAGCACAATATATAAATGAATGCAGATACAGGTTAAAAGCTTCAGTTAATGCACAACGTCAGAAATGTTATCTCAGTGACTTGATTGTTGATGCTAAACAGGTTGGTTTGAGTATTTTATAATATGCTGATTGACACCATAGTCACTTGAGTTTACACAGAATAGTGAGGGAAAAAAAACATCTAGTGGTTGGCAGTTTTGCAAACAGATTGTTTAGAGCTCACAGTAACTCAAATAATCGCTCTTTACAGCTATGGTGAGCAGAAAAGCATCTCAGAACACACAGCCTTAGGCTAGATAGGCTCATCAAAACTGGGCAGTTCAACACTGGATAAAGATCAGATGATTTTTTTTTTTGCAATAAATATTACAGGAAGTTACTGAACTCTACAGTACATCACAACTTTAACCCTAAATATCAGAAAATCACTCAAAACATCTGTGTGGAAAATAAACAGTCACATAAACCATCGTATATACACTGGGATTCTGCTGATTACAGTATAATTATCTGAGTATGACAGCTGGTAAATACCAGTGCTGTAAAGCTGCTTTCACACATTTTTTTTTCCCCCTTTCAACTGCCAGAACACTGTATATATGTGCTCTGGACATCTTTCTCATCTCTACTCATTCTTAATAACTCATCAGTGAGCACTGTCAATTCGTTCACTAGATGCCAAGTGGGAGATGCATGCATTTTTATGACAGTTGGAAAAGTTCCATCCACTCCAGGCTATACTGGCGCAATACTAAGCTGCCAATATAGATTGGAAACTGCAAACCACTATTAAGATCACTGTGAAAATCATTAGCTGCAGTCGGGCAAACAGAAAAAAAATCATAGGAAGCAGAGTTTAGAATGACTGTAAACCAGGGTTAATTGTAGTGTGAAAAGACCCAATAAAAACATAATTTTCAATATTCCAGTGTTGCAATATACACCTACCAGGCATAATATTATGACCACCTGCTTAATATTGTGTTGGTCCCCCTTTTGCTGCCAAAACAGGTGCCCATCATGCACTGTGTATTCTGACACTTTTCTATCAGAACCAGCATTAACTTCTTCAGCAATTTGAGCAGCAGTTGCTTGTCTGTTGGATCAGATCACACGGGCCAGCCTTCGCTCCCCACGTGCATCAATGAGCCTTGGCCGCCCATGACCCTGGTTAACAGCAAGTGTAAAAGCACACTAAGCTGCCTGTATTTTTTCACAAAGGTATGGCCTTTTAGGGAATCCTACCTGTCAGGGAATTTGAGTAGGTTGGGTTTAGGCTGGGCGAGATGCTCGATTCGTGTTGCCATTGAACAGCCAGAGGTGTGCTAAAAGACAGCTGAAGTTCAAAAAGACATGTTGTGTTAACATGGATCTTCAGAGCTGAGACTACTCGAAACAAGCAGGAGTGCGAGTACCTTGTGGGTTTATTGAAGCTGATATATCAAAGCAAATGGGAGGAATCTAACAAACTACATGCAGTCTCATTACAGCACTAAAGTGTATGATTCACCCTAACAGAACTTTTCAAGCATAATTGAATCATGGCAAGTATAGCAAAAAAAGCTGTAAGCTAATTGAAAGTTTTAAGAAGGTCTTATGATTACATTTCATATTTTAAATGATTCAGATTTAATGAGGAGTTAATGTGTAATTTTCATAATCGCTACTTTTACTTTCACACAAGAGAATTATTACTCAGATCATTTTCAGTGTGCTTGTACTCTTCTCTCCGCTTGCAGTTTATCACTTCATCAGTCTATCAACTATATCAGTCTGTAATATTTACACATGCCTAATTCTAATGGTGTGGTTCCTGTTGCTTGTTTCTTTGTGACTTCTCAATTAATGTAGTCAGGTCTATAAGATATGCCTGTATGAGTAATCCAGGACTTTCTAAATCAAATGCATTCTCAGCTAGTCATGTGTCTATTTAACTTTAACTGCTAGCTTCTTTAGAGAAAAGGTAGGATTTAGCTTACAGTTAACCTAGAAAAGACACCTAGCCCAGACAATCTGCTGTTACACACCGACTCATGTCTGCATAAATAAAATCCTGAGTACTCTGATGTCTTGTCTCCTGAGTTTGGTCCTGAGTTAAATTATCCTTAAATTCATTCAAAAATAGAATTTTATGAAACTTAATAATCACAGCACAACACAATGCCCCACACACACCTTGAGGATTTTTTTTTTTTTTAGAAATGTTTTATATACCGTAATATTTGGTTCTGTTAATGGCAAGAAAGCTTAGTCAAGATGAAATTTCAAAAAACTGTACTCCTAAATGTATACATAAAACACGACCATTAACAAAGGACTGAAAGGAATATTTGCTAAGATTAAGTAAGTATTAGATCAAATTAGGCCAGGATCAAATTATTCAACTAGTCGAGCTATTTAATGTGCTTCTTTGTTAGGGAATTGAGCAGTAATCATTAATGCGATTCCACATATGACCAGCAGGTGGCAGTCAAACACAACCTGCAAATAAACTTGGCTCAGGTGTCATTTCCCTACTGGGTTTTTCACACACACACACACACAATGAGATGAAAAATTAAAAACCTACACTTTATTATTTTATTTTATTATTTTTAAACATATAACTGTTAACTTATAAAACATGCAATTAAAAGCCCATAAACTACAATGGGCTAGCATAGACAAAGTAAAGGAAAATAAATGCTCTGTATGTAAACCAAATGTAACGTTACCTCGAATTAAACGTGTAAAGTGTTTACAAACAGACATAAAGTGTAATTCCCCTTTTCTACAACCCTTTTTCTTTTTCTTTTCAAGCAGAAGTTTCTGTATGACTTACCTGTTTCTGTATGACTTGCTAACGGTGGGTCTCTCGGTTACTATGGTAACAAAGTGACGCGCACCGGAAGTAAAGCTTCCGTTAATTCCAATAAACCTGTGTGTCTATTACAGTTTATTACATCAGTGTACTTAGAAATTGTGTGACTTACATCATATTGAATCTAATACAAACATCCGTTTCACCCCTTGTTCAGTAAACTATATTGTGTTAGGTTTGCTTTAGAAAATCTGAATAATCATCTTATAATCTAAAGTTGATCTAGTTTCAGTGACGTCACTATTATGTTTATAATATTATGGTGCAAGGGTATGTATAGGTGAAAAGGAGCAATAAACTCATGAGGTTCAAGCGTTCAGAGGGGCTCTCTTGTAGTCTACACATTGAGAGGTATTTGATTAGGGTAGGTGGGGTTGGGGTGGTCAAGGGAAAGGGGATGGGGGTTTCCCTAAATGTTTTAGAAACAGCCCTGACATTGATAAAATGCCAGATGAAATCTAATCCCTCACCTAAAGCCACTAGGTCTAAGGTCTTAAGGAAACAGTTGAACACAGTGTTGTCCATTTGTTGTCCATTGCAAACAGCTAATTTGATTTTTTCCCCCTTCGTTTTATACAATACTGCAAATATAGTTGTATGTATGTTTCCTCTCAAAGCATCTACCTCAAAATATGATCATTATCTTACAAAATACTCCTGGGTAAATTAAACATTATATATACATCGATCAGGCATAACATTATGAGCAGTGAGAGGTGAAGTGAATAAGACTGATTATCTCCTCATCATGGCACCTGTTAGTGGGTGGGATATATTAAGCAGCAAGTGAACATTTTGTCCTCAAAGTTGATGTGTTAGAATCAGGAAAAATGGGCTAGTGTAAGGATTTGAGCAAGTTTGACAAGGGCCAAATTGTGATAGCTAGACCACTGGATCAGAGCATCCTCCAAAACTGCAGCTCTTGTGGGGTGTTGTCGATCTACAGTGGTCAGTAGATATCAGAAGTATCCTTTAAGTCCTTTAATTGTTAGGTGGGGCTAGATTCTTAAAGAATCTGCTGCTAACATCTTGGTGCCAGATACAACAGCACACCTTCAGGGATCTAGGGGAAAGTCCATGCCTCGAAGGGTCAGGGCTGTTTTGGCAGCAAAAGGGGGGCCAACACAATATTAGGCAGATGGTCATAATGTTATGCCTGATTGGTGTATTTGTTTAAACAAACTTTTCTTGATGCCGTTTTCAGATATGGAAAGCAGCTCAGCAGCCTTTTACAAAAAATATTATTTTTATAAGTGGAACACTTTTTATCTCCAAAATGCAATGGACACAAATTAATGGGGGAAAAAACAACATACAACATGTGTTTGTAAGGCACTGGGCCAGCGCTGAGGGAAGTTGCCAGACCAGCTCCAGTGCACCTTGGGAGAGATTTTAAAAAGTCCCTGGAACTGCATTGGAATGCTGAACACTATTCATTGAAAAGATATTCAGCACATTAGAATCATCAGAATTAGGGGAAAATGTGATTTAATGACTAAGACCATGGCATAGTTTTTGGCACAAGATGGTCTTGTTTTTGAGTATTTCAGAAACTGCTGAAAACAGACATCTGAAGCACAGGTACAGACTCACCAGAACTGAACAGCTAAAGACTGGAAAAAGACCAGGCAATTATTTCCTCATATTTAATGTTTGATGTGAATAACTAAAGCTCTTATCTGAAATAAACCAGTATCTGCATGATTTTATGCATTGTGCTGCTGCCACATGATTGGCTGATTGGATAATTGCTTGAATGGAGTACAGGTGTTCCTATTAAAGTGTACAGTGAGTGACCTATCATTGATCTTTGACTTCTATCACAAATACTTTTTATTACTTTCTCTGTATATCACAGCAATCTGTATATGAGCTGAAATATTTGACAAATCCTCCTAGAAAACCTAAACAGCAAGCAATCAGAATAACTGCTGTTGGATAATCAACCCATTTTATTAATTTAATATTGTGACTTAAGAGGGCTTTAAATGGTAACACCTTGGAAAGTCGATATCTCATATTATGTAAGATATAATACATCATTTATTTTAATTCAGGTGTCCTGCACTGGATGGAGACTGGATGCTACTGTTGCCATAGTAACCATAGCCGCTTCCATGGGTATTTTGGAGTTTTCTGTGACCCGTCACTGATGAAATGTTCCTGCTCTTTCTGCTTCAGTGCACTCTACATTTCACACCTGCTCTCCCACAGCAGGCAGCCAACACATACACACACAGAATTATACAACCACACCCATTAACATACTTCTGTAAAAACTAGCTTCCATGATACAATATGGGGATCTTGAATCCATTTTCTCTCACTTTCCATTTTGAGTCATGAAGGCATTCTGGATTACAAATCCCAGGACACAACAATGGACACAATGACTGCAGAACAATACTAGGATGTCACATGTACAAACAATTAATGTTTGGGTAGTCTAGGAGAAAGCAGGCACTCTCTTCAGCATACTAAATCCACACACTTCTCTCCATCGCTCATACACACCCTGTTAGCTCTGAACACGGAATCAGGCACTCATGGGAGTCGTGACCTATTTCTCTGTATGCATTGTTTGCAGTTTTGCAGGAACAGTCTTTGCTTGTGCTTTGAAAGAAACAGAGCTAGATCATATATTTGTGAACATATTTAAAAATCCTGGGTATGATTGTGCAAAAATGATAATGCAGACTTTATTTTAAAAAAAGCTTATTTTATTCAAAAGAAACCAGGTACAGAAAGTCAGTAAAAGTAGTCATCATAATCAAGCACAACTACAGTGTAGTTCTCTAATATTACACTCTGCAACAGAGTAGATCTTGTGATAATGCTAGCGTGTGCCATAGGTCTAATAGCTTAAAGGTATACTCCAGTGTTTTTTTTTTTTTTTTTTTAAACCTTCTTTTATTGCATCTGCAGCCTATGTGTAATTGCCATAACATACAACAGAACAGAACAATGGAGCCAAAGCTAATTTGTAATGGATATCAAAGGGCAGTTGTTGGGAATTGATGCCTTTTTGTGTAAAATACCTTCATCTGGGATGTTTGAGTGCATCACTCTGTCTGTCTGTAGTGACGAAAGCCAGCTTCATATTGGTTCTTTCATGAGTGGGAATAATTTGAACAAGAAGAAATTAGTACTTTCTATCTAATGCAATACAATACAATTTTTGGAATAATTTATACAGTAAGAAAACTTAAGATCAACAACTTTGGCATGATAGGAGCTATACTGTTAGAGTGTAATAATTGTAATTTATATAGTTTATCAATAGAGTTCAACAGCTGCCCTTAGACTTCTATTCTATCAAGTTATAAAGTTCTGTGTAAACAAGTTTTCAGTTATTCTTGCAAATTCTTGTCACTAATAATGGCACACATACTACACATGCATTAGAGATTAGGTTTAAAACACTGATCTATCCCTTTACCCAGCTGTGAGTACTTGTGCAATTTGTGATCGAAATACGGAAAATCATCTCAGTCAATGAAATGTGTTACAGGTATAAATATTGAATTTATACGAAAGATTTCATGTCAGCATTTTTTTTTTTTTTACTTGTTCAGTCTGAAGCATGAACTGATTTGGACACAAAATATATCACCAAAAACACATCGATCTTCTCTGTGAAATGTAGGCTTCGGCTGTAACCTATGTTTAAAACACAATCAAAACAAGGCTTAGTTTCACTCAATGGAAACGGCGTCAGATAAGAAGGAGTGAATAATACTCAAGGTGAATCTCAAAATGTTGTATCTGTACACATACCCTTATCACTTCAGATTTGTTTCTATTGCTCCTATTTACAAAGAAATTCAACTAAAATGTAAACCGTACAATCACAGGAAAAACAAAGGAAGTGTTATTGGTGTTCATGTGTTCAGTAGTTTCTAACAGTATAAGTGTGACCTTTTGAGCTGTGAATGGTAACCTCTGATGAAGTGCAGCCCTGTGGGAATGGTGGCTTCCTTTCTCCTGCCGAAAAGGATAAAAATGGTTGACGTACAGGGGACATGCAACCGCGTGTTCTCAACTCTGGAGAGGTGAGGATTTCTCTTGCAATTTTCACCTCTCTCTAAAGTTGCGCCTGAGACACTGCCTCCGCCGCACGCAGCAATGTGTTGAGCTGTGGCAGGGAAAGACATTCCACACGTTCCACAGCTGTTGCCTGGTTTCCTTTAACAGTATGCCTCGTTAGCCCATTAACAGACTCCACAGGGGGAGAAAAACTCCAAAAGACAAATGAAATATTGGCATTCTGATGATAGAGTACACACAACTTGTTTTAGCCAAGCTTGATTTATATAAATATCTTCTATAAATGATGGGGATGCATCAATGCCACTTTTCCAGAGTATGAGTACAAGTTTCTTGTACTCATCGATACCAATAGTGATGGAGAAATTTACAAATTTATCTCGGCCACTTGGCAGACGCCCTTAACCAGAGTGACTTACAATTTAAACAACTGATCAATTGAGGGTTAAGGGCATTGCTCTGAGGCCCTCAGGCAGCTTGGTGGACCTAGGATTCAAACTCAAAATCTTCGGCTCCGGAGTCCAACACCTTAACCACTAAGCCACCACATGCCTTGAAATGAGTGCTTGGCTGTTAGGAGTGAGGAGTTTTACATATGGTGTTAAAACAGTATCTTTAATAAAGAACATGAGGCAGATCTGAGTGCACAAAGCAGCATCAGCGGGTGTGCTCATTAAAAATACCGTGAATTGCAGGAGAGTAGGTGCAAAGAAATCACGAGTATCTCAGTGCTTGCTGAAACTTGATCTGCATGCACACTTCAATGCTGCACGTTTGTGTGTGTATGTACATACATGCATACATACACACACACACACATATATATATAGAAAAGATACTGTTTAAACACCAGCATAAAGATGCTTCATCAGGTTTGGCTGTCCAACCGTTTTGTGTTGACAGTTGTTATCTCCTGACAGCTCTCATTTTGTACACTAGGCTTATGTTACATAGAAATCACGTTATCGGAGCACTTATGAGTACAAGTTTCAGTATTGATGCATCCCTAATTACTGATATCTTATCTATCAGGTTATGTTTTTGCCTACAACAGAGATAGGGAATGTACAGTACAAGGATCTACAGCTTGATGGTGTGTAGGATATTCTGAGATCAGTGTCAGTCCAGCCAATACGTTTCTAATAGAGGACAGCAGAAATTAAGAGTCCATAATTCCATAATTTACGGAAACTCTTCTAGTGTTGAAGCCATTCAAAGATAACCTAAAGGAGTACTAGTTATAAAGGCAAGCAATACACTGTATGGAAGTCATTCAGTAAAACAGTTTTGTGTATAGAAGCAAAGGGAGGTGTGTAGTGTCAATGTATTCAAATAACCTACGGCATCATTTCAGCCATCACATTAATATTCATTTCGATTCCAGCCTGCAGATCAGTGACACTCCAAACTGTGACTCAGAGCAGATTCAAACCAGTTCATGAAAGATCATTGGCAACCATTATTAAAATCCACACATAAAACTACACACTTCATCAAATACAAAGCGCTACTGCAAGCTGACCAAGATTAGACCCTGAGTGTATGAACACGTGAGTGAGTGTGAGTGTGTGTGTGTCCGACCTAAGCAAAAAGAAGTCCAGGCCTTTGTGTGTGTGGGTGTGTGTGTGGGCCAGTGTGTAGCTGTGCATGTTCTCAGAGTGTCTGGACCACCACAGGGAAGAGCAGAGAGAGGTGTTCTGCACCACGGATGGGGAGCTTGTGGGTGGTGTAGTAGTGGATGACCTCTGGAATTGTGTCGAAGGGGGGACTGTTCTCGCCGAGGATGTACTTTCCATCACGTGACTGAGAGAACTTCATATGCATGAAGCCATGACAGCTCCTAAAAAAAACAGACAAAAAAAACCCCCAAACCAACGGTGAATAATTAAGCAGCAAACACAAAAACATAGAGGAGAGAGTCAGAGGAAAAATTAAAAAACAATGAGGAACAGATGCATGGCTAATAAGACCTCGCCCCATAGGCTCATCTCTAAAAATAATCTGTGGAATTTGCCTGCAGTTATAAGCAATTGGTTCAGGTGTAAAGTGCTGACAAAGGAAAACTGAAACGTGTGCAAACATGCTTTGAAAAAATTTACGTAGCTGTTATATAAACAAATAAGGAGATGGCTAACATTTAAGGAAATCGCAGGCAGCGAGAGGAATTGCGCCTCTGAATGTTGGCTCTCATGAGGAGTAGCTTTACAGGATTATCCCTCTCCTGGTGTGTTGACGGCATGGGGAGAGGGAATGCAGAAGGTAGGGGGGAGGAGGAAAAACAGAAAGCAAGGTCAAACGAAGGAAAAAGGAGGGTGGGTAGAAGAAGATAGGGATGGGTAGAAAAAAAATTGCTTAACACTAATGATTTTATACACTTAATCTTAATGGGTTATCCAGGGGTCATACAGCTGCTTTTCGTTTTCAAGGACAAGATTGATTTTTACATGGCAATCAGGCACAGAGAATAATGTTCTCTCTGTGCTGCGTCTGATTAAACTAAGACAGTGAACACTGAGAGTGAGTTTTAAATTAATGTGGGTGTATATACAGTATCTATGACTGACTTTCTATTGTTGGAAAAACAACAACAACCATAATTAGAGCAGGGCAGAAAAATACTGTATGTTATGATGTTCATGAGCTGTCTCACAGGCAATCCTGTAATGGTAATGGGGTAGAACATGAACATCATACACCAGCTCAGATATGTCATACGTCAATCATATATCCAACATCATGGTGACTGGAAGGAGCTACAGTCAATAAGTACAGAGAGAGAAAGAATGAGAAAATGTGAGACTGTAAGCTAATGATTTTTTTTTTTGTATATATACCAATTTTTCAGCTTCAACTACATAAGACAAGCAGAGTGATTCAAGCTCTGTGTTGACATGATATGAATCTTTTTAACCTTTGTTGAGTGCTTGAGAGCTTAAACAGTACTGCACTACCCCACTGCTGTCATTACTATTTAGGCATACCGTACATTGTAAGGTTGGCATGCAGCCATGCATAAAGTATGCAGCACAACCCACATTCCGAAATATTCTTCTGCATGTAACTTGTAGTATTTAAGGTCAGTATTTAGTAATATAAGGTCAAAATTCCAGTCTGCAGCTTTAGAAAAAAGAAATTCTTAAATACACCATGTGGGAAACTTGACTGAACATTGATCTAGATAAGAGTAGATAAGTAAAGTATGATCTTTGGATAAGATTACTGATGGTATTATCATACTCATGATCAGTGGACCATAATTATAGCATTTGTCTGAGCATAAAAATGCTTTAGTGCTAAAGAAGGATGTGCTCCTTGTAATACAGTTGACCTGACGGTCACTGAACTGACAAATGAATGATGTGGGTTCTCCCAGTTCTGCCTTCAAAACAGACTGCTAATAAACTTTAAGTCTTAAAAAGGGATGCAGTATTCATCAGACAGAGACTTCTCATGATGGCACAGTCGAGAGTTAACAGAAGAACTGCATTCAAGATGTGAAGAAGTGTATTTTACTATTTTACTACACAAAGCTCATTAGTGATGGAACCCGTGACTGTGCGGTGGCTGGCTTTAGCATCCGTCAGTCTGTATCCTCAATAATATCCATCATACATATCTAACATGTGTTAGCCACACATTAACTGGTCACCTTGGACCACAGCTTCTACATAAAACCTTAAGGTACCACTAAATTAGCACAGAACATCTGAGGAACCTAAGCAGCTTTGAAGACATGCTATAATGGCACATGGACACAGTGCACAATAAAGTACAAAGCAAGGCTTTAGATGAAAGGGCTCCAGATGCTCTTGCCATGTAGTGCTTTGTGAACATCTGGATAGGATTAACTGGTGATTTAGCAGATATGTGTTGATTAACAAGGAATAAGAGCAGGGATCTAAGACTTCATGAGTGAATCAATAGAGAAACAAAGAGAGCACGAAAGAGACAGTGTATGCTATTACAGTGAGCACGCACATTAACTGACTGAGTGGGAATATGAGTGTGTAACTCTAGCATATAAACGGCTATAGATTAGGAGATGAATAAGCATGCTGTTAGCATTACTATAGTACAAGATGGATGCTCACAAAGATGTGCGCTATCTAAAATGAATGAAGAGGGAAATAAAAATAAAAAAGCTATGTAGTACCTGAGGGAGAGAGAGTAGTCGTTTCTGCTTGTCTGACTGTTCCTCACCAGGTAACTGCACTCTTTACACAGTGTCAGCAGACTCTCAGCATCAGAGCGTGTCAATGCACCATGGTACCACCTACAACACACACATGTACTTTGTAGCCTTAGTTTCGATATCTTACTGTATAATTCTGATGCAAAGAGACAGTATTGAAAATAAAATAAAAAGCATACTGTTTTCCTAAACAAATTGTACCAGTAATACAAACAGAAATAATTGCATGTAATTTCATTCATTCATTGTCTACCGCTTATTCTATTCTATTCTCGGGTCACGGGGAGCCTGTACCTATCTCAGGCGTCATTGGGTATCAAGGCAGGATACACCCTGGACGGAGTGCCAACCCATCGCAGGGCACACACACACACACTCATATTCACTCACACAATCACACACTACGGACAATTTAGAGATGCCAATCAACCTACCACGCATGTTTTTGGACTGGGGGAGGAAACCGGAGCACCCGGAGGAAACCCCCGAAGCACGGGGAGAACATGCAAACTCCACACACACATGGTGGAGGCGGGAATCGAACCCCCAACCCTGGAGGTGTGAGGCAAATGTGCTAACCACCAAGCCACCATTCCCCCCCGCATGTAATTTCAGATCAATGCAAATCTGAAATATTGTTGTGAAAATGCAAAAGGTTTAGTCTAGCCTAATTTTTAGAACTAAACTAAACTAGTCTAATTTTAGAAACAAGTCACCCTGTAACAATAACACCGACTAAGCATAAAATTATGCCTAATATTCTGTTGGTCCCCCTTTTGCTGCCAAAACAGCCCTGACCCGTCATGCACTATGTATTCTGACACCTTTCTATCAGAACCAGTATTAACTTCTTCAGCAATTTGAGCAACAGTAGCTCGTCTGTTAGATCGGACTACACGGGCCAGCCTACGCTCCCCACATGCATCAATGAGCCTTGGCCGCTCATGACCCTGGTGCTGGTTCACCACTGTTCCTTCCTTGGACCACTTTTGATAGATACTGACCACTGCAGACCGGGAACACCCCACAAGAGCTGCAGTTTTGGAAATGCTCTCATACAGTTGTCTAGCCATCACAATTTGGCCCTTCTCAAACTGGCTCAAATCCTTACACTTACCCATTTTTCTGCTTCTAACACATCAACTTTGAGGACAAAATGTTCCCACCCACTAACAGGTGCCATGATGAGGAGATAATTAGTGTTATTCACGTCATCTGTCACATAATGTTATGAATTATCTGTGTATGTGTGTATATAAAATATATATATATATATATATATATATATATATATATATATATATATATATATATATATATATATAAAAAAATGTAAGAGAATATAAACTGGCTTACTAAATGTCAAATAAAGTCCAAGCACTTCTTGTTTTAATTAGTGTTGTGCTTTGTGAATGGTTAAAGCATAATTATAAGCATGGCAGAGTCGTAGCCTACTGCTAATGAATTAATAAATAATCACAAGTGTTTGATTGACAGTGTTTGTTCTCCCATGACACATGACTTTAGACACACAGTCAGTTATCATGGGGGGAGATAAAGAAACCCAACAGTTGTAATACATACACTTGTTGTTCCAGAGGTAACGCAGGGTCCACCCTCTCCCCCAGGATGGTGTGGTGGTCACTGGGTTTGCATAGACTGGTGGCCTTGCTAGATGGAGGACTGGTTCTGGATGTTCCAGTTCTCCTGTGCTGGTCCGTGTGGGGCAGTGTGGAGCGCTCCCAATCGCCACCATCGAACTGAACTAAAAACAAACAGACGAAACAAACCCACCATGATCAGCCAAGTCAGAAAAAAGACATGTGCATGAAAAATGCAAGTTAAGCAGCAATTTCATGACCAAGTAATGGCCTGGTGAAAGTAAGAATGAAGACTACACTGTATTTTATAACGGCAGCAATCAAGACTAATGAATCCTATTATTTCTGATGGATGACCATGTCATCTTTCGCTCTCTCTCATTATAGCTGTTGTTCTTCCTCAGGGCTAAATGGGATGTTCATCTATTCTGACTGACAGACAATCAGTCAAACTGTATCTGTGTTTTACTTTTAAAACCCTTCTGGCCCCTCTGTACCTCATTTCTCTCTTTCTCTCTCGCTCGCACACAGGCTTTAAATTTTCTCTCGGTCTTTATGTTCAAATTTATTTATACTGCATGTTCTCTCTCTTACTCTACTTCTACTTATTCAGAGATCAATGAAACACATGTAATGCATCAATGTTTATTTTTTATGATGTAGTTGAAACACACAGGCCAGCCTACAAATTCTATTTAGTTTTATAAATCACTAGTTGTTAAGTGTTGTGGTTACACATTAGTCCAAGAAATGGTGCAGTAAACAGTCTTTAACTCACGGTCCATGACCAGAGCATTCGTACTGCAAAGTCCATGGACAAGCCCCTTCATGATCCTGCTGTGACTCATGGCCCTGGAGAACTGTCAGACTGACTCAACACTGATCTGACAAACACACTGTGCCTGCTTACTGAGCTGAGGGCAGAAGAGCATGCATGGTACTGGTATGTGACCACGTGTCAGACGGTGCTAAGAGCTTTTATGTTTTGCCATGATATTGGCACACTTGCTGTTGCCGTGTCACATGCTTACTACACCCGAGAGATTTGTGGTATGTTAAGATCAAACGATTTTATTGCAAAACTGTTTCGAATTTCAAGCTACTTGCACTTGTCTATTTACGATCTGATAACCTCCACAGGATGTTCGTAAATAGCGTTATGTGAAGGGAGAGAGCTGCACCCACACAGAATACATATGAAGTGCTAAAAATCATATGGGGATTTGATTCACAGCTCCAATGTATTGCAGAGCTCACCAGCTAATGCCTTAGAGATGTTTTCCTTCTTCCACTCCCAGGGTTGGTCATACTCATCTGCAGGCCTCTCATCATCCTGGGGCAATCGACTCTCCTTCTCATCATCTGGGAGACCGGGCCTGTAGTTGCCACGTTCTTCATATGGGCTGTCGTAGAGCTGTGGGCTTCCCCGAGAGACAGTGCGGCCGTGCTCGGAGATGTGCTGCAGCTCTGCAGGGAAACATTGTTATGTTCATTGGCTTTAATAATGCTTTTGGGAAGTGGGTTTCTTATTTACAGGATGATGTAAATTACCACAACTGATTTAAGGCTACTATACATTTTAAATCTACACTTTTCATGCACAATCATCTTAAGATTAGGCAACAAAGAAACTGTTTAGTAAAAAAAATCTATAAGTATAACAAAAAAAAAAACAAAAACAGTTTAACTGGAATTTACAATTGGAAAATCAATATGATTCGCTCTGCTAGACTCCAATTTACAAAAGAAAAGTCTTTCTTCTCAGAATTAACCGGACAACTTGCCACTAATGCTGCAAAAAGCCTTTAATGCACAATTCAAACCTTTACAGCCAACTGAGATAGCCAGTGTTCTCGTAACTCGTGTCTCCCACAGCACTGATTAGTCTCTCCAGAGTAAATGCTTTTTCCAGTAATGCATTTTGGTGCTTGAAATGGCTCCCAATGTCCCTTTCTGTGCTCTCTGTATAGTTTATACACCTTAGGGCATGCAAAATAGTGAACGCATCTCACCTGTGATGACTCTCTGGGCCTCGAATGGCTCCATGTAGCTGCTGCTGTTTTCTATGGAACCGGACTCCCAGCCGAGATGGGCTCGTGGGTCTGGACGGGCATCGAATGGGTCTGAATAATCAGTGTCTCCCACTGTTGGAGCGGATGGAACAACCTAGGGGAACGAGAGAGAGGAAAAGGGAGAGATTAAGCACTGTCTGCAGACAAAAGATTGATGGGAGGACAGAAGACTATGGGGGTGGGGGTTAAGCGCTGCCTCAGGGTGGCTGATCAACACAAAAGATAAAAAGAAAAATGCTGTCCTCTGTCTTGGTACTTATACTGCTGATTACTGGCTTTAAAAAACCACAATGACTAGGAATACAAGGAGTGCAATGGCACTGTTAAGTACAGCTTACTAACAAAAGAAAAGATAGGAGAGAGATTGATCAGTGTTAAGTGTTTCATGCTGATGTGCTGCTCCAGCGTTGACATTCGCATGATTAATGCTACTAAGGGTTTACAAGCTCTTTGCATACCTAAGCCTTGTTTTGACCGTCATATCCACAGCAATCTGAAAGCTCAGGCCCAGTTTTTCATACTTTTTAAATGTGTGTTTGTTTTAGTGAGTCTACTGTTGCTGCTTATCAAGCTCTGCTTCTGCTCTAATAATTTAGCCATGTCTTATTTCTGATATCCGAGTAAACAGCCTTAGAGAGTAGGTCAGTACAGGTCTGACTTTACATCAGCCAGCAACGATGCTGCATCGTCTCAAAACAAAAGCTGGAGCTTGCGATTATATCATTTTTGACCTCTGTGCATTCAGACTGTGGGCATCAACAAGAACAAGCTAATTTGCTAGTTTGTGATGAAGGTTTACCTTCTCAAAGCTACTAAAGCAAATCCTACTAGAGGGATTTTTTGTTTACTGTTGATGGCTTGAGCTGTAGAACCTGGCAATAAGGCAGCTGATTAAAGATTTGTATTGGAATCTTTTTTTGAGGCATTGGTGGCTCAGTGGTAGGTTTCTCGCCTATCATGCGGAAGGCCCGGGTTCGATTCCAGCCAATGCCTCAACCCCAGCCACTGGATACAGTGCCGGTCCCAAGCCCGGAAAAAATGGGAGGGTTGCGGCAGGAAGGGCATCCGGCGTAAAACCTGTGCCAAGTTGTTGTGCGGACCAGTTGGTCCGCTGTGGCGACCCCAAACAGGGAGCAGCCGAAAGCAACTTCTATTGGAATCTTAGATAATGTAATCTAAATAGTTCATATCTAGCACAGAATTGTACACGCTCCCTTTTCAGCATTTCATTTGTTTGTAAACATTAAAATGAAAGTAACACTGAACTCCAACTTTTCATTCACTCTGACAAAACCACGCTGGTGGTAGCATCATATTGTAGGGATGCTTTCTTATTAGCAGGAACTGGGAAACAGGTCAGGGCAACTGAGGCTAAGAGTGATGGTAATAAATGAAGAGCAATCCTCCAAGTAAACCTATTCCAGTCTGAGAGACTTGAAACTTATTTTCCAACAGGACAGCGCCCCTAAGAATATCTGGAGCTGAGAACCTCGGCCCTTGACCCCTGTAAGAATTCCATGGTTGGGGGTGGGGGCAAGTTTTCTTTGGGTTTTCCTTTGTTGGAGTTCGAAAGTTATAAGCTTTAATCAAACACAGCAACTTGTCTTGGTTATGCTGATCGTAAACGTTACAATAACTCAGGTCAAATTTATATTAAAATCAAGTTGTCCAACCAAGTCTTAATGATTATAAATTGCGGGGCTTTTGGGCTGACGAGGCGAAAATTGCACACTCTGTTCTAATGTATAAGCAAAACAAGAATGAATAAGTTCGAGGTGCAGAAAGATTAAGTACCGCTTGCAAAAATAAAAATAAATCACCCTTTCAGCCTCAATATCTCACTACCTTTTAAAGGATAAATCACCAAGTAACTCAGCATATTGTTAAACTTTCACTATGAAACTGTTCTCACTGTGTCACTAGATACTAGCCATGGGTCACACATTCAATCTGGTCAGATTCAAAAGCAAAACTTTAGATTTTGAAATAAACATGCCTAGCATGCATACTGTTCCCGCTCTGATCTAACAAAACCCTTGTGTTCATGTCTAGCTGGACGTTTATGAATCCAGACAGCAATGTCAGTTTAAATATATGTGAAACAAAAACAATTCAGGTAAGTTAGTGCAATTTGCAAAACAGGTCTGAACATGTGAGCATTAAATAAAATTAAAACTGAGCTATAAATAAAATGCTATTCCCCTCCTCCCCCCCAAATCACCCTGAGAAGACAACGGTGGTGGTAGCACCATGCAGTAGAGATGCTTTTCATGAGCATAAACTGGGAAATCCATCTGGCAAGATGGATAGAGCCAAATCCAGAGCACTCCTAGAAAAAAAAAATATTCCTATGCGAGGCCACATTTCTACCACAGGAACTTTTTCAGGAACACTGAAAAGTAATTTCATTTAAATGACTCCTTCAGTGTAGGTTTCTATCTGCAGATCAAGAATTACCAGAGTAGAGCTTGCCATATTGGTCACAAGTTTTACAGACTAACTTCAGATTGTTTTGAGGGAAGGACCCCTAAGCTTAACTAACAAAATGATTACTAAACCAGAGGTGGCACAGCATGACACCAAAGGCAAACATTTTCATAGGCAAAAACGTTTCTAGTGCCTTGTCACTCACAGCAAGAGGCAAAAAAGGCACAAAGAGTGAGCCTGCTTTGTGTGTGTTTGGAGCTGGGGGAGAACAAAAATGTGGACATGAATGGGGACAGTCATGGCTGTATTGTGGCAGTGCAAGTCAGGAACTTGTCCAGGAATCGAGTAGTTCTTGTTTAGTTAAAGTACCCTTTAAGTTCTGAAAAAAAAAAGGGTTCGGCAAGTTTGTTTGAAGGGTGCCTCATGCTCTGGATCATGAAAACACTCTTACTCTTTATACTCATCTGCATAAAAACACAACAGTGAAATGCAGATTTTAGGTAACTGCAGGAAGTATACGTTTGATAGTATTTGGGCACAGTGAATATAGCTCTCTACACTGTTTTGTGATAAGGTTTACATGGAATAGACAAACATTAATTGTGTCTCAAGCATAAATCCCAATTCATAGCATTCTCAATCAAGCAGCCCAGTGAGAAAATAATAAAAGCTCTTACTAAACAATAATCTTCAGGCATACAGCCAGACACAACACAGCCTGAGCTTCAACGATCAGAGCAAATGCACTGCTACAGGCTTTTACATCGTGTCTGTTACTAAGCACCTGTTTAAGTGCATGACAAATGTAATTTGGAAGCTACATTAAAGCCGAGCTTCAACCTTAATAGCTCTATAGTGCACTACCATTAGGCTGATGTATATTTTGCCCAGGCCATTTTTCATAGAGGGAACTTTCAAAGTACCTCTGCGCTGCCCAATAGGCTGCACAAGGTCAGTCCAAGCAATGTGATAAATAGGAAAATAAGGACATACAGGGACGTGAGGCTCCTCGAATGAGACGATGCCCAGTGGGACCTTGCAGCGGTTGAATTCCTGAGATTCCACTTTTATCAATCTGTGCTTAGGAGACACGATCTTGACCTCCATGCCATTGGGAAGAACTGTTCCGAATGCAGGAAATGGGTCAGAGGTCCCCAAGCCATTATTTGCTCGGTTCGAGGGTTCATATGGATCTTCAAAGTCCAGCTCCTTCTGGGCACGGTACGCACGAAGTATCTCGCTCTCTGTGTAATCAGGCTTGGGCGGCTGCGGCGGTCCTTTCCTGCTGCCAAAATTCAAGTAATCTTTCAACCACTTTGCCATGGGTCTGTGCAGAGAGTGAGTGAGAGAGAGTGAGAGTGAGGGTGAGAGAGAGAGAGATTTTTCCAGATAGTTGTAATCATTCTTACAGGTTAAATCACTATGTGTTTTGCACAAACTTTCTAGTTTATTTCACGGTGCATACTTGTGTTGAAACTGCTGGTATATGCCCAGATAAAGTCTTGTAAAGTCTTGTGTGGCAGTATGAAGAAATAAAACACGACTGGGCGTGCTGCAAATAATTCAAAGATGAGATGGTTCGATGTGAAGCAGAGGGCTGTAACCATTTTGAAAATGATTATTTCCCAATATTGGCCATGTCCTGAAGTGCTTTATTCTTCATATACCAAAGCAAATTGTCAAAAGCAAAAAGCTGTGTGTGTGTGTTTTTTTTTTTTTTTTTTTTAAGTTAGTTAGTTCCTGTTAGCACTTACATTACAGTAGCTACATATCTTGCCCCTTCAACAGCTTCTTATTTTTCACAGAGAAATAAAGACGTAGCTTGTCATGTTACAGCTTTACCTCACAAGGTTCCTTTCGAAAAGAGTTTAATAACAGTCTCCTGTCAGGAACTTATCATTCTAACATCGTTTATTTCTTCATTAAATGTCGACTGTTTACCATTGAACAACGTGTGTGTATACAGACAGAAAAATATATTAGCACAAAGACATTAATATAAGCCTTGCAGCCTGAAACTATTGTCTGCGCTGCTGTTATATATGAAATAAAAGAAAAAAATCCTAACTAGGGTGGTGTAAAATTAATTATTTTACAATAAAAGCTCAATCAGCTTATAAGTTTTGTTACTTATATAACTGCAGACCGGACAATAGCCTCATTTATGCCCAAGTGCTTTATTCCTCTTATATCACAATTTTTCACTAGTTACAGTTTTTATTTATTAGAAAATGACGCGTCGTACTTGTGATGCTACTTTCGTAGAAAATTAATAAACACTTTCTGACCAATCAGGATCGAGCATTCAACAGCACTGTGGTAGAAATTTACATAAAACACAGCTTGCAAATTTTCTGCACAGGTCGCAGCGAAGAGCTCCAACGCATGTTGTTGTGTAATTCTGTGCTGAACTATAAACCAAGAATAACTGACTTTTTAATAACAATAATAAAAAAGAAACAAATCGATCCGAAATAAACCAGGCACTGTATATAAACAGTGATTTCTCCTCACAGTTCCACAAAGCTTGACATTACACAGAGTGCTTATATGGTTTGATGATCAAACCCAGTAAATGCACTGTGCATCAATGGTCAATACCTTTAATGTGTCCGATACATCGATGCCTCAGAACATCAAACTCCGTCCCTTTGTGCTGGTCTATAAAATAAAAGAAGGAACAAGGAAAAACTTAGCAAACTATATTGACTTAAAGCCACGAAGGACTACGCCTCCACAGCTCAGCCCAACCCTGTGCATTCTTTCCTTATCGCTATTATGTGCATGTTATTTTCCTTTGACGTTTACTGGATATTTCTTGCTTTCTAAACTTGGCTATATTTCTCATAAACAGTTAATATATATACATATGCATTAGCCAGCTGGCAGAAAGTTTGTCGCTGAGTGTTATTAACGCTGCTAGTCTGCTAGGCTAGCCAAACAACTTAGATGTACCTTGACCTGTAATAACAACCATGCCCAGAATAACCGACCTTTCCATTCAAATATTTTGTAACCATTTCTGGAGCTGAAATTATTAGAAAATATCACTCATAATTTCTTCAACGGCAACTATATGTATATATTTGTATATAAATATATATATCTGTCCAGCAAGCTTGTTAGCAAATAACGTTACATTATTCTCACAGGACCCTTCATACTAGCCAGCAACAAGCTAGCAGTGGGCTCTATTCCTCGAAAGAAATACAAAGACGAAAAACGACAAAAAAGACAAAACAGGGGTTTAATAAAGTACAGAACAAATACGGAATATATATTTTACAGATAAAATGTTATTTATTAAACAGTTACAATTGGCAAGCTCGCTTCCAAAATCCGCTATTGTGGAAAGGTAGACCTCCCCCCAACCTACAATTAGACTACCGTTAGATTTGTGATAAAGATACGGATACTTCATTTACTTACCAACGCCTGAGCGATGAATAATTAAAAAAAAGAAACCCTATAAATTAAACATTTTTGAGTGAACTCTGTTATCCATCTATCCGAAGAAGATGAGCGTCTGCCTCTGGTTTAATGAGTAACGCGTTATGGCAGGCAGCTGCTTAAATCCAATAGGCAGGGACTTGTAGGAAAGCCCACAGGCTCGCTTTTGTTCTGAACTGTATGCCATCTGATAAAATATTCATCACGTTTTCCCAATTTTATGACTTTTATGACTTGCTCATTCTCTTTGTGGCTAAGAAAAATAAATGGTATGCGGTGGCGAGGATATTTCTAATTCCCTAAAGACACTGCACACTTTTAATAGCTATATAATTTAACACAATCCAGGGCTATAAGGATCTGAGTGAGTCTAATTACTAGCACTAATCTTTAACAGATATCTATATATTTTCCTACACTCTTCAAAAAATAGTACCAAATTGTACCTTTTCTTTTGCACCTGGGTTACATCCAACAAGTGGACACCTTTTGTACCTTTAATGTGCATTTGCACCAGAAAACGTTGATAGAGTGCATCTTAAAATTCATTTCATTCATTCGTTCACATACATTTTATCCTAGTCTGCGTTATGATGGATACAGAGCCTATCCTATGCATATTGGGCTTGAGGTGAGACTACATTCTAGATACAAACAACTGGCACCTACAGGCAATTTAGCATATTCAATCCACCCCTGAGGCATGGTTTTGGGAGGTGGGATTAAACCTGAGAACCCAGAGAAAACCCACACAGAGAGTCCATGTTAAGTAAGGTCGAATAAATCATAATGGATTTTGAGATTTATACAGCAGAATCATAATCTTGTTGTGCAATACACACATCAAATAAAATGTGTTATGCAACAAAGAGGATAGACTGATCTGGTATTAACCTTTGAGTTATGTGGGATATTTCCACAGAAGATGGCGCTGTGTCAGAAGCGAAAAATGTTAGGTGATAAGTGGTGACATTAAGGCTCCAGGGGAATACCTAGAGTCTTTGTAATGAATTATTGACATGAACATTAATTCACAGGGCAGACGCTTTTATCCAAAGTGACTTGCAATACAAGCATACAGCTGAGCAGGTCAGGGGTAAGGACCTTGCTCAAAGCTCCATGGCATCTCTGGGATTCGAATGCTGATCAATACATCAGGAAGGTCAACCAAGAGCTCAACCCATTTATATTTACTACTCAGAAGCTAAAACATGGGCTAAACATGTGAGAAAGGCCATCTATACTTTAATATCGTGAATCAATCAAAAAGCATGTAATATAGAAGTCAGACATATTTTTCCACAAATATTATGTACGATTACATTTCCAGAAAGAACCACTGGAAGTCAATGTAAAAACCACGTCTGTGAACATATTTCTTGAGACTGTCCTTGCACAGTTAAAGTCAGATATGGTTTCCATCACCATGATTGGACTAGTCGGAGTTGCTGTCGTCGCTGTCCGAGTACGCCCCCAGCAGGCTGAGAGAGGAACCATTCTGAACTGTAGGTGTTTGGCTGCCGCTTGCAGTGGCAGCCGATTTGGCAGGATTTGGATCTGAATAGTAGAGGGAGAAAAGGAATGGGGGGAGAGACACTGGAATAAATTAAGAGTCATTTTCAAATGCTTCACAACAGTGTGATGCTGGGAGGTGTATATTTAAAGCAGTGGTTTTCAAAGTGTGGCCTGGTGACTGCCAAGGATTCGTGAAACAACCTAGGGGCTGCTAGTGGTTTTTTTTTTTTTTTTTTACTGGGCTACTGTGGTGGAAATAACAACCCACCATTATAAAAGCTGTAATATGAATTACTGAGCTCTTACAGTTATTATCCTGATTGAGTGGTCACATGATTGGAATGGGGTTTAATTCAATTCAATCTTTAATTTAGACCTAATGTGTTCGGTCAGTGGAAATTTAAAGAATAAAAATACTCTATAGTTACAATGCATAGCCAGAATATTATTGTACAAGTGTAAATAATTAGCCTAACATATAAATTGGGGGATTGGGTTAAAAAAATTAAAAAAATATGTACTTAGAGGATCCATTTTTGAGTAGCCCTGGAATAATACAATTTTGATACCATTTCTGGCAGAATTTCAGGAAATACATATAAAAAAAAAAACACATGAAAAATGTTCTTTGTCTGCTTTGACATAAATATTCTGAATCTAATGATCTCACATCCCACAAAATGAATTTTTAACAGTTTTCAATCAAGACTTTCAATGAACTACCTTGACAGACCACTCACCTTTAAAATGCAGGAAAGTGGACAGAATCTATGTGGATATCTAGAGGGTACGGAGTCATTCTGGCCAGTGTAAAGTCAAATTACAGTTTAAACAGAAATGTTTCAAACTATATAAAAGATTTTAAGAATACATTCTTTCTTTTCATATAGGTTTTGTTTGGTCAAAAAGTTGTGGCCACCTGAAACAGGTTGCCACAAAGTGTATAGAATACCTCTGTAGGTTGTGGCTTTAAGATTTCTCTTTACAGCAAAAGAGAGGCTGCACACAGCTCTGACCTCAAACCTTGGAAAGCTGACTGCACCCCAGATCTCCTCGCCTGACATCAGTGCCTGATCTCACTAATGCTTTTGTGGCTGAATGTGCACAAATCCCCACAGCCAAACTATAAAATCTAGTGGAAGAGCTTATTATAATAGCAAAGCAGACTACATCTAGAATGGGATGTTCAACAAACACATATTGGGTGTGATGGTAAGGTGTCCACATACTTTTGGCCATAATGTATGCATTAAGACTGCAAATTTCCCCTGTACAAAGCAGCAGTTATTAGAACGAGAACAACTGTTAGGGCCGCATACGTTTTTGGTTATTATAATAATAATAATAATAATCAGGTGCTCATTTACTGTATGTGTAACTAATTTTACTTCCACTATAGTTCTCTCTCAACATTGCATGCTTTGTAAAACAACATATCTGCTAAAATGTGATTAAAAAAAGAGGTTGTGGAGACTCTACCAGTCTGAGCTCCAGCTGCAGGCTGCTGTGCTGTAACTGTTGCTGCTGGCTTCTTCCTCACTACAAGTGACCCTAGCACACTTCTTCCTCCTAACCCGCCCACGCTCTTTTCCCAGCTCTCCACTTTCTGCCGCTTTACTCCAGACGAAGTGGCACCCTGTGGAGACAGAGGAAAGGTACATAATTACATGAGTCAGTAAGAGAGAAATTGAAAGCTGGCTAAAAAGCACATTTTCCACTCCAGTGAAAACACAATGTACTGAAGTGAAAGGTTAAATCAGCAGGGGGCCAGTAATAACAAATGGCCAGCAATGAAGTTATAGCAAAAGAAATCAACAATGGGGTGATGTGACATGGCCGAATATTTTATAACAGCACACCCAGAAGTGTTCTGTGACTGGGGGTATGGTCGAGTGGTCGAGAGAAGGCGGGTTGGTAATGTGTGAGGATATTCCCCCGAGTGGGTGAGTACCTAAGCAGGTGGACCAGGCGACACACACACAGACAAAAGATAAGGACTCTTCAAAGATGGCATCATAAGGATTATCCAAGGTCCATTATGTTGGAAGAAAATCCAATAGTTTTTCAGATGGTAAATAAGTACAGATGTTTCTAGGTCACTTTCTTATTACTATTATTATAATAAAGGTTATTTTAATTGCTTATGTTATTGTAGTGGTAAAAGACACATTTGTGAAGAAATCATGATGTGAAAATAACTGCAAGTGCATTTGGAAGTTAAGTTTTAGCTTGGTCTCTGTACCTTCATATCCATTTCTTTGTCTGTAGTCAGGATGTCTGTGGGGTTCTCGGCAGAGTGTTTTTTCTCCTGCTCTTTTCCATTTTCTTGGTCCTGATCAGAATCAGAGTCAGAGTCAGAGTCTCTAAGCCTTTTCACCAACACCCTCTCCAGCATTTCTCTAAAGGGGATAGAGACACAAAAAATAGACACACACAAACACACACACAGAGGGAGTAGGAAAGAGAGAAATGATATATGGTTGATACACTGATGATAGATATCTCAAGAAAAAGTATATCAGTATATAGTTTATCTATGCATTTATCTTATACACACTTGGTTTCTCTCTCGTCCTCCTCCTGCTCTCTCTCCTTCTGTCTCTTCTCCAGCTCCCTGTACTGCTGCAGCATGGACTCAAAGTCCACCTGAGCCTGCCGCTGATTCAGCTCCTTCAGCTCCTGCAGGTTCTCCAGAACTTCCATCTCCAGCTTCGAGTCCCGTGTGCGGTTCTCCAAAACCTTGTGAGAACACCAGAGCATTTAGGCAGCTGAAAAATTCTCTGCATCTAAATTTGTGGGAAAATTAACTAGATGTAAAGGCAATATATATATATAAATATGGATTATTCTGGATTGAGTCATAAGTACAGGAATTGAGTGTTTCTGTTAGCATCATCACATCTGGTCCACTGTAGAAAAACTTCTTGACTTCAAATACTGGATTTGAAGGACCACGTGCCAAATTTGCACAGAAATGATGAGACAGCCTGCCAGGTGCATTATTCAACATTACCTTCATAGGATTATTTAACTCCTCCTCCTCTCTCTCCCTCTGGATTTTCTTCTCCTCTTCTTCGATTAGCTTCTCGGCTTGAAAGTTTCGTGTCGCACCATGTTCCATAGCATAATCAGTGTTTTCTGGGTCGGTCTGGTTGAGGAAAGAAGTCAAAGAAAATGAAGAACAGTGCATAACATCTGGCTCATCAGTCTACTGAAATATTAGCTCTGAGAATAACAGAGGCTACTGTAATAACAGACAAGATAGACAGATCAGAATCGTCAACGTGAACAAGTTACCTTAAACGTGATTTCCGCCAGACATCTTGTGCATTTGATATAAAATCGAAAGATGGGCAGCCCCAGATACAGCTCATTCTGTACTGTCTCTTTGCGAGCATTAAACTTCTTCCCTTTGTATATGTACTCTCCACATGTCTTACACCTGAAAGAAACATGTCATTTAAGATTATAACCATCTCTAAACACAACACATGGTATCAGTGCACTATACTAATGCAGAAATATACAGAAACTTATATAAATATACATATATCAAGACACCCACCTCATGTTAAACGGTGCCATCAATCTAACCACATACTGACGATCTTTAGGAAGTTTTAATTTAGGGATTTTGGATGGATCAAAATCCGGGGGATAGTATTTCTAGAAAAATAGGAAAAATAATAGTGTTGGTGATGTAGCAGTTAAGCTGGGGCATTCATGGCTCAGTGGTAGGTTTCTCGCCCATCATGCGGAAGGCCCGGGTTCGATTCCCAGCCAATGCCTCAACCCCAGCCACTGGATGCAGTGCTGGTCCCAAGCCCGGAAAAATGGGAGGGTTGCGTCAGGAAGGGCGGGTTGCATCAGGAAGGGCAGCCGGCATAAAACCTGTGCCAAGTTGTTGTGAGGACCAAGTTGGTCCGCTGTGGTGACCCCGAACAGGGAGCAGCCGAAAGATGTAGCAGTTAAGCTGTTTTATAGGTTTTGAATACAGTTTTCACTTTTTCTTACTAAGACTAACCGGTAAAAGGAGAACATGCATTTTAATAATTAACATTTGATCTTCAAAGTTTATTTATTACATTTTTTAGTACTAAAATAATTTGAGTTGACTTTTCTTAGGTTCAGTCTTCTTTCATGGACATGTTGGTCTATTTTCATTACCCACAATGCCATTTGACCACAATCCATGCTTCTACAGTGTGTGACTGATGCAGCAGAGCTTTAGACCTTTAGTCTGTCCAGCTCTGATCTGCTTAAACAGGTCAACCTTTAAAACTCCAACTTTCATGCTGATGCCAAGAAGAGTTTTATATCTGTCCTCGTCATCGTTGTGTTGCATTCTGGGATTTGGAACCCAACATAGGCTGTATACATTGTTTCTACTACTGCCTTGCTATATTTGGCATTTACAGCAAAACTTGGCCATAATCAGTTATGTTTACGATCACATCATTGTGCCTACACTAGCCATGTCCCCATGTGACGTCAGCGCGGGACGCAACCTTTAACATCTCACAGGAATATTGCAAATACAGGACCGACCAACAACTTAGCAGTGGAATCACAACACACTTCACAAATAATTCTGTATAAACATATTAAATGTGTTTTAGGGTAGAGTTTTACTTTACTAGCTAGCTACACGCCTTCTTGCTAGCTATCTGGCCAAATTAATGTATAGCTAACAGATAATACCAAAAAAAATATTGGATTAAAAGCTTTATCTAAATTAAGCAGCCGGCATGACGATATTTTCAACAAAACAAGGAAAATACCTTTTAAGTAACTTACGTTTAAGACTTTTCTTTCCGACATGTTTGGCTCTGGTTAATACACACGAACACAAGCAATAATAAAGATCCCGACTGGGGGCTGAGTATCAAATCACCATCTGATCCCTATTATGTGTACGTTCAAAGTTTATTAACATAACAGATTTCACGTTCTATAAAGTGTACTAAAAGCTTCAATAAGGACATTTGGGATTCAGCCTCACTTCCGGTTCATTCTTACTCGTCTACTGATGTTTTATATAACGACTAGAATTTATTACTGCCACCTGTTGGAGAGAATGAGAATAGCAAGAATAGTTTGTGCTTTGTAAGAGTCAGAAGAGGGGGCAATTACATCACTTAATGCTTGTTCTTTGCCCATTATACCCCAAAACCATAAACATTAATATGGACTTGGTTCCCACTCAATTCTTCTGGCAAGGCTGTCTATTAAATTGTGTAATGTGGCTGTGGGGATTTGTGCTCAATCCCACACAAGAGCATTAGTGAGATCAGGTACTGACGTCAGGTGAGATGGCATGGAGCACAGTAGGTGCTCCAGTCCATCTTAGAGGTGTTGAGTGGGGTTAATGTCAGAGCTCCATGCATGTCACTCAAGTTCTTCCACTCCAACCATGCCTTCATGGAGCTCACTTTGTGCACAGGCGCATTGTCATGCTGGAACAGGTTCAACCCTTTTAGTTCCACTGAAGAGAAACTTAAATGTACACTATATTGCCAAAAGTTTGGAGACAGCCCTCAAAATCATTAAATCCAGGTGTTGTTTCTAGTGGAATGGTCAAAAAAAAAAAAAAAAAAAAAATCCCATAAACACACTCCTAAACCTCACACTTCCCAGAAGAGTTGAAGCTGTTATAGCTTCAAAGAGAACTCCATATTACATTCAAGTGCATGTAAAGGCAGACGTCCCAAAACTTTTGGCAATATAGTGTATCTCATATATAGACATTCTGTACAACTTCCAAATTTGTTTGAGGAAGAACCACATATGGGTGTGATGGTCAGTCGTCCACAAACCTTTGGCCGTATAATGTATGATTAGGATTCATTCATCCAGTCACATCACCTCTCTTTACATTTATAAGTTTAGATAGAATCGAAACTAAGTCTACTGACCATGACTACTTATAATAACATATTGAAACAATCTAAACAAAAAGAAGACTTTAAATATAAACTCTATAATAAACGTTGAGATTTGAGAAAAAAAAATGTAATGTAAAATCTGAAATATTATCAAAACAAAAAAAACGTGTTTTAAATACATTTCAATACGTAGTATACTCTCTGAATGACAGGAGTGTAATAAAAACAGTGCTGGATAATGTGGGCTTTACCTATATTAGTAAAGAAAAGGTCTGAAGGAAAGATGGGAGACTCTGTACTCTGTGTATAATGTGTATAAATCCTCTACATTAGCTCAGTGTGCCTGTGCATTTCCCTCCCACCACACACACACACACACACACGCACACACACACGAACATATCTCTGTGTGCAAAACATCTTCGGGAAAAAACTATGCATCTGTTCTTGACTGCCACAAATGTGTACCGGTGCATATTGAAGCCCGGATAACGACAAACAACAACAACAACAACAACAACAACAACAACAAACCATGCGTAAAAACGCGCACTTCACTTTGCTGCGTCCATCCAGAGACCTCGGTGTGGATTTAGTCAAAATCAGAGCTGCGAAACGTGTCATTTTTTACTCGGTCGGGATCAAAACATTTCAAGTCAGTTATTATTCAACATAAATGAATGTGGTTTGGGATTTGGAAAGGCAACGAGATCATGCAAAAGCTGAAGAACCGGGACATGAGGATAGCTGTGATGATCAGAGTTTACACGTGAGTTAAACTTTCACTCAATTGCTTTATCTAAATGAAGTTGAGGCTGAGAAGAAATCACACAGACAAGTCTAGGATATTTAAAGGTGGTGTATAACTGACTTAGTCTTATTCTTAAAGGTTTATTTAGTTGTTTGGTGTGAACATTGAACATTGTGTATGAACATGAGAAACTTTTTTTGGAAATTTTTCATCCACTACATTTGCTTTAACCCACGTAGAGGAAAACATCACAGATTTCTACATTAATAACATCAAATATGTTTAAAATGTCAAAAGATCAAATACAAGGGGGCTTAGTGGTTAGCACCCTTGCCTCACACCTCCAGGGTTGGGGGTTCGATTCCCGCCATGTGTGTGTGGAGTTTGCATGTTCTCCCCGTGCCTCGGGGGTTTCCTCCGGGTACTCCGGTTTCCTCCCCCGGTCTAAAGACATGCATTGCAGGTTGATTGGCATCTCCAAATTGTCTGTAGTGTGTGATTGTATGAGAGTGTGTGTGTGTGTGCCCTGCGATGGGTTGGCATTCTGTCCAGGGTGTATCCTGCCTTGATGCCCAATGACGCCTGAGATAGGCACAGGCTCCCCGTGACCCGAGTATAGATCAGATAAGCGGTAGACAATGAATATCTGCAGTCAAGCTCCTATCCCTATCCTCAGTTACTAAGTCAAATGATCCATTTAACTAAAGGATGCAAACATATCTGTATATGCAAACATCTCCCCGTGACCCGGGAATAGATCGGATAAGCGGTAGACAATGAATGAATGAATGAAGATCAAATACACAAAAACACGGTTAAAAAAAAACAAATACTGTGAAAATCAGGAAAAAAGAAAACAGGTTTTTTAGATTTTTTAGTGCTTTTATTTTTCTTGTGGGAAATACAATTTCCTTGCTGTGCACACACATTGTTGGTGTATAAAAATGATCTGCTCCATAAACCACCTTTAAATCTTATAACAGTAGAGGTTCTGTTCTTCATAGCCACAATGTCTGCAATATTATTTCATACCTAGAAATGCAATACAGATACATAACATCATCTTGGTGGTGGTGGTGGAAGGGTGTTCTTAAACCTGTGTAACATGGCAACCACGTTAACTTTCCTGGGTTCCCAAAAGCATGAGCATCACATTGAATACATTTTCTCCCCCCAGTTAAGATGATCTTTGGGTTTTGCAATGCTTTTTGAAACTCAGCCCTGTTCTCTGATCCTTCTCTGAGTATGGGGCAGCATGATGCCCACCCCAATGGGCACCTATTAGCACTTGTTTCAGTTCCCATATCTTTGCAGTAATAACTTAATGGATCTAAATGAGGTGTTGTGAACACATCATCTAAAAAGGCAACGTCAGCTTAAATCAGTACAATTTCAAGCACTGATCACTTAAAATTTATTAACAAGTATTTAACATGCATGAGAACATTTTGAAGATTCATTTGCTAAATGGTTGATATAAATGTCAGGGCTATTCTCCTCCACCTGCCCCTATGGATTAGCTGTCACTGCATAGTGTGCTTTTCAGCAGAATCTATGACCTCTATAGAAAACCTCTTACTGCTGGGATTATCTCCTCTTCTAGTTTAAGGACTTTCTTTCATTAATATGGCTGAGATGTCAGTGATCAGCAAATTTGTCAGCTTATCAACAACAAGTCACCTGACAACTCAATACTGAATATTATATTTAGGCATCTGGTTGATATTTATGCAGCGAAACTATAGTGCAGCTGTTGCGCACCTAATATGCTTCATGAAGGCGACACAGAGGGAACGATAGTACAGATGAAGATAAAGTCAAACAGATTAAGGGAAGTGGGGCAAACTTCACACAAAGCATTCACAAAACCAGAGAGGGATCAGTAACTAATGCACAAAAATCCCCTAACTAAGCAGGCACTGATTTTCTCAAAATAGAAGGATTTGGAGATTTTAAAATGTTCAAAATGTCATAGCAATGCAGCAGCAGGTACACACACACACACACACACACACACACACACACACACACACACACACACACACACACACACAGAGTTGAAACTTTTTTTTGTACAATAAGATACTCAGATACTAGATATATACTGTATACCTTTTGGTTTTTTATTAATTTACTGGGTTATTTGGTTAAATATATTTTACGCTATATATCATAAAGGTTTATAAACCATAAATTGAAAAGCCAAAAGAAGAAGAAGAAGAAGAAGAAGAAGAAGAAGAAGAAGAAGAAGAAGAAGAAATATAATCATATCTTACATACAATATAGAATATATATTACAATACAATATAGAATATATGGACTCCAGAGGATCATTACACAGGACAGAAAACACTTTATACACAGGTTTTGCATTCTGCGCATTACAAACCAGCTCGGTTGTAAACTGTAAGGCAGACACGACTGCTGTTTTTAATCTCTTAACCAAGGTGCTCATCTGTCCTACTCTCTGGGAGACATCTGGATATTGGTTGTTGTTCCTAGTCTGTGAGTGAAGTCTTTAATACTTTCCATTCCTTCTATTGTCTCTCTATGTTAATAGAAGAGACGAATCAGCGATCAGAACAAAGTACACACTACACACACATTCATGTCTAGTTAAGTTAGTAAAATATCCATAATATCAGATTCAACACTGGTGCACCAACTGCCCACTAAATTGACCAGGCTTATATAATAGTATTAGGAATTAATCACATTAAAAAAGAGAGATGAAATCTGATGGAGTTTGGAGAACTAGTAGGAGCATGGTGAGTGGGCAGAGGAACAGAAAGGTCAGTGTAGTTCTTTTCACTCTCAATGATGGGGCTCTTACTCATCCTTTACCTGCTCTACCTATTTGTACATAATGCACTAATGCACTCTATAAACCATTTGCAATAAAAGGTGGAAAAAAGCTTCCAGGAACCCAGTGTTGGGGAATATCTGTACGGTAGGAATTAGATCAGCATGTCTGAGAGACAAGTTTTGGTTGAATAATCTTAAGATTAATTAAAGAAATGAACCACTACCTATAAGGAACCCCCGAAGTGAAGTGATTTTGATATGAACTGTATAAGAAAACGTCGGAGAAGGACAGCACAGCAAAGCTACTCTGTAGAAAATAAAGATTAATACACTAGCACTTTTGCTGGCAAAAGCAATGAGTAATGATTAAGCAATTAAACCTTTGTTGTTTCTGTAGGGAATGTGACTAGCCTAGCTAAGATAACACAATATAGCTTTCTTTCATCTTTCGGTATTTGCTATTCTGTGATATTCATGACTGTGATATATTTCTTATGTTGCTGCTGTGACTTTCACTCAGTGCTCATTTGAGTAATTTATTATTAAGAATGAGAGATTATCTTTAAATTTACAATTTTCTTCTTGTCTAAATTCATGTCTAAATTTATTCTATCAAGTTTGTCCACTTTAGCAAGTTTTTTATTGTGCAACTAGGGGCCAAGCACAATTATTCTTATTAGATTGTATATAATAATAATAATCCTTCTATTATTATTATTATTATTATTATTATTATTATTATTATTATTATTGCTTTGACATTAAAGTCTATGTTTGTATTGCAGTATGCCTCTTAAGCCCCAAGTTCTCTGGATACATGAGCTTTATTTGTGCCATATGTTCTATAAATGTTTACAAACCGGCCTTGTGTTCATTTGCAGCTTGGTACTAAAAACAGGAAGTGAGGCAATATATCATCAGTGGCTCAAAACTGTATATTGCCATCAGTTTCATTCCATCTTGGGAACAGGTGCTTATGGTCTCAGTGCCTTTAGGTCTTCCTCTGTCTGTCAAGAGATGGGGCCAGAAAGTGACTGGCCCTTTATTTGCTGCTTGAAGCTATATTTTTATGTGTATTGTTCTTCAGTGAACTTAAATGATTGGTTTATTTAAAATAAATGTATCTATATTTTTTAAAAACTTTACAGATATGTTTGCATCCTTTAGTTAAATGGATCGTTTTACTTAGTAACTGTGGATAGGGATAGGAGCTCGACTGCAGATATTCATTGTCTGCCGCTTATCCGATCTATTCTCGGGTCACGGGGAGCCTGTGCCTATCTCAGGCGTCATTGGGCATCAAGGCAGGATACACCCTGGACAGAGTGCCAACCCATCGCAGGGCACACACACTCTCATTCACTCACACAATCACACACTACGGACAATTTGGAGATGCCAATCAACCTACCATGCATGTCTTTGGACCGGGGGAGGAAACCGGAGTACCCGGAGGAAACCCACGAGGCACGGGGAGAACATGCAAACTCCACACACACGGCGGAGGCAGGAATCGAACCCCAACCCTGGAGGTGTGAGGCTAGCCACCAAGCCACCGTGCGCCCCCACTGCAGATATTATGATCTGTAAATTTGGTGGATGTGGAATGGCAAAGTAGCTGTGTTTCTTCTTCACTTTCAGACAGCATTTTTATTCACTTGCATTTCTAAAACA
The DNA here is from genome assembly GCA_033459395.1 of Hemibagrus guttatus. Lineage (NCBI taxonomy): Eukaryota > Metazoa > Chordata > Actinopteri > Siluriformes > Bagridae > Hemibagrus > Hemibagrus guttatus. The sequence goes on along the minus strand of JAUCMX010000022.1, from coordinate 6,628,508 downwards.
AAGCCTGCCAACCTTCCTATTTAGAGAGGCTAAATGTAATTTAAACCAACCCCTAACAAGCAATCTTTAAAACAATGTATGCTTTATATGCTGTCCATAGATGGGAGTAAATTCCACAGGATAATCAGGATGAAAAGATGGCAGCCATACTGCTACCAGTGGGTTCTGATGGCTTGCGCCCATTCACTCTCGAATCCCTGTTGGGCATTGAGTACAGGATTGCAGAAGAGCAGGCAAAGAACTCAAAGGATTCCCCGGAATCCTGTGCGAAAGCAGAGCATCCCAAAGCCCAAGCAGACCTGGAAGCTGGGAAAATGCTTCCTCGAATCTTCGGGGACATTCCTGCAGGACTGGTAGGAGTCCCGCTGGAAGACATTGACCCTTTTTACTTCGACAACCAAAAGGTGAGTTAAAACTAGTTATTAATATCTACCGTACTGTTAGTGCATTCAGATTTTTAATGAAAACTTTGCAAGCTCCTAAACTGTTTTGGTTTGTTTTTTTCTTGCTTAGACCTTCATAGTGCTCAATAAAGGGAAGGCCATCTTCCGCTTCAATGCCACATCGGCCCTGTACATCTTCAGCCCTTTTCACATCATCAGAAGAATTGCTATAAGGATACTAGTCCATTCATATCCTTTTCCTGGCATTTATGTTAATTAATATGGATATTAAATTAATGGGTAACAGAATGCAATACAAAGGCTTTATATTTTAACCCAGCACTCAATATGATTATTTTTACTTTACAAACCACCCAAACCAGCAAAACTATGGTCTACATGCTCCGTACATAAACTCTGTAGCTAAATGAGATTGCTTTTGTAATTTTACATTTCAGGGAATCTCAGTACTATACTATAATTTCTTGCATTAAATCCCAAAAATTTAAATGAGCAAAGAAATATAAATGCGGTAGAGTGAAAGCATTTTCTATACTGTATACGAATAAAGTTCTCATGTTTTACAGTTTAAAGTATGAAAAACTGTTTTATTTCAGATTAGACTATGATTTCAAGTCTCCTAAACTACATTATGTCTACCTAATTAAGTTAAATTTCATCAATTTCCCCTTCTGCTATTGCTCAGCAATAAGAAAACACGTAGTTCTAATGTTGTGGATCCTCAGTCCGATGTCACAAAATTACCTCAGAATCTTTGAAGTTGGCTCCATTCTGTTGCGCTGATACTCTTTTACTAGCTTTCCTCATTTCTGGCACAACAGAATGATTCATTCATAATTTTTTTGACATGATTTGATTGAGGATGCACAAGATCATAAGATCTTCTTAATGCTTAGATCGATAGATAGATAGATAGATAGATAGATAGATAGATAGATAGATAGATATTATTGATCCCATGAGATGGGAAATTCGTGTGTTACATTAGCTAATTAGCTAGCCTCCTGGTGGTCCAGCGGCAGGATCCTGCTCTCTCATTGCTGCAGCCTGGGTTCGATTTCAGGGCAGGGTTCTGACCCAGCCACTGAAGAGGGTTGTGTCAGGAAGGGCTTCCAGTGTAAAACCTGTGCCAAATTGAAACATGTGGAGTAAATGATCTGCTATGGAGACCCCAAATAAGGAGCAGCTGAAAGAACAACAATAGCTATATATATATATATATATATATATATATATATATATATATATATCAACAAGAGCAACTTCTTAGCTACAAGGGAAAAATGAAAATCGGTTCAAGTAGTTTTTAGGAGTTTTAGGACTAACCCTAGATAACTAACCCTAACCCTAGTCTAACACGAAAAAAAGCAGTTTTTCATACTTTAAAAAAGAAAAAGTAAGCACTTTATTGTAAAAGTGTTTACCTGGTTTATTCATATAAAGCCAATTTATAAGCCTCTTCATTTTTCCCTGAACATGCACATCCTGAACTTTCTAAACCTATTTTTTCACCCCACCCTGTGCTAATACACATTCTCATCTCTCTGCACAGATGGAGGCTTTGCAGCTTTGTACTTCACTGAGAACAGGACACCAGATAGGTCAAATAGGGCTGGAATTATCTTACTGAGTCCTCAAATCCCACTGGCTCAAAGATTTCGTCTGAGTTTAGGGCAAGACAGGAAATTTATTGCTGCTTGAACCTGTAATTCGATCATGACAAAATGCCTTGCACAAGGTCAAATAATCTAAAATGAAGTGCTGGTGTCAAATAACATAATATCACTTCCTGCTGCTCTTGTAACTGTATTATAAAGAAACTTAAGTTACAGTTTTTTTTTCTACTACTTCCTTAACTTTTCCCTACGTTGTTTAGTTTGTTCATTATGTGCACAATTTTGACCAACTGTTTCTTTATGGCCATGTCCGACCCTGCGCAATGGACCAAGTATCTGGAGTGAGTATTATATTACATACTTATTTTTCCTCTTGATTTATTTCTAACATAATTCAAAGGTAGGTTCATTTACAAAAAAATATTCTATCTATGGCTTGGAAAGGATGCCTCAGTAAATATCTGAGCATATCCTTATAATAGATGTTCATTTGGGAGTTTTTGCAATAATGAAATCTTGTATGATCGATCTGCGGCATGATTTTAGGTTTAAAATCCTTTAAATGTCCGATATACCAATACCCTAAGTAATTACAAATATATACGTAAGCAATAAGGCAATAAACAATACATGTGTTAATTAGGGAAGGTAGAATCTGTATATTTGGATCAAAATGTTATTTGTAATATTAAACTGAGTTTTCATCACTGGATTGCTCTGCTTGGATGATGCTGATTTGGTAAGACACTTTTTCACTGCATTGTGTGCTGCAACTGGAATGCTGCCTTCAAATTAAACTACACTTTGTCCGTTTGCTGTCATGCCACTAAACATTGTGGTCACCGCCTTCACTTATTAACGCCACATCATTAAAGGATTATGTCATCAGCTGGACGAGTGAATCAGTAAAGGACATTCTGACATCCTTGACACACAAATAATGCATTTATCCCAAAGGAATTGATCACATGATTCCTAATACAACCCAAACAAGTGTTCAACTTAGTCATTTTAGACCATGTGTTACAGGATGCAGGCATTTTAGTAAGCTTTCTACTGTAAGAGTATTGGTTTGTGTTTGTCTCCTGCAAACAAATGAATGAATATCGATTCCATTGCTAGACATTTCTTATTAGAGATCCTTAATAATGCACTCTAAAAGAAAAAAAACTTTCAGACTAGACAATACAGGTAGAAACACAATATGTAATATGTCTTCTTTAAACCGTAATAATAACAATATATATAAAAACTTTTATTTCAAAGTGTCCACTTTAAAAATACTCCCATCTAATGTCCACTAAATTGTTTGAATGTTAATAAAGCTTTTACACTCCACCCTCCAATGTGTCAATATGATATACACTATATTGCCAAAAGTTTTGGGACACCCCTTCTTAATAGAACTCTTAATGCTTCCACAAAACAAGACATTTTGGACTATTTCATGCTCCCAACTTTGTGGGAACAGTTTGGGGATGTGACTGCGCACCAATGCACAAAGTAAGGTCCATAAAGACATAGATGAGCGAGTTTAGTGTGGAGGAACTTGAATGGCCTGCCTCAACCCGATAGAACACCTTCGGGATGAATTAGAGTGGAGACTGTGAGCCAGGCCTTCTCATCCAACATCAGTGCCTGACCTCACAAACACGCTTCTAGAGGAATGGTCAAAATTTCCCATAAACACACTCCTAAACCTTGTGGAAAGCCTTCCCAGAAGAGTTGAAGCTGTTATAGCTGCAAAGGGCAGGCCAACTCCATATTACATTCATGTGCATGTAAAGGCAGATGTCCCAAAACCTTTGGCAATAAAATGTATGATATAGCTTCATATTTACTAGGGTAGAAACATATGAAATTACTGTTTTCTCTTAAACATATACTCACAAAAAAAACCCTCAAAAGATTTCTTTCTAGGTGAACTTCATTCATGAAATTATATTTTTTATACTTATGTCTTTTCATACTTAGAAGAATATAACAGAGGAATTTCCTAAAAATGTTAATTATTATTTGATTCTTGGATGATTATCAATTATTGGACTGATGAAATATTTCATATTTCATATTAAAATGATCGATGTGCACTGGTTTCTTTGTTAAACTGTAATGATACAATAATAAAACAATAATAATCATAGAAATGATTTTTTAACAAATTGGAAATTCTTTAGACAAACTATCATTTGAATGTTAAAGAAATAAAGAATGATCATGATATCTATTTTTTTTTTTCTTTTTTTAAAATATTGTGTTCTGTAGTGCCTTGCCTTAAGAAGTGCTTGCTGTTCAGATGGAATATAAATCACAATGAGTAGATTTCCACAGATTAATATGGTTGCTCTATTCACAGCTTATTCAAATAGATGTATCCTAACATGCATTGACCTTTAATGACCATGTGCATGCAGATAAGGTGGAAGAGAATGTGACTGGGCATGCAGCATGCTGATTTACTAGCACCCAACATCCCTTCTTACACCTTCTAAACAACTAGCTAATTCCAGATATATTTAATGCATGCTTTAGATCATAAGAAAAATTGAACCTTTAATAAGAATGAAGTCACTTGATAAGAGTGTTGCATTTTACTTCAGCGTGATACATTAGAATTGCTTTTATGTGAAGTCATTGCAAAATGGATATGTGATGGCTGATATTGAATAAAAGGTCCAGAATTCATTTAAAAAAAGCAAACATTTTCTGCAGAAACTGAATGGAAAAACATATGAATACACTAGTTAATTCTCTCTGGACTGCTGTATCGTTTAGTATCATCACTTTTATATTTTCTCCTCTGTCTTGCTCTATTTATGCTCAGATATACATTCACTGGCATTTACACGTTTGAGTCACTCATTAAGATCTTGGCGAGAGGATTCTGTATTGGACCTTTCACATTCCTTAGAGACCCATGGAACTGGTTGGACTTCAGCGTCATTGTTATGGCGTAAGTATTAATGCTGTTATATACACTATATACAGTAAATATGCAGTATATTGATGCTGTTGTATAGTCTATATACAGTATAGACACTGAACAGGCATAATATTATGAGCACTGAGAGGCGAAGTGAATAACACTGATTATCTCCTCATCATGGCACCTGTTAGTGGGTGGGATATATTAGGCAGCAAGTGAACATTTTGCAGATTGCAGTGGTCAGTATCTATCAAAAGTGGTCCAAGGAAGGTACAGTGTTGAACCAGTGACAGGGTCATGGGCGGCCAAGGCTCATTGATGCACATGGGACGTGAAGGCTGGCCTGTGTGGTCCGATCCAACAGACGAGCTACTGTTGCTCAAATTGCTGAAGAAGTTAATGTTGGTTCTGATAGAAAGGTGTCAGAATACACAGTGCATGACGGGTCAGGGCTGTTTTGGCAGCAAAAGTGGGACCAACACAATATTAGGCAGGTGGTCATAATGTTATGCCTAGTAGGTGTATACAGTATATAATTCACGTTTGCTTATAAATCTTCAAATAATTGTGTTTTATATTATAGCTCAGGTTTCAGCTTTTATGAAGGGTGGTGCCATAAATGAGAGCAAAAGACTGCATACTTTAAATCACACAATGTTATATTTTCACTGAAAACTACCCAATCACTGCAGATTTGACCTACATAATGTATTTTGAACAGCAGCTGCTGTTTTGCGGGCGAGTCTGATGCCGTGTTCTAAAAGTCATTTCTGTCAGTGGGGCTGAAAAATGTGACCTACGCACAACAGGGGCAGCTGCATGCAAGAATACTTGGCAAAAAGGAAAAATTAAATGAAACTGAAATAAAAGCGTGAGTGATGTTTAACTGAGAGGTGGACAATGGCAACAGTGAGAGACATCATTTCATATTGTTGAGAGAATTCGAGAGAGTGCAGGTAGCCAGTGAGCCATTTTTCAGATGACCTACATATGCAGCATTAGCGCTTGACCAAATTAGAGCCGTGGATTAGCTGCCAGAAAAATGGTTGGAGAGAAGAGAGACATTGAATGATAAAGAAAGTACAAAGGAGACAACGTTAGAAAATAATAGCTTTTTTTAAAATAATTATAACAGCTCTACATTACTATGAGAGTCTTTTGGAATTTTGAGAGAATTGCCAAAGTCAGAGTCAAAGAAGCTTTATTGTCACTTCAACCATATACAGCTGATGCAGTACACGGTGAAATTAAACAACGTTCCTGTAAGGGAGCTCCGCCGGAGGCGGAAGTGTTCGGATCCATTCGCCGAACTGGCGATAGGGGACGAGCAAAGACAGAGTCGAAAACAGGCACAGAGTTCGGTAACGGTGTATTAAAGAAGAGCGTACAAACAAACAGGAAGATAGAGAAACGAAAGTCCTTAAACAGTCCAAGATCAGTAAGCCAGCAATAGATATAACAAGGATAATCCAATAGAATAAACTTTAAACAGTCCAGTTCGGTAACAGCAAGTAATCCACACAGGTAATCCAAAAGAGAAAATGTTAAACAGTCCAGTTCAGTAACAGCAAGTAATCCACACAGGTAATCCATAAGAGAAATCAATAAACAATCCAAGTCATACACGAAAATCAATCCAATAATGAAACGCTCGGTAATCCCCATAGAAAAAGATACTTCGCGATATGCAGGAAGTGCGCAGCATTTTTAAAGCCCGCGCGCACCCGGAAGTAAACTCAAAAGTCAGGCGAGAGCTCCCTCTCGCGGCTGGCGTTCGGGCGGGTCGTGACAGAGCCCCCCCCTCTAGGGACACCTCCTGGGGTTCTACGCCGTGGGCGACCCCTCGGACGCGGAGCGGGCCTGTTCGGGTGGTCGCGGTGGAAGTCCTCCGTGAGGGACGGATCCAGCATGTTGGCGGCCTCCACCCAAGAGCGTTCCTCGACACCATAGCCCTCCCAATCCACGAGGTACTGAAGCTGCGAACGAACCCGCCTGGAATCAAGGAGGGCACGCACCCGGTATGCTGGAGACCCCTCAATGTCCAGAGGTGGTTGTGGCTCCCCGCCGTCGGGAACCTCTCCAGCCGAAGGATGTGCTGGCTTGAGGAGAGACACGTGGAAGATGGGGCAGATGCGATATGTCGCTGGCAGTCGTAGCTGGTATGCCACCGGGTTGACCTGCCGAACAATCTCGAATGGGCCAATGAACTTTGGGCTGAGTTTAAGGCACGGCAATTTGAGACGGAGGTTCCAAGTCGACAACCAAACCATCTGTCCCACCTGGTAGGAAGGGTGAGGGCGGCGACGTCAGTCGGCCTGAATTCTCTGCCTGCGCACCGCCCGCTGAAGTCGCACATGAGCCCTCTCCCAGACCTCTTGGCTCCACCGGTACCACTCCTCCACCGCTGGGACATCGGAGCGCTCCCCCGACCAGGGAAACAGGGGTGGCTGGTATTCCAGCACGCACTGAAAGGGTGTCAGGCCCGTAGAGGAGTGGATGAGAGAGTTCTGGGCATACTCTGCCCAGGGCAGGAACTCACTCCACCGGTGCTGCTCCCGGCTACAGTATGACCTAAGGAACCGGCCGATCTCCTGGTTAAGTCTATACCAAGACGTGCACACAACGAGCCCCACACTCGGGAGGTAAATTGTGGCCTCCGGTCCGATACAATGTCCTCCGGCAGACCAAAGTTCCAGAACACGTGTACAAACAGGGCCTCAGCAGTCTGCATGGCCGAGGGTAACTCCTTAAGGGGAATCAGCTTGCACCCCTTGGAGAAGCGATCCACTACCACCAGCACTTGTAACCCCCTGAGTCCGGCAAGTCCGTAAGAAAGTCCACTGACAGGTGGGACCAGGGGCGTTGGGGAATCGGAAGGGGCTCCAGCGGCCCCTCTGGCAGCTGACGACTAGTCCGTGCTTGGGCGCAGGAAGGGCAAGCCTGAACGTATCTGTCCACATCTACCGCCAGGGATGGCCACCAGAACCAGCGATGGACGAGCTGTGTAGATCGACGGACCCCCGGATGGCCCGAGCTGGGAGCTTCATGTACCCACTGGATTACTTGGGTACGTAACTGCGGGGGCACGAAGACCTTAGTCGGCGGGCACCCAGCAGGTGGCGGCTCCTCAGCGTGAGTCCGCTGAATCTCCTCCACAAGGTTCCAGCGTACCGGGGCCAGAATGGCGGTGGGTGGTAGGATGGGTTTGGACAGCACAGGCTCGTCGGCTCCCTCGAATCTCCGTGACAGAGCATCCGCCTTCCCGTTCTTGGACCCAGGGTGGTATGTCACCATGAACTGGAACTGAGTGAAGAACAAAGCCCACCTGGCCTGTCGTGGGTTTAAGCGCTTGGCGCCATGAAGGTACTCCAGGTTGCGATGATCAGTGAGCACCTGGAATGGGTGACGCACTCCCTCCAGCCAGTGACGCCACTCTTCCAGTGCCGCCTTGATCGCCAGAAGTTCTCTGTTGCCCACGTCATAGTTGGCCTCCGCGGTAGTCAATTTCCTCGAATAAAATGCACATGGGTAAAGCTTCCCTGGTTCTCCATGACGTTGGGAAAGCACAGCCCCGAGGCCGCTACTGGAGGCGTCTACCTCCACCACAAACGGTAAGTCAGGATCCGGATGTCGTAGAATGGGGGCCGAGGTGAAGCAGTCCTTCAGCTGCTGAAAGGCCGCCCAGGCCTGGTCTGTCCAGGTCAACTTCTTGGGCTTCCCTCTTAATAACGAAGTCAACAGACCTGCCACTGAGCTGTAGTTCCGTATGAAGCGCCTGTAGAAGTTAGCGAAACCCAGGAAACGCTGCAGCTCCCGCACCATAGTGGGGACAGACCAGTCCGTAACTGCCCGGACTTTAACCTCGTCCAACTCCACACCACGTCGTGAGACCACATAACCCAAGAAAGTCACCGTGGACCGGTGGAACTCGCATTTCTCGAGCTTCACATACAGGTGGTGCTGCTGTAACCGGGATAACACCTCCAGAACGTGCAGTACATGTTCCTCTAGGGAGGCGGAGTACACAAGGATGTCATCAATGTATGCTATGACCCATTTCCGCAGCAGGTCTTGAAACACCCCATTTATGAGGGCTTGGAAGTCTGCGGGGGCGTTGGTGAGGCCGAAGGGCATTACCCGGTACTCATAGTGTCCGTGAGTGGTGTGGAAAGCAGTCTTCCACTCATCTCCCTTTTTAATCCGGACCAGGTTGTAGGCGCTCCTAAGGTCCAATTTAGAAAAAATCCTCGCCCCCCTCAGCTGCTCCAGTGCTGCAGGTACCAAGGGCAGAAGATAGGGGTATGGGACGGTAATGGCGTTCAACCCCCGATAGTCTATACAGGGGCGTAGGCCTCCATCCTTTTTTCCCACAAAAAAGAATCCTGCTGCTGCCGGCGACGTGGACGGCCGAATGTGACCCGCTGCCAGGGCGGTCTCAATGTACTCCTCCATGGCTTTAGACTCAGGTAGTGAAAGAGGGTAAACCCGCCCCCTAGGTGGAGAGGCGTTTGGCAGCAGATCGATGGCACAGTCCCACGGTTGATGCGCCGGTAGTCAAGCCGCCCTCTCCTCGCTGAACACCTCCTGAAACTCTGTGTACTCCTGAGGGGGGTGACCAGGGATAGTGAGGGGCGGTTCCCTCACACAAGAGGTCCTGCAGGGCCTAGGTACCTGGTCCCGTAGGCATCTCTCCTTACAGGCGGGTGACCAGCGTACCAGCTCCCCCGAGCACCAGGAAATTTGGGGGTCATGACGCCTGAGCCACGGGAATCCCAAGATCACAGGGTTGGCTGGAGAGGAAGTGACGTAGAACGCCAGTCGTTCATGGTGGAAAAGGCCCACTCAGAAATTCAATAGCTCCGTCTGCCGTTTCAGGTAGCCCTCACCAATCGGACAACTGTCGATGGCCGCAATCCTTAGAGGTGGTAAACAGGGGAAGGTGGGGATCCCGAGTCTCTCCACCAATGCCCCGTCGATAAGGTTGATGACCGCCCCCGAGTCAATGAGTGCTGAGACAGGGACACAGCGATTAGACACACACAGTGACACTGGCACCAGTAAGCTGAAAAACCATGAGCCGCCACCCTCCTGTGCCGATGAAGGTTTCTCCAGGCACCAGGGGCTTAGATGTCCGGAAGCCCCACAGTTATTGCATAACCGCATCCGGCTTCGTTGTTGCTGCGCCTGCTCAGCCAGCCTGGACCTCCCCAGTTGCATGGGCTCTGGGACCTCCTCCCTGAAGCTGGAGTAGTTTGGCTGGTTTCTGGAACAAACTGAGGAGAGATGTGATGGCCCTGCCTGGTGTTGGTGCATGAGATTATCCAGGCGAATGGCCGTGGCTACAAACTGGGACAGTGTAGTCTCCTCAGCGCGACACGCTAACTCTGTCTGGAGCTCAGGCTTCAGTCTGGCCCGAAACACTGCCAATAGCGACGCGTCATTCCACCCTGACTGCGCCGCCAGGGTGCGGAACCTAATGGCGTAGTCAGCTGCGGTGTCAGAGCCCTGGCGTAGCTCCATGAGTTGAACAGATATGTCCTTGCCCCCTGCGGGGTACTCAAACACCTCACGAATCATGCCTGAGAAATAAACAAATGATGCTCTAATCTGGGGATTGGCATCCCATACTGCGGAAGCCCACTCTAATGCCCTACCAGTTAATAGTGACATAACCAGTGCACACTGGGTTTCCTCCTTACTATACATCCCAGGCTGGTGCGAGAAGAACACCTCACATTGCCGTAAGAAGCCCCGACAGCGATCGGCAGAACCCTCAAACTTGTCTGGTAAAGCTAGACGGGGTGACTCACCGCGAGCTGTGGGTGGGTCCCGTGGTGCGGCGAGGCTCGCGCTGCGTAGCTGGTTTTGCAGCGCTTCCACCTGGTCTTGATGGGAGCGGATCAGAGCTCCTTGCCGCACTATGATGTCGCGCAGCTCCGCTGGATCCATGATAGGCGAAGTATTCTGTAAGGGAGCTTCGCCGGAGGCGGAAGTGTTCGGATCCATTCGCCGAACTGGCGATAGGGGACGAGCAAAGACAGAGTCGAAAACATGCACAGAGTTCGGTAACGGTGTATTAAAGAAGAGCGTACAAACAAACAGGAAGATAGAGAAACGAAAGTCCTTAAACAGTCCAAGATCAGTAAGCCAGCAATAGATATAACAAGGATAATCCAATAGAATAAACTTTAAACAGTCCAGTTCGGTAACAGCAAGTAATCCACACAGGTAATCCAAAAGAGAAATCAATAAACAATCCAAGTCATACACGAAAATCAATCCAATAATGAAACGCTCGGTAATCCCCATAGAAAAAGATACTTCGTGATATGCAGGAAGTGCGCAGCATTTTTAAAGCCCGCGCGCACCCGGAAGTAAACTCAAAAGTCAGGCGAGAGCTCCCTCTCGCGGCCGGCTTTCAGGCGGGTCGTGACAGTTCCTCCTGGACCAGAGGTGCTACACATAACAAAAACAAAGTACAAGGTGACGCGGACAAACATAGATCTAAACTATACTCCAAAGTGCAGTGTTTTTAAACCAAACATACAATTGTTGCTTATTAAGAACTTTAGATGTGCAAATTATCTTGCCAGTTCCTGCTGTTGAATTGTGGTAGTAGTGGTGTTGGTGCTACATATATCTGGATGTCCTCAGCATAGTGGTTGAAACTAAGCCCATTGTCATAAATAATGCTGAACCCAGAGTTGAACCCTGAGGCACCCCTTAACTTATAGGTGCATTGAACAATCTGTGTCACTATCATGCTGTTCCAATCATCACCATTTAAAAAAGAGGATACTCTGTAATATACAACAAGGAAAAAATAATTTCCCTAACCCTATACTTCCCTAAATACTAACCCTGACCCTAACCCTTCTTTGTTGCTGGGTTGGTACCTAGAAGGATACATTTTTTACACTTAATATCATTCTTAATGATATTATAAACATGGAAAACAAATTTAAGGTGCATAAATGGATTTTAAGGTAAAGCCAAAGGTTGAGAATACCATCCCACCCCTAATGGAAAATACCATTTTTTGTAAAAAAAAAAAGGAAAGGTCTGGTGTTAGTTAGAAAAGTTGCACTGGGGACATTTTGCACTTTTGCCTTAGCATTGTTTTTACATGCTTATTACAATGCTTATTACAATGAGAATTGGAGCTGGCTCTTATGTGCATCTGATTTCCACTCTGTGTAGATATGTGACAGAGTTTGTGGATCTTGGCAATGTCTCAGCATTACGAACATTTCGAGTCCTGAGAGCCCTGAAAACCATATCCGTCATCCCAGGTAAGAGTTGGTACACTGTCAGAATCACATACATATGCTATACATATCAGACACTGCTCTGAGAGTGGGTATGGATAAAGTATGTTAGGATGATACAAACTGAATACACACTCATGAAACGTACATACTGCTTTATAAGGAACACCTGTACACCTGTTTGTTCATGCAAATATCCTATCAGCCAATCATGTGGCAGCAGGGCAATGCATAGAAAATGTGATCTCAGTGACTTTGACTGTGGACTTGCTTGCTAGCCAGACTTGTTTGAGTATTTCAGAAACTGCTGATTTTCTGGGATTTTCATACATTGCAGCATCTAGAGTTTTATAACAAATGGTGCAAAAAACAAAAACAAACATCCAGTGAATGTTCTATGGGCAGAAATGGATCTCAGGGTCAGATTCGTTCACAGCTGAAAGGAAGTCTATGGTCACTCAAACAAGATAATATAGAACTCCTGAAGGAAATTACACAAGAGAAATAAATATAAATGAAATATGCTACATATACAAAATGTATACAAAATCTACAAAAATGTGCTAGATATACATATTGCATATCAAATTGTGTGCAATATGATCTTAATAACCAGTCTTGACAACCGTGCTGAGCAGAAAAGCATGTCAGAATGCACAAAACATGTATTTCCTTCATATCAGTTTGTAATCAGAGTAGTTAAAATTTCACCATTGCCCCAGCTTCGTATTAAGACTGGAACCTATAAATGTATTTTTATCCTTTTTTAATTTCACAGTGCTAAAACTTTCAGTTTTATCTAAATTTTAAAGAAATAATTGGTCTCAGTAAGCAGTGCATCCATTACTAAGAAGTCAGAATTAATCCATGGCTGTTGTCTACATCGCTGTGTTAGGTTTACATACATGTTGTCGCATTTTGCCTGTCCAGGTCTGAAGACCATTGTGGGAGCTCTGATCCAGTCAGTAAAGAAGCTAGCAGACGTGATGATTCTGACTGTCTTCTGCCTTAGTGTCTTTGCTCTGATCGGCCTCCAGCTCTTCATGGGTGTTCTACGACAGAAATGTGTCCGCAGCACTGCTCACTGTGTCAATTCCACCTATCCAGGAAATGGCAGCTTTTTCTGTAACAACAAGACCTGGCACTCCATAAAGGACTTTGTTAGCAGTGAAGGTGCAAGGTTTTTTTTTGTTGCTAGCATTGAAATTTTACGCCATGTGTATTCAGACATAATAAAATATTTTTAAGCGACATGTATAGAATTTAGGTTTATGTCTGTAATAATGAGATAATCATGACAATAATGTACATTAAAGTCTTCTTCTTGGCATTAAATGCACCATTCACTTTCTCCTCAGAAAACTTCTACGTAATTGAAGGAGCCAAGGATGCGTTAATATGTGGATATAGCAGTGATGCTGGGTATGTGAGAATGTCCATGTTTTTGAGTCAACTAAACTGTCTGCGTCTGAGATTTGGTGTTAATTAACCAGTTTGTTACTGTTCTGTGTTCTCTTTCTGTCAGCTGAGTCTTACATAATCATTTACATTACCGCCAAAAAACAGATCCTAAATTATGAAACAAACAGCAGTCAAATGATCAGAGAAACAGTGGGTGTTTTCTCTACTGGATAATCCCATAAATCCCAGTGCCACTTTCTGTACGTTATAATTCTCTTCTCATGCACACTTGTGGAGCTGGATTTTAATTTTTCAACCTTCAACCTACAGCTCATAGACTGTATAGATAGCTGTATGGGGGACTTGACGTGTAAACTCACATCTGGTCCTGCTAAGCTTGTGTAGGTTTGTTAATAGCTGCCATCTAGCATAACACTGGGGATTATGGCTACTGTTCATTTCTCTCTCTCTCTCTCTCTCTCTCTCTCTCTCTCTCTCTCTCTCTCTCTCTCTCTCTCTCTCTCTCTCTCTCCATGTATACATGAACACATTCTCACCTTCTCACCCTTTGTGACCACTTTGTGTCTCTTGTTCACTGTTCCTCGTGAACTTCTCTTAGAAAGGGATTGGGCCACCACGAGCCACCAGAACAAATTCAAGGCTCTGAAATTTTACTGGAGGGTTAAACAGTGTTCTTTCAAATATTCCCTGCATTTTAATGGCGGTGGTGGAGATGATGTCTAAGATGATGACATTTCAAAATCTCCCATTAGGTGTTCAGTTGGATTGAGATCTGCTGTATGTACTTCCTCAAACTATTCAGTGACCCCCAGTGCCCTTTTGGATGGAGGTAGGGTCATCAGCTCTCAGCATTGGCACAGACTCTCATAGGAATCGAAGAGTGGTCACTCAGATGTGGACATATAAATTGCATGAAATTACTCAGTGCAATCAGAGAATCAAAAGCACTTCTGGTTTGGCAGTGATGCAAACATACACACACTAATATGGAGAGGCTGCTTCCAAGAGGTACTTTTGCCACATTGTCTGCTGGCCACCGCCTCCAGGTCACTGTTACTATAGAGATTCTGAGCATGTCCGACTGCATAGCAACCCTGGACAGAGCAAAGCTTTACTAATGCCTAACTCTTTTATTCTCGTCAAACAGAAGCAATGTCTGTTTAGATTGTAATATCCTAATCAATTCTTTCTGTATCTGTATCATCAGGAAAAACTTGTATGCATCTCTCTCTCTCTCTCTCTCTCTCTCTCTCTCTCTCTCTCTCTCTCTCTCTCACTAAAAGATTTAGCATTGCCCGTATACTGAGGCTGTGTCCCCTCCAGCTGTTTATACTTCCATTACTAAATGTTCCCTCCCTCACACACTACCATCCACCCTACTTGTCACTTAAACCTAATGCTGCCATGGCAGCAGGGAGATGGAATGATGAGGGCATTGGGTTGAGGGAAAAATGTTAAATTGCAACTACATACTCATCTAACTTATCAGAATCCCCTTTAAACCTATGATGATGTCTTGCTAGGCCTGTGCATTTTTAGGATTTATCCGATAATATGATCACAGACAAACATTTTACTAACCACTTTATCCTGGTCTGGGTCATGAATTTGGAACCTACCCTGGGAACACAGGACACTGTGCACAAAGGCAGAATGGATTGCCAGTCCGTCGCAGGGCAGTGTGCTCATATTCACCTATGGGCAAATTATCTTAGTCATTTCACTTTGCTGCATGTTTTGACAGTTGACAGAGGAAACCAACACAAACACAGGAAAATGTGTGAACAGGACAATAATCTGAACCCAGGATCAAACCGGGAAAGCTGTGAGGTGGCAATGCTACACACTGAACCACTGTACCAGCCCTCCTAATTTTTAGCCATTTCTCCCATACTGCATGACAGCTACTAGCCTTGGAGGACTAGACTAGCATTTACTTCCTCCAGTAATCAAACTGTTGCTTGTACATGAGCTCACACACTAGCTTTTGGCTATTGTGTGGCTATTAGCTTCTGATTGACAGAGTGAGAGTAAGTGAGAATAATACCATCTCTCCCACTCAAGAGCCTGTGCCAGTTATGCTATCTTGGACTCCCAGCCATGGATGGCTATAGTCTTGTCAGGATACAAACTTATGATCTCAGTGACAAAGTAAAGCAGTACACCAATCATTAACTGGTGTAATTTCTATCCTGCAATACTCAGTAGTCTTTCATGTGTATAGGCAACATCAATAAGAAATTCTTTCTGTCCTTAATGATCCTTAGTAATTGATTATTCTGTACAGTATCGTCTCTTTGCCTGTGTTGTGATTTCGTGTATGTTGTCTTATTTATAAAGTGTGTTACTGTGTCTTGCCTCACTTTGGCCATACAGAAAGTGTCCAGATGGGTTTGAGTGTTTGAAGATGGGGAGAAACCCAAATTATGGCTACACAAGTTTTGACAGTTTTGGCTGGGCCTTCCTAGCGCTCTTCAGACTAATGACACAAGACTACTGGGAAAACCTCTACCACCAGGTAGGCTGTTGTTTTATTGTTGAGTGAAATAGATATGATGCCACTATGATTGAAAATGAAAGTCATCCATGCCAATGTCTGGTCCTCTCTCTTCTGGCAGACTCTACGTTCAGCTGGTAAAACATACATGATCTTCTTTGTGCTTGTGATCTTCCTGGGCTCGTTCTACCTGGTAAACCTGATTCTGGCTGTGGTGGCCATGGCATATGAGGAACAGAATCAGGCCACCATTGCTGAGGCTTGGCAAAAAGAGAGAGAGTTCCAGGTGGCCATGGAACAGCTTCGCAGAGAGCAGAGGGTATTACACAGTCTTTATAGAAATGTTTATTTCTAAGCCATTTAGTGTGCACCTATGGATCTGATTAGGCTCATTTTATTTAACAATCATGCATTGCATTGTTCTTGATGCACTTGGTATAAATCCAATTATGAAAAAATCACATCAGTGGTATTTAGAAGAAATTGGAAATAGTCATTCTGAATGCTTTTGACCAGGCATTAGGAAAACAAAGCAAGGAACCTGAACTGAGTCCATTTCAAGAGATGTCTTCATCACCATTCAGTTGCAAGGGGTCCAGAGAGCATTGTTCCAGATCCAGATCCTTCAGAACCATGTCAGAGGAAGCAGAGGATGATACACCTGATGAGAAGGTTGGATTTCTGAACATTTCCATTAGCTCTGCAAGTCCTATTAAGGTAGTCCCACCACTAAACTCTTCCTCATTCTGTATCTTTTTCTTTAGTTTGTGTACCCACTCCTAGCAACACTTTCCTCCCATCCTTTGAGCACACGGCGGGGCAGCAATAGCAGTGTGTTCACCTTCTATCTGCGCAAAAACTCAGAGGCTGATGATCACACCTGTGTCCTCTATGAAGGACGGAGTCGGGCAGGATCCACAGTGATACCATGGCACAAGCGTCGCACGAGCAGCATTAGGAGCTACTGCTCTCAAGTTGTTAAACCGACCTTTGCCATTAACGGACGGCTTGAAGTTTTGCCGGACCATAAGAGAACTGGTGGTACCAGCCCCCACACACCTACCTTGTTTCCTGAACACAGCATGGAAAAGGTCAAAGAGGTCAGATGAACACACAAAACAAGTCATATTCTGTGAATGCAAAACATGTGTGCCTTAAGTATACACTATGTCTCTTGTGACTACCAGGAGCTGACACGTTTAGACGACCATGCTAATGAAGTCAAATCCAAATCCGTGCAGCAAGAGCAGGTAGAAGCTTTGCCGCCCAGCCGGAAGCGAGAACTCAGCTCAGTCAGTTTCTTCAGTGATGCCATGGATGGTGGGCTTCAACTTTTTGAGTATTTATGAATTTATGAAGGGTGATCTTTCTATTAGTTTGAGAGTATAGACCAAAGGGCATGTGGCAATATTATTTTCCTGTAAGAATACCATTTACAGGTCCTATTGCACAAATATTACAACTTTGTTTATTTGTGTATCTCAGAATTTGAAGAGGCCCATCAGAAGTGCCCTCCTTGCTGGTACGTGTTTGCTAAAAAGTATCTGATATGGACATGCTCTCCAACATGGCTTGGTCTGAAGGAGTTAGTAAAGATCATGGTGATGGATCCTTTCCTGGACCTTGCCATCACTATCTGCATTGTGCTCAACACGCTCTTTATGGCATTGGAGCATTACCCCATGACTGAAGAATTTAATGGCATGCTGAGTGTGGGGAACCTGGTGAGAATGCACCGTACATAATGTTATGAAGCATCCAATTCAGGATGTGGTGTAAAGTCCTTGGCCCATGAATGATAACCATTTATTCTTAAATTTTACTTCATGAACATTTAAATATTTACAAAAACCAGATGGGATTATTCAGAGAAGCACCTCTGAAAGGTAACAGTCAACATGATACTATCGCCACCATGCTTCACGGTGGGATGGTATTGTCAAGGTGATTAACAGTGTTGGGTTTCTTCCAAAAGTAGAGTGACAAAGGCAGAAATTTCTATTTTGGTTTTATCAATCCAGAGATCCTTGGATTGAAAATGTCTTT
This sequence comes from Hemibagrus guttatus, assembly GCA_033459395.1. Lineage (NCBI taxonomy): Eukaryota > Metazoa > Chordata > Actinopteri > Siluriformes > Bagridae > Hemibagrus > Hemibagrus guttatus. The sequence goes on along the minus strand of JAUCMX010000022.1, from coordinate 6,610,329 downwards.
GGCAAACACCAAATGGGATTTCATACGGCTTGCCATTTAGTGTTTCATACGGCTTGCCATTTATCTTTGTGGAGTGTCTGAGCTATGGTTATACAGTTTCTGCCATCTGAGTTGTGGATCTCTTTAGATCTTTTACTGTTACTCTGGTCCTCTTGGCTGCTTCTTTGACTAATTCCATTGTTAACTGGTCACTGATTTCTGCAATTTATTTAAAAGGCCAAAGCTGCACTGTCAATGAAGAACTTCTATTGCTGATTATTTTATACTTCAATATTTGTCTTCAGGTGTTCACTGGGATCTTCACAGCTGAGATGGTAATGAAGCTCATTGCTCTGGACCCATACTACTATTTCCAGCAAGGCTGGAACATCTTTGATGGGATTATAGTTTGCTTGAGTTTGATGGAACTTGGTCTGTCCAATGTTGAGGGATTATCTGTGCTACGTTCATTCAGATTGGTAAGGTTACATCAGAGTAGCTACAAATCACATCTATTAAAATCTACCCCTGCAAAACTTACTTCAGCATAACTCATCCATCCATCCATCCATCCATCCATTCTCTTTTCAGCTGAGAGTCTTCAAACTGGCCAAGTCATGGCCCACACTTAATACTCTAATAAAAATCATCGGCAACTCTGTGGGAGCCCTGGGCAATTTGACCCTTGTCCTAGCCATCATCGTCTTCATCTTTGCTGTGGTTGGCATGCAGCTGTTTGGAAAGAACTACCAAGACTGCGTGTGTAAGATCAGCACAGACTGCACTCTGCCGCGTTGGCACATGAAGGACTTCTTCCACTCGTTTCTGATTGTTTTCCGTGTACTGTGTGGTGAATGGATCGAGACGATGTGGGACTGCATGGAGGTGGCTGGCCAGCCACTCTGCATCCTCGTCTTCATGCTGGTTATGGTAATTGGAAACCTAGTGGTAAGTTGGAAGGATATTATTAGTATGTTTGCATGGCAGAAATCATGATAATTTACTGATGATAATTAAAAATTAATCCATATATTAAAAATAGTTAAAAACTTCAGTTGATTTGATGTAGATGAAGTTGCTTGAGTTAGAGCATCTTAGGCATTTTAAGGTCAGGGAGAGGAATATGTCTTTGGGATTTTATTATAGCATTGGACCACAACCACTAAAATAGTTATCATGCCTTGGAAGGTGGGTAGAGAGATAAAGCATATCAACATTTATCGCACATTGTTGTAATGAGAAATTGGGAGTAGCAAATCTGAGCAAGAAGATGTTTAGGAATATTGGCTAGGGAAAATGGGTAAAAAAAAATCCTGAATATCAGAGATCATGGATTCCCAGCAATATTTAGTGGCAATCAGCTAGATACTAGTATCTAGGGAATTATGTGCAGAGATTGGAAGAACTCTTCTATGACTGGGTCATCTCTGGGCACATTCAGGATAAAGCATCAGCTGACATTTTTGGCATCAGGCCAGTATGATTTAGCTAGCTGGATTCTTGCTGCATTTTGCTTGTTGTGGTGTGAAATGTTTGGCCTTCAGGTATTGAATTTAAAGGGGACCATATACCAAATGGAAACATTTCTTCAAGGTTAATTTAATGGCCAATAATGCCTTATAACAAATAACAACAAAGAAAGCATTTTCTCTATCTGTCAAACTCTGTCCCTAGGTTCTGAACCTCTTCTTGGCTCTATTGCTGAGCTCCTTCAGCTCTGATAACTTGTCTGCTCCAGAGGAGGATGGTGAGATGAACAACCTACAAATAGCCATTGCACGTATACACGCTGGTCTCGTCTGGATCCTGGGAGTCATCAAGGATCTCTTCAGTGGCAACCTGGCTAAACGTTGGCACAGGGATAAGCAAGCACGAGCAGCCAAGTGTCATGGCACCAATCATGTTGACTGTAATGGGACCGCTGGGAGAATCAGCAGTTATGCAGAGAAACTTGTCACTTCAGAAATAGAGCACAGCTACATGACTAATCCCAGATTAAGCATATGTGTTCCAATTGCACCTGGAGAATCTGACATGGAGTTTCCCGAGGAAGAGGAAGATGACACAGAGACATCAGAAGATGAATTAAACAAACCTGTAAGTCGACTGTTTTTTTTTTTTTTTAATCAACAAGCAACATAATAGAAATGGGTGTTAGCAAATAAAATCAATAACAAAATTAAGTTGAATGATATATTGATGGAGAATGGGTGCATAGCAAGTTTTTAACCATAAAGAGTTTGCACCTGTGGAGGAACCCACCAAAATAATTGGTTAATCAAAAGGGGTTTTAACCCTTTTTTTTTTTTTTTTTTTAGAAGACCCTTGAGGAGACCTGACACACAAACTTTCATAAAATCAATGACCCTATGCTTCTTATCCTCCATTATGGGAGTCTGTATCCATTTTATGCTCCAAATATCGGTATCTGTATTTAGATTGAACCCCAAGTTGGTGTAATCACTGATTATTGCTGTTTCGATTTGTCTTTACAATGGATGTTGATCATTCCAAATGATGCATTTGCTTTTAGTTACATCCCTTGTGTCTTACCAGTATCATTATAAAGGCTAGAGTAGGGACTTCTCAGTGAAGGATTACAGAGCTGATACAGATTTGTGCCAGCACCTTTGGCAAATACTTCTAGTAAATCACTAGATATATAGTATGCTTTGCATTTTCTCCTCTAGAAAATCTCTACAAAATTGCATTAAGATAGCAGCAGTAGCTTCAGGAAGCACCATGCACCACTTTGGTGCAACATTGGCTATCCTTAACTAATATTGAGACATCAGCATAAATATTGAGACCTTTCATAGTTTTTAACTATTTAGGGCACTAAACAGGGATTTTGGCTTTATCAGGAAGTGATCAGCTTGTCAGAAGGAAGTACTGTGGATCTGAGGAATCCACAAGGAGAAGAGGAGGATGCCCAGCTAGCTGGAGACACCACGGAGCCAGAAGAATGTTTCCCTGAGTGTGAGTGAAGAACAATGTATAAAAAAAATAATAAGCATTTTAAAACCACAAGCATTTATTCTGTACTCTTTCTGTTTCAAATGAGGAAAGCTTAAACTAGATATATACACATTGAGAACCCTAATTTCCACTTTCTACATGTTGTGAAGATTGTTTTAAGATCATATTACATTATGGTTTGATCCTGATCTTGGGCTGCTGTTTGTGGGCTACTTTCTAGTATTACCCTAAAGAAATAGGACATAATATATTTTTCCATATTAGACTATTTAAGGTTCAATTCCATCCTCGCAGATTAACTGCTTAACATAAATTCAGGTCCTATACAAGTAAGTATAAATACAGTTCTTACAGTACGTACTCCAGATCTCCATGATGGTGATGCTTATAATGTGCTTTGCTCTTTGTCATGTTCAGTCTGTATGCGTCACTGTGAATGGTGTGACATCAACACGACCCAGGGTTTAGGCCTGGTCTGGTGGAGGCTGAGGAAGACCTGCTACCAAATTGTGGAGCACAGCTGGTTTGAGACCTTCATTATCTTCATGATCCTGCTCAGCAGTGGAGCTTTGGTAGGAGACACCAAAAATTTCTACATGCGGTTAAATTACTAGTTCATTGATACCCTGCTGTTAAACTAACACTGAAATGCTAGATGATTATAAATATTTTTTTAATTGTAAAGCATAGAACATACTATGGAAATCCAACAGATCTAGGTAATCTAAATAATCTAGGCTTAACCAGAAAACAATAAATTGTTGTGCATGGGTGGAACAGCACAAAAAAGATGTGTGACGTTCAAAAATTGGTTGCCATGTGGTATATTTTAACGCAACTTGGTCCAAAATTGTGCTAAGTAGCTAATTTATTACCCACTTTAACATTGAGTGAGCAGCTTTAAATCCATGAGAAGAAAGAAAACACATTTGTTCCGTCAGCCAGATGTAATTTTTATATTATTACTGCTAAAATAGTGACTTTTAGTATCTAATCATATATTATTATGAGAATCTAGCCATGGGAGTCACAGTCCAGTGATTTCTGTGCCGTTCCCAAGCCCGGATAAATAGAGAGGGTTGTGTCAGTAAGGGCATCCGGCGTAAAACACTGCCAAATTTAACCATGCAAATCGTCAGTACTCTGAATTTCATACCGGATCGGTCGAGGCCCGGGTTAACAACGACCGCCATCGGCGCCGTTGACCTACAGGGCGCCGGTGGAAATTGGGCTACCGTTGGTCAAAGAAGTAGAGGAGAGAGGAGAGTGTGCAAACAGAGAGAGAAGAGGAAAGGTAAGAGTGTAGGACTGAGAATAGGAACTCTGAATGTTGGTACTATGACAGGGAAAGGTAGAGAGCTGGCTGATATGATGGAGAGAAGGAAGGTGGATATACTGTGTGTACAGGAGACCAGGTGGAAGGGTAGCAAGGCTCGTAGTATAGGAGCAGGATTCAAGCTGTTTTATTATGGTGGGGATAGTAAGAGAAGTGGGATAGGTGTGGTCCTGAAGGAGGAGTTTGTGAGGAATGTTCTGGAGGTGTCAGAGGTGTCAGACAGGGTGATGAGTCTGAAGTTAGGGATTGAAGGCGTGATGTTGAATGTTGTTAGTGGTTATGCCCCACAGGTAGGTTGTGAGTTAGAGGAGAAAGAGAAATTCTGGAGTGAAGACCAAGCAGAAGGCATATGACGAGTTGTACACTAGGGTAGACACTAGAGAATGACAGAAGGACTTGTACAGGTTAGCTAGGCAGAGGGATCGAGATGAGAAGGATGTGCAGCAAGTTAGAGTTATTAAGGATAGAGATGGAAGGGTGCTCACAAGAATGTTAGTGCCGATCTTTAAGAATAAGGGTGCAACTATAGGGGGATAAAGTTGATGAGCCATACAATGAAGCTATGGGAAAGAGTAGTGGAAGCTAGGTTAAGGAAGGTATTGGAAATTTGTGAGCAGCAGTATGGCTTCATGCCCAGAAAGAGCACAACAGATGCAATTTTTGCTCTGAGAATTTTGATGGAGAAGTATAGGGATGGTCAGAGGGAGTTGCACTGTGTGTTTGTAGACTTGGAGAAAGCGTATGACAGGGTGCCAAGAGAAGAGCTGTGGTACTGTATGAGGAAGTCAGGAGTAGCAGAGAAGTATGTCAGAGTGGTGCAGGACATGTATGAGAGGAGCAGGACAGTGGTGAGGTGTGCTGTAGGTCAGACAGAGGAGTTCAAAGTGGAGGTGGGATTGCATCAGGGATCGGCTCTGAGCCCCTTCCTGTTTGCTATGGTGATGGACCAGTTGTCAGAGGAGGTCAGACAGGAGTGTCCTTGGACAATGATGTTTGCAGATGACATTGTGATCTGTAGTGAGAGAAGGGAGCAGGTGGAGGAAAACCTGGAGAGGAGGAGGTTTGCGCTGGAGATAAGAGGAATGAAAGTCAGTCGCAGTAAGACTGAGTACATGTGTGTGAATGTAAGGGAGGGAAGTGGAACAGTAAGATTACAGGGTGAAGACGTGAAGAAGGTACAGGTGTTTAAGTACTTGGGGTCGACAGTCCAGAGTAATGGAAAGTGTGGGAAAGAGGTAAAGAAGCGAGTGCAGGCAGGTTGGAATGGGTGGAGAAAGGTGTCGGGAGTTCTGTGTGATAGGAAAATATCAGCGAGAATCAAGGGGAAGGTGTACAGGACAGTGGTGAGACTGGCCATGCTGTATGGTTTAGAGACAGTGTCACTGAGGAAGAGACAGGAGTCAGAGCTAGAGGTAGCAGAGCTGAAGATGTTGAGGTTCTCTTTGGGAGTGACAAGATTGGACAGGATTAGGAAGGAGTACATCAGAGGGACAGCTCATGTTGGATGTTTGGGGGACAAAGTTAGGGAGGCCAGATTAAGATGGTTTGGACATGTTCAGAGGAGGGAGAGTGAGTATATTGGTAGGAGAATGTTGGACATGGAGCTGCCAGGCAGGAGGCAAAGAGGAAGGCCAAAGAGGAGGTATATGGATGGAATTAATGAGGATATTAAGCTAGTGGGTGCAAGTGTTGAGGATGCAGAAGATAGGGATAGGTGGAGAGAGACGATTCGCTGTGGCGACCCCTGAAGGGAAAAGCCGAAAGAAGAAGAAGATATTATAATGAAAGGGGAAGCATGGAGTTTCTCATATATTATTACAATGATAAAATATAGGATGCACAAAACACTTTAAGAGTACTTAATATAATTCTGTACATTTCTTTCAGGCATTTGAGGACATTTATATCGAACAGAAGAAGGTGGTGAAAGTGGTGCTAGAATATGCGGACAAGGTCTTCACCTACATCTTTGTGTTGGAGATGCTCCTGAAATGGATTGCGTATGGATTTAAGAAGTACTTCACCAACTACTGGTGCTGGCTTGATTTCCTGATAGTGGATGTAAGTGTACAACCTTGCTCTGATTTCTCATCTAGTTCATTCTTTTCCTCAGCAGGACTTAAATAAGGTTGTTCACATGGAGGTGAAGGTGTGTGGCAAAATTGGACTTTTCATGAAGTTTATCACTCATACTGGTGCTAGGTGCTGGCTGGAAAACTTCACAGGCTAACAATTAAACTATTATTGTATCACATTAAATGTTAAGAGATCCCGATTATGAATGATTAAACGAGTTAAAATCAAGCAGCCAAGCAAGCAAACAACGTGTTAACAATCTAATTATTTTACTAGGTTTCTTTATTGACAATAGCTGCATTTTGCTCTTAAATGAATAACAGTGTTGAGTTTTATTAAGCATAGAATTAGCAAACACAGTGTGATAATATATAGTTAACTAGCACCAGAAAGTAGCACAAAGACATTAAGGACATTTTAATGGCTACTGGTGTATAACTTTATGTATGTAAGTAGCCATTAAAATGAGTAAGACTTTAAAATAATTGTAATCTGGGTTAGAGAAAGATGGGAAAAAGACGATGTTACATTTATGAGTGGATCACAAACAGCATCTAAATTCCTGATTCAGTCATAACAGGCGCTATGATTACAATTTTCTGCTTAACCCATTTAAAAAAATATGTTTAAGAGCAATTTTAATTATTTACAGGCCCAAAGAGTCATGAATCCAAACACTGCTCATTCCAGATGATCATGATCACAATGACACACAGTATACACACACACACACACACACACTTTGCATTTTGTCTGTGTGAATAAACTTTTATTGCATATCAATCACTGCATATCTCCTGGTCTCACCTGCCTGTTTAATCCTATTCAGATCTCTACACACACCTCTAATGATAGGGTAAGTTCATAGTTCAAAGGTCAGAGGTGAGTAGATGTTCAGGATGAGTTGTTTTCTCTGCATCACAGCTGGATTCAGTTGATCCATTTTGAGATATAAATGCCACTGTCTTTCTTCAGGAATATGATGAACCTGCATTTTATTTGCATTCAAAGTGCTATTTTTTATTTTTCCAATTTCATACCACTGATCCGTTAATATGTATTAGGACCTTGGCCTTTATATCCACTTAAAATAGCACTCATTAACTGGAAGGTTTATCTACAGAAGATGCTAAAAAGTGGGGACTTTTTTTTTTTTAATCGTCATTGTAAGGCTGTAAAAAAAGTGATAATAGATGATCATTATTATTTTTATTTATATCTTTTTTATGCTTGTGAAGTTTAAGTTAAGGACATTGTTATATATATCCTAACATGCTCAAAATGTTAACTTTTATTGATTTTTCAGTTCTATTGCTGCTTGTTATTGAGCAATAAATTAGATCTTCTTTAGATATATTACAAAATCCCTCTTTCTTTTATAAAGAACTAGCAATTACTGGGACTAAGAAAATTGATTCCCAAAAAATATTCAAAAATAAAATTTGAAAAGAAATGAAAATCCGTATCTACATATATTCACATGCAATTTTGGCCTTAAATCTTGACTTAATCTGCACTGTAAAATATTCTACAATCAATTTGACTTTTATTAAATGACCAAAAAAATTCTTTATAAAAACCTCACTCTATTTCATATATATGCATAGAGAATATGCATATATAGTTGAGTATGTATGTATGGACACTATCTAGTGTACATATGTGCATGTTTGTCCTGGTTTTGTCTACATGTCATCTCATTAACACTTCATTAACCTCATGCCACTTCTATCCGTCATCAGTAACGGGTCATTCAACAGTCGAATACCATACTGTCTGCTCTGAATGTAGAATAGAGTGGAAACAGATTTCTACAAACAACTATATTCTAGATTACAACTTCAAATTTTATTAAATGTTCCAATAAATGCGTTCCAGTAGAATGTCCCAAAACATGTATTGGCTTTAGTGTAGTCTCATCTTTGAATCTTTTCAACATTTGGCTGCATATTTTCTGTAGGATGTTCAAATCTGTTGTTCACTGTCAATCTGAGAATTATACAAGTGCTTTGATACAGTAATAACACTGAACATGTTTTACATACCTCCTTTAAACTGATGATCATTTTTTTGTTTCTTATACTTACTTGCTAACTGCATAGTAACTACAAGTAATGTCCGATACCTAGCTATTCAAGTACATACACAATATTGCCAAATGTTTTGGGACACCCTTCAAAATCATTGAATTCAGGTGTTGTTTTTCAGGGGTTGGGCTCGGCCCCTTAGTTCCAGTGAAAGGAACTCTTAATGCCTCAGCATACCAAGACATCTTGGACAATTTCATGCTCCCAACTTTTTTGGGAACAGTTGGATGACCGCTTCCTGTGACTGTGCACCAATGCACAAAGCAAGGTCCATAAACAACATGGATGAGAGAGTTTGGTGAGGAGGAACTTGACTGGCCTGCACAGAGTCCTGACCTTAACCTGATAGAACACCTTTGGGATGAATCAGAGTGGAGTCTGCGAGCCAGACCTTCTCGTACAACATCAGTGCCTGAACTCACAAATGCGCTTCTAGAGGAATGGTCAAAAATTCCCATAAACACACTCCTAAACCTTGTGGAAAGCCTTCCCAGAAAAGTTGAAGCTGTTATAGCTGCAAAGGGGGGGACAACTCCATATTACATTCATGTGCATGCAAAGGCAGACATGCCAGTTTTGGCCTGACTTGCAGTCTCAGCTCTAATTCATCCCAAAGATGTTGTAACGGGTTGAGGTCAGGACTCTGTGCCGGCCAGTCAAGTTTCTCCACACAAAACTCTCTCATCCATGTCTTTATGGACCTTGCTTTGTACACTGGTTTGCAGTCATGTTGGACCAGGAAAGGGTCATCCCCCAACTGTTCCCACAATATTGGGAGCATGAAATTGTCCAAAATGTCTTGGTATGCTGAAGTATTAAGTGTTCCTTTCACTGGAACTAAGGGGCCGAGCCAAACACCTGAAAAACAACACCTGAATTCAATGATTTGGAGGGGTTAGACCTCAGACATAATTTGATGCACATGCAAAGTTTACCAAAAACAGAAGTGGGTTTCGAGTAAGCTCGATTCTGACATCAAGTCCATTTTTGTTGTAAGGTATTAAGTTGAGTGAAAAACAGAAATACATCTAGCACAGGTACTAATAAAAATCTGAATGAACCTTAAATAAAGTGCTAGCACCAGATTAGCTTATAAATTGTACTTACAGATACAGAGGTAACATTTTAACATCTTGATGACTTTAGAATGCAGCTCTTGATACAGTACGGTACATGGTGCATGTTTCACGCATTTCTACACATTTGCTATCTGTAATGTAATACAGTACATACTTGTTTCAGTCAGTAAATATCTATGCATTTTCTGAAGTAATACAGTAATTCATAAATGACCGTTATTTGTTCAGGTTTATTGTTATGTACGTAAATATTTATCTTCTATGCACCACGTATTACTTGAAAGTATTGCGTACATATACAACATACAAACAACAGTGTTGCTTTAAAAGTTCTCATCTGAGTATGTACTCAGATTTGGATGTTTTAATCATTTCTCTCACACGTTCTTTAGCAACTAAATTGGACTGGATTTCAGAACCTCTGCTTTATATGCAATAATGTACCAGCTCACATACGACAGCCAACCATGGCAGAGGCAATCATACAGATTATATGTCTATTAGCAGGACAGTTGAAATATCTATCGATATTTTAGCTCATATAGTAACTTTCTTTGGAACTCTGATGTTTTATTTAACTACCCCTTATAGATTATTAAATTTATTAAAAGAACAACTCGATCAAATGCTTTGGTAGACATTTAAGAAACTTACGTAACAAACATAACAGGTCAATAAAACATCTTTATCTCAAACTGCACTGTGCATTCCTTTTCTCCTCTCAATCTGCAGGTATCGTTAATTAGCTTGGTGGCGAACTCTCTGGGCTACTCAGACTTCGGAGCTATTAAATCCCTGCGGACCCTGAGAGCCCTCAGACCACTGAGAGCTCTGTCGAGATTTGAAGGAATGCGAGTAAGGCACTGTCTCATCTTAATCCTTTTGCTGCGATTTCCAACCACAACGATAGCAACCTGTGTTATATCCATGCTATAACTATAACTTAGCATGGTGTTTCCTTTGCAATAGACCTCATTATAATGCTTTATGGTCCAGCATCATAGTGGTGTTCATTTTTTTTTTTCTTCAAGGTGGTGGTGAATGCACTAATTGGTGCCATCCCCTCCATCATGAACGTACTGCTGGTATGTCTGATCTTCTGGCTGATCTTCAGCATCATGGGTGTCAATCTTTTTGCTGGGAAATTTGGGAAGTGTGTCAACAGGACCGGCTACATTCATAACGTCTCAATCGTGAACAATAAATCAGAATGTCTGGCCATGAACAACACTCAGTTCTACTGGACCAGGGTGAAGGTTAACTTCGACAATGTAGGGTTGGGTTACCTCTCGCTTTTACAAGTCGTAAGTCACTTATTTATTCTCTTTATCTGTGCTCGCTTTCTTGAAAAGGCATTATATTAGGGATTAGCGTATTCTGTTTGTCTTGGTCATGTAACCACATCATACCTTTACCTGTGCTACCTGAGTCACGTCACATCCACAAGCATATCCTTATTAATCTGTGGAAATAATCAGCTCTGTCTTTTTCACAAATATAATTCCCTTTCACCTAGACATTAACATTCCATGGTCACTCCTACATCTGTTTTTACGTAGAATATATTAGGGGTAATTGTATCTGAATTTGAACCTTAAGGGGCGTGGCCTAAGCCTGACATTATTTATTTATTTATTTTTAAATAAAAACATACCTACAATCTCAACTAGATTCTTTCGTGACAAGCTTTCTAAAAATATTTTTTATTCATATCTATATTTGTATTAATTTAGAACTCATTCTCATGTTCATGAATAATGTACTCATTCAGTTACATCTATAACCCCCTATTTAAAAAAAAGTCTTAAAGCTATTATCTGTTATTACAGGCAACTTTCAAAGGCTGGATGGAAATCATGTATGCAGCAGTGGATTCACGTGGGGTAATCCTTAATCATTCCACGAATAAATCAAAATATATATTCCAGGAAGATATGTGAAAAACAGTCAAAAAGTGTCATGGATTTTTTTTTTCTCGTCACAGGTAGAAGAGCAGCCCATTAAGGAGATTAACCTGTACATGTACCTTTACTTTGTCATCTTCATTATCTTCGGTTCATTCTTCACACTAAATTTATTTATTGGTGTAATTATCGACAACTTCAATCAGCAGAAGAGAAAGATAGGTGCTGATGCCTCGCTGACTGAGCTAAAATATTTATCGTTTACAAATATTTGTAGTTAATACTGAAAATATTGTTTTGCTGTTACAAGGTGGACAGGACATCTTTATGACTGAGGAACAGAAAAAGTATTATAACGCCATGAAAAAACTGGGGTCAAAAAAGCCGCAGAAGCCCATCCCGAGGCCGACTGTAAAAAAAAGTTTCCAATCATATTCAGTGATATTATTAATAGATAACTAATAGATGATCTTACAGCTGCTAACATGTTTATATGATCTTTAAATCAAGAATATTCTGCAAGGATTCTTCTTTGATTTGGTATCCAAGCAAGCCTTTGACATTACAATCATGATGCTCATCATCTTGAACATGATCACCATGATGCTGGAGACGGACGAGCATCCTCCTCGAATGGAATACATTCTCAACAATATCAACCTGGCTTTCATCGTCATCTTCACCACTGAATGTGTCGTAAAGATCTTTGCTCTCCGCTGCTACTTCTTCACCGTCAGCTGGAACATCTTTGACTTTGTAGTGGTCATCCTATCTATTGTTGGTGAGTATAAATTGGTTTTGATTCAGAATTATGTCCGTCCACTGCATAGTTCTGTTTTCCAAACCCATGCTTATTATTTGTAATTATTATACATTAGGAAGTATTAGTAATGAGAATAAAATAGAGAGATTATAGAATCCAACTCACTATAGGACATCCCAAATTATAACTGAACTAAAGTGAAACAAAATTATACCCTTGAGTCAAAGTCTTTCCCCTCCTTTTTACTGGATTAAAAAATCAGATTAAAGAGAAATCTGGCAACCATGATGGAGCATTTGTTAAATCATGAAAAATGCTGCATTGTACAGAGCTATATTCTTTCCATCTAGCACCCTGAAGATCTTAAAGGATTTATGATGAACTCAAATACAGACTGTTTAATGCTTTTAGCAAAGCATTAGAAAGTTAAAATGGGTAAACATCAACAAACCTGTGAAGAAGCCTTTTCTTTTATGGCTAGGGATATCTTCATCCTTCATCCTAACATGACATTTTGTGGTCCTCATAACTGCATGTCATTATATTTTCTCCAATTTTATTCTGGTTCCTGTTACAGGAATTGTCCTGGCTGATATCATTGAGAAATACTTTGTGTCTCCAACTTTATTTCGGGTGATCAGACTAGCCAGGATAGGACGGGTCCTACGGCTCATACGAGCAGCAAAAGGAATAAGGACGTTACTGTTTGCCTTAATGATGTCACTGCCAGCCCTCTTTAACATTGGCCTTCTGCTGTTCCTGGTCATGTTTATTTATGCCATATTTGGGATGGCCAACTTTGCCTATGTGAAGAAGCATGGTGGGATCGATGACATGTTTAACTTTGAAACCTTTGGAAACAGTATTATATGCCTGTTCCAGATTACCACTTCTGCTGGCTGGAACAATTTACTGGATCCCATTCTAAGCAACTCGCCAGAGGAATGTAACCCATACATCATCAACACGGGTACTAATATAAAGGGCAACTGCGGAAACCCGTCTGTGGGAATTACATTTTTTGTTAGTTACATCATCATCTCCTTCCTCATAGTTGTTAACATGTACATTGCCATCATTTTGGAGAACTTCAGTGTAGCCACAGAGGAGAGCACTGAGCCTCTCAGTGAGGATGACTTTGAGATGTTCTACGAGGTATGGGAGAAGTTTGATGTGGAAGCAACACATTTCATCGAGTACTCCAAGCTTTCCAGTTTTGCTGATGCACTTTCAGAGCCCCTGCGAATTGCCAAACCCAACAAGCTCAAGCTGATTTCGATGGATCTACCCATGGTGAGTGGAGACAAGATCCACTGCTTGGACATCCTGTTTGCCTTTACCAAACGTGTACTGGGTGAGTCGGGTGAGATGGATGCCCTCAAGCAACAGATGGAGGAGAAGTTTATGATATCCAACCCTTCCAAGACCTCCTATGAACCCATTACTACCACCCTCCGGCGCAAGCAGGAGGAGGTCTCGGCCACCATGATCCAGCGGGCGTACAGGAGGCACCTAGTCAAGCAACAGAGAAAGAATGCTTCCTATATGTACCAACAAATCAACCAAGAGGCATCAGTGGACATAGAGCATGCTCAGAAAAAGCAGGGGCTCATTGCATATATGATTAAGGAGCATTATGATGCTGAGGAGGAGCTGGTTGAGGAGTTTCAGCACTGCTCCCCTCCTTCCTATGAAGCAGTCTCTATGGCTCCAGTTGGATTGTTCCAGGTGCTGATACCAGCCTCCAGGAACCTTGCAGCTTGTGAGTCTTACAACACTGAAGAAACCTTTGTGTAAGTACTGCTTAGTAAGTATTTCATGAAGAACAGGCAGAACTACAGTGGACTCCTGAGCACATGGATACATTTGCTGATTCCTATGATGCTCCATCCATTTAAAAGCCATACTGTATATTATTACTTCACTATTAACAGCCAGAAATATCAAGATCCATTGAGGATAGCCCAGATCTTGAGGATCTTTCTTTGCCTGATCAGGTGTAGACTGTGAAAGTCAGTAAGGTAGAGATCCTTAGATGATCCGTAGAGATGGATGAAGGTCCAGAACATATTCATTATAAACATACACACAATGGCTTTTTAGTAGCTAGTATTTACCTTGCAATAAGATCATGCATACATGTTGTTGAATTGAAAATATTGTTCAAGTTTTGACTCCCCCCCCCCCCCAACATATTTTTGAGCAATGATCTGAAATGTTTTTCTAGATTTTTTCAAGATGTATGTCCCAACACTGCAAAATGTAACTATTTATTACTATTTTTTACATGAAGTCTATACGATAAGGTTGTGACCATGAACACATGCAGATTTCTTAACTGATGTAAATAGAATTAAAACTAGGGAGAATGTAGTGTTTAAATGTGCATAAAAGACCATTTTACTTTATAGAAGCATTGCATTGATGCTATTATAGCTTGGCATTGAGTCTAAACTTTTTCTGTACAAGATATCAGATTGATTTTAGGGCTATTTTTACGATGAGATCTGCAATATGTGCCTGCTGATGGATGTTGTGTCTATAAACATGACTCAGCTTGGGGGAAACTGCTTCAGGAGCCGTATTAACAGCTCTGAGAGAATTATTCTGTAATAAAGTCTCACTTGTACTTACTGTATACACTCTTAAAAATAAAGGCTCTTAAATGTTTTTTTTTTTGTCAGGGTATCAAGAATCTTTCACATCCCTGTAACCTATCCATTGCAATACAGGTTCTTTGGTCCTTTTTGGTTCTTCCTTGGCACCTTTATTTTATGGGAGTTTATTTGAAATGAATGATATAATATGCAGTGATATCTTTGCATAAACTCAAAATCAATTCATTTATTTATTTGACGTTTCTATTACAAACAGGTTACAAATTAATGGACAGACAAGTGACTCTGTTGCTCTGTGGGGGTTATGCAGGTGTTTATTTGCTGTCATGATGTTTGCTGTTCACTTTAACGGAAGAATCACTTCCAATCAAAGAGAGTTCTACCTTTATTTTATAATGTAACATTTGTGGTCTTTAGGAAGACTGCTTTTTGTCTCCAGTACCGTTCCAGATTTTCTACCCTTTTAATTTGTCACCTGTATATACACTGATCAGGCATAACATTATAACCAACTACCTAATATTGCGTTGGTCCAAAACAGCCCTGACCCATCGAGGCATGGACTCCACTAGATCCCTGAAGGTGAACCAGTATTAACATCTTTAGCAATTTGAGCAACAGTAGCTCGTCTGTTGGATCGGACCACACGGGCCCAGGTGCATAAATCTTGGAGTCTTGGAGAAATTTTGATAGATACTGACCACTGCAGACTTGGAACACCCCACAAGAGCTGCAGTTTTGGAAATGCTCTGATCCAGTCGTCTAGCCATCACAATTTGGCCCTTGTCATCCATCCATCCATTTTCTAGACCTGCTTATCCTACTACTGGGTCACAGGGAACCCATCCCAGGAGACTACGGGCACAAGGCAGGGTACACCCTGGACAGGATGCCAATCTATCGCAGGGCCCAATCTCACACACACACACACACCACACACTACGGACAATTTAGAGATACAACCTACAATACACGTCTTTGGACTGGGGGAGGAAACCGGATTACCTGGAGGAAACCCCTGAAGGGACGGGGAGAACAGGCAAACTCCACACACACATTGCGGAGGCGGGAATCGAACCCTTAACCCTGAAAATGTGAGGCAAATGTGCTAACCACCAAGCCACCGTGCCCCCCTGGCCCTTTTCAAACTCGCTCAAATCCTTATACTTGCCAATTTTTCCTGCTTCTAACACATCAAATTTGAGGACAAAATGTTCACTTGCTGCCTAATATATCCCACCCACTAACAGGTGCCATGATGAGGAGATAATCATTGTTATTCACTTCACCTCTCACTGCTCATAATGTTATGCCTGATCGGTGTATATCATGATGTTCCTTTTTACACAGTGCAATAGATCCAAGAATCTCTATATGTTATGTTTGAACAAAACATTTATTAGACATTATATAAATTGATAATAAAGAAAAAAAAAACACATCAGGTGTTTAAATGTGCTAGAACAGGATCCTTTACAGAAGAAATCTCAAACTTTGGTTTGAAAAATGAGTTGTGGTCTCAGAATGATAGGGTCATTCCTTTTAAACCAGATAAAAACCTTACAATACTAGGGTCACAAAATGAACAGATAAATAAACCAATGGATTGAAGTGATGGTCATATTAAATTATAAAATGTATTCAGTCAAACTTGTCTATTCTACAAGGATGCACCATCATTAAAACATACATTGCATTGTTTAATGCAACAATATCAATAGTTCATAAAACAAAGCTGATTTTCATGTTAAAATGAATAAATATGGGAAAACTGAGCACTCATGATCAAGTCAAGATCCAAATAGGTCTGCTTTGACCAAACAACACAATCTACTGAATTGTTATCACCGTTTAACTTTTCTAAGCTATACGGCAATTTTACAGTGTAACATTAGTGTATCTTTAGAGTGGTGAACCTTGAGTTTGGAAATCAACTTGCCTTTTTTAGGCTTTAAAAATGACAGCCAATTTAGCACTTTGCCTGAGAGCTTAACCTTCTCCTGCCATGAAGAGCGTGATCAAATCCCTCTGTGACCAGCTGGACCTTGAGGATTATCCCTGTGCAGAGAAAAAAATGACTTGTTTTTAATTACATATGCAAACACACACACACACACACACTTCTGTGCAGCTCTCCCTTTCTCCATAATACATACATGGGCAGGAAGTCAGTGTTGTATTCTGTATAAACTATTCCACAAAAAAAAATGTCTATAAAACTCAACATGCTTTTGCACAACACAGATACATTCCAGTTGATCTCATCAGCATCATGAATTCTTGATGAATATACTTTGGTATACTTTGATGTGAAAGCGTTTGAACATGTGGCCAGGATTAAGCTTCAACTAGACAGAAAATATTATGAAGGATTAAAAATGCACTATTACTAATTACAAAAATGCACTTGCACATGCTACAGCCCTGTACTACTGTATGAATGCAGTCCAAACATCACATTTGAGATGTGATTTAGAGTTAAAAAAAAAAAACAAAAAGGCAAGAAGTCAACACAACACATTTAACTGAGCTGCTGCATTTAGTGTTTTTTTTTTTTTTTTTTTTAAATTAATATATTTCATAATCCAGAGCTGTTAACAGATGGCGCGTGACTTTGTGACAGGGTTCTCACCGGGTTAATATTGTACCACGTTCCAGCTGAATCCTTGTTTCTGACTGCCCCAGCACCACCAAGCTCAACTGTTGGGCAATTGAGCTAGGCCCTTAGCCCTCCCTGCTCCAGGGGTGTGGTATCATTGCAGCCCTTACGCACTGACCACAACTTCCTCTGCTGGGATATGTGAAGAAAAGAATTCCACTGTGCTGTAATGTATGTGTGGCGATAATAAAGGCTTCTTGCCCTCAGTTCTTCTTTTTCTTCTTGAGAGAAAAAAATTTAACCTGGTGGATGATTGTGTCATTTATTAGTAGCAGTCTGAATCGCAACGGTTGGTATATTGTAGTGTTAGAGAAAAGTAAGGAACTTTGGGGTGGTAACAAGACACCCATTACATCACCACATCGTTATTCGTTTTCCTATAACATTATGCATGTAGAATTTTATTTCTTACCTGAATCAATATTGATGCACACAAGAACATAATGAACAATATGATCAGGAAAAAAGAGGCATAGACAAAGAAGATGAGTGAGAAGGACAACAGAAGAAAGAAAAAGCGTGGGAAGCAGGGGCAGGAGACTCAGAGGGACACAATGAGCTGTGCATTAATTTCGTTTTAAGTGGTGAGTGCTGTGATGGAGAAAAGCCAGGTTAAGCCATATAATTCACTTCAGAGCCATTAGACTCATTTCAAGGAGGAAAAAGAGAGAGAGGGAAGTAGCTGTGTAGGCGGTTCTTCCATTATCTGTTATTTTAAATAAAAAAAAAAAATCAAACGGACACGTCTTACTCGTTGAACTTGGTTGATGCCAGCTTTAAACCTTTAATACGTTTTAACTGGAATTGTTCAGACTTGTACTGATGCAGTTTACTATATCACATCACAAGCAGCTTATGTATCATATAATTGTCTTTATATTCATACTTTTCAAAGGACTAGGGAAATTTTTTGTAGAAATTAGCTACGAATGCACACAGAACCGAGTACAAATCCTAAAATCCAGTTTTATGGATTATTATTAATCTGGTTGATCGTTTCAGATTGTAGGCTCAGAGGAACCTTGACTGAAGAAGGACAGGATTTCCGCCTGCTGAATCCCTTTTTATCCATTTACGGTGAATGAAAACCTATAAAAAGAGAATTAAATTAAAGCTGCTGGTGAATAAATATGTTTACACTAATAGGTTTGGTTTGCACCAGAATTGTAATAAAAGGAGCTTGTATTATCAGCCTTGAGAGAAATGCATAGAAAAGAAGCTAATTAACCTCTTAAAGAAATCAAAATGCAAAATAAAATGAAACTACAATGTAAACTAAAATGAAGCTACACAAAAATGGTATAAATCTCTCGAGCAGTGCTGGAAAACCACAGAAAAAGACACATCCCACCCACAAACACCTCACATCTGGATCTGACCTGAAAGGACAGTGAAAGTGGACAGAAAATGGGGAAAGGGAAAGGGAAAAAAAGCAGGTGCTCAGGAACAGTTTTCTTGTCATTTGCTACTATTTTAACACTCAGTAAGTACAGACAATCACAAAAGACCTTCATATGTAATGACTTAAAAAAAAAAAAAAAGGACAGCAAGTCTTCTACTCGGCTCTATTTTTAGAGCAAGTCTTCTATGTCAGAGCTTCTGCCGTTTATTGCACACTGGGGGAGCAACAAACCCCTGATTACAGCAGGAAAATGGCTCAATATTCTATACACTCATACACTGTAATGTCATACTTATGTAATAAAAAAAAAACTAGCCGGCATCATTACTGTCATCAAACATGGGAATAATGAAGAATATTGTTTAAATTTAAAATATATAATATGTACTGCTCATCATGGTGTAATCTCTTTTTCTGGTGGTGTTGGGAGATTCGTGTAAATCTCAGGTCTGATGGATAACAGTGGTGTCTGTGTTCATGTTCTATAGCAGATGTGTTATTATACGTTAGCTAGAGGAGTGCGCTTCAAACATGTGCTTTGGTAACATTCATTCATTCATTGTCTACCGCTTATCCAATCTATACTCAGGTCACGGGGAGCCTGTGCCTATCTCAGGCGTCATTGGGCATCAAAGCAGGATACACCCTAGACGGAGTGCCAACCAATCGCAGGGCACACACACACTCTCATTCACTCACGCAATCACACACTACGGACAATTTAGAGATGCCAATCAACCTACAATGCATGTCTTTGGACCGGGGGGAGGAAACTGGAGTACCCAGAGGAAACCCCCGAGGCACGGGGAGAACATGCAAACTCCACACCCAGATGGCGGAGGCGGAAACCGAACCCCCAACCCTGGAGGTGTGAGGCAAACGTGCTAACCACCAAGCCACCGTGCCCCCGCTTTGGTAATGATCCTTCAAATTTTATTTAAAAATTAAAAGATCTACGCGCACTTAGAGCTGGGAGGCATGTCCATAAAATGTCAATATCATGGTAAATTTTGACACAATATGCTTTCCATGTGATTGTAGATTGTGAAATTTTAAGTACGAAAATAAATTTATTACAATATACTGATGTGAAAGCAGCAGCTCATGTGATGTTATACTTAAATAAATAAATAAATAACTGAATATTAAAGATTTACCAGAGGCACTGGAAGCCTGACCCTGATAAAGCAAATGAAGAGGAATTTTCTGGCTATGAGTTTTTACACCAGACCGTTCAAATCTACAGCACCGTCAATCTGAACCCAAAATTGGTTCGAAATATTATAAATATTTTAAAAAGGTAGCCATCTTACAATATATGAGAGAGAGAGAGAGAGAAGACAAGAGTTTAATCATTTCCAAACTGTACAAAGTAATGAAATTAATTCAGTAAAGGGGATTGAGGAAGAGGACACACACACCGCGCAAATGTGAGCAACTACAAATAAATAAGAAATACACCTTGTTAGCTGCATTTAGTAATCTTTAATAAAGTGAAGCTCTGTAAGAGGGAATAAACTGAAATGCCCTCACATACATTGAGACAACAGAATCACACAAGCATCCACACAGCACTAAAAAACAAATATATTTACTGTGAAACCTTTAACATCTGCTATCTTGCAATTGGATGAGCACCATACACATGCTCATGCACACACACAGGGGTGTGTGTACATGCGGTATATAAAAACTATTCATTCAGCACTGTTCTAAATAAAAGCTGACAGTCTAAAATATCATGTTCCTTTTAGATTGGAGTGGAGGAAATCAAACAGATTTGCCTTTATATCTGTTGGAATAAGATCACACACACACACACACACTTGCTGCTTAAATTATTTGCGCATGAGCAACTTGGCTACATCACAGTCATGCAATATGAGAATTTCAGAAATTCAGGGTTACATAGTACATACAATATCCAAGACTTCTAGAATAAGACCACGTTATAGAGGTTTTCTGACCTGATTCTTTATGTATTGACAAATATATAACTTCTATAATTTAAAAAAAATTGTGAATTTACATTTAATGAATCCTGTATGCACAGGGCTAAGATTATGACCTCCAAACTTAAGATTCTGCATTTTTTTATTTTTTAAGTAAACGTTGCATGCTGGAAAAACATTTCCCAGAATTTGCAGGCCGCTTTCCTGATGGAGGTATATAGATATGGTTATGCTGTGTTTGACTAAAGCTTACAAGTTGGATTTTCTAACTTCCGACTTTGAGGGAGATGATAAAACCGCCTCGACTCTGAACATCTGCTTGGAAACACAAGATGTCAAGCAATTAAGTCAAAGACAGTGTTTGATTAATAGGAAATCACAGCATGTACAGTTTCAAAGCTTAACAAACTGACAAGGAGTTGTATAGGCCACATTTCCTGTGTTAAGATAACATGCAAGATGTGTAAAAACTCATTTCGAACACTTTATTAGCACTGTAGCTTTAATCTTTTTAAAAGAAATTTGGCACAATCCAACCTGTAGGCAGCTTTAATGCTCACACAGATTTACCTTTAAATCCCTGAAGTCGGTATACTTTTACTAATGTCAGTAGAGCTGAATGAATTGGCTCAGGTAGAGGATAGGGTTGCTGTATAGAGACTAGAACATGAACAGATTAATACAATCCAGACAAGGGGGTCAAATGTTTGGAAACATAACCATTATTTCATAGTGGTTAAAATGAGGTAGGTTCCAGCTTTAATAATAATAATAATAATAATAATAATAATAATAATATTAATAAAAACAATAATAAAGGAGAAAATGTAACTGCTACTATGTGCACAAAAACCACAGACATGTCGTCTTTACACGAACTATACTGTTAGCACACAAAAATATCACAGAACTTTCTATATATATTTAAAAAAAAATCTCAAACATAGAAATATAACCATACATTTATTTACACATCTACCATAAAAACAATAACTCGCCTAAATGAGGTCAGAATCGTTATATTACTATTGAACGTCAAATTCTCAGCCAACACCCACACACACACGTGATCTAATAAGCCTGGATTTCAAAGGAGCAGTAAATAGGCACACCGAGCACCATCACTCCACTGAGCTGTTCCTCCTGCTGAGCTCTATTGCTGAAAGCTGTGTGATTAAAAACCACACACACATACACACACACATATAGTCAGCCTCCAGCTACCTGTCACATACAAACCCACATTTACCTGAGCAGTGTTGTATATCAAACACATCCACCCTCATTCATCCTGAAACGTCTATGCTTTTGCTTATTATACGTACAGCACCTGTCCATAATGCACACATCACGTTCACCTACACGCTTTCAGAGACCCTGCCCTAAATACGTAGGTGTAATACTAAAGCATTAGTAGCATAAAGGCATTTCCGTGTCACAATGCTCAACCTCTAGGCGCTACATTGGATTTTAATATTCAAAGACTAAGCATACAAATACATATACAGATGTGGTGGTCTGAGAAAACCCTTCACATAACCAGATTTTGATATTTAATTCTACATTCTGTAGAAATCTACAGCCGGTAGCGATCTACACGCTTTACTGAACTAAAATGTGTATGCGCATACATCTCACTTTGATTCTGAAGTAAAAGCCACTTGTGGCACAGTATAATCATCATAAACACAGGCCTCATCATAATCTCTTCACTTAACTGATCACTGCTCGCACAAACACTGACGAGGAGTCATTGATGAATCATTCAGTTACTTCTGTCTACAAAATTTGTTCACTTATTTTATAATAGTAGAAATCATTCAAACAATTTAATCTTTCTTTGCTGTCATCTGTACGGTGTGTCACTGCTCTTCGTTGTTTTGATGATGACGACCATCTGATTGCAAACTAAATAGATGAGGCTTCATTCATTGAAAAAAAAAAACAAACAAAAAAAAAAATCACACTGACATCTTTAGGCAGACTACTGGCTCCTTATATAACATTACCTATGCAGACTAAGCAAAGCTAGCAATCAGACTGAAAAAAAACATTTTCACATTGTTTCTTAAAAATCAAGATGTACAGTACTGGCATATTTTGGCTCATGGTTATCGCATGTTTTCCAGAATTTGTTGCGGTGACAGCCGAAAGGTTTTCCCAGACCTCCACACACGATGATGATCTGCCTGATAAAACCATATAATCAGAGGCTACACTAAAATATAGCGATACTGAATAAAACCAAAACAGTCCTGCTGCCTTTTGATTCCAGTGTCCCAGACAACTGCTCTCACAAATTCCTAACTAAGCATTTCATTCTTCATAAAACACGTCAAACATTTTCACAAAGAAACTAAACATTCTGGCAACTATTAAAAAAAGATCACTGAGTAATAATAGAGGTACTCGATCGCACGGAGGCCGGTTTTGTGTAACAGTCTTTAGCTTCCCGCTCCACTTTTTCGAGTCACTGATCAATAGCATAAAGACAAGCGAGGAATGTAGATTTCACAGGCCAAGTCCTTTGAACGGAGGTATTTGCGGAGTGGATGAGGATATTAGAAAAGAAGTAAACTCGTTTACAATTCATATTTGAATCCTAAAAGTCAGCAAAAACATGAGGTAACAAGTGCATGGTGAAATGGTCATTTGATTGTGTATGAGGCTTCAGCTTCTTGTGCGTTTGTGCTTTCTGAATGCAAGGGAACAGCAGAAGTAGTGTGAGGTCATCATCGAAATGTCGTCATCCAAGTGAAATTAAAATTATGGAGGTAAATTTGTGCAAAAGATATTAAAGATCCACAAGCAAAATCAACAACAAGTAATAATTACATGGGGGGGTGCTCCAAAATTCATGGGTGAAATGCCATAATTCCTTGAGTGAGCACAGCCAAGTTCTATGCATGTGCATGCACAGACACATGCCTAATTTTCATCCTTATCATGTGTACTTTTTGATAAATATTTTGCTTGCGGATCTTTACGTTGAACTCCACATATAAAATACCAGAAGAGCAGCAAAGTTCACATTACTGAAGAGGTTTGATGTTGGTGTAGCGGTCTCTAGTTCCTGCGTCACTGATTGGCATCATTCACATGCTCGCCTCTTTGAGTGGTGAAGTTGAGTCGCTGTCCATCATAATCACGGAGACCTGGCACTCTGAGGTAGAACTGTTGGTGGTGTTGGTTGCCCTGGTGAGGGTGATGATGCGTTCTTCTACGCAGCCTGCGGACAGACGGGCCTCTGCATCATGATCCCAGCACTCTTCTACTGTCTCGCACATCCGAGCCAATCCCTAAAATGCGCAACAAAATGTCATCATTTTGCCTCAATGTGTAATGTTACATTAATGAAGTAGGGGATAAAGCTTTATCTTGTAGAAAAATGTAAATAAATAAACCAATCTGTCAAGCTGTTATACTAATTTTTATTATAAATATGTAGAATAAAATTATTATAAATGTATACTTTCACCAGTCATTACTTTCCATTAATGTCATTACAGAGGTAACACGAACTCTTTATGCACCGTAAGTGCATATCAAACTTCTTGAACATAGTGTTAATTCGAGTATACGCCAATCAGGCATAAAATTATGAGCACTGACAGGGGAAGTGAATAACACTGATTATCTCCTCATCATGGCACCTGTTAGTGGGTTATATTGGACAGCAAGTGGACATTTTGTCAAGTTAATGTGTTAGAAGCAGGAAAAACAGGCAAGTGTAAGGATTTCAGCGAGTTGACAAGGGCCAAATTGTGATGGCTAGAAGACTGGATCAGAGCATCTCCAAAACTGCAGCTCTTGTGGGGTGTTCCCGGTCTGCAGTGGTCAGTATCTATCAAAAGTATCCTTTAAGTCGTGTAAGTTGCAACTTACAGGACTTAAAGGATCTGCTGCTAACATCTTTGTGCCAGATACCACAGCACACCTTGAGGGATCTAGTGGAGTCCATGCCTCATTGAGACAGGATTGTTTTAGCAGCAAAACACAATATTAGGCATGTGGTCATAATGCTATGCCCAATTGGTGTATATAAAATTAAATGAAAACAAACAAACAAAAAAAAAACCTTTACCGGATGTTTGAGCCAGCAGTCCTTCAGAATGGGCCTCATCTTCTTATGGACCACCACATCCTGCAAATCCTCCAAAGATGGGTGCTGACCCACCTCCTCCTCAAATGGGAGCATGTACTCATGTACAAAGCCTGAACAATCCAGTAACACGTTAAGTTATAGCAAAGAGGTTTCCAATTAATCTAATGGGTCTACTTGGTTATCTTCTTGTGAGAGGTGAAAACTGGAATTTCCAATATTAATTATATGGCATCTGATATAACGAAATGGCACTGACAATAAGTAACAACACTCAGACCTGGAGCAAGTAGCACCATTTAACTTTTCAATGAGCCTTAAAGAGATCTTTTTGTAAAGAACTGGGAAAATAGAGCATTTTCATCCACTATAAGCTGAACATTCATCCACTATAACCACCTTTCCCCACTAATGACTCACCATCAGCAGCAGTACAGCGGAACAGCAGTTCCCAGAGCACCAGGCCCAAAGCGTACATATCAATCCTCAAAAATGAATCCCTGTGAAAGTTTATGGCACCCTCCAGCACCTCCGGGGCCATGTAGCGCCTTGTACCAACCTGAAGCATGGCACAGACACATCAAAACATTTTTAAGTTTGGTCTCAAGATCGAAATGCATCTCAAAGATAATTTATAAGAAATGTTTCTTTACAGTACATAAAGTTTTACCTGGCCATGAGCATCTCCTGGTGTCTTTCCAGGTTCAAAGCGCACAGCCAGGCCAAAGTCTCCAATCACAGCAGTCAAATCAGTCCTGAGCAGCACATTCTTACTCTTAAAGTCCCTGGCGAAAGAAAGACAGTAATACAAACGCAATCAGTAAGGGACTATAATTAAAACAAGTTACATTTCTATTGGAGATTTTGCTAGCTTGGCTGATCATCTTCAGTAATCATCCAGACAAGGTAATAAATCATACCTGTGTGCGATTGCTGGTTTAGGTGCCTCCAGTCTATAGGATAGATCCTCATGTAGGTAGGCAAGGCCTCGGGCCATGCTCTCTGCAATGTGGCACAACTCAGGCCAATTCACCACATTCCCCTTCAGGTAGTCTGTTAAAGATCCCTACAGCACACAGAGACACAAATACAATGGCTGCACCACAACTGTAAATGGAATAAAGGTGTAACATATAATATGACGGATATTTAAATGCTCTTATAAATCACATTTAAGTACATGTTTTGACAGGGACATAAATTTGAGCATGTCCATTTGATCACCTTAAAGCTACATTCTACAAAAGCGAAATCTAACTTCAGCATAAAAGCTCACTTTATAATGAATTATAGACTTCTAATGACAGAAGTTCAAACAAAAGAATGCCCCACTGAAACGGAAGAATACATGAATGAATGTCTGACCCTTTCATGGAATTCGGTGATGAGCCACAGCTCCATTTCCAGGTTGGTTCCTCGTTTTTCCGCAGAGATGTAGCGAAGCAGGTTCTCATGTCTAAGGCCCTCAGTGAGGTAAATTTCTCTCTCATTCTGCCATGATTGCTTATCCTGGACACATCACAAACAATAATCAAGGCCTGTTATGACCTGTTATGAAGTTTGGCTGTACACCTCTAAAAAACACGGACCGGCTCAAAATATCGTGTGCAAATCCAGCTGAAACATCCTGCAGTCGCTTGCAATTCACATGCACACACATTATGTATGCTACGATCAAACGGTTTTGGGTGCTTACCTGAACAGGGAATATCTTGACTGCAACATATTCAGATAGCAGCTGAGCCTTCCACACGCACCCGAAACGCCCCCTTGCCTTCATTTCCAGCAGCTGTAGCGGCTTCAGACCTACCAGAGGAGACGGAGGAGCAGCACCCACACCCTACCAGAACAAAGTGTAGATGAGCTTAACACAGGGAGAAAAAACACTTTCATATTTCGTCACAGACCAGACTATAATCTGCAAATCATTTAAATGCTAAAAATCATGCATCGCACCTGGTTAATGTCCACATGACCGTATGGAGCTTTGCGTTGGTGGTAAGTCCAGCATGCGAGCACCAAGGCCAGAGACAGCACAAGCAGAGGAAGGAGAGAGTATGCTAACACACCAAGCAAGGACGGTCCCGCGGGAGGAGGCTGAATCTTCACTGAATCAGACACCAAGAAAATGTGCACAGTTAAACACTCACTACTCAACTTTGGAGCTAAAAAATATTAGACCAGGTCAACAGGATGTTCAAAACAAACAAAACATTATTAAACAAGACAGTTGCTACATTATTTAGGCCATATAGAGATGAGTTTTCAACAGGAAACAAACAAAAAATGAAAAAAAAAAGGGGGGGGGGTGTAGATTTTATGTTAAAACCGTACTGTGCTGGAAAAAAATACAAGTATGAAATGAAACCAGCAACTATTTACATTGTATGGCAAAACCTTTGTGGACATCACATCTATATGTAGGTCTTTCAACCGCTATCACAAAGTTGGATGCATACAACATCACAATTTGCCTTCATTGGAAATAAAGGTGTTTAGCCCTAAACATTACCCCTAGAAAGAGAGGTGCTTATTATTAACGGCAAACTGGGAAAGCAAACTGTGTGTTCAACATATTTTTCAGCTATGTATTTTAAATATTTAATATAAATGAATATTCTGTTACGGAAAACAAGATTTCGGTTACGATAGTCACTGCGGTGTTTCACCTGCAGGCGTGTTGACTTCTGGCAGGTGTGTGAATCTTTCATTGCAGTAATTTCCCTCGCAGCAGCAGAAAAACACCTGAGGGCTTTCCTCTGTGGCCACACACTCTTGTCTGCACACACATGCACAGAAAGCGATGAGAATATTGTCTTTAAAAAGTGCAAAACATGGGTCTACAAGAAAACGGTGTTCTCCTGAGTAACATTTCACCTGTCATAGCAGTTGAAGTCATCGAGCCAGCAGCCCTTTTTCACCAGGTGTATGGTTCCTGAAGAGTTGATCCAGGATGCGTAGCAGTGCTGTCGCTTGTCCTTTTCTCCCTCGCATCTCTCGTAGCCACTCTGATTAGTCCTCTCAGCTTGCCAGTTATCATTATAATACACACACTCTCTGGTGCCGACCTCGCCTTGCCCGGGTCCTGAGAAACAAAAGTGTAATTGACAAAAAACATTAATTACTTTAACAAAAAAAAGACAACAAAGAAGGATAATAGCAACTCCTGCTAAACATGAAGAGCACTTCCAATAAATGCTTAACAGTTAAGTCAGCAAGCCCTTGCATGTACAGTTAACCACACACACTCTCTCATACCTTTCACCCAGAGACATACACACAACTAGGACAGACTGTGTTTACACCGAATGATCGTTAAGGGGGGATTATTTAATGCATTTGCAAATGCACAGTGTCCCAGATAAGAATGGTCAGGTCTCAAGGTCTTAACCCACTGTCACCACGCATTAACCATTGTCTACTTGTGATCCGATCGCCCGGGGCAGATGTTCATACTCAGTGGGAACAGTGTGTCTGATATACACAACCATGATCAACTTCAGTCATTTGTAATTAAAATAAATATATAGGCTATATAACAAAAAAAAAAAATATCCAAGGGTCTCTTTAAACATCATGTATAGGTAAGAGGATGCCCATCCCCCAACTGGTGCCAGATCTTCCACTAACCACTTAACCCCCTCACCACACACACACAAAGACACGAGAGATAAGAAGAAAGCCTTGGAAACCTCAGAAAGATACTATGCTTCGCTATACTAAAACACCAGACACACTCTTTGTCTTCACATATTACTAACGCAAGTCATGTGAAAAGATTACATTACAGCATCAACACACACACAGAGCACAGGAGAGAGTAGGAGCTTTAAATCCAAGTTTCAGCTCTCCTGTGGAGTTCACTGATCCAGATCACATTGTCACATCCTGGCCTCACAGCTGACACACGGACGCTTCGGTCAGGGGGTCAGATCAGCTTTTGTGTTGAAGCGATCTCCCCTAGGTTTTAAAGTCAATTACAAAGTATTCTGGGATTAACATTTACAGGTAGACACCAAGTGCCAAGGTTTTCAAATTAAAGTGGGGTCTGTGAAACATAGCAAGCTTGTCTAGTTTAAAATAATAATAATAATAATAATAATAATAATAATCCCACAACATTATTTCTTGCAGTTATCATCATGACTGACTAATAAGCTACAACAATGAAACAACAACGTGAATGCGTCATTACAACAGATGTTTATTGCTTTATGTTTCATTTACATCATAGTATACTGTCTTGTTTTTTTCAGAAGTTGTTTTTTTTTTATTTATGAACAGAATAAAAAATGTTGAAAAGCTGTACAATTATACTGACACTCATGCCATTTTCTGAATCTTAATAAAAAAAAATAAAAATGGATAAATAAATAAATGATTTAAATAAAATGGATATATGTATTTGTAATAAATATAAAATAATATAATAGTTTTAATCAGTCAAATTGAGTAAGTTTAATCGTCAAAAACTCTAAACAAAAAAATATGAGGAATGAATTATCAGGAATAAAAAATCTCAGATTTTTTAAAACAGATTGTATTGAAACAAATCTGTACTGACAGGAACTGTTAATATTATTATTATTATTATTATTATTAATACATTAATGCAATTAAACTTATTTAAAATAATAAATACTTAAATCTAACAATAATTTTATATACAATATTTAAACCAATACATCATGCTCCAAATGCACTAGAAGTAAAACAGCGCCATCTGGTGGAGGAAGCCGTTTTAACTGCTAAAAAGCAGCTGTTCGTGACATGTGTCCCAAACAATTTCTTTCTTTGTGTTATATATATATATATATATATATATATATATATATATATATATATATATATATATATATATATATATATATATATAACGCTTTTTGCTTATATTTTAAAATGACTAACAAAATACACCCGGAGTTCATGGTGTAAACACACAGAACATTAAGCAATAGGACGAGTGAATGCGTGTAGCACGGTACAATAAACCCACTGGTTCATACACGGCTAAAACACATCAATAAGTCAGTTTGGTTGGTTTTACAGTGTCAGAGAAGCACGTTTGATTTAATCATGACTCGTGTTAAAATATCCGCTTTATATCTGATATTACATCGTGTCTAAATCACAACAATGCACAAAAGTGAGTTCTTACCTGCTAAGAAACTTCCCCGAATAAGTGCCAATGTCACCCAGCGAGCAAACATATTCCTGCAGTGAGATGGAGGGAGACCCGAGAAAGACTCTCTTGTCTTTTAAGATTTTTTCCTTTGGAAAGCATTTACAGTTTAAAACAATTACTAGCGACACATGAATAAAACGAGCAGCAGTCCATGGCCTCGAAGCAGCGCTACAGCACGGAGTTAGTGAATAAAACTCTCGTTCCGCCTGAAGAACCAGCAAAAGAAACAAAGTGCAACTTCACAAAAATACAGAATTTCATATCGACACAACTACAATTACGGTTGCATTAAAAACAACGGCGTGTCCCGTGTTACAAACCGAACAGAAACGCTGCTTTTATTTTACTTTTTTTTTTATTTTTTATTTTTGCCGAGTTCCTTAAACACACAGTGGTGCTGTAGAGTTGATATGAAAAGCTCAAGCGCGTCCAAAATGGCTTCTGAACAGCGACCGACGACATCACAAACACCCGGATGTTCCTGAGGGACTAATACACACTCTGTCCATTTAATATATAAAAAAAAAATACTTCAGCTACATTATAACAATACAAACAAATGACAGGATTTTAATATAAAAAAAACCCCACAAGTATTAAAGGAATACTTTCCCCCCTTCAAATAAAAAACAACAACAAAACAATCGAGGCCAGTCATACTGTAACTTCCATTTTGCATTACGACAGATGGAAAATGCCAGAACTTTGCACGAAATATATTTTTAGTGCAAATTCTTTATTATTGATAAAGTTCAATTCCACATTTATGATAAATTATTGGCTAATAAATAAATCACTGTTTCTGAAAGTCTGTCAGAAAGTCCTTAATTGTTCTCCTGCGGTTAGCATGAATGCTACCACGTAGTGTTTGTTTGCTAATTGTATGCTACAAAAGCAAAAGCCAGCTATCCTTTAAAAGTGGAATGCAGCTATTGTCAAAATCCTTTTTTTTTTTTTAAAAAAAAAAAGAAAGAAAAAAAGATATTGTTACATGAGATATGTTCATTTTTTGTTGTTAATTTGTTGCAGATTTTCATAGATTCAATATTAAAAAATGATAAAATGATGGCAGTTAAGTGTAACATCAAATCACAAATATGGCTGACATTTTAAAATACAGGAAAAGAGTCCAACATTGTTCTCTTGTGTGGTCAGGTAGTTAAGAGAAGTTAAACAAGAAAGAAAGGGAAGAATGTGACAAACGAGTCACCCGGAGATGCGGAGGCGTGAGTCTAATTGCAATTTCCCATGTTCAAAGAAGACGTCATAAATAAGTCATTCATATGTCCAACTATTACAGCTATACGAAGTACACTGTAAACTAATGACCATATAAGCCTATCTTAAGATTTCCATAAAATCATCTGTGACAGTCTAGTGTCTAGGCTTCTTCCCTCTTTCTTTCTACTTTTTGAGTAGCCATGATATTAGCAACACAAAAGCCGGGTTGATCCTCCCAGCACCGACTGACCCTGTGGGTCACGGCTTTGTCCTTGCTGGCCAAACTTCAGTGGAGAGCTGTATTCTTCACCCCAGGACCCCTGCATGCTCAGCTGGCACTAACAAACCTTGACTACTCTTTCTTTTATCCTCATTAATACAAAGCCTCTCCCTGTTTTCTCACTATGGAGCAAACACAGGAGCCATGTTTTACTTTTGAGTGTACAAATTTGTAAGAAAGGAAATTGTGACCTACAGCGTGAATGAATAACACTGAAAATGCCTCAGCATAATTAGGCATACTCATCTATATTCATTTCAACTTATATGTGAGTTGGCTTTTATTGATTAGACAGGAATCTGAAACTTTCAAACAAAGAGTGGCTACAAAATAAGTCAAACGTTTACCTGAAATAATGAATGAATATAAAAATGAATTCAAACTACTTGGTTAGAAGACACAACAACTAAATTAACATTACAAATATTAATAAGAATATTTTGTTCATTATTCTACAGTTACCTACAATAAACAAACAAACAAAAAACATTAAGAGCTAATAGTACAGGTTGAAGTTGCTTTCGGCTGCTCCCTGTTCAGGGTCGCCACAGAGGACCAACTGGTCTGCACTACAACTTCGCACAGGTTTTATGCCGGACGCCCTTCCTGACGCAACCCCCCCATTTTTCCAGGCTTGGGACCGGCACTGCATCCAGTGGCTGGGGTTTGGGCATTGGCCCTGGGCCTCCCACATGGTAGGTGAAAAACCTACCACTGAGCCACCAATGCCCTAATATTAGTACAGGTTATATCTTAAAAAAAAAACAGCAACCTTAAAGTTGTCTCTCTGGTTGTTCTTTTGAGGGAACCTTCTCATCAAAATCTATCTATTATGAAGTATCTTTCATGATGTAGTTTACACACCAGACTTTTATTGGTCAAGTAAGATCCAACTTACAGTGTGTGAGGTGCTTGTATACGATAAGAAATGATTCTATTATTTGCTTTGCCATCATAAAGGATAAGTAAGGACACATTTCAACCAATGGTCTTCTCCACAGATTGAATGATGCATTGGAGTTTGGCCTTCTTCTGTGGGATGGTAATGCCCAACTATACAATGAGTACAGACTCTCTTTATGGCAATGTTGTATTGTTTCATCAGACCATCCCTTTACTGCTATCTAATGATTAAATTATCGGGCTCTCAAAACAGGTAATTAATATTTTGCCAGATTTTAAAATCTATTAAATTTACACATTTAAAATGCTTTATGTTAAAATGCTAACATTTGTTAAACAGCTGATACACAGTGGGGTCCTAAAGTCTGAGAGCACTAGTGAAAATGCTTCTGTTTTACATTATTTTCTAATTGAATACAACGTTCATTACAAATGATATACAAACAACTTGATTTTGTTCTTTGGTATGTCCCCTTTTTTGTTTTAATGACAGTGAGCCGGAAAGATAGAAATAAAGACTGTTAGACTTGTCTGTGTTTTTTCTTTTTAATTACTAAAATAACACAGGAAAAATGTGAGAGAAGGTAAAGAAGGAGAGAATAGAGGAGAGAGAAAGATGGACAGACAAGAAGGAGGATAAATCACAGACGAATTATGAAGAACTGAATGGAGGAATGGAGATGAAGCTGGTGTACAGCCTGCAGAAAGCCCTCGTTCAGCCCTTCAGAATGGTCATGCTGAACCTCCATCTGTCCATCCTGGACGATCTGGTAGGCGAGACACTATCCTACATTAACCTGTGTTAGCCTGTGCTAACATACTTTACTAAAATCCTCACACACTTACCTCCATGTCAGAACATGATATGAAAACTTCCTAATTTTTACTGATTGACAAGCAGGTCCTGATCAGTGTGGGCGGAGCTTTGCTAAATTCACGTGACTTTTAGTTTCCGTGTACATTCACAGATCATGTTGAATTTGTGAAAATTTAAGTTGAAGGTTTGGGCACACTATACAGCAAATATACATAAAAAGATTTTTTAGAGAAATTTTCCCATTGGGATGAATAAAGTATCTATCTATGTATCTATCTATCTATCTATCTATCTATCTATCTATCTGTCTATCTGTCTCTCTGTCTGTCTGTCTGTCTGTCTATCTATCTTCACGTGTACAGTGTTTATTTTAGTCCATTAAAACAGAACCGTGTTGTGTTGTCCTCCTCGCTGTGGTTCTTCAGTAAGGTGAGAGAACACTTCCTCACTTCCTGGTTGAGAACACTGGCTCGAGATGTCTAATGACAGATCAACAGGTCAATATCACACATTTGCTTACATTTAATTAGAGACCTAGAAAATGTGCAGAATGTAGAATATTAAACATTCAAGATATTGAACATTTACTTTCATTGTTTTTAAACCTTCCGATTATTTCTTAGTGCTCTCAGTACATTCTAGACTTGCTTTTTAGTGTCCCGTTTCACCATTCCTTTTTCTCAGAGAAAAGGAGGAAAGTGTTATTATCATTGTTTCCATAGTAACAAAGTCCTACTGGATTGTTGCACTAATCAGCTGAAGTTTGCCATGTCTGGATGCATACATTTTCCTTCCCTGAAGTACAGTAAGAACAGATAAGTATGGTTATTAGGGTTCACCAATTAAGTAGACTAAGCAAACACATTTTTACATACACCTGAGATATAGCACATGTGGCAGTAAAGGAGATTATTCTAGGATATTTTGTTAGACACATTTGGTGTGGTATATGTCACACAATCATTCTCTACTGGAATGTAAAAAGAAAATCACTATAATATTAATATATGTCATGTACCAGTGAATAGTGACTAAATCTAATAATGAATTGATCTTGATATGTGTTTGGTAACTTTAGCTTTAGCAGGCTGTGTTTGTGGAGAAAAAAAAAGATTAAAAATGTACAGGAACTACAAGAAACAACAGAAAATTCTTGTACCATAATATAGAAATTTTGGCCACAAACTAATACCTTTTTCATTTGTTTCCTCTATACATAAGGGAAACATTCTTTCTCATACTTATCCTATTCATGTCAATCTTTAGAAATACAATGAATTCAATTCCACTAATTATAAACGTTCCAATTATAAACAAATTTGTTTAGTTAGGGTTTTGATTGCAGCTCAGTTTAGCATTTGTTACTTATCTTCAAGTCAAGTCAAGTCAAGTCAAGAAGCTTTTATTGTCATTCCAACCACATATAGCTGACGCAGTACATAGTGAAATGAGACAACGTTTCTCCAGGACCCTGGTGCTACATTAAAAACAACACACAACATGTAATTACAAAACTGAAACAACAACACAGAGCTAGGGCAGAAGTTTGTTCTAGCTACATAAAGTGCCAAGTGTGCAAACAGTGCAAAGACAAGACAAACACAAGACAGGACACAAAACATGTGCAATATTGGCAGAATGTGATGTGCATTACATATATGTATATAATGCATAGCAGCATGACCATTGTGTGCAAGATGTGGTAGCAGCAGTTTTAAGAATAGTGCAAATAATTGATTGTCCACAGCGGTTGAGGTAGTGCAAATTGGAGATACATTGTATTAAGAGTCCGCTCATACGGTGTGTGTGTGTGTGTGTGTGTGTGTGTGTGTGTGTATGTGTGAGAGAGAGCTGGTAGTTCAGTTCTGGGTGTTAAGAAGCCTGATGGCTTGTGGAAAGAAACTGTTGCATAGTCTGGTTGTGTGGGCCCGAATGCTTCGGTACCTCTTTCCAGACGTCAGGAGGCAGGAGACGGCACCTCCTCTCTGTACGCTGACTCGTCATTCTTGCTGATGAGACCCACCATGGTCGTGTCATGGGTGAACTTGACGATGTGGTTCGAACTGTGCATTGCTGCACAGTCGTGAGTCAGCACGACTGTATCTTAATGCAATCCAGGGTTTTCTATTTGGATGTGAAATTAAGTGAAAACAGTTTTGAATAGATAGGCAAGCATGCACACTGGGTTGTGGTGTGATTTTCCTGAAGGTAGGGTTTCAGTTTATGTTTGTTTTTGTTTTTTTCAAAAATGGAGTAATTTGTGTCAAAGCAATGATTTGTTCTGAAAAAGTCAGCTCGATACTGAACATTTGTCTTATTATAATGTCTACCGCTTATCCAAACTATTCTCGGGTCACAGGGAGCCTGTGCCTATCTCAGGCGTCATTGGGCATCAAGGCAGGATACACCCTGGAGTGCCAACCCATCGCAGGGCACACACACACTGTCATTCACACACTACGGACAATTTAGAGATGCCAATAAACCTACAATGCATGTCTTTGGATTGGGGGAGGAAACCGGAGTACCCGGAGGAAACCCCCGAGGCACGGGGAGAACATGCAAACTCCACACACAGATGGCGGAGGCGGAAATCGAACCCCCAACCCTGGGGGTGTGAGGCAAACGTGCTAACCACTAAGCCACTCCCCCTTATTATATTGTACTCAATTTTATTCTCATTATCTAAAAGTATGAAATTTGAAAGGGTACATTTGCATAGTGATGCATAAAATCCTCTACTGGGTGGCTTTTTTTTGTTTTTCGCACAGCATAGTTTTTGCACTGTATTCTGTATATTGCACACTTTTTGCAATACAATTACACATACTAACACATCTCCACTTTATGCACAATAGTCAGACTGTTCTACAGCAATCTGCATCAATATATACATTTCTATGTTTTTCTACATACTTTCGTACCTTGGCTATTTTACATTTTCTTGAGATTCTATTCTCTAATATCTTATCCAGTTTATTCTAATTGATTTTATTTTTACGACACGGGCAGTTAAAAAGCATTTCACTACATGTCGTGATGTCTTAGGGCTGTATATGTGACATAAAATTTAGATTTGAATTTGAATACAATTAATTGCTAGTGATTCAATGTTTGTTCAAGACACAGGTCAAGAATTACGATATTGCATAAAAATGTGTACACTGTAAATATGACTGTTTTAGGATAGAGAATTTGAACTGTGCTGTAATCTATCACAAGCTAACAAGATAACATTATTTGACATTATTGGGGCTTATCAGTGGTCAGTGTTTCATAATCCTGGGCTCTTGCTAAATACATCTGCAAAGTTTGAGATGTGTAAACTGTGGCTGTATAAATGGAAAAAAGAAATGAAGAATTGAGACTTTCCTCACTCCTATAACTACATACATTTCTTACTGACTTCACAGTATTTATCGAATAATAATTGAATAATAACTGTAGAATAGTGTGCTGTGGCTAGTTTTTGGCTATGGACACTAACATGTTTGAGAAAAAAAAGAGTGCATAGAAAGAAGAACCCCTAAACCATAACACAGCAGTGGATTGTTGATGTTCTGGGGCTGTTTTTCGTGGCTCAAAGCCCAGGAAAGATTTTTTACAGACTTTAATAAATATTAGTAGTAGGAGTGTTGATAATGATGGCAGTGGAATATGACAGAAGGTGTATAACTTACAAAATACAGCACCTTTAATTTGAAGTTCAAATATGTGTCAGAGATGTGAGATTTCTTTGCTTACTTTAATAAAGAATACCATTAATTCTGTACAGTGTTCTTACAGGACACTCCAAGAGCATTTGGAAACATTTCAGACCAGATTCTGTCCTGAATTTCGATGTATTATACATCCATTTTAAACCACAGCGCTGATGAATTCTTGATTCTGATTGGAGAGAAAATGCTAATTAGAGTTTCCTGAATACTGACACATCCTGGATTATAGAGCCGTACTTCCTCCTAAAGTAGACATAAATAAAAGTGAGAACATGTTAATTGTTGTAACTGTCATGTCGGAAACAAGACTAACCTACAATAATCCTAATGAAAGACTTTTTTTGTGTCACAGACATGTTTCCTTACAGACCTGTGCTGCTTCTGGAGTTTGGCTGTATATGATAGGTGGTGCAATGCGTTTCTGCTTTATAAATTGTTCAGAGACAGGGAGCAAATCACGTTCAGTTGGTTTGGATCGCTCCAAACGGCCAGGGCCGACTGATTCACACTCATCTAACAGGATGTAAACAAAGTGGATGTACAGAGCTAACAATATTTTACGGTTGAGCTGATAGGCAGCTGGCCACCATTCTTTACATTTACATTTACATTTACATTTCTGACATTTGGCAGACGCTCTTATCCAGAGCGACGTACAAAAGTGCTTTAGTTCTCAGTCACTGAATACATTAACACTGGTTCAATAGGACACAAACTTGGGATACCATTAGCCTAAACACTGAGTTTTTTTTAAAATTTTTTTTTAAACTTTGTAACATAATACATAAACAGGGAAAAATAAGAGCTAGTTTAAGTACTTCAGGAAGAGGTAAGTCTTCAGTTGCCGTTTGAAGACGGTCAGAGACTCGGCCATACGGATACCTAGGGGAAGTTCGTTCCACCGCCTCGGTGCCAGAACAGAGAAGAGTCTAGATGTATAGCTACCTTTTTCCCTGAGAGATGGTGGGACCAGTCGAGCAGTGCTAGAACTTGGGCAGGTTGAAAACAAGTCGTGCAGCTGCATTTTGGATCATTTGCAGTGGGCGAATTGCATTCAGAGGTAGACCTGCCAGAAGAGAGTTGCAGTAGTCCAATCTCGAGATGACCAGAGATTGAACAAGCACCTGAGTAGCCTGTGTGGATAGAAATGGCCGAATCCTTCTGATGTTGTACAGAAGAAACCAACATGAGCGTGTCACATTAGTGACATGGGAGGAAAAGGATAGTTGATTGTCCATGGTTACCCCAAGGTTGCGAGCAGTGGCTGAAGGGGAAATCATGGAGTTGCTCAGAGATATTGCGAGGTCTTGGGCTGGGGATGGATCACCTGGGATGATCAGCAGCTCAGTTTTGCTGGGATTGAGTTTCAGCTGATGAGCAGTCATCCAAGATGAAATGTCCGCCAGACATGCTGAGATCCGAGCAGAAGCCGTGGTATCTGAGGGAGGGAAGGAGAAGATAAGTTGGGTGTCATCGGCAAAGCAGTCTTTATTTTATTAGCGTCTCCTCAACACCAGCGCCCTTGTTATTTTTAGTTGGTTTCCAACTTACTGTGAATGAAAGGGAGGGAAGTGGAACAGTAAGGTTACAGGGTGAAGAGGTGAAGAAGGTACAGGAGTTTAAGTACTTGGGGTCAACAGTCCAGAGTAATGGAGAGTGTGGGAAAGAGGTAAAGAAGCGAGTGCAGGCAGGTTGGAATGGGTGGAGAAAGGTGTCGGGAGTTCTGTGTGATAGGAAAATATCAGCGAGAATCAAGGGGAACGTGTACAGGACAGTGGTGAGACCGGCTATTCTGTATGGTTTAGAGACAGTGTCACTGAGGAAGAGACAGGAGTCAGAGCTAGAGGTAGCAGAGCTGAAGATGTTGAGGTTCTCTTTGGGAGTGACAAGATTGGACAGGATTAGGAACGAGTACATCAGAGGGACAGCTCATGTTGGACGTTTGGGGGACAAAGTTAGAGGGGGCTAGATTAAGGTTTGGACATGTTCAGAGGAGGGAGAGTAAGTATATTGGTAGGAGAATGTTGGACATGGAGCTGCCAGGCAGGAGGCAAAGAGGAAGGCCAAAGAGGAGGTATATGGATGTAATAAATGAGGATATGAAGCTAGTGGGTGCAAGTGTTGAGGATGCAGAAGAGAGGGATAGGTGGAGAGAGATGATTCGCTGTGGCGACCCCTGAAGGGAAAAGCCGAAAGAAGAAGAAGAAGAAGAAGAAGAAGAAGGAGGTTGCCAATTTACTGAAGAAGTTCATTCATTCATTCATTGTCTACCGCTTATCCGATCTATTCTCCGGTCACGGGGAGCCTGTGCCTATCTCAGGCGTCATTGGGCATCAAGCCAGGATACATTTACATGTACATTTCTGGCATTTGGCAGACGCTCTTATCCAGAGCGACGTACAAAAGTGCTTTAGTTCTCAGTCAATGAATACATTAACACTGCTTCAATAGGACACAAACTTGGGATACCATTAGCCTAAACTGAGTTGGATTTTTTTAAAAAATATTTATTTATTTATTTATTTTTTCTATGGCTAAGAGGGCCTGGACGGAGTGCCAACCCATCACAGGGCACACACACACTCTCATTCACTCACGCAATCACACACTACGGACAATTTAGAGATGCCAATCAACCTACAATGCATGTCTTTGGAGCGGGGGAGGAAACCGGAGTACACGGAGGAAACCCCCGAGGCACGGGGAGAACATGCAAACTCCACACACACGGCAGAGGCGGGAATCGAACCCCCAACCCTGGGTCATAAAAATGATTGTGGAACCAAAACAAAAAATGTAACTGATAACCTCACTATAATTGTCTAATAATTCTGTAGTGCAGGTTATAATGAAATAAACCGCTAGGTTGTTCCAGGCATCTTGAAGAACTCTTTTTGCTTCTGTATCTGCAAGTTAAAATCCCACATTACAGTACCTAAAGAATTTACATGTACTGCATAAACAGGTAAGAAAAATAAAAAGAAATGTTATACCAAGGAAGCATTAATTTATAAACTTCTTTATAAAGCTCAATAAGACAGCATGAGAGTAATAAGTTCTTAATATGTATTTGTATCATGATTGTGGGCTTGGCAGGGCGAAGCCTATAACCACCATGCAGAAGGAAAACTGATTAAAATACGTATGTTATATAATTGCAGACACAGAGACAAGCACAAACATGCACCCGCACACACAGAGCCATAAAGTTTGGAAACATGACTGATGTCTGGATATTAAGGATGATGGCTCACTGGAGTGATAAGAGAAATGACTGGGTGCGTCACTGAGTGTGTGAGGAGTGATTGTTTACACAGCAGAGGAGTAAAAACAGGCAGGAAGAAGGAAGAGATAGGGTCAGATATAAAAGTTGAAGACTACTGAATATCAAACAGATTGGAGACGGAAAGGTAAGACTCGTGTATGTTTTACTTCAGAGCTTTCTGTTTTTTGCTGCAGGTTCTATACGGCTAAGAGTAGATGCGAATAATAAATAAATGATACTTGTATCACGACTGTTAGTACTAATATTATGAAATAGCTGTTCAAACTGTTTTTGTTTGATTTTCAGCAGAAAAATGAGAAGTCTGGTTTTTGCCCTTGTTCTCGTACTACTGGTAGCCAGCGGTGAGTGTGCTCCTGATTTCTTATCAGCGGAGGAAACTAGTGTGAAGTCTCTATGTTGTTCTGTGTTACATAAGCATGGTGGTGTCTCAGTTTTCTTCACTGCATGTACTGTTTTATGTTGAGGTCACAAAGTATATAACAATAATAAGAGCTTTGTGTAACTACATGACAGGAAAGGAAATGTTTACCTTGAGATCAAATTATCTAATCTCTTGGCTTTTATGATTGATGTTATCTATCCTGTACCCTGTTACAGTTACCTGTGACCTATATAGTTAATCATAGACAATATTTGCTACACCTTCATGCGTGTTTCAGGGTCGGCTCTGGATTGCTACCATTGCCAACCCAAGAAGGCAGGTGGGGCGTGTGAGATCACTACGCTGACCTGTCCTGATAAAAAAGATGCCTGTGTTGCTGCCAGGTTCACCAAAGCCCCATGTGAGCATCAACATTTTTATGAATTATTTTACCTCTGCAGATAAAGTACTACAGATGGATGTAAATTTGTAGCATTGCTTATAATTGCTTATAATAGCGCAAGAGTGATAAGACTAACACAGTTGTCTTTTTATTTAATACTTTCTTCTATTAACAAAGTAGCTATAGATTAAGCAAAGCTCTACTCATATAGACACAAATCTTTCCTCACAGGCTGAGGAATATTAGACACTTTTCAGACAAATATCTCCAGACAGACCTGAGAGTACTGTTTAAGTGACCGGTCCTACCTGTGTTCTTCCCTGCAGACGGACACTACCAGAGGTGCACAGCCATGGCTGACTGTGAGCTTCTGAAGCTGAATGCCTACATGAACGTCAAATGCTGCCAGAATGACCTCTGTAACACCATGTGATCCAACTGGCCTTTGACATTTCACCCTGACAATATCCACTCATGTCGAGAATGTATCAGAAGTTTATGGATAATGGTTACTGTTCTAACAGGAAATAAAATAAAAATATGCATGAAATTCATAAACTGTATTTTTTTTTTGTAACTGAAATATTGTCATTTGGAAATAATTAAGAACCAATCAGAATAAACATTTATTTGCTATCGAAATTGCCGGAAACGCATTATAACCGAATTATCTTTTTAGAAAAATAAAATAAAAAATTCTCTCAAATTTACAAATAATAATCAAAAATGATCCACGGCATAAAATGAGACTGCCCAACAGTATAGAATAATCGTTAAAATATCTTTAAAATGGTTACAAAATAAACTGATCACTCTTACAAGTACTTACAAATCTCACAAGTTTTTAATAAGGCTGCATTTTACAGGCTCTACATATTTGGTGACATTTCTGAACCAGTATCCACTATCCACATTCTTAAAACCACCCTCAAAAATAAGGATATTTCCATAATTGACCATCATTTTCAGGGGCTTCTCCACCAATTTGGCCATTTTGCCAATCTCCAGTCTCACCAGCTTTCTCCCATCATATCACAGCTACCAACCAGGAAGAATGAAGCCTTCTTTTGAGAAACGTAAAGCCAATACTACGGCATCTTTTCAAATCTGCTGCTTTTACTGCATCACAGGGCAGCGTAACACACTTTAATCTAAATACTATCTACCGTCTTCAGCATATATGATCTCACATATACCCACGACTGGCTTGTGTCACTGTTTATCATTAGTGTACATGCACTGATAGATGGCATTGTTATAGATAGTTTCATATAGCAAGCTGTAGTTTATCATTTAGTGCGTTATAGATTAATGTATCCATACTTTACAATATAACATAGTACATGTATTCATGATATTATTGCACCGATCAGCCATAACATTATGAGAACTGAGAGGTGATGTGAATAAGTTCCTCCCCCAGTCCAAAGACATGCATTGTAGGTTGATTGGCATCTCTAAATTGTCTGTAGTGTGTGTGATTGCGTGAGTGAATGAGAGTGTGTGTGTGCCCTGCGATAGGTTGGCACTCTGTCCAGGGTGTATCCTGCCTTGATGCCCAATGACGCCTGAGATAGGCACAGGCTCCCCGTGACCCGAGTATAGATCGGATAAGCGGTAGACAATGAATGAATGAATGAATGAATCTCCTCATCATGGCACCTGTTAGTGGGTGGGATATATTAGGCAGCAAGTGAACATTTTGTCGTCAAAGTTGATGTGTTAGAAGCAGGAAAAATGGGCAAGCATATGGATTTGAGCGAGTTTGACGAAGGGCCAAATTGTGATGGCTAGACGACTGGATCAGAGCATCTCCAAAACTGCAGCTCTTGTGGGGTGTTCCCGGTCTGTAGTGGTCAGTATCTATTAAAAGTGGTCCAAGGAAGGAACAGTGGTGAACTGGCGACAGGGTCATGGGCGGCCAAGGCTCATTGATGCACGTGGGGAGTGAAGGCTGGCCCGTGTGATCCGATCCAACAGAC
Source organism: Hemibagrus guttatus (assembly GCA_033459395.1). NCBI lineage: Eukaryota > Metazoa > Chordata > Actinopteri > Siluriformes > Bagridae > Hemibagrus > Hemibagrus guttatus. Next base: position 6,567,236 of record JAUCMX010000022.1, on the reverse strand, counting down.
GAGCTACTGTTGATCAAATTGCTGAAGAACTTAATGCTGGTTTTGATAGAAAGGTGTCAGAATACACAGTGCATTGCAGTTTGTTGTGTATGGGGATATGCATAGCCACAGACCAGTCAGAGTGCCCCTGCTGACCCCTGTGCACCACCGAAATCACCAACAATTGGCATCAAACGTGACATACATTTGTATTGAACATCATTAAAATATCTCCTCTATCATATATTTGTTGTGAAAAAGCAACGTGAGTTAGATCAATATATTTACTCAAATAAACCTACAAACATTAAGTAATATAACTTGCAAGAATAAAGGCATTCATATGCAAAGATGTTAAATTTCATCTTCGATCCCAACATGGAATGTAAAACAGAGTGATATTTTATAAAGCTCCACAAGATGGCACTGTATGCAAACATACTGCATTCTCACGTCTGAGCTCATTCTTTAATGGGTATGTATGTGAAAGTCGTGTTTTAAAGCATTTTCTCTGCACTTATATGAATAAAGAATATACCTTCTGAATGACTGTATTCAGAATAAAGCATGATCTCCAACTTTCACTGGGGTATTTGATAAATACTCTTAAAGATTGGTGGGAGTTTCTCTATTGGCTTCACAGTGATATTGTAAAATCCAGCTTAGATGAGAACACACAGACATGTGATGAACACTGAACATTCCAATAGCTTATAATAATAATAATAATAATAATAATAACAACAACAACAACAAAACAACAACAACAACAACAACAAAACAACAACAACAACAATAATAATAATAATAATAATAATAATAATAATAATAATAATAATAATAATAATAATAATAATTATTATTATTATTACTATTATATATGCCAAATAATCAAAGTGACACATTTTCTATTTCACTATTTAAATGTAAGCAAATGTGTGACATTGAGCATGTTAACTGCTTTGTAGAAAAGAGTGAGATTAACTGTGAGGTTTATCCCTTCTGATGGTAGCTTAAGTGATTAAGGCTCTGGGTTGCTGATCGGAATATTGGGGTTCAAGCCCCACCACCATTGGAGCCTTGACCAAGGCCCCCAGAACCCCGCAACCAAGGGGTGCTGCATCATGGTTGACCCTGTGTTCTGACCCCAACCCTCCAAGGATGGGCTATGCAAAGAAAGAATTTTACTGAGCAGTAATGTATATGTGAAAAATAAAGGCTACTTAACTTAATTAAAGAATATATTCCTATGTACCAAATACTAAGAAACTCCGACATTCATGTAAATATTTCTAAGATCCTATTCTTGATTTTCTCTCAAGTTGTGGCTGATAATATTATTTCTAATGAAAACCTTTGTATTAAATTGAAACAGAAGTATTCCACTAGAGCTCTCAGATGCCTGGACCCCGCTGTATATGCTCTTGTATTTCTCTAATGGTTGCTTTTTATCTTTTTACACACATTACGGCTCTAATAATAAATGAGAAATCTTATCTGACCTGGATGTATCAGAAATCACAGCGTAGCTCGCAGCAAGAAAGGCAGATTAAAGATTGGCTTTAACGTCTGATGCACTGCTAATATAAATCACTTCATAAAAATAGCAAGAGGGTGATGGTAAAAGAGAAATTTCCAGGTGCTGCAATTTAAGAATATATGAAGGACCCAAAATTTATTTCTACACATAATCCCACTTGTGGGGGCATGGTGGCTTAGTGGTTCGCACGTTTGCCTCACACCTCCAGGGTTGGGGGTTCGATTCCCGCCTCCGCCGTGTGTGGCGTTTGCATGTTCTCCCCGTGCCTTGGGGGTTTTCTCCCCTAGTCCAAAGACATGCATTGTAGGTTGATTGGCATCTCTAAATTATCTGGTGTGTGTGCCCCGCGATGGGTTGGCACTCTGTCCAGGGTGTATCATGCCTTGATGCCCAATGACGCTTGAGATAGGCACAGGCTCCCCGTGACCCGAGAATAGATCGGATAAGCGGTAGACAATGAATGACTTGTCTCATATCTTTTCTTAAATGAGAATAAAGCTAGAATTGTGTACTTAAGACTATTCTAGTCTAATATCCTACTTCTCGGTTGACTTTGTTCATGCTGTGATGTACTGCAGTGGTGTTTTTCTTTTTCATATTTGAATTCATGAATGTTTAATTTTAATACTTTGTATGGGTATACAAGTGGAAACAATTAAAAACGTGTCAATATTTAATTATAAAAATATCTGTTTATGAAAAGAATAAAATTAAAATGAAATAAAAAGCGGTTTTCTTGGTTTCTCATTTTAATTTAGAAATGAAAAACAAATGAATGCAAAATACATGGACTTTACTCCCTTACCGGCTCCAGATGAGGCATTATATACTGTAGTCTCTCTGCAGAAAAAAGTCTTAGCATTGGCTTCCAAACCAAACCAGTGCAAACCAGTGCTTCCTGTTCTGCTCAGCAAATACACAAGTTGAGAGAGGATCCGAGAGAAAGGACAGATTTGTAGATTTTGTGAGATAAATAATAACATCGAGACTTTTTTTTTCTTTTTCTTTTGCTATGATACATACAGTATATATTTAAACATGTACAATATTTCTTCAAACAAGATGAACCAAAGCTGACAATACATTCTGGGTGATTCAAACAATGAACCCAGTACACGATTGTCACTGAAATACACAGTGTGAATAAATAATACACTACACTGATCATATTTACAATATAAACAAACAATATCAAAAACAAAGTGCCAAAAAAAAGCTTTGGATCCTTTGAACATGGCACATAATATGCAACGATGCTATGGATGGCATGTGAAACTCTGCTCATTACCATATTACAACTGATTCACGCAATAAAATAACATTAAGATTCTTGGTTCTTGCCCCCGATGGTGTCCACTCGTGCGGTTCGGTACACGTCAGTAGGAAATGGAAAGCATTACAACAACATACACAGAAGGTCCTGCGCAAAAGCTGGAAAATGATACTGAAGGGCACACGGGCCAAAGAAAGAGAGAAGAACGTGAGCTGGCTTCATTTACAACACACACTTCAGTTAGAAGACGGTCGGACAATATATTGTACTCTTCCAGTAGTTGAAAAAAGCCTGGTCATTTGTTGAAATATACAAGCTGACCACACACATACTCACACACACACACACACACACACACACACACAAACATAAACACACACACACACATGCACTGCTAGTGCTGTACACACACAGTTTCCAAAACAATCAAAAAAATAAAACAAAAGCATGTCCGTGCTAGCACAGCTAGCCTGAGTTTAGATACTCCAAAGCCACTTCGTAGCAGAACTTGTACTGATCCTGCAAAAATAAAACAAAAACGCAAACACTCAGTTATTCAGATGACTTCTGATGATTTATTCAGTAGTTTTACTTTTTCTATATTTCTACAGAATTCTGTAAAACAGAACCTTGTTCACTATATCTAATAATGTTCTATATTAACTGTAAAAAAAAAGTTGTGGTTAGAAGGAATACATAAAGGGGCGTGGTCGGGTGATAGCCAATCAAATCACTTCTCTTATTCTCTTTAAAAAAAACATTTCAATTACAATTACAATTAGGTGCGACTTGTATATACGCTATAGGGCCAAAGGTTTTTGGACACCTGACCGTCACACTCATACGTATTATCCTGTGCACTTTTGAGCTGTGATTCGAAGTAGAGCAGAATAATACGTCAGCTGTATTCAGTCAATAATGTGTAAGTATCCTGTTTTAAATTTAGTTGTTACTTTATTGGAGTGACATTTATAGGATGTTTCGCGAAACTAGGTTGGAAGAAAGAGGACATGACTTTTTAAGACTTTGCTTAAGCGGAAGAAGAAAGAAAAATCAGTTTTTAGCACAATTCAGTGTTAAAGTGGAGTGAATGCTGTACCAGTAAATCCACCATGTTGGGTTTGTTGTTCCGCAGAGTTTTGACAGCATGGAACACGTCAACCGAGCGCTGGTGTCGCAACATCTCACTCACAATACTGATGGCACAGAATGTTCCGCTGCGTCCGCCTCCATTTCTGAAACACACACACACACACACACACACACACACACACACACCAATGAACACACATACACATCAGTAACCACACACAGGCCATAAGTCAGTAATCAAATAAGAATAAAAAAAATCCATGCAGCTGAATTGTTTTAGTTAGGGCGTGGCATATTTCGTGAGTAAAAATGTTTTCAAATACAATCTGCATTTTTTTCCCCTAAAAAATAATTCACCTTTCTTCATGTCAACCCCCCGTAATATCAAAGCTGTTGTGGAGTTACATGCTCACACATGCTACACTTTGTACATTTATAATTCTAATTATAATAATTACCCAGGCCTTGGGATTCAACACTGTAATTAACACACTATAACTCATCAGCTAATTATCAAGGCTTTCTTTAATTTTCTAGCATAAAGGAATTGCACTGGTGTGCCTCTTGTAGTGAGAATACTTTGCCACTAGAGAGAGATGTTTATCTTTGTACTGAACACAGAAACATGGCCTGAAAAAAAAATCTCAGGTTTTCAAGTTTCTGGTGCAATACTGAATTGTTAATTAATTGCTCTAATGATTATTGATTTGTTGTAGATGTGAGAAAAGAAAGACTGATTTGATATGCTCAGAAGAGACTCGTCGTGATTAGGCTGATGGGAAAGAAAGAAAGAAAGAAAGAAAGAAAGAAAGAAAGAAAGAAAGAAAGAAAGAAAGAAAGAAAGGCAAAGAGAAGGATATACTACCTTTTGTCCAAGAATGTATACGCAGTAGTGTGTTTGAGTCAAGCATGTGCAGCAACACGTGTGTGTGTTTGTGTGTGTGTGTGTGTGTGTGTAAAGCTCACAGGCAGTGCACCACAGTGCGTCCCTCTCCTCCATCATATTCCTCTTGCCATTTGTCCACCTGGTGAATGAGTTTGAGGAAGGAGCGTTTGGACATGGGTGTGTCTCGGTACATGGGCCAGCCCAAGAACTGGAACTGCTGCACCATACGATAACCATCTTGAGGCTACAACATACACACACACACACACACACACACACACACACACACACACACACACACACACACACACACACACATTATGTCAAGTAAATAGGATATGTATTGTAACACTGTGAATGAATTACACTATATTGCCAAAAGTTTTGGGACACCCCTCCAAATAATTCAGGTGTTGTTTTTCAGGGGTTGGACTTGGCCCCTTAGTTCCAGTGAAAGGAACTCTTAATGTTTCAGCATACCAAGACATTTTAGACACTTTCATGCTCCCAACTTTGTGGGAACAGTTTGGGGATGACCCCTTCCTGTTCCAACATGACTGCACACCAGTGCACAAAGCAAGGTCCATAAAGACATGAACTTGACATGACAGAACATCTTTAGGATGAATTAGAGCGGAGACTGCGAGCCAGACCTTCTCATCCATCATCAGTGCCAAATGCACTTCTAGAGAAATGGTCAAAAATTCCCATAAACACACTCCTAAACCTTGTGGAAAGCCTTCCCAGAAGAGTTGGTGCTGTTATAGCTACAAAGGGTGGGCCAACTCCATATTACATTCATGTGCATGTAAAGGCAGACGTCCCAAAACTTTTGCCAATATAGTGTAAGTCAGAAGGTTGTGCTGTGATTAGTGTGATGAGTAAGTCAACAGGTTGTGCTGTGAATAGCCTTGGGATGAGTGATTAGTCAGGACGTCAGCAGGATGTGCTGTGATTAGTGGGACCATATAATTCAGCTGGTCGTGCTTGTCTTCTGTGTTTGGTGGGATAAGTTAAATGAATCAGCAAGCTGTGCTGTGATTGCGGGGATGAATAAAGTGAAGTCAGCTGGATATTCTATGATTGGAGTTGTGAATAAATTAAATCAGCAGGGGTGCTAAAGGGATATATCAGCAGACTGGGTAGAATCAGTAAAGTACATCAGCAGGCTGAGATGGGCTGAAGGGAGTGGAGTATATCAGCAGGATGAGCAGGAACTGGTGGGACGAGTGAAGTCTATCAGCAGGTTGTGATTGGTGTGGTCATGGAAGTCCTGTAAGAGGTGTGTGTGTGTGTGTGTGTGTGAAACCCACCCGAGCAGCATTGTAAATGCGGAATATTCTGCTGATGATATCTTCTTCAAGATCAGCTGACACAAATTCCACCTGCAATGGACCATGTCTATGTACCCCATTCTCTGGCCAGTACTGAGGACACAGCTACACACACACACACACACACAGAAAGAGAGAGAGAGAGAGAGAGAGAGAGAGAGAGAGATTAACAATACATTAGTAGGAATTCGAGTATTAATCTTGTGAAATATTGCCCTTGTAAACTTTCATTTTTCTCTTTCCCTCAGATGAATGTTAAAAACGCTCACACTAAAAAGAACATTACAAAATGCAAACAGTAAAACAGAATCAGCAGATGTGCCCAAAAAAAAAAATTCCAACATGTTTTAAAAAATTTATCTGCCGGAGCTTTGAATGTCACAGTGATAGCATGAATAAGCCATGCAGTCTCACAAAGAATCAGATCTTTGCCTTTTCATTATTTATTCATATATTCAAATCCTTTCCCATTTGATCATTTCCATTAGAAATGATCCACACTGGCTACATATTTCATTCTCTGACAACAGGCGCATGATTGCATTGCTTTTTGTAAAGGAACAAGTGATGAGAAGAGGATATGGAGCCTGTGCGAGTGTCTCTTGGCAGAGTGAGGCTGGCTCTTTAGTGTCTGATGTGTAGGTTAGGGAAGGAGGTGGGCTGCAGGGAGAGAGCACTGTTTGCTTTGCTAAGAGCATCAGACACTGCGAATTTACCCAGGCTGGTGCACTGTAGCCAAGTGAAGCACTGATTCAGCACCCACCTGCATGTGTACGCCAAGCTAAAAGCAAGAAATCTGCACGTCACCTGATTCCTATAATGGATGTGTGAGTGGGATCTCACCAAGCACTGCCATCATCCGGATCCAACATTATGTCCATGTCTTTTCATGTCAGAGCTCTAATACAGCCAATGTTCACTCAAAGGACCATATTCAGAGATGAGTTACAAGGGCACAGTGAGGGTTTAATACAGAAATGTGCACATTGGTATTCAAACCTCAAACTAGATAACTTAAGAGTTTTGTTTGCACTTTTGGACTTTTGGCTGCCATAAGCTCCAGACTCTGAATACAGCCCAAAGTAACTACAATTTCTTTTAACCATTTAGAAATTTACAATATAAGAAAAGTCTGAAAATCCAGAAAAGAAGACACTCTTGACAAATTAGGAGAATACCCTGGGATTCGGATAGTATACCACCAAGATGCCACTACTGGACCCTTTAAGGCACTTAAACTGCTCAGTTGTGTAAAAACAAAAGAGAGATAAATGTAAGCCACTCCGGATAAGGGTGTCTGGCAAATAGCACAAATGTAAATAGATCTTAAGTTCAAAAGTCCCGCCAACATTTACAAGAGGAAAGTTATCAGTATTCAGAGGCGGGTTTTCTGTCCCACATTCGGATTATGCAATCGTCCCAATTACCTGTGTGAAGTTCACACCTCTGAGTTTGCGAGATTTTTCTTGAGTAGAAACATATGAGACAGGGATTTAGACCGTTTAAACTACAGCACTTGCCTTTCTGCTTCACCAAAAATTCATTTGATTCTACGCTGTCAATACGGCTTCAATACTGATTATTCTGCAGCTCATAAATTAGCACATGATCCAGGAAGATCCTGTTATTTTGCATTTGATTATTTACAACTTAATGTAGCCATGAAGATTCTGAAAGGAGGTGAAGAAATTGCAATTTATGTGCCAGATAAAAACTGTTTTAGTATATAAATCTATACTAAATCTATCAGAATTAGACCCTGCTGATAGTGATTCCAATTAACAGTAGCATCATACAAGAAGTGAGTTCGATTGTGGAAAGAGAAACAGGATAAGGTATTATCTTATCAGTTCTGGATTTTTTTTTTACTACACAGCAACCTATATCACACTCACTGTCAAGTCCTAACTGTAACTTTGAGCTTGGAAGAGCAGTCGGAGAATCTGAGCAAGTGTATGTGTTTATAGGTGAGGAAGGAAAATGAGAGAGATGAGAGAGAGTGAAATATTCACTGTCTAATTGTGTGTGGTGTATGTGTTTGCCCCTGGTACCTAGATCTCATAGTGTCAGTGGCTACAGTTAGAATTTTGAATGAAAGGCTCCTTAGTGTGAGAAGAGGGGAAAAGAGAGGGAGACTGGAGCAGGAGACGAGTTTTGGTGGGGTGAAGGGAGAGATGGTGGGATTCTGTGCCTCCCGCTTAGCTTTGATTCTGGGGTTTTATGACAGAGCCTCAGGCTGATACCCGCATAGAGTCTCTTACACACACACACAGAATCCAGGGCATGCTGCTATACTCTCTCTCTCTCTCTCTCTCTCTCTCTCTCTCTCTCTCTCTCTCTCTCTCTCTCTCTCTCTCTCTCGCTCTCTCTCTCGCTCTCTCTCTCGCACACACACACACACACACACACACACACACACACACACACACTTGATTGCACATTCATGCAGAGTCACGAACGCAGACACACAGAACTCTTTCACACCCTTGCCCAAATATACACTGGAGTCTATGTCTACACAGTGCATATAGTGGTACCTCAGCTAGCCATTCATTTTTAATGATTCTGTCTGATTACTCGTTTGATGTCTAACATGAATTATTCGAATCCCTTCATCACACTGTCACAGACATCATCTTTCTCAAGTCATAGATTAATGCAAATAATGTAGGTTAATATAATTACGAAAAACAACCTTAACCTGAATATTTTGGAAGTTTTTGGAAGGAATCTCCAGTGTCAGTGTCATAGATGGTGTAATCCAAAAGTGTAACTTCCTGCAGATGGAAGTCTTAAAGAAGCTGGTATGATGGCACAGCTGCATTTTTTTCTCTTATTAACAAAATAAAAATGGCTGCTGCTGTTCTAACATGGATCTAACATGTTTCCTGGACAATATTTATAATTATAATTATAAATGCTTATTAATACATGAAACTTTTTTTAATAAATACTTTTTTTTTTTATATAAACAAGAAATTGTAGGGTAGAAAGAATTATTGGAAATGATAGCTCTTATTGGAAAATAATCAACATTGGGGTGCTAACAATACCTCCTCTTCACATCAAGTCCCATCGCACCATCCAGTTGTTCATTACTTTCCTATAACAGCAAATGTTTTATTTCCATAATTAACAAGTGATCACGTGATAATCTATCTATCTATCTGTCTGTCTGTCCATGCATCCATCCATCCATCAGTTTGTCCGTCCTTCCATCCATCCATCCATCCATCCATCCATCCATCCATCCATCCATCCATCCATCCTTCCTTCCTTCCATCCATCCATCCATCCACCCATCTTTCCATCCAGTTGTCCTCACCTGTGCAGGATCCACATCATTGAGCATTACAATGGATGTACAGTGATAGTCCAGCACTAGCCTCCAGAAATCTTTCACTGTGTTTGGTAAAGGATGCTGGGTAACGATAAATGCAGAAGGCTGCTTATAACTCTGTTGAAAGAGAGAAAGGGAAGGGAAAGAGTTGAAGATGAAAAAAGGGAAGAAATAAATAAAGTCATCCCAATGTCCATCTAACTATTAATTTGATTTGATGTGACAGAACATTAGTGTATGTGGTAGTGATCATCTACAGTTAATAATTAAAGACCACAAGCTTAGTATCTCATTGCCACCAATTATTATTCCGTGACCAGGAGATCATGGTTATGAATGATGTAACTTGAGTCCGTGGCTCAATATGTTGGGGTAACAACATACTTCATATGATGGCTCCATTATTTAATGGAGGAAAAAGCGTATTCGCTTTGAGAAGGTGACATGGGTTAATGGTATATCCATGTCAGTGACTCCAGTACGTCCTTTATGTGTCATTCCATGATTGAACTAAAGTGTAACATTATCAATCATCTCCATGACAAGGTTCCTCAGGCCACATTGTCTAATTCAATTGATTTCTCTCTGTCTCACTCACGTTTTAAAAGGATTTTATGGCCACCAAATAGATCTTGAACCACAAGAAACATAAATTGTGACCTCAATTTATTAAATTGTGGCTACACCTTCATTAAAAAACCCACCATGTCAGGTGAGCAGTTCTGTAAATAAAGTAGCTAGTTCTAAAAGACAGAAGAGAAGATGTGAGCGGTTTTGGCTGTCTTACATCCATGAGTGCAGCATTGATGTAGTTGCTGCTTTCTCCATCGATGGTGATGAGGAAGGGCAGGCAGCGGTCAGGAGGCAGCACATCCATGCAGCGGTTCTTCTCATGGTTCCGTGGCAGTAATGCAATGCTGCAGTCTTCTACACGCAGTGTGGGGGTCACCATGTTCAGTGTCTGTATAACACACATTCACAGAAATCAAGCCGAAACTAATGCATTTTGTATTATACTTGCACATACTGTAGTAGTTGTGGCCTTCAAGCAAGACCTCTACTACTTTTTTTTTTTGAGCTTTCAGTATTTTCAAAAATGGACGCAAAATATTATTAACAATTATTAACAATTATTAACATTATTGGTGTAAAGATAAGACTTCATCAGTGCTTTTTGATGCTCATTTGATGCCAAAGTTCCTTGAAATCCACGTCCCTCTTACCCTAAACTCCTCTTTGATTGGACTGGTGTTGGTTTGAGGATCCAACCGGTTCATGTCATAGTACACGGAACGGAGCTGATTGGCAGGAATGGTGGTGTCACCGCAAAGACATGCCTCCAGAATGGCATCATGGATAAAGACATATTGCTCCTGAAATAACAGAATGAACAATATTTCAGTCTTCTGAAGAATCAGTATGTTTATAATTGATGGTTGATGAAACCCTAATGGAAATGAATAACTATTATGGTTGGTGCATCCATGAAACTGATATGTGAGGTGTGTTTGTTGTGAAATGCATCTAATACACTGCAGTCACTGTAAAACACAGAGGATGTGCTATAGCTTTAAAATCCACAATAAATAGGCCACAATAGAGACAAGATACGTGAGGTCACATCCCATTTCCCTATTCAGGAAGAGACGATTCAGTGCTTTGATGGAAATCACTGTTGAAGTGACATTTGGAGACAATCTGGCCTTGTCACTTTTGACTAAATCATGACACAGGGTCAGTGCTTCCATAATTAACGTGCCTGCTAGAGTAGCTAATGATCTTTGACCTCTCTGTTGCCATGACCAATCGGAGCACAGCTGGGACCTCAATCAACTTCAAAACAAGCAAACTACAAAAAAATGTTTTGGAATGCGTGTTTCTCTTTTTAATGAGAGCCATCAGATTTGCAATACAAATCACTTTCTGTTGTCGCAAATGATCACAGTCAGTTTGAACATGCACATAAAAAGGTAACAAGTAGCTGCAGGGTGAGGGGCAATGTCAACACGCACAAACACCTGCGAGGGAAAATACACACACACACACACACACACACACACACACACACACACACAGACATACACACACACATACACACACAGTTTGAAGGTCACTGAACTTGTGGAGGATGAATCAGAGAAGCTTTGCCTGCGTAGTTACTCAAACCCCAATCCAGATGTCATCTATGAAACATTTGCCCATTAAATCCAATGATGCTTGTGATCTAAATGGAATTACAGGGAAATGGTGCATTCAGCTAGTCTACAGCTCAGTCCAGATGGTCTGTGTTCAGAAAAGCAAAGAGTTCTTCAGCATAAAATTGTCGAAAGCAGTAGAATCACAGCAATATTCGCCCATAGCTGTTACTGCATTTTTATGGCACTTATAACCACCTGATTTGTGTCACACTCAAAGTCTTGATTGGCTCCTAAACAGGCAGGAAGTACTGAGAGCGTTTTGATGATTGTCTAAGAAAAAGAGTACAGGAACAGGCCATGAATGGATACATACATACAGTTTACAGACTATTTGAGGTCCCTCTAATTCACATAAGCTCTCTCTTCCTCGACTGCCCTACATTCCTCTCCCCCTCTCTCTCCTGGGGTCTATCTTATTATCTCCTCCTGTCCCTGCTGTCACCCCATATTTCGGCCTTACAGTTTCATTTCATCTCCGGTTACCCTGAAGGATTTACAAGTCAAGATACCATTAATTAACAGGAAGTTCAAAGGTCAGCGGATAAACTAGTACCTCGGTCTGGACCATGTTGACCCGGCGAGATCGCAGCTCTCGGACGCAGTTATAGATGTCGACCACGCCTTCCCTTTCAGCCATATCCAACATAATGTCAATCACGATGAAACAGCCTGTCCTGCCTGCACCCGCGCTGCAGAAAGAACAGTCCCAAAAATCTGTCTTTAATTTAATGAAGAAAGAGTTTGAAGTTTAAAAAATTCGACATAAGACAAAATCAGGAAAAAAATGATTGGAAAAAAGGCTTTGAGAGGATCTGAACTCTCCCGTCTCAGGTGCCAGACATAAGATATAAAGTGCTGTTTCAACTATCACCATCTCCTGTGTGAATATTACCAGTGAAACCAGAAAGAAATGTAATGATCATGCAGGTTATTAGAAAACTTAAATAATGCTAGGTTATAAAGATATAGGTTTAATGCAACCTATCTGGAATTACATACAGTATAGTGGGGATTCGGTTTTTTTTAGGTTATTAGATGACTGTGTGTGCAAATGTGTCATGAAACTCTGCCTCGCAGCTTCAGTGCTGAGAGCAACACATGGGAACCAGTAGCATTAGTTAATTTCCGCAAGTATTCTGTTTATATTCTGTTTTGTTCTTTGTTTGTCTTGTCTCCACCCCTGTCTTGCTATTGGGCGTTCCCTGATTGTGTTATAGTATCAGTGTTATATTCCCACGACCTGGCGAGGATAGAAGAATCAGTGTTATTGTATCAAAGTATCAGTGTTATAGTATTGAAGTATCAGTGTTATAGTATAGATGTATCAGTGTTATAGTATAGAAGTATCAGTGTTATAGTATAGAAGTATCAGTGTTATAGTATAGATGTATCAGTGTTATAGTATAGAAGTATCAGTGTTATAGTATAGATGTATCAGTGTTATAGTATAGAAGTATCAGTGTTATAGTATAGATGTATCAGTGTTATAGTATAGAAGTATCAGTGTTATAGTATAGATGTATCAGTGTTATAGTATAGATGTATCAGTGTTATAGTATAGATGTATCAGTGTTATAGTATAGATGTATCAGTGTTATAGTATAGATGTATCAGTGTTATAGTATAGATGTATCAGTGTTATAGTATTGAAGTATCAGTGTTATAGTATAGATGTATCAGTGTTATAGTATAGATGTATCAGTGTTATAGTATAGAAGTATCAGTGTTATAGTATAGATGTATCAGTGTTATAGTATAGAAGTATCAGTGTTATAGTAGAGATGTATCAGTGTTATAGTATAGATGTATCAGTGTTATAGTATAGATGTATCAGTGTTATAGTATAGATGTATCAGTGTTATAGTATAGAAGTATCAGTGTTATAGTATTGAAGTATCAGTGTTATAGTATAGATGTATCAGTGTTATAGTATAGAAGTATCAGTGTTATAGTATAGATGTATCAGTGTTATAGTATAGAAGTATCAGTGTTATAGTATAGATGTATCAGTGTTATAGTATCAAAGTATCAGTGTTATAGTATAGATGTATCAGTGTTATAGTATAGATGTATCAGTGTTATAGTATAGATGTATCAGTGTTATAGTATAGAAGTATCAGTGTTATAGTATTGAAGTATCAGTGTTATAGTATAGATGTATCAGTGTTATAGTATAGATGTATCAGTGTTATAGTATAGAAGTATCAGTGTTATAGTATAGAAGTATCAGTGTTATAGTATAGATGTATCAGTGTTATAGTATTGAAGTATCAGTGTTATAGTATAGATGTATCAGTGTTATAGTATAGATGTATCAGTGTTATAGTATAGAAGTATCAGTGTTATAGTATTGAAGTATCAGTGTTATAGTATAGATGTATCAGTGTTATAGTATAGATGTATCAGTGTTATAGTATAGATGTATCAGTGTTATAGTATAGAAGTATCAGTGTTATAGTATTGAAGTATCAGTGTTATAGTATAGAAGTATCAGTGTTATAGTATAGAAGTATCAGTGTTATAGTATAGAAGTATCAGTGTTATAGTATAGATGTATCAGTGTTATAGTATAGAAGTATCAGTGTTATAGTATAGAAGTATCAGTGTTATAGTATAGATGTATCAGTGTTATAGTATAGATGTATCAGTGTTATAGTATTGAAGTATCAGTGTTATAGTATAGATGTATCAGTGTTATAGTATAGATGTATCAGTGTTATAGTATAGATGTATCAGTGTTATAGTATAGATGTATCAGTGTTATAGTATAGATGTATCAGTGTTATAGTATAGATGTATCAGTGTTATAGTATAGATGTATCAGTGTTATAGTATAGATGTATCAGTGTTATAGTATAGAAGTATCAGTGTTATAGTATAGATGTATCAGTGTTATAGTATAGATGTATCAGTGTTATAGTATAGATGTATCAGTGTTATAGTATTGAAGTATCAGTGTTATAGTATAGATGTATCAGTGTTATAGTATTGAAGTATCAGTGTTATAGTATAGATGTATCAGTGTTATAGTATAGAAGTATCAGTGTTATAGTATAGATGTATCAGTGTTATAGTATAGAAGTATCAGTGTTATAGTATAGAAGTATCAGTGTTATAGTATAGAAGTATCAGTGTTATAGTATAGAAGTATCAGTGTTATAGTATAGATGTATCAGTGTTATAGTATAGATGTATCAGTGTTATAGTATAGATGTATCAGTGTTATAGTATTGAAGTATCAGTGTTATAGTATAGATGTATCAGTGTTATAGTATAGAAGTATCAGTGTTATAGTATAGATGTATCAGTGTTATAGTATAGAAGTATCAGTGTTATAGTATAGAAGTATCAGTGTTATAGTATAGAAGTATCAGTGTTATAGTATAGAAGTATCAGTGTTATAGTATAGATGTATCAGTGTTATAGTATAGATGTATCAGTGTTATAGTATAGATGTATCAGTGTTATAGTATTGAAGTATCAGTGTTATAGTATTGAAGTATCAGTGTTATAGTATAGATGTATCAGTGTTATAGTATAGAAGTATCAGTGTTATAGTATAGATGTATCAGTGTTATAGTATAGATGTATCAGTGTTATAGTATAGATGTATCAGTGTTATAGTATTGAAGTATCAGTGTTATAGTATAGATGTATCAGTGTTATAGTATAGATGTATCAGTGTTATAGTATAGAAGTATCAGTGTTGTATCCTCACAACCTTGCGAGGATAGAAGCATCTGTGTTATAGTATCAAAGTATCAGTGTTATTGTATTGAAGTATCAGAGTTATATCGAAGTATCAGTGTTATATTGAAGTATGAGTGTTATATTGAAGTATCAGTGTTATATTTACATTTCTGGCATTTAGCAGACGCCCTTATCCAGAGCGACTTAAATTTTCATCTCATTTTTTATACAACTGAGCATTTTTGGGGTTAAGGGCCTTGCTCAGGGGCGCAGTAGTTGCAGCTTGGTGGACCTGGGATTCGAACACACAACCTTCCGATCAGTAATCCAATGCCTTAACTAAGCTACCACATCCCCATGACCTCGCTGTACAAAGCCTGATTCCTGTTTACTTTTTGTTATTCTCTAAGCCATACCCACAACATGTTTAATGTTTAGCTCATTTTTTTGACCATAGCTTCTGTCTCCTGGAGTCTGTGTTCTTCTCCTAGCATCATAATCTGTTTGCTGATCGCTCGACTTTTCCCTGTTTTCTGGTTGCGACTTTTCTTTGTTTTCTGTGCCACAGTGTTTATTAAAACCTGCTTCACCTGCACTCGCACCCGCCTCCACGCCTCCAACTCTCATGACAAAAGGCATGTAGATGCTGATTGCCTTTTTAAAAGAACAGTTATACATTTTTACCTCAGAATTATTTGAAGGATCCTTTTATGCCTTGCTCATTTTTGCATTTAGTTCCTCACCCCCAGAATTTAATTAGTAATTGTTCATTGTTTGGAAAATACAAAGATTATTTATTTTTTTTTGGACAAAAAAAACTGACAAAGACTGCTTCAAATCTTAGGCAATGTAGATCTTAATATTCATTCTTTTTTTTATTATTTAAAAAAAATATATTTTATTTTTATGGATTCACTCGTCAATCAGTCTGTTTGG
Organism: Hemibagrus guttatus; assembly: GCA_033459395.1. Taxonomy (NCBI): domain Eukaryota; kingdom Metazoa; phylum Chordata; class Actinopteri; order Siluriformes; family Bagridae; genus Hemibagrus; species Hemibagrus guttatus. The sequence goes on along the minus strand of JAUCMX010000022.1, from coordinate 6,550,968 downwards.
TTCGGCTCCATCAGTTTCACTGTCATGTAAATTGGTTTGAACCAGACACCCTGGTGAAGGTTCAGAAACACATTAAAATTCATGAATGCTTTTTTCACTATTTCAAGGTATTGTTGTTTTTATTATAATTATTTATTATTATTAATGATTTAGTATTATATATATAATTATTTATTATAGTTTTTATTATTATTATTATTGTTAATCATTATTATAATGATAATTATCATTATTAATAATAATAATGAAATTAAATAATAATAAGGCAACAATGAGCATGACAATACTTAAGGATAGTTTAACAAAGTTGTATTAGAATATTTTAGATTTTAATATGTTTAAAAATGTGTTACTAAATAACAGAAATGAACTCTTAACAAGATTACTTTCTCAGTCTCTAATACTAGTTTAAAGCAGTATCACATTTATTTACATGTAATATAGTAATTATCAAATTAACTGTATTAAAATATTACATAACAGTACACTGCATATGCTAATCTCAATCAGTCTCGGGAATAACAGATAGAGAGCTAGACATGTTGGTATTTGTAGTCTGGAAAGTAAACATATAAAGGTAAAATGCTTCTAAATGTATTTCCGTAATTTATAACAAAACTATAAATGCACTGTAAAACATGAAGCATTTATTTCATTTGAATAAAAACTCCTATAATGCTTACTCCTCTAAAGCAAGTGCCCATTAAACATCTGATTTACAGCTCACAAAAAGATTTGAAGTAAGAGATGAGCTTCACGGACAGACACTGCTGGCCTTGAACCTGCTGCTGAATCCGTCTTACTAAATATGGATTATCATAAATCAGCTCCAACTCAGTTGGGTGTCAAAAAATATCCATATAACAAAAGTGCTGAAGTGGCATATCTGGGAGAGACAGCGGTTTTCTTATTTGTAGTAATTAGCTAATGCAGCAGGTCTGCAAAGGTTTTCATTCATTCTGAAAATCTGGAAGGGTCAGGATACTGTGCTTATAATGGATTTGTAATCACTGTCTGTAATCAATAACTGTGATGTTTAAAATGCATGTTTAAAATGTTGATAAAAAAGACTAACTTATGACAACTATTATACTAGCCAATGCATTGATTAAAAAAATAGCCTGTGATCAGGGAGTGATGTGCTACCTGCAGTGAACCACAATAGGGCCAGCGTTGGCAGCTGACTTGGCCTTGACTCTGCGGATGAAGCCCAGCAGTCCTGTAGCGTGGTATGGCACTCCGTGATCCGGCCAGCCTGTGAAATGAAACTGCTGGATCTCGCGGATCTCGTGTGCACCTCTCTACCAAAAGAATGAGAGAGAGAGAGAGAGAGAGAGAGAGAGACAGAGCTTGTTTACCAAAATGAATTTCTTCTTACCTAGCATGCATAGCTGTTATACTACCAAATGCCCTTGACAATGCTAACACTATACATTTTTCCATTATTTTTATTCTTGGGGAAAAAAAAGCATTATGCAGAAAAGACAGGTTATCTTTGTATCAATCTATTCTGAGACTAGGAGGAAGATTAGAAATTAATGAACGGAGGAAATACTTTGTTGTGTGCAGTCACCCTTCTCTAAAGGCATGCGAGATGGAACATATGTGATCTGATGAGAGATGAGCATGTCTACTCGCATTTGCTACAAATTCATAAAGCCAGTACACTGTGGTTCAGGTGTATGCTTCTTCACCTGCCTCTAAGCAAAGTTTTTGAGTAAAGGTCTGTTTTCTCACCTTCTCCACGGCGAATGTTCTGATGACATACTCAGACAAGAGCTGGGTCTCTATCAGCGTCACCTTCATATCTCTGTATATCTCCGTGTCATCCGGCCAGTACTTGCAGCATTTCACCTAATGAGTTAAAACACACGTGCAATTAAAATCATGATCACAATCAATCTCTTATATTATCACTACTTACACAATCTAACTTGCAGTGTATTACTTTCAGACTAACCTTGTTTAAACAGTTAAGCTATTAAACAATGTGCTCTGATAAATAATCTGCCTGGTTGAGAAGTAATAACGCAATAATAAAGCTTTATTCCAAACCCATTACTCATTAATAATAATCATATGCAGTAAGGATGTAACGTAATACATGTTGTAAACAAATACAAATAAAGATCAATAAGTAGCTGATTTAATTTAAAAGAATTTTTTGAAGAAAGCTTGCCAAAAAGGTTCACAGGGCATCTGGTTGAGACCAGAGGTGCACAGGCAGCTTACACGAGTGCGAGGCAGATGGGATTAGTTTTGAGAGGTCACAAATAAAGCTTGCAGGACAAGGAAGGGCCACAATTCATTTGCGACTTCCTTAGTAACCACCTGGTCAGCGTCTTGATGCTTTAAATGAGACTACTAACACCAACAGACAAACAAACAACAGCCTTATGGGTCAGTCCACACTGTAGGAGCCATGCAGAAAAATTTATATTGTTATTGTTTGTCCACTGGTCTGTTTTTTGGCTTGTTATATGTATATAGGTTTTGTACCCCCTCTGGTAAGGGGATGGATTGCACCTGTTCTGGCACTTCCTGTAGGCAGCCATTTGAAAACAGGAAGTGAGGGTGAAAGTGCAGGGGAAGTTTTTTGACCTGCAAGACAAGCACCCTCAGGCACCGTCTTTTTTTTTGTTTTTCTTGTTGTCTGTTTCAATAAAGAAACAGATTTAGCTCAAACTATCTGAAGTAGTGTCAAATATACTTTCCCTCCAATGGAAGTGGTCACAAGTAGGAAGTGGAAACCACTACACACGCATATACAGATATTCGGAGCACAAAACAGATCCAGACACAGATGCATATAGTGTCATTGCATTATATACCTAATATTCAGAAAAGAGCTGAATGTCAGACAGAAAACATTCAGTGAATCAATACAAGCAAGCTGCTATGGTGCAAAAATCAGACTAACATGTTGTAAGTGGATGCTGGCCTAAGTCAGATCGGTTCTGCAGAAAAGTCCAGCTAAAGCGCTATATAGATTTCTCAGGTATCGACAAAAGTATAATTCACACTGTAATGCTGTCTCATTCTCATGTTAAGCCCCACTAAATATAATATGCCATCCAATACCCTGAGCTCAGACCCAATGGCTCTTTATATTCCAGTTTTATACTGATAAACATCAAACTCTTATACATGACACGGTTAAATGTGCAATTTGCAAGATGACAACATCGTTATTACATTAGCAGCACAAAACATTTTAATATCTCATTTGATACAGCAGTAGCTGAAAACTGCTTAATGTCTCTGAAAGGGTTTTTTTTTTTGGTATCTGAAACACACAGAGCCTTGGCATGATTCAATCTGTCTCTGGTGGCTCTCTGGTGTCATTAAGGCTGGAAATGAGACTGGAGGATGGAGGGACAGTTGAGGAGGAGGGGAGCAAAAGTTGAGGTCCCTTGGTGACACTTGAGATGAGAAATCCACAACCCAAACCGCTCCATCTCAATCTCCGCCAAGATTACATTAGGCCACAACCATTATATTATTCCATCAATTAAGAGCTCTGTGTGTCTGTGTGTGTGTGTGTGTGTGTGTGTGTGTGAGAGAGAGAGTGAGAGAGATAGAGAGAGGTAGGTGGGCGTATTATGGACCATGTAGACATGCATGCATGATCATAAATGTTCAAATAAACTGACTGACTAATGAAGTATTGTGCATATTATAGACTATGCATATAGAACAACAAATGATATGAAAACTCCATCTATTCTTTCTTTCTTCCTTCTGCTGTTACCATAACCCTCTCTCTCTTTTCTCTCTCTCTCTCCCCCTCGCTCTCTTTTCCAACCGTTCCCCTCCCCTGCAGGGCTCATCTGATCTGGCCTTCGCCTCTCCGAGTGTTTGGTGCAGAATGGAGGCAGATGGGTGGTGGAGGAGCACAGCGGTGGGTTTATAGCTCTCTGTGGAGAACCGCCAGCCCTAACCTAACCCCGACTTTCCACTTGCCACCCCTCACCCCACCCCACACACTTTCTCAACATTCCTGCCACCATCAGCAGGATGCATTAGATTAGTATCACACACTCCAAGCCTGCAGCAGGGCACATCTGCCTGGCCAGTGCGCGCCACCCGGTCGCCCATGGAGGGGCAGGTCTATGGCTGAAACAGTGCTGAGACTTAATATGGGGCACATATTATTGCCCCTATAGCGTAGACATATTATTGCCCCTATAGCGTAGACTTAGTCTACACTATAGGGGCAATAATATGTGGACACCTGACTGTCCCATTCCAGACCTCAGTTTGAGTACAGCATCAGTGTCATGCTAGAACAGGTTGGAGCTCTATATCTCTATTAAATGTTGTAGCATACAAAGACATCCTAGACAATGATGCACTTCTGACATTGTGGCAAAAGTGGGGAAGAACTTATAGACTCTCCACCGAAAGCATGTTTTTGGGAAAACTGAAAAAAATGTAAAGAATAAATCATCACCTCGTTTATGTTCATTACATCTGTGACTGTATTCACATGTGACTTCCTAATCACTGCTACAGATGTGCAAGGGAAGCTTAAATGGAGATCTATGGAGTGTGTCACTCTGTAATCACCTGACACTAATACACTAATACACAACTGTCACTAATACACTGCATGATTCTACAGTCTGGACTAGACAGAAATCAGACCCAGCCTCACTATTTTACTTAAAATATTTGTTAATAGCAGATATCTTATGATAATAAGATTTGGACAACATAAATAAACTTATACTAACATCTTTTTATCCTTCTAGTCCAGATTTATACCACATTTCTCCCAGAGCTTCATGGAAAACTGCTTTTGTGTTTTGAATTTTCCTTTTTAATATAACTGTTCTGAGCCGTCGGCTGTGTAGGGACGGTGCTGTTTCCAGGCAATGTGAACCTCCCATCATCCTCATAGCTAATTAGAAACACAGCGATTTGGATTCCAGTGGTTTGGAGAGCTGGTCATCATGCAAAAGGCCAACCGAAAAGCCATTTCATGCTTGTGTGGTAATGAGCTACATTGATTAGTTCTCACTCAGTCCACTCCAAGGGGAGCGTTGCTATCCAATTCGAGCAAGCTCTTTTGAGTTTGCAAAACTGTATACAAGAGCTTCAAAACATTCTATCAGAAGACCTGTACTACAATGGAATGTGTCACATCTTACTCTACTCACCCTTCCAACTTCCACTAGGTTAGTAACCATGACGATGGTGGCTGTGTTTTCCTGCCACACCATCCTCCAGAAGTCAATCACTGTCTCCTGCATGGGTCCTGCACAGAGAATCATTACGTTATAGTACAGTAGATTACATTCAGATACTCAAATCACGCTGTACTACATACTGGAGGCTTAGAGATCAATCAGAGGGGGCATTACTGCAGCACATCCTGCTCAGAAGTAAGTGTCCTCTGCTGTGTATATGTTTGATCAAGTACTTTTTTTTAGAAATGTGATTAAATCAATTTCGTTTTCGTCAGAGGAAAATCATAAATTAAAAGTTAACATCGGAGTCCATGTTGTGATCTGTGCATTTTTAAAATTACAAATATATTTCTTTCACAGTGCAGAAAGGTTATGACCACCTGCCTAATATTGTGTTAGTCCCCCTTTTGCTGCCAAAGCAGCCCTGACCCGTCATGCACTGTGTATTCTGACACCTTTCTATCAGAACCAGCCTTAACTTCTTCAGCAATTTGAGCAACAGTAGCTCGTCTGTTGGATCGGATCACACGGGCCAGCCTTCGCTCCTCACGTGCATCAATGAGGCTTGGCCGCCCATGACCCTGTCGCCTGTTCACCACTGTTCCTTCCTTGGACCACTTTTGATAGATACTGACCACTGCAGACCGGGAACACCCCACAAGAGCTGCAGTTTTGGAGATGCTCTGATCCAGTGGTCTAGCCATCACAATTTGGCCCTTGTCAAACTCGCTCAAATCCTTACTCTTGCCCATTTTTCCTGCTTCTAACACATCTACTTTGAGTACAAAATGTTCACTTGCTGCCTAATATATCCCACCCACTAACAGGTGCCATGATGTGGAGATCGTCATCAGTGCTCATAATGTTATGCCTGATCGGTGTAGATATTCATTACAAAACTAGTCTGAGCTTCTTTGTGTTACCATCAGGTACCACTAGGGGTTCTCTAATGTATGTATACAGTATAACATATATGATGATGTTATAAGTCACCTACTGTATTAGACTCAGTGATTTCATTGCAGCTTCATTATTAAGGATTTCGTGCTGCCTTGATTTATACTCATTCACAATTCTAATCCTTGCATAATCAAAACAGTCTTCAGCTGCCATATACTAATAACAATCCTAACAACCAAATTGTGCATGAAATTAAAAACACAAATTGACTGAGGGAAGCAAGCAGCAGAGACTGATGTCCAACTCGGCTGCTTGTGACCATTATGCTTCTTCCGTTTTGAATTAGGAATCTAATTCATTTGAATTAATATTGTTTTTAATCAAGTACCAACGGTAAAAAAAAACCCGTCTTGCGTCAAATTAATTAGTCTGCAAATCCCAGTGTAAGGGCTGGAGCTAATTCACATTACCTGAAGCCAGAGGCAAATTACATTCAGCAGAGACTCGCTACAACCTCCTGATCTTCCTCCAGCTCATAAAAATGTCATTACAAAACAGCTGGGCCGAGTGCTGCCACTCCAGGCGAGCACGCACACACACACACACACACACACACACACACACACACACACACACACACACACACACACACACACACACTTGCACATACACACTTACAAACCCAACCATGCTTGTACACACTGATACCAATGGGGATACCTAAACATCATCGTATACATGCACAAATATATCTGAATTAACACACACACACACACACACACACACACACACACACACACACACACACACACACACACACACCAAGCTTCTCCTGCTTTCCTCTTCCTCTCTCTAATAAGCTTTCTGGATTAAAACAGCATGTGTGTTTGCTCAAACTCAAGGCTTCTTCTGCCAACCTCCGGGCCCCATTCCGCCTCTGACCGCCGGCCCGCGGGGAATTTTGGGATTGATGCCTGGCGTGTTGAGTGACAAACAGGACATCTGCTGTGTGGGATTCGAATGGTACACTGTAGCCTGTCATAACTTACTGACTGAACCTCAAACATCAATCTCCATATGAATACATACAGAATGTTTTCTGAATCCACTGAGTGTCATTTAATTAAGAAAAAAAAAAAAGAAAAGAAAGAAAAAACAGAAAGCTCACAAGGACCTGTAAAACATTTCTATGTATAACATCAGTCCAATGTCACATCAGTCCCATGAGCTTCCCATATCATAGATCTGCTCCATTTGGGATAAAAATTCTCTCTGTGGTTCTTATTAGACTGGCTGTAACTGGCTGCTGATTCAGAAGTTGCCAAATAACTGATAAAATCCAGCCTTGCTCTAACCTCAGAATCGGAGTTCATCTGATCCATTACAGATTTCAAAGTACAATAGACTATCAATTGATGCTGAAACTGCATAAAGGAAACAAATATTTATGCATTTATAGTACATAATGGATAACAGTGTACAACTTTATGCTTTTCCAGACTTCACTAATATTTCCTGGACATTTGATCCGTTTTCTTATTTTACTGGAAAATTGGTCTATAAAGCTGGGCTTACAGGTTTTACTGGAAACAGGGGAACTGCCTAAAAAGCATCCAAATGGTTCAAGATTGAATTAAAAATATGAGATTCTATGAGCTCAGACTCCGGGGAACAGATCGAACACAGATTAGATATAATCAGATTTCAAGTGTGTTTAAAACTACCCATAAAGCTTTGCTCAAGTGTGTATGAACAGCTCTATGGCTTTTTTATTACAATGTAAAGAATGACCTTATCTGTGTGTGTGTGTGTGTGTGTGTGTGTGTGTGTGTGTGTGTGTGTGTGTGTGTGTGTGTGGGGAGTGTGTGAGTGTGTGTGTGTGTGTGTGTGTGTGTGTGTGTATGCGCAAAAGAGTTCTTAATTCTTTTACAGAGCCCTGCACTGCAGTCTGATTTATCCGAACGGACTAAATAATCAAATTAACACCGCTCGGTGAGGCTGAATGTGGCATTGATTGACTCTTGACAAAGAGGGAAGATGAGAGAGAAAAGGGGGTGAGAACAATTCATTTGAGAAAATAAGTGAAAGATCAGCATAATGTGGTTTGATCCATTGATTTGTGGAGTCCATTGATGTGTGCCATACAGAGAGAGATAGAGAGAGATAGAGGAAGAGAGAGATCATCTGGGAGAATAAGACACTTTAAAAGTTTGTAAAACTTTTTGTATGTGAAGGAAGAAAGTGAGCCAAGGCCAAGCACTCTCTCACATATACACACACGAAACACACACACACACACACACACACACACACACACACACACACACACACACACACACACACACACACTAAACAAAAACTGATGCACAGGCCAAGAGCTGGAGCTCAATCGAGTCAACAAAACAAAGAAACAATGCATTACTTATAAATATTCTGGAAAAAAAACCCTACATACACGCCAGAACCAATGAGGAGGTTATTAATCAGGGAATTAAAGTCGCCTTATAGTTTAGAAAATATGTTTAAATATAGTACTAACACAGTACTCATAATATATATATATATATATATATATATATATATATATATATATATATATATATATATATATATATATATATATATACTAGTTTTTCAGGTTTATTTGTCGTTAATTTCTGGCTACGAAGAGATAAAAATAATTGTTGTTTTGTTTCACAGTGGTGTGTGACAACATCACTTTTGACTAGCGCAGGCCTTAATATCAGGGTTGCCAGGTCCCCCACCTCCCCCCAACCCCCACCCCTTGAATAAGCACAAGCCTTCCTATTTGTGATATCTGTAATACATTTTGTGATCTCCTGGTACAGATGATAAACCCTCAGATTCACATAATCTCCCTCGCCCAAACACAAATGATTCTGTACACAGATACACTGCCTGTATTTGCAAATTCCCCTTTGTTTGAAACAGCTTATTACTGTGGAAATCTTGGTAACTACTTTTAAACTATCCCCAAAAAATGAGCTACACACAGACTTGCCTTTTTCCACGACCTTACTCCAAAATTAGAACAATTTCGGGTCTAACTGCATCCCAGGCAACGCTGTCTGAAATAGAAATGTCTATTGTCTGTCTTTTTTTTTTTTTTTAATCTCCACTGCCATAGTTATTTTTATTTGTACCTGTCCACAATTTCTTGTGGGCTCCACAATCTAAACAAATTCCAAGCAAAGGGAAGGAAATGTTTTCACATCCCTATGTTACTGTGGCCTTTTGTCCTACACGCTTCATATCTGTCCATCTGAATTAAGTTAAAAACCTCTGAACTCTCCGTCCATTCGTCCTAAAAAATTCAGTTTCTGTTTTCTGTTGTTTGCCTGTTACTTTTTGTGAAAACCGCTATGTCAAGCAGTTCATTATTCAGTATAGAAATCGAGCTAAGATCAGCAAGTTTGAGTAATTTTTAAGAAGCAAGGTGAAACCTCACATGCATTCCAGGAATACTTTACAGTTAGAAAAACAATAAATGCATCCCAGTAAACCTTAGGTGAGCGGTTTTGGCAAAGGGGGGGGGGGGGGGGGTGTAATAACTTTTTGCTGAAGTGTTAAGTTTGTGGCAAAAAAAGGGGAGGTAAAAAAATGCAAACACTTCCTGTATCAGAAACCCCAGCTGTCAGGAGCTGCTGACAGTCATTCCTGCAAGCTGCATGACACTTTTCTGAAGTGTATATTTCAAAGAGAGATAGATAGTGAGAGAGAATGTGTGTGTGTGTATGTGTGTGTGTGTGTATAGCACCCTATAAAATGTGCTGATACCCCTCTATAACCAGCCGAGTGTAAAAATGCTTGATAGACACAACGTCTCATCTTTCTGCTATCATTAATATTACATGCTAGCCACACTCATCCTCCTATCTCTCTCTCTCTCTTTCTCTCTCTCCCCTGTGGACTATCACACCTCACCTGTAAATGATAAAACTCTAGTAGCAAACCACAATCAGCCATGAGGGAAGGATTTTGAAAGTGAGCGAGATAAAGGTGGGGGAGATTTTTCCTTCTTTCCACCATCCATCCGTCTAATATCAGTCTGCACAAGCTGCTTAGGAGACCCCCAAACCGCAGCCTAGTGCCAAAGCCGGCATCATTATAGCGCATCCACACAGTCTGAAGAGCAGCTGAATATGTTTGCATGCGTGTGTGACCCTGTGTTATTGATGAGACCTGGGCTCCGGAGGGGATTACAAGAGCAGATGCCAGTTTATCAGAAGCTCCTGGACACACACACTAAGCCTCATTAACACACTCACTTATTCATCACACACACACACACACACACAAACACACACACACATACACACTCCCACACCAAACTCCAAGGCATCATTAAAGAGCATCATTAAACAGACGTTCTGGTCATTGTTGCTTCTGTTTTACTTAAGCAGAATTGCGTGTTGGTAAACTAGTGTAGTAAGTGATTAGTCATTGGTAGTGATTAGTCATGGTGATTGGTGATTAGCCATTGGTCAGCGGTGGTGATCAGTGACTAGCCATTAGTAAAGAACAATGATTGGTGATTAGTCATTGGTAAGCAATGGTGATTGCAATTAGTCATTGGTAAGCAATGGTGAATAGTCATTGGTACGCAATGGTGATTAGTCATTGGTAAGCAATGGTGAGCAATGGTGATTAGTCATTGGTAAACAATGGCGATTGTTCATTGAAAAACAGTGGTGAATAGTCATTGGTAAACACTGGTGATTAGTCATTGGTAAATTATAGTGATTAGTCATTGGTAAACATTGATGATTAGTCATTGGTAAGCAATTGTGATTAGTCATTAGTAATTAGCTTAGTAATTAACATTAGACAAAACACTAATGTGCAGTTAGTTTACGAGCTGCACATCATGTATGTCATGAATTATACCTCTAGGTGCTTTGTGTTTATGTTGTCATGCACCTCCGTCTTGCTTTGTTATCCTATTGTGTCCACCTGTTCTGTGTTCAGTCCTCGATTAGCTCATCTATTTATACCTTTTTGTATCGTGTATGCTAATAGTGTATGCTATTTCTTGCTTTTCACCATTGTCTTTTTATTCCCATCTTACGATTTGGATGATTCTACTTTGTTTCTAGTGTATTAAACCCCAGGTACAGATGTTGGCTAGGATTTTCACAGCATTTGCCCACATTCCCTGCCTTTACTGACCGCACATTACAACATACATTAGAGGTAAGTTGCCATTTCAACATTACATCATTAATTAACAATTATGAAATAAATAAGAACACTGATTTAATGGCCAGGGTGAGGCTTGCTCTGTGGTGCTGCAGCTGGACATCCCCCCGCTGGTCAGTGTATCTGTGCTCGGGTCGTCTGGGTGTGCAGCCAAAGCTATTTGGAATTCATGCTTGACGAGGACGAGGACCTCACGTCTGCAACCGCCTGTCTATTTAGCAAAACTGTCAAGGTTTTATATATCAAGGTGATGGTCTTTTATCTTAGAGGTCTTTGAACAGAGACAGCAGTCATACATAATATCCTTACAATGGAGACGTGCTCTAAAACTCAGTGTTTCTCTCAAACACACACACACACACACACACACACACACACACACACACACACACACACACACCTGTCCTGTGGCTCAGTCTGTGCAAGGCTTTCTACTTTCTTCTAACTCAAAGAGACAGATACCCCTCTTCCCCTCCACCATCACCACCACCATCACCGACACCAAGTCCTTCCTTCCTTCCTTTTTTTTTTTTCTTTCTCTCTTTTCCTCTCCCTCATGTCAGGTCTGTAGCTGCCAGGTGAGGATGATGATGATCAATAATGTAGAGACTTGAGGTCGAAGAGAATAACAATGTTTTTCCAGTGCTCTTACTTTTGGCCACTGTTATAAATGGCAGTGGTTTCAGTATCTGCTTCCTGTTGCTTGTTTTTTTTTCTTCTTCTTTTCTGTTATTGTTGAGGAGTTCACGCGCTGGCCGATTTCAGAAGAACCGAGGATGAATCGAGTGTCACAAGAATGCAGTAGGGATGCAGATAAGAGACAGCAAGAGATCACATGATGGAAGAAGAAGCGGTAAAGACAGTCGAGGAAAGACAGACGGAAATGTGGTGGAGGGGACAGACTGAGACGAAGAGAGAAAGAAAAGGTGGTAGAGGCCTGAGGTAGCAGAGAAAAAGCCCTGCGGCTGTCACTGTCTGATCAAACCCAGAGGAGGTAGAAGAGAATCTGAGCTACAGTCACGACAGTCCAGGAGAGAGAATAAGTGGTGTATGGTAGGAAGCGAGAGGAAAAGAGATATACGGACAGGAACGTGAGCAGAACAGGGACAGAGCGAGCTGAAGAGGACGGATGAAGTAGCAGGAAAATTATGGGGGACGAAACATTGTAGAGAAGATAAACACATGCAACACGAAGTACATCAGACATTATGAATATATGCATGAGGCAGGTGGCTTTACATGCCACAGTGAAAGATGTACAAATCAGTTCCATACACAACTGAGCTCCAAAAAAAGAGACAAAACTGTAAAGAACAGCTGAGTATCCTGTGGAGACGAGTCTGGAAGTCTGGAAGACTTTTTTTTGTTTGTGAGCACCTAGACTGAGGTGCTTTCCTGTAGGCACGTGTGCTGAGAACACTAAACACTAACATCTTCCAAGCTCCTTTGACTCGTCAGGGAGGAAATGGACTTGTTAAGTGACTTGTTTCTTTTCAGCATGTTGACTGGATGTTTAAAATATTTCATAGTATGTAAACAAGGAATAAAACATGCTGATTTGTTTTCATTTTATTTACATTTAATGTTAAAGAATATCCAGGTTAACAGCTTTGGTGTGCTAATATTGGGCCCCAAAGAGAGACAAAATTGCCAAGATGCTTTATACCCCTCACTGAAGGACAGCTAGTGTAATCATCCACCTGAACACAAACATTAAGATTTCTGCATTTGCACAATACAGAATGTACACATGGAATGTTTTGTATTATGTATCTATCAAAAAAGTCCATTTTGTTGTGTTTTTGCAATCACTGAAGCTGAGCATGGGTAGAGTATGGGTAAAGTATGGGGTATGCGAGCTGGCAGGTTAGGCTGAGATGCTTTGCCGAGCATGTCTTTCATATGCTAGCTCCTCCGCTATGCTGGGCTTAGTGTGTATTTTAATTGAGACACGGAGGAATGAGGCATGCGATGCTCTAATAAACAGGTACTTATGCAACTCCCCTCTCCTCGATGACAGATTGGGAAGCCATTAGAGAATGCGGCATATTCCACACACACACACACTTTTTGCACACAGCGGCACTGCTGCAGCTCGAAATGATATGATTTAGAATCTAACCGACTTAACCTGTGAGGTCATCAGGCTTCGCCAGAGAGCCCGTTCTCTGCATGGCAGATACGCAGAGTGACAAAGATGCAGGCCTTAATTCCTTTATTTATTATTCTGCTCGGCTCGTGTCGGCTCACAGCCAGGCCTGATTAATTGTCATTTCTCTCTCTCTCTCTCTCTCTCTCTCTCTCTCGCTCTCTCACACACACACACACACACACACACACACACACACACAGTGGCAGGACTTTAATGGCTACCATGTATATACAACTAAAAAAGAAATCATACTGCTTGTAAAACTAACACAATCAGGCTATTTAAGTTCACATTCAGAGAGTATATTATTAGTCCACTCGTTGTAATAATCTGCAGTTAATGTCCAGAGCTGTGAATGCGATCGATACTTAACATCATTGATATCAATGTCAGTGTTCTTGCTGCTAATGACATGCATGGGGCATTTGCAAATGGGAATACTATTTCAGCCACCTACAACAAGCTCACTAAAAATACAAATCTAAAAAGAGCAACTGATAGAAAAAGCAACAGCTATCCAGGATAGCCAGGAAAGAAAAAAAAAAGGAAGCTACACTCTTTGTGAGAGGGACAGTGTATTCGCTCTCTAATGCCATTCACAGGGACACTAGACAATAGTCGGTTTCTGTGGGCATATATGTGGAAGAGGGCAGATAACACTTTCCAGTGTGTGTTTGTGTGTGTGTGTGTGTGTGTGTGTGTGTTACTTAATCCTGTGATACTGCATAAAACAAACCCTTCAAAAAAAGATTTGAAGCTGATCTTTGCACTGCCCTCATTGGCTGGTTAGCTATTTTACGTTTCTGTTAAACATGCTTATATTTGTTGATGATCCTTAAACTAGGTGTAAAGAATTCGGAGCCTAAGTGTTCAGAAACTAGCTGTAGTTCAGGGAGTTTTTAAAAACGTTTTCTGTAGCAGATCCTACTCTGTGTCGTATCTAATCATGTGCATATATATATATATATATATATATATATATATATATATATATATATATATATATATATATATATATATATATATATATATAAGATTTATCTGAAGGCAGTTTTAGCGAATCAGAAACTAGCTAGAGGAATAATAACTGTACTCGCTCAGAACGGGAAAAGCTTTCACAAACTTTCGGATATCATGGGTTATTCAACACAAAAGTCAGTGTCAGAAACAGAATACTTAAAGATGACTGGACAGGGAGATCTGTGGTGCTAGTCAAAAATGGTACTGCAAAGCAGCACTATGAAAGAAGAATTGCGTAATCAGTTTACATATTTTATCCGAATATTTCATACCCAGATCATACCGTGTGGTTGGATTATTGTGTATATAGATTGCAGTTTGCATGCATGTGCTTATGAGGCTAAACAAACCCATGGCACGCATACAGCACTATTCTATAAACGCAGATGCAAACACACACTGAAACAATGAGAAATTCTCACCTTGTGTAGCGATGTAGTGATTTGGCCTGTGGTAGCCCTGTAATTAAAGAGAAACAGAGAACAGCTTTAATTAAAGGCTTAAATCTGTAGTGCTGTATGCTTTATATGCTAGGACGGAAGATGTGTCCTCGTTCATGCAGTTAACAAATCAGATCAGTCCTTATTAAAGAGTAAATATATAGCAGTGCTACTGAGAGTGAGACTAGCGAGCGTTAACATGCAGTGTGCAGATAAGCAAGAAAATAAATAGACAAAGTAAACAAAGCTCTGAAAACTCAGCAATTTGTCAACAAGCCATTAACATTGCAGCCCATACTGTTTGTGAAGGACACACACACACACACACACACTCTCAACCTCACAATGGACAAATAAAACTTGAGAGGATTAATGCTTAATCCTTGAGAGAAGAGTCATATCAGAAGGATTATCAATAATTATACTGTTTCGTGATTACGTTCATGTTGCTGTGTGCGTGTGTGTGTGTGTGTGTGTGAGAAAGAGAGAGAGAGAGAGAGAGAGAGAGAGAGAGAGATGAAGTTGAATGTGTAGATGGAAGCATAGCTACCACTCTCTTATCTATAACATATTCACTTTAATCTGTCTAACATTTCACTAGATAAGAAAACGGAAAATATCTCTCTCTCTCTCTCTCTCTCTCTCTCTCTCTCTCTCTCTCTCTCTCTCTCTCTCTCTCCAGATCTGAGCTGCTTTTTAATGGCTGTTCTTTCACTCAACACTAAGCACTTGGTTGTTTGTTCTTTTACGTGTTCACTGGTCCCTGAAAGATCGGATTAAAACTACAGCAATGGTACGAGCTGAGCAAGTGCTCTTCTCTCTTTCTCTCTCTCTCTTTCTCTCTCTCTCCTCTTCCCTCTATTCCCTTCCCTCGTTCCTCCCAGCTCCCAGTCCCTCGCTGATGAAGTTGCGTTCTAATTCCTGAGCATTCATCACAGAGAGATCTTCTAAGCAAATGTAAATGACAAACTACGATGGTGACCATTAGAGTAAAAGCATTCAACTTTCAATAACTCTCTGCCTTAAATACACAAACTCTCCCCCACTTGCTCTTGCTTCCTCTCTCTTTTTTAACACACTTCCAGGAAGAAAGACAACACATGCTACAAACAAAGCAAATGCAAACGAATGGTCCAGAAGTTGTTTAAATGTTGAGTGAGTGTGCCATCAATAAACTTTATTAAGCAGAAGGAACTGCGAGAGGCATGTTAAAAGCCTTTTCTTTCTTCTTCGCCGAGGAGAGAGATAAAAAAAGCTCTATCCATTCACTGCTCGGCTGAGCCACGGCTAAGTAACCCAGCAAAGCCTTTTTCAATAACAACTCTTTTTAATATGTATTTATTCTTATCTATTAAAAGGCTTGGGCTGGCTTCATGGAGGCCTTTACTTAAAGCATTTTGATTTAAGCACAGAAGCATACGCCTACCAGGCATAACTTTATGACCACCTGCCTAATATTGTCTTGGCCCTCCTTTTGCTGCCAAAACAGCCCATGACCAGTCATACACTGTGTATTCTGACACCTCTCTATCAGAACCAGCATTAATTTGAGCCACAGTAGCTTGTCTGTTGGATCGGATCACACGGGCCAGCCTTTGCTCCCCACATGCATCAATGAGCCTTTTCCGCCCATGACCCGGTCGCCGGTTCACCACTGTTCCTTCCTTGGACCACTTTTGATAGATACTGACCACTGCAGACCGGGAACACCCCACAAGAGTTTTGGAGATGCTCTGATCCAGTGGTCTAGACATAACAATTTGGCCCTTGTCAAACTCGCTCAAATCCTTATTCTTGCTCATTTTTCCTGCTTCTAACACATCAACTTTGAGGACAAAATGTTCACTTGCTGCCTAATATATCCCACCCACTAACAGGTGCCATGATGATGAGATAATCAGTGTTATTCACTTCACCTGTCACTGCTCATAATGTTATGCCTGATCGATGTATATAAGTAATATAGCTCTGGTCAAAGCATGTTTGGTTGTTTGCATCTGAAAGCTGATTTTTTAAAAATACTTTTTTCAGATTTTTCCAAAGTGACATCTTGACAGGTTTCCCTGAACTAGCGCTCTCAAAGTATCTCAGCAGTTGAGCCTTTAAATGTCTCTGTCCCGGCACTGAGACTTCGTTACAGGAGGTAATTAGACTAGTCTATGATAGGGGTAAGTATGCTTTGGTGTGAGTTATCAGAGTGGACATCCTCTCCTGCTGCGTATAGCTATAAGATTAAAACTCCATCCTGAATGGTTCGTTTTGCACCGCAACAGCAACTCAGTATATCACCAAATGTGGGTGGAGACAAAGTTTTAAGAATTAGTCATGATTTCTGTGAAACGTCTTCAGAGGAAGTGTGTTCAATTACAGACCATCTATGTGATATTATTATATTGAGGAGGGTTTAGTGTGTGTATGATGAATCAGACGATGATATACTGAGACTGAGTCACTGAGGAACTTGCGTTTCTTCCTGCCGGAGTATTCAAGTTTCTAAAGCACTTTAGTGACTAAACTAGTCTTCTGTGTTCTGGAAAATTCTCTGAGCCAGGCTGGGTCAAACCTGCAGCAGCAGGAATAACCAGCAATGACGTTTTTTTTTTGTATTAGTCATCTTCTCACTAGGTCCTATTTCCATTTCGCTCTGTTTTTTTATCTGTTATCCTGCGTCATGTTATTTACTTTGTCTTTCCCTGGCACAGGATAGCATATTAGTGTGTGTGTATGTGTGTGTGTGTGTGTGTGCATTAAGCTATAAGTAGGTATTAGTCAGTGTCACCTAGAATTCACACTAAACACGGTGTGTAGAGTGTAAGCTGTCCAAGTGAGAGCATTAAAGATACTCTGATACTGACACATCTTACACACAAATACACACATTTAACACATAAACACAAACAGACACCAATGACTACAACTGGAGAGCAGCCACAGTTTGCCACAAGTCCGTTTCCACCAGCAAAACTAAACTGGTTTTATAATACAGTTTGCCTTAATATAATAACAAACATTTTATTGACTTATTATTACCAATGTGAAGTCAGATATTCACTCCAGTGATTAGAATTTAAACACAGTGTTTTCACATGGACCTTTTCATGTGCATATACATCATAATTGGAACACATGATATTGCCTACGCAACAGTTCTTAGGTACGTCTCATCGCCTTTAATTGGCGTTAGAGTTGGTTTTCGGATTCGGATGTTTCTGTGAGATCCGAACTTGTGGCAGCTGTCGAGAATAACACAAAAATCTCATTAACTGAGTGCAGAATTTATGCAATTGCACATGCAAATTAGTGCTCATTATTTGGTATCTTCATGAGTCATGCCTCATGAAGTAGGTGTGTATTAAAATGCTAAAATGAAAATGTAGCTGTTTTGTGAGACAGGTTTGAGACAGAAGAATACGTGTGTGGGTTTTCTGTTTTTTTTCTTGTTTGTTGTCTGGTGTGTTTTTATGTGTAGATCAGTATGACCTCTGTTGGTGTGTGCCTTTAAATCTCTCTCTTCCTGCGGTGTTCTGCGGATCGTGTGTGTGTGTGTGTGTGTGTGTGTGTGTGTGTATGGACACTGCTGTGTGGGCATGGGTAAGAGTGTGACCATTTCCCTTCCTGACCCTGTCTTGTACTGTGTGGCCTCATGCATGAGTGTGACCATGTACACAGCCCTGTTTCTGTCCGTGTGCATGCTGAGAGTGCAGTGTGAGTATGTGTGTGCATCTTCCTATTCCTATTTGTCCTCCCCTTGCAGCTGGTTATTTCGTAGGTGTTTTTTGCGTGCGTGTGTGTGTGTATGTGTGTGTTCTGTGACCTTTGCATAGAGGTGCTGGCTGCTTTCTGTACTCACATCAACATAATTAGCATTAATGTAATCGGAGCTCTGCTCGCCCTCCAGGCTCTGCAGACGCACGCGGGAGTGATCATCTAGAGACAAACACAAACCCAGAAACATCTCGTATTACATGCAGACAAAACCACAGAGAGAGAGAGAGAGAGAGAGAGAGAGAGAGACAGATATAATTAACACAATAATTTCTCAGCCTGCTTTCATATTAACTTCACAAACATCAGGACCCACACAAACACACACACTGTAACCTAAGATATATCAACATGCCTTATATTAAATGTCCTTGAGTACTATTTTATAAAACTAAAAAGGAAAAGAGTGCTTCATGTAGGTGCAAGGAAATAATGAGCAGTTCTGCATGATGTATAATGAAGGAGGTATGGAGCAGATGTGTAACTTGATTTGTAATTACCTTCTTCAAATCTGTTACACTTATTTACACCAACAGGAAGTGCACTAGGCATATATATGCCTCATTTATAGCCGGAAGAGTATGAGAACTACAGATCTGTAATTAGGTCATCAGTACTTCAAGATTTGTGGATAAAAAATGTTTCGAATAAAAAATTCTATCAGTGTATATGAACCTCCACTTTATTTCCTCCCATCTTCCTATACAGCTGTGTACATCCTGGTTAGATGCAGAATGTTGGCGCAGGCATGCAACGAGAGTAATTCTCTCGCTTTAATGCTAATGGATGAGTCTATGTGTCCTCTGCTAAGCGAAACCTGTCTGATATGTGGGAAATGGATGTGTCTGAGGAGTAGCATTATTCTCCGCCGTGCCGGGACGGCCTGGGCTCTCTTTAATACGCACATGCGATGATGTTTCCATAGCGATTCTTCATCCGGTTCTCATCTTTCTTGGCAGAATCCCATGGTGCAGACTGTCCCTCAAAGAAGCTCTGAGAAAAAGCGAGGAGACAGAAACAGAAAGAGAGAGAAGAGACAGGGACAAGGAGAGAAGGGATATGTGAGAAGTCTAGTGTCAGCTCTTTACAAAGTCACAAGTGCAGAACCGCCTCTGTGTCTTTAATAAAGGAAGCACAAGGGAAAGTGAAGTGAGGGAGAGAAAGCATTAGGATCATTAGAACATCTGATGAGACCATGTGGCGGGGAAGGCAGGAAGCACTGTGTGCCGTGTCAAAACGAGAGCCCATTACCACACTCGCTACTCTGTGTCACATCCAAGTTCTTCCCCAAGTGACTCTCTCAGCAAACTCACTAGCCTCTCAAATGGTTACCAAACACAGTAAGGAAAAAATGGGCACCCTCACACCGGCAGATTATCTTTCTGATCTTAGCAGCTGTGCCACAATTAATCCAAATTATGAAAATTTATTTCAGCAGATCATGCTGTGAGGGGACGTGCAGGGACCCCGACCATGCCACGCTGCGCAAACATGATTTCCAACCGTCAACATCAACACTGAAAACAAGGCCAAAGCTGGTGCAAATTAATATTTATCCTGCTTCAGTCCCTCAGGAGCAGGGCAGCAGCCACCACCCGCGCTTATGCATATTGAAAGTCCTGCTTCATTAGGATTACGGAAGATTAAACGGAATGCAAAAGTTGATCAGTGCTTCTGAATGTGACATACGTTAGGAGCGGTGAAAGAGAGAGAGTCAGATTTCATTCCATTACTACTGTAGGATTAGACGGTTTCTATCTGAGGATGATGACTGCATTAATACGCTGTATATCTTCTCTACTGTGTCTAGATGGCAGTGTGTTCGGGATATGGATCAAAGAAGACTCCAGATCTGTGGCTGATGAGAAATGAAAAAATGAGCCGAGCTTTTTGACAGACACCAGACGTTAATGATCTGCTTTATGAAACATAATTTCAAAAAATATATTTGTAATTCAGATGTAATAATTAAATGTACATTAATTCTTAATCATTATTATTATTATTATTATTATTATTATTATTATTATTATTATTATAAATATTATATGCCAGATGTTAATTCTGGACTTATGGATCTGCTTTCTGAGAAAAAGTATTTTTTAAATTAAAATGTAATAATGAAATAAAAATTAATTTATTATTATTATTATTATTATTACTATTACTATTATTAAAATATATTCAAAAAACAAATACCTAGATTATTTCGATGATTTTTATATTATGTAAAATTGCATATCATATGAATTAGAACCTTTTTCTAAAAATATCACTTCTATTAAAAAGTCATTTTTTTTTGTACAAGTGCAGAAATACCACAAGTGTTATACTAATTAAACCTACTTTAGGTCATGCACAAATCTGCCCCTATGTTTACAAACTAGAATCATTCATATTCATTCATAGCTCTTAATCTTTTACTATTAATGACCAAATTCGTAGACAAAATCTTTCTCCCCTAATTGCTCACCTGCCACTTCCCATGCACTGCCCAGCTCTCTCCTGTCATATAACAGCTAACCCCTGAGGAAGGCGACTGCTAACACGTACTTCCTTCTTCTGCTCATGCTCCGTCTCACTCGGAGAAAAGTGCTGTACTAACAGTACATGTACTAACAGATGCTCAGAGAGACAGAAACAGAGGGAAAAGAAAGAAAGAGAGAGAGAGAGAGAGAGAGAGAAAAAACAGAGAAAGAGGGGGAGACAGAGTGAGAAAGAGAAAGAGAGAGAGAGAAGGAGAGAGAAAAAGAGACAGAGAGAGAAAAAGAGGGAGAGAGAGAGAGAGAGAGAGAGAAAAAAGAGAGAGAGAGAAAACAGAGAGAGAAAAAGAGGGAGAGAGAGAGAGAAAAAGAGGGAGAGAGAGAGAGAAAGAGACAGAGAGAGAAAGAGACAAAGCGAGAAAAGAGGGAGAGAGAGAGAGAGGACAGAGAGAGAAAAAGAGGGAGAGAGAGAGAGAAAGAGTGAGAGAGAGAGAGAAGAGAGAGAGAAAAGAGGGAGAGAGAGAGAGAGAGAAGAGAAAGAGAGAGAGAAAAAGAGACAGAGAGAAAAAGAGGGAGAGAGAGAGATTGAGAGAGAGATTGAGAGAGAGAGGGAAAGAGAAAAAGAGGGAGAGAGAGAGAGAGAGAGAGAGAGAGAGAAAAAAAGAGAGAAAAAAAAAGGGGGGGGATGAGAGAGAGAGAAGAAAGAGAAAAGGGGGAGAGAGAGAGAGGGAAAAGGAGAGAGAGAGAGAGGAGAGAGAGAGAGAGAGAGAAGAGAAGAGAGAGAGAGAGAGAGAGAAAAGAGAGAAAAAGAAAAAGAGAGAGAGAGAGAGAGAGAGAGAGAGAGAGAGAGAGAGAGCAGCCCTTCCCTTGCACCCTGAGAGAACGGCTAGTCTTTGCTACCTCGGCTCCCGACTGGACGATAGAGTTGATTTACATTTTCTGTTTTGTCTGTCTATAAGCCCACACCAAGCACGAAAGAGTTAACGTAAAACAGTAAGGAAAGGCGATTGAAAAAGGTGGAAGACTAACATCAAATAACGTCTATTATAACTTTGTGACTGGTTTCCGCCATTTCTTTTTGATGTCTCTTTCTTCCTCTACAACCCTGCAATGGAAATAAATCTGTGTCCTAATTGCAGTATTCACTATGCTGGGTGCTTTGGTTGAAACACTCCTCCTCTTTGAAAGCAGAACACTGAGGGAGAGAAAGAACAATTTTGACACAAATTCAAAGATGGCCCTTGAACAGAAGGAGAGAGTGACAACCGTTTAAATTCGACATGCCGCCTCGCGCAGAACACCAGGCAAAACAGAATAATTGATATGATTTCCTATAATTAATTCATAGCGAAAAAACTTGGCTAATGATGCCTTAGTTTTAAGTGGTACTCACTGGGGAGAAGATGATAAGCATATGGGTGGTTATCATTAGCTTGACTGAGGAAAAAGATCTTTTTGTTGAGGAATTTCAACATTTTTTTTTTGGCTATATAACCTCGAACAGATATCCAGACAAATTAGCTCAAGGTGCTCAGATCTGTCTTATGTTTCTGCTGCAAATGTCAATCATGTTGATTCAGTATCATCAGCTTGTTTTGAAAAATAGATTTTAGCTGCATTATAAAACACACACATTCTAGATATATACGTGTGTGTGTGTGTGTGTGAAATATGTTTGTACTAGTGATTTAAGAAGAGTAAAAATGTCAACAAATTAAATCTTAAACATGAAGGATTGCGGTCAGGTTTCGCTGTTAGTCCCTACAAACAAAACAGCAAGAGCTTCTGTTTTTACTCACTGACATTCAACATCATTTTAATGAGAAATCTAACGCTGAAGTAGTGGAGACTGTTTGCATCAACAGATCCCAGATTGCAATGAATCTGTCACACGCCAGAGACCCGGTTCAACTAGCTAACGACGGTATTAAGCTTTATATAAAGCTTTGGAAGCTGATCTGTATAGAAATGAGAAGGTGAGAGAGCGAGACATACTTACAGTGGTGTGAGAAAGTTTTGGCCCCCTTCCTGATTTCTTGTTTTTTTTGCATGTTTGTCACATTTTAATGTTTCAGATAATCAAACACATTTAAATATTAATCAGAGATAACACAAGTAAACACATCATGCAGTTTTTAAATGAAGGTTTTTATTATGAAGGGAAAACAAAATCCAAAACTACATGGCCCTGTGTGAAAAAGTATTTGCCCCCTAAGCCTAATAACTGGTTGGTCCACCCTTAGCAGCAACAACTGCAATCGAGCGTTTTCCATAACTTGCAATGAGTCTGTTACAGCGCTGTGGAGGAATTTTGGCCAACTCATCTTTGCAGAATTGTTGTAATTCAGCCACATTGGAGGGTTTTCGAGCATGACCCACCTTTTTAAGGTCATGCCACAGCATCTCAATCGGATTGAGGTCAGGACTTTGGCTAGGCCACTCCAAAGTCTTCATTTTGTTTTTCTTCAGCCATTCAGAGGTGGACTTGCTGGTGTGTTTTGGATCATTGTCCTGCTGCAGAACCCAAGTTCGCTACAGCTTGAGGTCACAAACAGATGGCCGGACATTCTCCTTCAGGATGTTTTGGTAGACAGCAGAATTCATGGTTCCATTTATCACAGCAAGTCTTCCAGGTCCTGAAGCAGCAAAACAGCCAAAACAACCACCACCATATTTTACTGTTGGTATGATGTTCTTTTTCTGAATCGCGGTGTTACTTTTACGCCAGACGTAATGGGACACAGACCTTCCAAAAATTCAATTTTTGTCTCGTCAGTCCACAGAGTATTTTCCCAAAAGTCTTGGGGATCATCAAGATGTTTTCTGGCAAAACTGAGATGAGCCTTTTTGTTCTTTTTACTCAGCAGTGGTTTTCATCTTGGAACTCTGCCATGCAAACCATTTTTGCCCAGTCTCTTTCTTATGGTGGAGTCATGAACACTCACCTTAACTGAGGCAAGTGAGACCTGCAGTTCTTTGGATGTTGTTGTGGGGTCTTTTGTGACCTCCTGGATGAGTTGTCGCTGCGCTCTTGGGGTAATTTTGGTCGGCCGGCCACTCCTGGGAAGGCACTGTTCCACTGTTCCATGTTTTCGCCATTTGTAGATAATGGCTCTCACTGTGGTTCGCGGCAATCCCAAAGCTTTAGAGATGGCTTTATAACCTTTTCCAGACTGATAGATGTCAATTAATTCTTTCTCATTTGTTTTTGAATTTCTTTGGATCTCGGCATGATGTCTAGCTTTTGAGGATCATTTGGTCTACTTCACTTTGTCAGGCAGGTCCTATTTAAGTGAGTTCTTGATTGCGAACAGGTGTGGCAGTAATCAGGCCTGGGTGTGGCTAGAGAAATTGAACTCAGGTGTGATAAACCACAGGTAAGTTATGTTTTAACAGGGGGGGCAAACACTTTTTCACACAGGGCCATGTAGTTTTGGATTTTGTTTTCCCTTAATAATAAAAACCTTCATTTAAAAACTGCATGATGTGTTTACTTGTGTTATCTTTGACTAATATTTAAATGTGTTTGATTATCTGAAACATTAAAGTGTGACAAACATGCAAAAAAATATGAAATCAGGAAGGGGGCCAACACTTTTTTCACGCCACTGTATGTGTAAGAACTTCATGAAAAAGGTGGGTGAAGTCACAGCAGTACGTCTGATATGTAGATTTTGGAAAGATATTAACTGTCCTACAATTAAAATGTGGATTGGATTTATGATTGAGAATGTATCATATAAAAAAAATGTTAGCCAAAGTGAATGGAAATCGTAGAGATGTGGACATATGGGAGAATTTTATTCAGATTGTGGCTTCAAAGGATGAATGATACTAGATCTATGTTTAGATTGTGACTTGCTTACCCTGTTGTGCATTACAGTCTTATCTTTGTTTGGTAATTTATCACTCAGTGATCACTATTGTTACTTTTATTATTATATTTTTATTCCTCCTTTTTTTTAATTGTATTTATTTATTTATTATTTAATTATTTATTTTTATGTATTTTATTTTGGACACAGTACATTTACTTATCTATTGTTGGATTTTTGTACTGGTATGTTATGTGTAAAGAGAACCAATAAAAACTCCAAAAAAACAACAACAAGAATTTCATGAAAAAATTAATATGCAAGTCATTCAGAGCGGATAGATGTTGATGATGATGATGATGATGATGATGATGGCGCTGTCACAATTTTGACCAATTTAGTATCCCCAGAGTCTCAAAATATGACCCGTGATAAACTGACTCATAAATCATCACAATGACTCATCAGTGCATCTACCTCCATAATTCAGCTTCAACACGCTCATTACATCACTGCATACATGCAGAAAGTGCAATCAGTATGAAGTGAACACAACAGTCTTAAATAAGAAATGCGACATACAGATAGCTGGAATGACAGCAAACACGTGAAGCAATGCGTGTGACATCTGTTCTTGCATCTTGCATGCGTCAGTGTCACGCACGCCACAGTGAGCGCATGCAAGACGGGATGATGGCATTCTCAGAGCATTCGCATGGGTGTCGTATCATTAATCGTTAGCATCAGTCACATGGCGAGATGACGGGAGGACATTTCACAGTCACGTATCACACTGGAGCTGAATGAGAACGGATGAGGACGGGAGGCGAAAGGGCTCCGTCGGTGTTCCACGTTCACGCGCGTGTCTGTGCACTGTCAAAAGCTTGGGAAACGTTTCATATCCTATACATCACATGACATAACCAATGCCGTTTGAAATTAGTGGGAAACAGTCGCTGAGCTGGGAAGTACTAATTGTCAGCTTTTTTCTTGTCATTTACATTTCTGCCATTTGGCACACACCCCTTATCCAGAGCGACTTATCTCATTTTTTTTATACAATTGAGGACTAAGGGTTTTGCTCAGCTTAGTGGATCTGGGATTTGAACTCACAACCTTCCGATCAGTAGCCCAACCTCTTAACCACTAAGCTACCACATCTCCCTTAACCACTAAGCTACCAAATGTAAAAATGACCTCCAAAGCAAAATGTGGGGGTTTGGCCGAGTCTTGAAGAAGAAGAAGAAGAAGAAGAAGAAGAAGAAGAAGAAGAAGAAGAAGAAGAAGAAGAAGAAGAAGAAGAAGAAGAAGAAGAAGAAGAAGAAGAAGAAGAAGAAGAAGAAGAAGAAGAAGAAGAAGAAGAAGAAGAAGAAGAAGAAGAAGAAGAAGAAGAAGAAGAAGAAGAAGAAGAAGAAGAGAAGAAGAAGAAGAAGAAGAAGAAGAAGAAGAAGAAGAAGAAGAGCTTTGGTTTTATGGATGAGATTTTTGCTTGTTTCTTTGCTGTTCAGGTTTGAAGAGAAAACTCCAAATCAAACTTCTAGTCAGTTCGGCTTTATCGCTGCGTTCTCTGAGTAAGACCCGAGTGGAACTGGATGAAAGCAGCTTTAGAGAAATATATTAATTCAGGATCTACATTTTCAGTGCATATTATTATTAGTTATTTTCTTAGTCAAGGAGTTTTTTTTTTATTAATCATATCAAATGAATATTGATTTTCTCCTCCTGTACTAAACCGCTTGCACTTCACATCCCTTTCAAACAGAAACAGGAGAAATGCTTGAGTCTGATTGGTCAATCCTGTTTCTCACTGTAACCAATACAGTTTGAGGAAACAAACT
Organism: Hemibagrus guttatus; assembly: GCA_033459395.1. Taxonomy (NCBI): domain Eukaryota; kingdom Metazoa; phylum Chordata; class Actinopteri; order Siluriformes; family Bagridae; genus Hemibagrus; species Hemibagrus guttatus. The sequence continues at coordinate 6,524,143 of JAUCMX010000022.1, read as the reverse complement.
AAGGTGGAATCGTAACGTTGACTCTGTTGACATCACGGCGTTTTATATTATATTACGTCACAGTTATATTAAATGTACACTAGACAGTATGCTACTTTTATGCGACTTTATGTTCATCTAATTGTGCTGTGACTCCAAACCTCATAGCTAGTCATCATGATCTTCTTTAAAACTCATCATCTGCTCAAGATAATCATGTGAGAAACTTAAAACTCAGGCATCAAGCCAGCACTAGGTAACCATTTTGGTGAACATTAGAAACAAACAAAGCAAAAGAAAAATCCCATTTTTTGCATTTGAGGTCATTTTTATTTTCATATTTAAATATTTTCATGTAGTAAAAAACTTTGGACACAAACCTGTTTCAGTACGCACAATATCGCTAATACTGGCTAACACAAACTTGACTGAACATTTCAACATTTTTAAATATGAACCAAATGAAGTGTGTGCTTACCTCGTTGATCTGATCCATAGTAAACGTACAGAACCATAAGAGGAGAGGTCAGAGAGAGACAGTGTGTGAGTGAAGAGCTCTGGGGGAGAACAGTGCTTTTTTTTTCCAATTTCAGCATACATAACGCCACTAGCACAACAAAAATCACACACTCAAGTGTATTATGCTAAGGGTACAGAATGAGTAGAATACACAAAAGTTGTATACGGGACTAAAAAACACGCTGTAATATCAGAGCTCCTGGCTATAGCAATGCAGACAACAGGCTTTTTTTTTGTTAAATGTGTGTTTAAATGTGTGTATGTTGTTTTGTGTGTGTAGGAGCCTTAAGCCATTACGGTTCAGACCTGCAGGCCGTCTACAGCCTGGGGCATCTCACACTGAGTCCATCCCACACAGGTGACACTCACAGCCCATGCATTATTTACCAGCTTGGCCTCTCTGATACTCGCGTGCTGAAAATGACTCATTACTGACCTGAAGAAACTTAGAGTAGAGACTAAATACGAAGAAAGGAAATGAAGACTAAAAAAGATAAGAAGAAAGAACAGAGGAGAGAGTGAGAGAAGAGAAGAGAAGAGAAGAGAAGAGAAGAGAACAGAACAGAACAGAAGAGAAGAGACCTAATGAGAAGAAAAGAAGCAAGAACAGAAGATAAGAGATGAGAAAAGAAGAGACAAAAAGAGACAAAGGGAGAAGAGATGCTACAAAAAGAAGAGACCAAAAGAGAAGGAAAACAAAATAAAATGGAAGGAAAGAAAAGGAAAGGAAAGGAAGAGGAGAGGAGAGGAGAGGAGAGGAGAGGAGAGGAGAGGAGAGGAGTGAAAGGAAAGGAAAGGAAAGGAAAGGAAAGGAAAGGAAAGGAAAGGAAAGGAGAGGAGAGAGAGAGAAGAGAAGAGAAGAGATGAGAAGAAAAGAGATGAGAAGAGACATGGAGAAAAGACAAGATGAAAGAGAGAAAAGGAGAGGAGAGGAGAGGAGAGGAGAGGAGAGGAGAGGAGAGGAGAGGAGAGGAGAGGAGAGGAGAGGAGAGGAGAGGAGAGGAGGGAAGGTAAGGAGAGGAGAGGAGAGGAGAGGAGAGGAGAGGAGAGAAGAGAAGAGAAGAGAAGAGAAGAGAGAGAAGAGAAGGTTAAATGAAAAGAAAAAGGATGAGACAAAATAAGAAAATTAAAAAAGAAAGAAAAAAAAAGAAAAAAAGAAAAAAGGAAATGAGGACTAGATGTTTGTGTGTATGCTTTTGCCATCACTAAATCAATATTCGGTGTAAGTGATACAGTTTAGTGTTTGTGTCAGACCCAGTCACAGTACAGTGTGTGTAGAGTGTGTGGATTCTCTCAGAGTATTACACGACTTGTGATAACAGAGTCCTGATTGTGCGACTGAGAGAAACAGTGCACACATTAGAGGCTGTGTGCTTCTTCCTCACAGCGTTCAGCCTGCCAGAGTGGTGCAACGAGGCTCTCTTGGGATTCCTGTGTGTGTGTGTGTGTGTGTGTGTGTGTGTGTGTGTGTGTGTGTGTGTGTGTGTGTGTGTGTGTGTGTGTGTATGTCTGTGTGTGTGTGTGTGTTGGCATTGGCCTTGGCATACTCAGTGCACAAACTCCAAAAGCACACACACTACACAATGCTAAGCATGAAAGTGGGCGGGAGAAGCAGAAAGAAAACACAACTTAATACATTTATCATTAAAGGGTGCATTAACTATCCATAAGCAATGTGTGTTAGACAGGAAGGCAAAACATGACGCAACACTGGAATGAGAGACATGACAGAAACACAAACACACACACGCGCGCGCGCGCGCAGATGCAGACGGACTGAGGTGCTACCTCGTACTCCTCTTTGAAGCCGTATCCCTCGGCACACTTCATCTGGGTGACGTGCTCCAGCAGGTCGGCCACGCGGATAGCGGGGTGGAGCTGACCCGTCTGATAGGGCACGTCTGCCGCCTCGCGCTTGCGGAGAGAGTGTGTGTGCGTGGAGTGTGTGGAGTGCATGGAGTGTGTGGAGTGAGCGTGGGTGTGAGACTGCACCAGGCTGCTGGTGTCGCTGGCCACCGTCTGCGTCTCGTCTTTAAGAAAGAAGAAACAGGGCAAAGCGAATGCGGTGAGACTCTGAGCATGTGTTAATAGCAAACATACACAGTCTTTTACAGTGTCGTTACTATGTAATAACATGGAATAAGGGTGGAATAGTGTGGTAGTTAGAAATACGTTATAAAAATTGTGTAAAAAAACAAAAGTATTAAGTTGCACTGTAAAAGAAAGTGTCCATTTGTGAAATAATTTGATTGGACAAAACAACATTGTGGGGGAAGGGGAAGGGAGTGGATGAGTGGATGCAGAGGGAGGAATACGTTGCATTTAGATCTTAATTTATTATTATTATTATTATTATTATTATTATTATTATTATTATTATTAATATCCTCCTATGCCTTCTCTATACCCTATAAATAATTTCACCTCTCACATCTATGAGCCATTTGCTTCTCTGGATCTGAAATTCATTTTTATGACACGATGAGGCACAGGCATTGTCAGAACACAGCAAAGCGTGATGTGGATGTGTGACGTCACAATGACTGATGTACTTCCTGTGCACGACACAAGCACGGAAAAACCCTTCATAAAAAGAAAACAAAATAAATAATAATAATAATAATAATAATAATAATAATAATAATAATAATAATAATAATAATAATAATAATTTTTTAAAATGAAGGTGACGTGGCACATTTCAGACGTGATGCTGTGACATGCCATGCGAGTTCGAGGCACATGGTGGCGCTGGGGTGGTGATATGGGTGTATGTGTGACAGGAGGAAGGGGCGGGAGGGGGGTCCGAATGGTGGACACCTTTTTTTTTTTTTTTTTTTTTTTTTTTTTTTTTTTTTTAATGGAACACACAACCTCCTTCCCCCAAACAAGAGGCAGACTGAGGAAACTTACCATTAATGGGGACTTTTTAAGCAGATACATTAGAGGTTAAATGTGAAGAAAGAGCGACAGAGAGAAGAAGATAAAGAAAAAGAGAGAGAGATAGAGAGAGAGAAAGAGAGAGATAGAGAGGAGGAAAAGAGAGAGGAGACAGGGTATAAGCAACAATACACCAAAGAGCACTGGCACACTACAGCTCTGTTCGCTAGCCTGAAAGCCTGTGATAGTGGGGTGCAGATTAAAGGACTCTAAGGTCATCCAAAAGGGCGATGAATGAGTTTGGACACACAGCGAAAAGGATTGAAAATGAATTTCAAAATAGATACATATAACAGACTATTGAGAGTATGCCATGTGTGTTTTGGTTGTTTCATTATATTTACGCAAAAAATCACATAAATACTGATTATTAACGGAAACCTGGTGATGTAAATACATTTCCCCCAATCATTCATTAAGCTAGATTTTTTTTTTTGTGAGGTAAATTCACTACAGAACAGCATCAAATCTATAAACTACTAGTTATACAACTCTTGCCAACATCCTTTAATATTTAATAAGATGCACTTTAACATCGCTTTATGTTCTATTCCCATTATGTTAGCGTAACATTGCGGCAAAAACCTAGGGGCACATTTTTGAGTAAAAGTCTGTAATAGAGTAAGGAAAAAAAAAAGGTTGCTTTATTATTCTATTTCATCATGGGATAAATGAATAAACACTAGCAAAAGAGGAACACAAAAACAAGTGGGGCAGTGGGAACTAGCTAGAGGCAGGCGTGACTTTAAAAAGAATTGAAGAGGAGGTTGCTTTGGGAGGGAGAAGATGGTGGAGGGAGAGGGGGCCAATGATAAGCTTGTTTTTTTTCCCTCTCCTCTTTAGCTACACATCAAAAAGTGACACATATCTTCACTTGACTTTATTGCTTAATTACTCTATTCAGCATTGAGCTCATGTACGGATAGCTAAACAAGCTGCTGCAACCATGGCAACAAGGCCACCCCCCCCTTCCCTCTGCCCCGCCCTAAAGTCCACTCCCCCCACATCCAGTCCACATGTCTGTCCATGCATATGAGAAGTCAGACAGGATGTGACATCACACGCACGATATGCAGCGCAGATGGGATGGAGTGAAGCCCCGCCTGCTGACGGGAAAAGGAGGGAGGAAGAGAAGCAACAGGCAGGTATGGAAATGAGGCAGCCATCTTTATCGCTACAATGACTACAAAACAGTGTCTTCCTGGTTTAGCTGTCCTATGACTCTATGAACATATTCACAGTGGTTATGGGAGGTGTGGATAAAAAGGTTTCGCTCACCTAATATGGCAGTGGGCACAAAGGGGTCTGGCAGGCGTCAACCGTAAATTAAGAAGCGAGAGGGTGTGGTGGCCAATCAGAGATGACAGAGAGAGATGAAGAGAAGAAAAAGTAGCATGGTTACAATTAATCCACTTTCAGAGAATAAAAATATTAACTGATAAACAGACAGAGAGTAAGAGAAAGAGAGCGAAGACAAAGAAGACTCCATGGCTAACAGATAATACCATTTTAGCATTGGCTGCCTCACAAACTTGGACATTAGACACAGGGTCACTGCAGTAGAACATTGGTGGTGATGCATACATGTGTGCTCTCTCTCATAAGACTAATCACAGATAAGTCACAGACAGCTACTCTGCTAACTGCTGTTATAGAGTAAATAGAGAGGCGGTGTGTGTGTGTGTGTGCTGTTACCTGGGTAATAGGAGTTGGGCAGAGTTGTGCTCAGTGTGTTTGTCTTCACCGTTAGAGAGCAGGGAGAAGATCCAGCTACAGGGCAACACACACAACATGCAAAAACCAGATTAAAAAACACAGCTTGGAAAATTCGTTCACTTTAAACATTGTTAGCATATATCAGTTCTTACATTTTTTATAAGCATATAATATTAACTGTCAGTGTCACTGCCCAGGACATTGAAAAACCCTCCTTGTTATCAGAGATCAAGTTCTGCTGTTCACTTCCTGTTCCTGTACCACTTCTGGGTCAAGGATCAAGTTTATACATGTTTGTAGAAAATTTTGTGCAAGCTCTGCTACTCATCCCTGTCTGATTGTCTCTTCTTCTTCTTTCGGCTTTTCCCTTCAGGGGTCGCCACAGCGAATCATCTCTCTCCACCTATCCCTATCTTCTGCATCCTCAACCCTTGCACCCACTAGCTTCATATCCTCATTTATTACATCCATATACCTCCTCTTTGGCCTTCCTCTTTGCCTCCTGCCTGGCAGCTCCATGTCCAACATTCTCCTACCAATATACTCACTCTCCCTCCTCTGAACATGTCCAAACCATCTTAATCTGGCCTCCCTAACTTTGTCCCCCAAACGTCCAACATGAGCTGTCCCTCTGATGTACTCATTCCTAATCCTGTCCAATCTTGTCACTCCCAAAGAGAACCTCAACATCTTCAGCTCTGCTACCTCGAGCTCTGACTCCTGTCTCTTCCTCAGTGACACTGTCTCTAAACCATACAGCATGGCCGGTCTCACCACTGTCCTGTACACCTTCCCCTTGATTCTCGCTGATATTTTCTGATCACACAGAATTCCCGACACCTTTCTCCACCCATTCCAACCTGCCTGCACTCGCTTCTTTACCTCTTTCCCACACTCTCCATTACTCTGGACTGTTGACCCCAAGTACTTAAACTCCTGTACCTTCTTCACCTCTTCACCCTGTAACCTTACTGTTCCACTTCCCTCCCTTTCATTCACACACATGTACTCAGTCTTACTACGACTGACCTTCATTCCTCTTCTCTCCAGCGCAAACCTCCACCTCTCCAGGTTTTCCTCCACCTGCTCCCTGCTCTCACTACAGATCACAATGTCATCTGCAAACATCATTGTCCAAGGAGACTCCTGTCTGACCTCCTCTGACAACTGGTCCATCACTATAGCAAACAGGAAGGGGCTCAGAGCCGATCCCTGATGCAGTCCCACCTCCACATTGAACTCCTCTGTCTGACCTACAGCACACCTCACCACTGTCCTGCTCCTCTCATACATGTCCTGCACCACTCTGACATACTTCTCTGCTACTCCTGACTTCCTCATACAGTACCACAGCTCTTCTCTTGGCACCCTGTCATACGCTTTCTCCAAGTCTACAAACACACAGTGCAACTCCTTCTGACCATCCCTATACTTCTCCATCAAAATCCTCAGAGCAAAAATTGCATCCGTTGTGCTCTTTCTGGGCATGAAGCCATACTGCTGCTCACAAATTTCCACAACCTTCCTTAACCTAGCTTCCACTACTCTTTCCCATAGCTTCATTGTATGGCTCATCAACTTTATCCCCCTATAGTTACTGCAACTCTGCACGTCACCCTTATTCTTAAAGATCGGCACTAACACACTTCTTCTCCATTCCTCAGGCATCCTCTCACTCTCTAAAACCCTGTTGAACAAATTAGCTAAAAATTCCACTGCTGCCTCTCCCAGACACTTCCAGACCTCCACCGGGATGTCATCAGGACCAACTGCCTTCCCACCCTGTCTGATTGTATATCCTGTTTAATAAACACTTGCACATGGATCCTAACTTCTTGTTCTTTACATTATTCATTAGTGCACATTGTACCTTTCATTTAATGCCACAATGCACTACCAGTGACCTATGTAATCAGATAATAATAATAATAACAGTCCCTAAATTTATACGCTGTCTAAAATTGGAATACCTAGCAGCTTTAATCGATTCTGGCTAAATAAATGGCTTGTGCATGCACAAGCATCTTAATCACAATAATCAGGACAAAACTATTTGTCATTCAGGGGGCCTTTAACATCTTTATTTGAGTGGTTTATGATTATAATAGAATCCATTACATTTTCCAAAAAACAAAACAAAAAAAAAAACACACTCCAGTTTTCCTTAAATGTACTGAATGATAAATCATTGACATATATTATTGTTTCTACAGTAACACATTTATATGAGTATGCTGAACATTTAACATAAAAAAACTTGTGTAATTGTTATTGTTATATGGACGTTTTCCAGAGTGAGACAAGAAACAGTCCTGTATGTGTATTACTAAAAGTTCAGTAAGTCTGTGCACTGTCAGATGTTAGTTCTGTCCTGGCTCTGTGTTTGTGTTAGCAGAGCTTAACACACTCACACACAGCAAAGCCAGCATCAGTGTCAACGGATCGACTAATCCGTCTAAAGTCGCATCACAGACAGCTATCTTAGGACACGTCTGAGGGACAGGGATAAGACAACAGGTGTCTCAGTGTGTGTGTGTGTGTGTGTGTGACCATAATACAGGTGGACTCACAGCGGCTGTTCAAGTTGTGAGTGTCCATGAAGGAAAGCGCTTCATCGCAGTTAGTTCCCTGTTCCGTGTAGCTCTTATCCATGGAGTTCACCATCACCGTCATCTCCTGCCGAGTGCTGCTCAGCGTCTCCTTACGCTTCTTCGCCAGTTTCCTTTGGAAAAAGACAAAGACAAACGAACAGAAATTTAACTCTTTTTTTTTGTTCCTTTTGTCATCAAAACTCATTCTAAAACTCTAGCCTCGATCTAAAATCCTCAGTATGAGTGGAAATCCAATTAATAAGTGAAAAAAAAGATTCAAAAACATTTTAAAAGCATTTTAGTGCACACAACTAAACAGGAATAAAACGAGCATTATTAGAACCCTGAACTAATCAACAGGGCAAATCAGCATTAGAGTAATCACAATGGAAGACATAATGATCTGAGCTTGATTGAGAAGGAGAGGCAACAGTCACAATTAAATTCTAATATAATTACAATCAATACCCCACCAAGACCCTTCTGGGATCCAGACTCTTTGTAATTACAAGAATACAGCTTCAAAAGCACTATTTCTCTTGGTGTGGTTTGTAGCTCATCTCATACATGCACATTGCTGACTTGGAAATGAAAGGAATGAATACCACAGCGAGTGTATCAGGTAGCAAAGCAAAGCCAAACGGCTGTCACTGGGGAGAGGAAGACGAGGGAGACCTAATCGAATTGTGCTCTGGTGGATCCATACCTATCAGACGCTAATTTGGTTGAGCAGCCTTTGTTTTCCAGAGGCTCTGATACGCAAGGAAATGCAAATGAGGTAAAAGTATCTGTCCAATCTGTGGGAGCGGAATTAAGCGATGGGAGGGGCTCCAGGCCTGAGGCTATGAGATCTGGAGCACTTTGTCCTCAAGGGATAGACGTTAACATGATTTAGAGAAGTGCAGAAAGTCACGCCAAACCACAAAGAGTGGCCATGCTGGAAGTTTGTACCAGCTGCAGAGCACATTATACACTGAGTGTCTGCCAAGCCAAAGCGACGGGCAACGTTGGATCGAATATCGAGCATGATTGATGAGAAAGACCTGCAGTCTTATTGCTCTCATAACTACTGCAAACTACCTACAGCAGATCTGAATCCATTTAAAACAAATCGGGATTCATGGACTTTAGGGATGGAACATAATGCCAGTATCTGTACCGGTATCTGAAAAGTGCTCCAAATAGCTATATTTAGATTTCTACCCAAAGTGGGCGTGGCCTAAACTAGAAGTGTTTTGTAAAAAAAAATGTGAACCCCATGAAACATTTTGAAAAAAAATGAGGGTCAGCTACCAACCAGACCATGTGCTTCCTCTCAGATATGTGAAGCATCATTTGGAACTGCTGCTCATGCTGCATCACAAATTAACACACCCACAGGAAAGGACTATCTGCCCTCTTCCACATACATCACAAGAATGGATGTTGCTCTGATTGACAGAGGATAGGCAACGTACCAGCCCTCCCACTTAAGAGCACAGACTATTAACTCCTGGTCATGAACGATTTGTAATAGGATTTCCCAATAATAGTGCAAGTAACTTTGGTAATAAAAAAAAAAATCCTGAGCCTACTGTTTGTTCTTGTATACTACATGGTATTTGTTTTCCCCAAATAACATATTCTGTAATGTACTGTAAAGATGAACTCGCAATATAGATGGTAAGCTGTGAGAGTTGGGTCCTCTCCTGAGTATCTGCCCCTCACTGTGTGACCTGTGGCTGTGTTTGACAGAAAGACAGGGAGAGGCTAATGAAGAGTGCTCGGCGTGCCGTTTTCCTTCTTCCATCCTGTTTATTTCATTTAGCGCACACGCCATAACCATATGGTGACACTTCCCCCGCAGCCTAGATCCGACACCACTGCACGAGCCTAATAAATGAACAGTTACCACAAAAGCGAGTGTGACAAGAGTTCGCTGTGATTTTGCACTGAGCAAAAAATCAGAATGAACAAGAACAAGAAACAGCGAGGGATTGTGGAGAGGAAATATTGGGAATGTGCTGTAACTGAAAACTTGATCAGACTGGTTTCTTGTGAGTGAGTGAGAGAGGACCTACTTTTTATCAACATTCTTCCTCTCTGTGTTTCTCTCTCGCCTCTCTGCTTGTGTGGGGTTAGCAGCGTGGGACCCATAGATCTGCTGCTGTTTGCTTGGCAGCGGGGGGGGGAAACACGGAAAGCTGTGGGATGGAGGGAATGCTCTGTGCGCCGGCACATGCTGTGCGTGGCTCTCAAAATGAATCACTCCCCCATTCAGAGCTCATTTAAAAGGAGCAGAGGAGCAACAGAGAAAACGTGTTGTTCATGTGTTAATACCACAACAACTCAGAGAAAACCCTCAGCAATGCAGAGCTGCAGCAATATTCCGAAACCCGGATTTTCATTGTGGGAGTTCACTTTAGAGGAGTGAAATGACACAACATTTTTAGATTAGAATTTTGAATACATCATTTTTTCGATCTAAATTCTCAGGACTTCAAATTAAACAAGTTAAACAGGCAGTAATGTCATTTATTATTTATTGTAATTTTGTCATATGGCTTTCAGGTCTCTATTTACTTCTTTCTGGCCCTGAGATTAAACTCAAAGTGTACATCTCGCACAAGACGTGACGTTTTTTTCAAGCACAAAGGATGAGGTCATTTATAGAAAAGGAAAGGCTTGTGTTATTGTGTTCAGCGACATTGAAATTTGTTTCACATACAGCAGAGGGCTCTAAAAATTACACACTGCTCGTTTAAATTATGATTCACTCAGTGCTGTCTTGCCAATTTAGTAATGTGTTTTCAAACAACAGAAGCCACCTGGTGTGCACTTCCCCGATGTCACTTTCCTTTCTTTCCTAACCAACTAAGCAGTAACAAACCTTTTTCAACCGAGGTGTCGCTTTCCAACATAGTAACATTTCGCCTAAATACCTTCGAAAAATGTTTAAAACCGCTGGAGCTCAACATGGGCGAATTCATTTCCGGCTCTGATCCGAAACGAACAGCAGTGTGAGTATTGTAGGTTGTGGAACGGTGATTATGTTCTTGCTTATTGTAAGCAGATCTACATGCTTAGTCAAAACAAAAGTATGACCATTATAGCCACATGGACCAGGAGAACAGTGGGGCATTGTGGGTAGTGTGCTAGATGAGTCAGACCCAGCAGAGAGTAAAAGCCTGACTCAAAGACAACAGACACTTTGAGTTACGAGTCAAAGGCTGGTCTGGAACATGAGGGAGCTTTACACTGAAGACGAGTGAGCTGAATTATAATGGTCTTTATATAAAAAATAAGTAGAGCGTTTAAAAGGATAATTAATGCCTTCTGTAGACGTTAATGACGTTATTGTCAATGTATAAGTCTTTTTAATTGGCCAGAGAACCGGTTATCTTATTTTAAGAGCCTAGCAGAAGATATAATAATCAAATCAAAAGGACTCAAGTCTTAGCATTTCTCTACACGTGTTAACGTATATACTGCATCTGTGCTAAATTTCATTATCCTTCTTGCCAGGGTGGCAAAACTACTGACACACTGAAGGACAGAAACAGTGCATAGAATCATCTGAACTACATAATCAAACTGAAACATATGTATATCATGAGAGACTGTTCCAAATACCTGTATTGGAATATATACCTGAAGTGGGCGTGGCCTAAACTGAATTTCATAAAATATAAACAAATTACTATCCTAATTGTAAACCACTGTGATCCTGACCAGGCAGTAACTAAGAATGAATGAATGAAAGCTAAATTAAAATGTGGTCTTTCTTTGACCGTTATGCTTTATATCTTTCTGCTCATTTGCACTCACATGCTTTATATCTGACTTCCTATCTTGCATAAAAACAAACACCTTCCGCTTTTTTCTTGCATACAATGAGATCCAATCCAGACTTTTATTCTCAACCAGGAAAACCGTTCATCTGTATCCATTTAGAACGTTATCTGTTCAAAGATATGTATTCCTATTCGCTTCCATCCCCATGAGACGCCATCTCTAACTAGCCAGAGTTAGTCGCTGCTTCTCATAGTTTTTCGAGAGAAAAATAGTATGAGCTTGCGGTTTCTGAGTTGTTGTTCAGCCTGCAGTTGAACAACAGCACTAAGACAAAACAACAGGCTGTATATAAACTGACAGGGAGATAAGCCTTGAGAGCTGAGCTAGATCTTAATTCACCTGGGCAGAGAAGAGAGATAGAGAAGGGGGGTTATCTCTGTTTTTCATACTCATCCTCTAGACTCATGCTCTCCACAGTCGGCTAATTCCATTTTCTGTGGTGAACTAAGTTCACACATCTCTTTCTATTCCTATATCTTCTTTCTTTGCTCTTTCTCCAATTCCATCATGAGCTGTCTCTCACCCACCCACTTTAACCTAGCGCTGCTTCTCGTCTCAATCTCTCTCTCTCTCTCTCTCTCTCTCTCTCTCTCTCTCTCTCTCGGTACACACTTCAGTTCTACTTCATTAGCCTCTTGCTTAATGATAAGCTGTGTGTGTGCGTGTGTGTGTGTGTGTGTGTGTGTGTGCGTGTGTTTGTATGGAATAATATTAGGTATGAGGGGTGAATATGTGCAAGGTCAGGGTGTTCTATCCTGGAGAAGAGTTCGTTATCTGTTGAAGAGGAGCTGAGGGACAGACAGAGGATTCGCTCTGATCCAGCCAAGCTGCAGACAGCAAGGTTCAGGATGGAGAGATGGATATGAGGAGATGCTTTTTGACATTCTCCACTACCCCTCTCTCTCTCTCTCTCTCTCTCTCTCTCTCTCTCTCTCTCTCTCTCTCTCTCTCTCTCTCTCTCTCTCTCTCTCTCTCATCATCAGCATGCTCAGGCTGTCAGTGAAACAAATGTGCTTGCCTTGTTCCAGTTAGTGTGGTGTGTGTTGTGGCTCGGCACTAAAGCATGTTCGCTTAATGAAGGTATTAGAGAGCTGGGCAGCGTCCTCTAAACGCTCCGTCACTCACAGTGCCAGCGCATACATCCCAATAGCATCAGCTCTTATTGGATCAGACAGCGGAAGAGGAGGCTGCCTCTTGTTCTTGTTAGGCGCCAGGCCAAACGACACAGGCGTCTCTCTTTAACCCCTGCACTGCATGACTGCCACAGCCCTATTGCCCCCAGTTACGTCTCCATATCGCATCCTTCCCAGCATTCCCTGGGCCTCAGTGAACAGTGTACACATGTCAATCAGCTACACCGCTGGCTGGGACGAAGGAGGCTGCCATGTCAATCTCGCTCCCAGCTCTTGGGAAGAAGCTGAGAAAACAGAAGGTGTGATTGGCACGCACTCGACGTGGGCGCATCCCCACCAACGTCAAACCCGCGCCAAGCTTCTAGCTATCAGCCGTAATAGGCGGGATGAGTTTCAGCCAGCTCCTGAAGCAGCAGGCACCGAGTTGCTTTCTCCCTCTTCTTTTCTCCGCCTCTGGGAGCGCTCAGGTTACTCGCATGCATGCAGAAATGGTAAACAACAAAACAGTGTAGTGCAGTCATTCATCAATCACCAAGTCTGACAAACGAGGTCAAATCAGCATGCATCTAACATGAACCATGCAGGAGAAAACTGATGAAGAACGATGAAATAACAGATTCAATGAAATAAATCATCAGAAGTGATGATGTGGATGCCAGGGGTTGGAATGAGATGACGGGCTAATTCTGCTTTGCTCGTGCCTGTGATGACCGGCAGAGAGATTACACAGAATTCCCAAAGAGGAGGGGGAGGAAAAAAAAAAGCATCAGAGTTTCCCTCACCAGTTGGTCACAGACAGAGCAAAAGAGTTAGCTTCCTCACTATGAGCGTGTGTTAGTTTGTTTCTCAGAACAAAGATGAAACAGATGTAAAATTAGTTGGTCCTTTTTTTCTCCAGGCTTTTGAGAAGACAGGCATTTCAGTAACAAATTCTGCAGATCTTTGTACAAAAATAATTTGCCAGTTTTTCCAATGAAGAAAGCATTAAGTAATATTTAAATTGACTTTTCGGTAATTTCACTCCAATCTCATCATCAGCTTAGAATCTAAAAAAAAAAAACCTAATCAAAGCATGATATTTATTTGAAGCTTTCGGATACGGAGCATTAATATGTACATCTAGGCTATAAAATGCCTGTCTGCAGAAGGACCGTAGTAGAAGAACTAAGTCTAATCATGCAGGGAATAGCGTACAAGTCTTTGTTGGAAAAGAGCAAATGCACTAACATTGTACAAAGGTGTTTACTTACAGGTAATAAGTGTAGGAGTGATAGGTTCTTCTGCCGAGTGAGGTGGTGGTGGGGTATAAGCAGTGGAGGGGGAAGGGGGGGATGGAATGAAAGGAAAGAAAAAGTAAAAAATATTAATGCTCGAAAAAGAGATATAAAGATGAACAAAAGCAGACATGGTGGCATACGTGTATGAAAAAAAAAGAGAGAGAGAGAGAGAGAGAGAGAGAGAGAGAGAGAGAGAGATTTGGCCTTGCGATCGAGAGAGTTACGGTGATTGCGGAAAAGGCGTCTCAGGCATGCTTGCTACAGATAAAATACACTACAAACATTCACTAAATACTTGAGTGTCAGTGTACAGTTGAAATTTGATCACAGAACTGATCTTTTACTTCATGCCAATTAGGGGCATCAATTCGACCAACCTGTGCTTCACTGTTTGGAAAATAAGACGCAATTTACATACACAAAATAAAACGAAAGTAAAAAAGAAGCAATTACTCTTAACGATTACGCCTCACTCTTAATGAATATGAGACATGCCTCTGAAAAGAAACTTTACTTTTCAAACATTTAAAATAAGCCTTATATGTGAATAAGAACATTCCAGAGTTTTTTAGTCGAATCTTTGCATAGCATAGCTAGACAGAACGCGGATGACTAGCACAAACATTTTTCTGGCGTGAAATTCCGTTTGCTTTGGCTGTATAACTGAATTCTAAGGGCAGTTGATTCAGCAGACGTAACTTTTGTTCACATATGTGTAGATTCCCGTCTAAATCTTTATGATCGATAGATTTCTGATTCATCCTGTACTACGAAACCTTCTGTAACTTGTTATAGTTGTGCTCTAGTGCTGGAAATTTGGATAAAGCTTTAGAAAGACTTTATGTCACAAAAAGACACGCTGCGTTCACACTAGTGATTGAAAAGCTGCTTGTAGTTTGTCCGCTATGGCTGTGGAGTATCATCGTTGTTGTTGTCGCTTGTGGGTGTGTTAGAGTTTTGATGTTTCACAATTACTAATTTGTACGGCTCGCTATACAATTCTACACACCAATTTTCTGTGTAAAATGTAATTACTTGGGCTTTTGTCCTAACAAATTAGCAATGTTTACTACCTGTGTATGCTCACCAAAGGCACCAGTGATCTCTGCTACTTCCTTCCAAGCTTTTTTTTTAATTTATTTATGGTATTTGGCTGAAGTCCTTATCCAGAGCGAATTATGTTTTTATTTCATTTTACACAACTGAGCAACTCAGGGTTAAGGGTCTTACTCAGAGGCCCAGCAGTAGCAGCTTGGTGGACTTGGGACTTGAACTCACAACCGTCCGATCACTAGTCCAACATCATAACCACTAAGCTACCACATCCCCCCTCTCAACACAGTCAATGAGAAGTCACACAGTGTATAATACCATAAGATGAAACCATTGTTATGAATTTAGTTTCAGGTGGGAACTAAAGTTGTAAGCTGGAAGAACTAAGGAAAATATGAGCACGTGTCACAGGATTGGTCTGAGGAATCGCTGGATCTGTCACTTTATCACTTACATCTAATTTGTTTAGAATTGAGAAGGTTTTCAGTATCACTTCTCACTTATTATTATATCATTCTGATCCATCTCTATAAACTGCCTTTAGACCTCCTTTAGAAGAGAATTATATTTCAGTACAGGGAAATGTGCCAATATCCTCTTCTATGGTAATCATACATATGCTGCAGTACTTTTTCAGTAGATTAGGTTGCTGGAAATCCTTTAAAGCTCTTTTCTGTGCAGGGATTCATCAAATAAAGCTGGGCCATTCAATCGCAGGGACATAAAGTGGTATAAAAGCGGTTGAACACACCAAGGCTAGCGTGTCTCTGATATATTACTCCTCCTCATCCTCCTCGAATAATACGGCCGGTGTGTGGACATGTAGACGAGAGGAGATCTCGTGTTTCAGCATTCTGAGCAGCACTGAGTCTCGTGGGCATGATTCTAAATGGTAATATCAATTGAACTACGAGTCTAGATTTAACATGAGGATTAGCATGTCCTACCACACTTCCATTTCTAATCTAATCCAGTTAATTAAACCGACAGATTCAAACGCGCCCGTTCATTTGATTAAGCTATATTGAGCAGAATTCAATTAAAAGGATTGTGCATAGTGAGCATAACCTTCGCCGTGGCTCCGGCATCGCCAGGAGAGGTGTTGCTCCTGCTGGAGGGAAATTCTTTTAAACTTTTTTTTTCCCACCCGTGCATGTCTAACACACAAATGCGACTAATAAATTGTGTGTACATGAAGCTAGTTTCGTATAGGGGATCGAGGCGCAGGAGGGCAGCGTGGGTTATTGTAATGAGGAGCTGATATTAACTCTGGCACTCCTTTCAGTTCAGCAGTTCCTGTGTGCCTGTGTAGCTGAGAGATACCTGCTAATATAAAACAAACACAAAGAACAGTGTGTGTGTGTGTGTGTGTGTGTCTGTGTGTGTCTTAGGAGTTGAATATTTTCTCAGGCTGACTCTAGAGACCTCTAAATTCTGATAGAGGGATTTAAGGGACCAGGCTAATGTAAACTAGCCTGCAGCTAACCACTCAGTCCGTAGCTCCATAGCTTTCATCACCATTTTCCTCTCATCTCCATTTTCCCCCAGTTTCTCTCTCGTGCTGTTTTCACACAAATTCTCTCTCTCTTTTCACACTCTCTCTCTCTCTCTCTCTCTCTCTCTCTCTCTCTCTCTCTGTGTCATTTAAAAATAAAATAAAAAAAAAACGCCTCTCCATCCAGCTGTTATAAACTCATTTTAAAAAGGCTTAAAGAAGTCTGATTAATTATTCAGCATCACACTGACAATCCAGTGGCCCGTGGGTCAAAAATGAAACCGGTGTGGAAATCTATTATTAATAGCTGTATTCAAAATCCCTCATGCTTGTGTTGAAAATACAGGACACTTCATAAAGTGCGTCTCAATGTGATTATGATAAACCGGGTTAGAAATGCCACAGTTATGTGAAAAAAGGTTAGCGCTGACTTTGAAATGAATTTTGAGCAGGCTTCACTGAATGTTCGCTGCAGCCAATTCCTCCATCTTCTACGTAGCTAGCTCACAAAGTGTTCAAAACAGCTTAACAAGGGATGGGCGATATGACAAAAATATTCTATTGTGATAGATGAAGATATTTTCACAATATGCAACATAATGTTTTAATCAATAGTTCAAGCACAGTGTTTTGGCAAACTGACCTTATATGACTGTAGAAAGGACATTATTTATAATCACACTCTCCGGTGTTTATAATAATTTATAATCACACTCCCTGGTGTCATCCAAATGATGATGAGGTTCCCTTTCGAGTCTGGTTCCTCTCAAGGTTTCTTCATCTTACCATGTAAGTGAGTTGCCTCAGGCTTGCTCATTAGGGATAAATACAAGTTGTTGTTCTTTCGGCTGCTCCCTGTTTTGAGGTCGCCACAGAGGATCATGTGGCCCCCATGTTTCAATTTGGCTCAGGTTTTACATCGGTTGCCTTTCCTAACGCAACCCTCCCATTTAATCAGGGCTTGGGACCAGCACTGAGAGTTAACTCTTCAGTGGCTGGGTTAGCTGCCTGCCTGGGAAACGAACCTAGACCATGGCAGTAAGAGGGCGGGATCCTGCGGCTGGACTGCATGAGGGCAGGGATAAATACAAATATAAAAAGTATAAAAATATAAAAGTATAATAAAGATTAATCTTTAATAAAGTAATATTTAATATGAATCTAATTATTAGATTATTAAAATTAATGATCAATTAATTTAATGTAATATTAATTTTGAGCTTTTGTCTAATATGAATCTTAAACTTTTGTGTAATATTAATCCTGAACTTTTGCCTAGCACTATTATTGAATTTTTGTCTAACGTTAATCCTGAACTTTTGTCTAATATTATTGTTGAATTTTTGTCTAATATTAATCTTGAACTTCTGTCTACTATTAATCCTGAACTTTTGTCTAATATTAATTGATTTTTTGTTTAATATTAATCTTGAGCTTTTGTCTAATATTAATTTTTAACTTTTGTCTAATATTTTTCTTGAACTTTTGTCTAATATTAATCTTGAATTTTTGTCTAATATTATTGCTGAAATTTTGTCTAATATTAATCCTGAACTTTTGTCAAATAGTAATATTAAACTTTTAAGAGATATTAATCTTCAACTTTTGTCTAATATTATTGTTGAATTTTTGTCTAATATTAATCTTGAACTTTTGTCTAATATTAATTAGATTTTTTGTCTAATATTAATCTTGAGGTTTTGTCTAATATTAATTTTTAACTTTTGTCTAATATTTTTCTTGAACTTTTGTCTAATATTTTTCTTGAACTTTTGTCTAATATTAATCTTGAATTTTTGTCTAATATTAATCCTGAACTTTTGTCTAATATTAATTAGATTTTTTGTCTAATATTAATCTTGAGGTTTTGTCTAATATTAATTTTTAACTTTTGTCTAATATTTTTCTTGAACTTTTGTCTAATATTAATCTTGAATTTTTGTCTAATATTAATCTTGAACTTTTGTCTAACATTATTCCTGAACTTTTGTCTAATATTATTCTTAAACTTTTGTCTAATATTATTGTTGAACTTTTGTCTAATATTCCTGAACATTTGTCTAATATTAATCTTGAACTTTTGTCTAATATTATTCTTAAACTTTTGTCTAATATTATTGTTGAACTTTGGTCTAATATTATTGTTGAACTTTTGTCTAATATTCCTGAACATTTGTCTAATATTAATCTTGAACTTTTGTCTAACATTATTCTTGAACGTTTGTCTAATATTAATCTTGAACTTTTGTCTAATATCAATCTTGAATTTTTCTCTAATATTAATTTTTAACTTTTGTCTAATATTAATCCTGAATTTCTGTCTAATATTAATTTTTAACTTTTGTCTAATATTAATCCTGAATTTCTGTCTACTATTAATCCTGAACTTTTGTCTAATATTAATTGATTTTTTGTTTAATATTAATCTTGAGCTTTTGTCTAATATTAATTTTTAACTTTTGTCTAATATTTTTCTTGAACTTTTGCCTAATATTAATCTTGAATTTTTGTCTAATATTATTCTTAAACTTTTGTCTAATATTATTTTGAACTTTGGTCTAATATTATTGTTGAACTTTTGTCTAATATTCCTGAACTTTGTCAATATTAATCTTGAACTTTTGTAACATTATTCTTGAACGTTTGTCTAATATTAATCTTGAACTTTTGTCTAATATCAATCTTGAATTTTTCTCTAATATTAATTTTTAACTTTTGTCTAATATTAATCCTGAATTTTGTCTAATATTAATTTTTAACTTTTGTCTAATATTAATCCTGAATTTTGTCTATATTAATCCTGAACTTTTGTCTAATATTAATTGATTTTTTGTTTAATATTAATCTTGACTTTTGTCTAATATTAATTTTTAACTTTTGTCTAATATTTTCTTGAACTTTTGCCTAATATTAATCTTGAATTTTTGTCTAATATTATTCTGAAATTTTGTCTAATATTAATCCTGAACTTTTGTCAAATATAATTTAAACTTTTGAATATTAATCTTAACTTTTGTCTAATATTATTTTAATTTTTGTCTAATATTAATCCTGAACTTTTGTCTAATATTATTTTCTTTTAACATTTTGTCTAATATTAATTTTTAACTTTTGTCTAATATTTTTCTTGAACTTTTGTCTAATATTAATCTTGAATTTTTGTCTAATATTAATCTTGAACTTTTGTCTAATATTCCTGAACTTTTGTCTAATATTATTCTTAAACTTTTGTCTAATATTATTTTGAACTTTTGTCTAATATTAATCTTGAACTTTTGTCTAATATTAATCTTGAATTTTTGTCTAATATTAATCTTGAACTTTTGTCTAATATTAATCTTGAACTTTTGTCTAATATTAATTTCTTGAACTTTTGTCTAATATTAATCTTGAATTTCTGTCTAATATTAATCCTGAACTTTTGTCTAATATTAATTTTGAACTTTTGTCTAATATTAATCCTGAACTTTTGTCTAATATTAATCTGAACTTTTGTCTAATATTAATCTTGACTTTTGTCTAATATTAATCTTGAACTTTTGTCTAATATTTTTCTTGAACTTTTGTCTAATATTAATCTTGAATTTTGTCTAATATTAATCTTGAACTTTTGTCTAATATTCCTGAACTTTTGTCTAATATTAATCTTGAACTTTTGTCTAATATTAATCTTGAACTTTTTGTCTAATATTAATCTTGAACTTTTGTCTAATATTAATTCTGAATTTTGTCTAATATTAATTTAATTTTGTCTAATATTAATCTTGAATTTTGTCTAAATTATTTTAACTTTTGTCTAATATTAATCTGATTTTGTCTATATTAATTTCTTTTTTGTCTAATATTAATCTTGAACTTTTGTCTAATATTAATCTTGAACTTTTGTCTAATATTAATCTTGAATTTTTGTCTAATATTAATCTTGAACTTTTGTCTAATATTATTCTTGAACTTTTGTCTAATATTAATCTTGAACTTTTGTCTAATATTAATCTTGAACTTTTGTCTAATATTAATCTTGAAGTTTTTGTACTCTATTTCTTATGTTCTGTAAAGCTGCTCTGAGACAATGTTCATTTTTAAAAGCGATATAAATAATACAAATAATATTGAATTGATAATGAATTTGAATTAACTGACACTGACACCTGATTGTATGCATAAAAGCTGGAAAAGAACAGATAATATGCTTGAAACACAAACAAATACACTATTTATTTCTTTTTAAAGCTTGGAAGAAAGTTTTGCACGTCATCTGATTCGCGCCATGATCATTAACATGCGCAGTATTTACAGCATACACTCATCCTTACTAATCTCCTGGGCAGGGTAAAGTTTATTAGGCAACAAGTTTGTTTGTATCTTGATTGGACTATATCACTGGCAGGTAGAAGCAAAAATATTGCACACGCCAGATTAAAAAATATTATGAATGTTGAGGTTGAGGGACTGTCAGAGCCAGAATTCAGAGTCAGGGCAATTTTTCAGTGTTTCTCATGGTTTCCACCAGCATAGCAGTAAGATTCATATTTAATATAAATAAATAAATAAATAAATAAATCCCTTACAGTTTAGACAACGCCTACTTCAGGCAGGCATATTTAGAGATATCACTAAACAGAAACACATAGCATTACTGTATTGTCATATCACCCAACCCTAGATCACAGAGTGTTTAACTGCATATGAGCATAAACATAATATTATATATGAAGTGTATGTCTCAATGCTTACCGTTTTTTCATGAGAAGTACCACACCGAGGAAGATGATGACGAAGAGCAGGATGCCGGCGATGACGCCGGCGATCTTCACCGTGTGGTCGGTCTGTTTCTCCGGCTCCACCGCGTTCGGTTTGTGTGTTGCCGACCCTAAAAAAATGACAAAAGTGAAAGTTCAGGTCACTTATTAGGAATTCGGAGGAATTAAGAGCTACCAAGTAAAGACTTGTGCTAATGGCTTGCACATTAATTGGCAATAAAATCTGTTAGTGCTGAGATTTTTCTGGCAGTGACAGCAGCACAGAGACGGTCGCAAACTGGTGTACGACTGTCAAATTAGCAGAAGAGAAACGGTGTGGAGTGAATATTTCAATATTTAAAGGTCTGCCAATGTAAAATTTAATTAAAAGAATACTCCAGCATTTGCTTTTTCAAACTCTATCTAACACATTTATCTATCTATACGGCATGTAGAGTTCCCACAGGCAAAGATTTCATAATTCCGTTGCTATATCCTGGAAAGCCTGATTAGTCAAAACTTCATTATAAGAAAAGTCTGAAGGCAGAAGTTAGAGCAGTCAATAGTTTATATAGAGTGCTTTCATGGATTTTTCATATAAATGTATTTCTAAGTTAAACTTTAAATCTCTACAGATGTGTGGCAGTGTGTGGTTGATTATTACTTTCAAGGTTTGGACTTATGAAAAGTGCATAAGAACAGCTTTTTTTCCCTCAGGTATGTCTCTTTATTCCTCAAGAACTTTGTATTTAGAGTGGAAGGGTTCATTCATGCATCTTCCTTTAGTGTTGCAAATATAAAGCCTTTATTATCGCCACACATACATTACAGCACAGTGGAATTCTTTTCTTCGCATATCCCAGCTGAGGAAGTTGGGGTCAGAGCACAGGGGCAGCTATGATACAGCGCCCCTGGAGCAGAGAGGGTTAAGGGCCTTGCTCAACTGCCCAACAGTGAAGCTTGGTAGTGCTGGGGCTTGAATCCCAACTTTCCAATCAACAAACCAGTCTTAACCACTTGAACTACCCCCGATATCGATATTTGAGTCTGTATTCAGAATTAAACCTGAAGTGGGTGTGGCCTAAACAGGAATGTTTGTTTTTCTTTTAAAAGCACTAGCAGCATGATTTGTGAATTCTGGCTAGATCTATTTTCCAAAATATACACATACTAATATCCTCATTTGAAATCTGTACAATCCTGACCAGGCTGTTACTAAGGATGATGTACACTAATCAGGCATAACATACTGAGCAGTGAGAGGCGAAGTGAATAACAGTGATGATCTCATCATGGCACCTGTTAGTGGGTGGGATATATTAGGCAGCAAGTGAACATTTTGTCCTCAAAGTTGATGTGTTAGAAGCAGGAAAAACGGGCAGGCGTAAAGATTTGTCAAGGGCTTATTTGTGATGGCTAGCCCACTGGATCAGAGCATCTCCAAAACTGCAGCTCTTGTGGGGTGTTCCCGGTCTGCAGTGGTCAGTATCTATCAAAAGTGGTCCAAGGAAGGAACAGTGGTGAACTGGTGACAGGGTCATGGGCGGCCAAGCCTCATTGATGCACGTGGGGAGCGAAGGCTGGCTCTTGTGGTCAGATCCAACAGACGAGCTACTGTTGCTCAAATTGCTGAAGAAGTTAATGCTGGTTCTGATAGAAAGGTGTCAGAATACACAGTGCATGACGGGTCAGGGCTGTTTTGGCAGCAAAAGAGGGACCAACACAATATTAAGCAGGTGGTCATAATGTTATGCCTGGTCGGTGTAAATGCATTGTGCTGCTGCTTTTGCCATGAACATGACTGATATGAATAATGTATATGTATTCAGCTACATCAGTGCATTACACGTTTGTGAGATATGGGGAAAATGCAGAATACACAAAGGAAGGTGATTTAATTCGCTCTATATAGTCTACCTAGTTTTATCCGTGTATTTATTGATAGAATTCAACAATTGCCCCATGGCATTTTCACAGACATGTGGTGCTGGAAAAATGCTGGAGAATTCCTTTAAGTTGTTATACAAGGCACAGGAAGTCTGCTGAGACATGTGGACTGTTTATTTCTAGGAGACATTTCTAGGAGACTGCTAGGTTGATAAAGCTGAAGCTGTGTGATAACCACAGCGAGGCAATATGTGATAGGTTCAGCACTGCCTCTTTTCTTTTATAGATAAGAGTGTGCTAGTTGTGTGTGTGTGTGTGTGTGTGTGTGTGTGTGTGTACACTATAATGTGAAGCCATGTCAATTCTGCCACCTGTGAACTGTTTTTTTTCTGTGACAATGAGTTTGGGATGACAAATTAGAGAAATGTGATGTTCTGCTCAACTCTGTGAGTGTGTGTGTGTGTGTGTGTGTGTGTGTGTGTGTGTGCTGTCTTTTTATACATACCCTTAACCACTCGTGCAGAGATTTAATATTACATCCAGGCACCTTGTTAGGGAATAGCTGTGTGATTGTGTTTTGATATCAGTGTTGTGTTTATGCCAACATGAACACTGTGTGCATATTTGTGTGTGTGTGTGTGTGTGTGTGTGTGTGCACCATTATCACAAAAAGATAGTGTAGTTGGACTTTAGATTTATGCATGCTTGTTTATACAGACTGACTGTCTGACTGCAGAAACAGAATTGGATATTGCATCAGGGCCAAAGTTCACTGCACACACAAACATGAGTATGCACACACACACACACACACACACACACACACACACACACACACACTGTGCTGTCTGTCTTTATGATGGAGTGTGATGGTGGGAGTAATGGAAGCGGATGGGGGGAGACAGTCTTGGCAGGGTGAGTGTCTGACCTGTTAGTTGGTTGTCGCCTGCAGCTGGAGCAATGCGGATATAGGGAGTAGTGAGCTGTGTCACTAAAATAGCGGCTGACAGAGTGAGATCCACAACGGCATGCAGTGAAAGGAGGAGAGAGAGAGAGAGAGAGAGAGAGAGAGAGAGAGAGAGAGGGAGAGAGAGAGAGAGAGAAATAGAAATAGATGGGTACAGAGGACAAATGGATAAGGGCAAGTAAAGGCAGATAGAAAAAGAGAGAAAAAAACAACAACAAACAAACAAGTGTTTAAGCAGTTAATTGTCAAGCAGAAAAATTCCACATAAGAAACTTTTTTTAATTTTTTTAATAAAAAAAGCACATTATATTTTAGTCATCAATAAAAGAATACAAAGTTGTGGTACACAGATTCTTTTCTTTCTTTCTTTTTTTTTTAGGTTAGGTTATTGCATCACAAAATATATGAGCCAATCAGGTTCCATATGCAAATGCAGTTTGCAAATAATATTTTAAAATGTAAAAAACAAAACAAAAAAAACTTAGCATTAAATGATTCTGGATGAAGAGTCATTTCAAGGTTTAATAATCCAGGTAGCAAAATCCCAATGTAGTGATATTTGAGAATGATTAAAATTCAGTTATAAGACAATAAATTAAAGCATATAATTGAACATGAGAACGCCGATAACTTCCCTGTTAAACAGTACTAATGCCTCATTATTAGCTTTCTGCTCCTCTGAAAACCTACTCCTGTTCCAGAACTTTTCTAGTACTTCTAGTACGGTGGACCTGCTTTATACACTTTATTTATTATTTCTCTCGCGAAGATGATATGCATCTTCAAATCATCTATTCCACTCTGAGGCTATTCTGTCAGAGTAACATTAATGTGGATGTTGATTTCTCACCAATCTGCTGGTCAGATGAGCGCACATTTAGTGCCTGATGCATGAAAATGCAAGTCTATATCTTTGCTAAAACAAGTTGTGAAATATATACAACTATGTGGGAAATATTGTGTTTGTTATTATACTGGTTTACACTGAAAAGGTGTTGGGGGCGTGTCCAAATAACGAATTCATAGAATCAGCACTTTTTTCATGTTGTCTAATCACATTTTTTGTGACTACGCTACGTCAAGCAGAAAAAATATGGTCTTTAAATCAAGTGTTGGGTGACGTTAAATCAACCATTTAATATTAGTGCACGCAGTAAGAGGCCATTATGCTAGCAAAACACATCAAACTACGCCAGCATGCTAACTTAAGACAGAAGCTTACCTTTGGTGGCAACTCGCACACAGTCTATTTTAGTCTCCTGCAGAGAAGAACACAAGTGTGTGATTGGAGGTAGTAATTTGCTGTACACAGCAAAGCAATATGTATCGTGAGTATCATGCTAGCTGATGGAAAACAGATTGCCAGAAATACTAGCCTGAAAGCTCTTTACAAAATAAATGTATTTAGTTATGAAAAAAAAAAGGTTCATGTTAGATTTAGTTGTTAAAAAATAGTACATTTAATTTCTTTTTTTACCAGCTCCAGCTAAAAGGAAGGGCATTAGGAGTGTGGGATTTGATTAATTATCAGTCTTGAATAAACAGACGTGAGGCTGTCTGGCTAAGTGCCCATCAGCATTCATCTGTAGTACTAAAACACAGGTCTTCAGTCAATTAGGAAGCAAGCTGTGGCTCTCCCGCTACACGGAAACATAGAGCAGCCTTTTAAAGAAAGCAAGCAGTGTCACTGCTGTCAATCTAAACAGTCTAAATGCTCTTCTTTAAGAGCAGGGGTGGAGAAAAGGTGAGAGCGAGTGAAGGAGGAGAGGCAGAGAGAAACAGGAAAGAGACAGGAGGAGATTGAGACATGCAGCCGTTGAGAAAAGAGAAACTCCGAAACGCATTAAGCAGCTCTGTGTTAATGTGTCCGATGGATGCGGGTGCACTCTGCGCACTGTAGCCGTGTCACTCACACACTCTCCAGGAGAAACTTTAGCTGTCATGGATGAAGTGCTTTCAACCCTAGCTTTTCCTTCTATTGATAAAAGCCTCCTCTGATTGGGTGTGAGCTTTTTGAACCTTTCACCTGACAATGTGTTTCTGAGGCACTAAAAATGGCCTGGTGTAATTCTGTGGTCCGAGAGAAGCGCTTTAAGTGTCTGTACTTATTCACAAAGTCAGCGCACTCAGCTCAAAGTAGAGGGATGCTTTGTAAAGCATACAAAGGTCTTCCAGCAGTGTTTTTGTGTGTGTGTGTGTGTGCCTGTGAATTCAGTTTCAAGTCAATCCAATTCTGAAATCACTGCCTCAAATAACATCCATTAGGAGTGAAAACATCCACTAGCACCAATCCTCTGGCACCCACCCAAATAAAAGTACTGAGTAGCACACTAACATGCCGTACTCATTCCTGGCTCCCTAGCAGCAATGCTAACGGGATGGAAGGGTGGGTGAGGTGAGGTGAGGTGAGGTGGGGTGGGGTGGGGGGATGTTCATTTGCCACACCTTGAATGCTAGATCACAGTGAAGGCAACGCATGATGCAGTTACTGCTGTCACTCATCTGTAGTAAGTCCTTCATTACGGTCAGTGCCAGGGTGGTTTAAATAAACAGTGACTATATTTCGAGAAAATGAAGCAAATAACTGGTCTGAAAATATCATAAATGGGTGAAAACAAAAATATGAACTGAATGAGTGGTTGGGATTAGTGACATTTTGTATAAGAGATGTTGGGATTGCTACAACCCTCTTGCAAGAGGGAGGGAGGTTGGTTAACTCTTACATGTGTGTTGCTGGTATTGGTCAAACTTTCTGATTAATAAAACTTGTCCAGAAGTAGATGGGTTTGGTAAAACTCTGTGGGAAGTGATGGGATTGATGAAACTTTTGTGGGAATGAGATGGAAAATGTCTGTGGAATTGGGTGAGATTGTTAAAGCTTTCTGTGGGTATGAGGGGTTAGTGAAAATTTCTGTAGGAGTGAGGGGGTTGGTCAGACGTTCTGCAGGAGTGACGGGGATTGGTAAAGCTTTCTGCAGGAGTGAGGGGATTGGTCAGATGTTCGGCAGGAGTGAGGGGATTGGTCAAACGTTCTGCAGGAATGACGGAGATTGGTAAAAATTTCTGCATTAGTGAGGGGACTGGTCAAACTTTCTACAGGAGTGAGGGGATTGGTCAAAGGTTCTGCAGGAGTGGAGAGGTTTGTTCAAACTTTCTGCAGGAGTGAAGGGATTAGTCAACATTTCTGCAGGAGTGAGGGGGTTAGTCAGACCTTCTGCAGGAGTATAAGGATTGTTCAAACTTGCTGCAGGAATGGGCAGGATTGATCAAGAGTGTCTGAAGGAGTGGGTGGGATTGATCAAGCCTTCTGCAGGAATGAGCAGGATTGATCAAAAGTGTCTGCAGGAGTGGGCGGGATTGATCAAGAATTTATAAGGGATTGGACAAACCCTTTATAGCCCCATGTTTCTTAACCGTAAAGGTTTCATCTAGTAGGTAACAGGATGTGAGTCAAGGCTAGGAGTGCGAATAAGTGGTAAAAGGTTCAGCAGAGTGGGAGGGATTGGTAAATGTTTCTGCAGAAGTGGGCAGAATTGGACAAAATGTCTGAGAGAATAGATAAGATTAATCAAGGCTGTCTGTGGGAGTGGGTAGGATTGATCAAAAGTGTGTGCAGGACGAGCCCTCAATTTTCCAGAGTTTCATATTGTAGATTAACAGGGTGTATGTCAAGGTTATTGGTACTGGCTTTGCTTAGTTTCGGTTGAAGCTCTGCAGGGCCATGAATAAAAAAAATGGTGTTGTATTGTTTTACATGATGCCACATGTTGGGGTTTGTTAATCCACCCTTTTAACACGCACCCCATTAGCTGTGCTGACAGCCTGGTAGTAGACACTGTAGCTCTTGTGGGGAAGCAGCGGTGCATTCCAGAAGCCACTGTAGGTTCTGTTGTCTCCCACAGTGAACGGTAGAGGGGATGGGATGCCCCCAGAGGGGAACTCTGCTGTGAAGTAGTACTTAGAGTTGAGCAATGTTGCGTTCTGGTAGTGGACGGGGATGGGGTAACAGCGCAGGATCTCTGCCTCACCGCCACGTGTTCGTCTGGGCCTCTCTTCCTCCACCACCACCTGATATACACTGTGAAACAGACAGAGATAACGAAAGCAAAAATTAATAGTGACCCACTGTAGAACTAAAAAGTGTTTCACAGGCACACAATAAAAGCTAATAAATTAATATGTATACCACAAGGGAAGTATTTTGAAATGCCTTCTTTGCAGGTATGAAACCAATTTCAGTCTCAGGTTCCATTTTCCTTCAAGTCGTACATGGTCTATTGTATAGAAAGAGCTACAATCAGACACAGTGCCCTAGTCCTATCTACAGTCCAATCTCTACACTTTCTGGCTTGTCTTTCATCTTCCGCTCTGCAGACTCTAAGACACCACAAGTGTCTACCATCATGTGTGCTTTCTTTTAAGACGGTGTACTGAATCATGTCCAATATTCTAAAGTACTGCAGCGACAGAGCAGCAGAATTTCTCTGCGCAAAAGCAAAAGCAAATATCCCTAGGTGCTGCTTCACCTTTAAACATGTAAATAATTAAAGAGCAAACATAACCAGTGCTGTGGTATAATTAGATATAAAACTCTACTGTATATTTCTACCGCAGTAGGCACTTTTACACTTTTATCATTTATCGCCACTCGCATTCGTGTTCATAAATTTGGAGTAACTACTGAGCCTTATGACACTAACAATTTCCCAATAGCATTGTAAGCTGAACATTATGAGAGGATGCTGTTAATACTTAATATTATTAATACTTAAAATAATATTTAAAATACATTTGTTTATCGCCAGCAAGTCCGAATCAATGAATAACTAAATACTATAAATAAATAATATACTAGATACACAAATGCACCATAAAGACAAATGCCTTAATATATACATTTATAAAGATTAACTTGGAAAAAATATATATTATAGACGCTGAATATTTGCACTCACAGATCTGAGATCGGTTAATTTTCAACATATTGGTAATTTAATGCTGTAATTTAATTTCTGCTCAACTTACATGCACATATTTTTAGTCAAGAAAATAATCTAATGCAAGCATGTTTAATTAATATTCCTTTCTATTTTTTAAACAACATATTATTTTGTTTTGCTCTACTTCCTGAATAGACTATTATTCATTTAAAGTCTGTACATCATGTCATCAATAGGGCAAGTTTGAAATATAATTACATACTATTTAATTAAAGATGGCTGCCGAGACGCTTGTGAAATAAAAGGAATAAGAAATCGGAATAGTTGCCTATGTTGCTGAATTTTCTACAGCTCTAGTATACGCTCATATAGCAGGCTAATTAGCAGACAGCTTCATTCTTCTTCTTAGAAAATGACTACATTTGCATAATATAACTGATGCCATTGTGCTGCCTGTGGCATGGTAGGTAAAGAAGATCACAAGGTTTTTCCTCCATCAAAATGTGACTTCTGTCATCTGATAAAATGAATAAAAATTACCCTTTGGAGCTACTTGTGCTAAGAGTTTGGGTGCGCCAGCCATGCAATGGTTAGCAGCTAGTAGGATGAATGTTGACTGATGCTAATCTGACCTTTGGGCTGGCTAATCTGTAATAAGTCTGGGTTTGTTTGGTCTTGCTAGCAAAAGGTTATCTGTGACTATAAAGAGCAAGGTATATAAATATACTGCAGTTAATGAAATTACCAAATTCCACATTTATGTGTGGCTGAAGCCGACCGCTGCCCTTTTCCTTGGTTTTCTCATTAAATAAAAATCAGCTGAACAGCCCCCTTTATTTAGCCTGAAGCATCTCTATATTACAGTATGGTCTGAACCTTACAGCTCCCCATACAGCACCGTAGGGTGCCTCTAATAAATAACTGTGACACAACAAGCCCTTATGCATTCATGAAGATTGAAACTTCTGGCTAACTCTATCATTATGCATCCTGCAGCTTTGACTCTCTTTTATATGTTGGCATCAGTCACTGGGCCTCCTGTGGCTAAGTGCCGAGTCCTCCTGTTTAGAAAAGAAATATGATCTGCTGAAATATTTATTCCGGTGAGGCTCTGCGTCTGAAACACTGAAGTTAATTAGCACCTGGCCTCATAGAGAGGTTAGAGGTTAGAGGCAATGGGGGCAAAATATGGCAGGCCTATCCTGATTACAAATAAATGAGAAAGCAAGAGAGAGAGAGAGAGAGAGAGAGAGAGAGAGAGAGAGAGAGAGAGAGAGAGAGAGAGAGAGAGTGACAGAGCAAGCAAGCTGAAAAAGCAAGCATAATGAGAAGATAGCAATCATTAGAAATCATGTTACTGATCACCATCTCAGTATTTTATCCGATATATTGATATTTCGTGAACTGACCGGGCGCAATTTCCACTGGCTTCTGCTCACGGCTCATAAATCATAATTGAATAACTGACTGCGGGTCAATATCACCAAATGCATTTTGAAAGATTTAATCCTTTTGTTTAATAAACTTCTAACTAAGTGATCCTGCTCTGTCCTATTCGGATTTGGCACCAAAATGTCTTACAGCAGATACTAGAGATGTTTCAATACTGAGACTGATACGCTGTAATCCGGTATGAACATCCGACGTTACGTGACAGTATATGATGTAGGCATGTTGTATACTCATTAAATAATTGCCATGAATCGTGGAAACACAAAAGGTACTCATGAAAATCGAGCGGAAAAGAGAGGATGGAGAAAACTGCTGCATGTGAAAGCACTCCAATTCAGAGAGCACTGAACACTGAGACCTACACGCTTCGGGTCTACACTTTGCTTGCGAGTCAAGAGAAAACTCACAGCAGCTAATCACTGCACTAACTGATACTACTCTGAGTACTTCTGTCTCACTGTTTATAAAAATCATACACCTTATACATACACAAGCGCAGTGAGCTTAGTGCTAGCGACACCAACCTAATCAGAGATAAACAAAATGCCTCTGATTCTTAATAGTCTATGTGAGGTTACACATGTTGCTATTAATATCAGTATCGACTGATAATAATAATATTATCAGTTAAAAGTGACGGTTGCTTGCACTGATCTAAGTATAAAGTCAAATAATGAAAGGAGATTTATGGCAAGAGCCAGGAAATCACGATCACAAAGAACTCAGAGTCTTTCCCATTTTAGATGTCTAAGAGATTTGCGTATTTCCCAATCAAAGTGTATTGTCAGGTGGAATCCTGGCTAGTGTGAACAGTCTACTTGATGAAAGCAAGCTCAGTTATCAATAAATTCAAACTCATTTCCCCATCTCAAGCGAGCGATGGTCCTCTTCCTTCTGTTACTGTGGAAACACTGTGGGTTCTTTTTTTTTATATATTAAGTGCGCTTAATATTCTCTACAAAATACAAAAAATAAAAACGAAAGATGTCATATGATGTGTGTGGTTATGATGTAGTGGTAGGTGTGTGTGTGTGTCTTGTCACGCATGTTAGGTGGGGTATGCAGAGACCCCCCGCCCAAAGCCCTAAGGCAAAATGGAGATTGCCAACAGCTATTAAGATCCAAGGAAGCAAGATGGACGCCGCATGCTCTCTTTGCTCCTGCTGTCAGCTTGTTCTTGTTTCCGTTGAGGAAAAGTGAAATGTCATTTCATCAACACCATCACACACATACGGTGACCAAAGTACAAGCGGGAAAAAAAAACTGATGAGCAAAAAAAAAAAAAAAAAAAAATCATTATTTTAAGTTTCAAATATCCGGGGTGAATAAGAATAATCCTGTGACATTTACAGAATTCGGATGAAGTTTCACTAAATTTCAGCTAAATCCATTCTAGGCAGTAGGAGCACAGAAGTGCTATATTTATTCCTGTAATCTTCCGTAGAATTTATGAAATTAATTACGAAGTGTAGCTGAATAATAAGTAAGGATTAAAACAATAGAGAGAGCATGCTGTTATAGGAAGATAATCAGCGACAGGGTGGTGTGACGCGGCTCGATCTACAAGCACAGTTAATGTCACCACCCCTGAAGATGATTATTTTCCAGTAACAGCACATCCTGATGGGTTTTAATCCTCTTGCACTGCAGCAACACATTTCCTTTTAATTTATTGAAGAACAACACATTATACTTATCACCTGTTTCTAGTTACATTTAATGTTGTGGAGCATCTGGAAATCAAATTAAGTACTGTTATTACTTCTGTTATTGCTATAAATAGTTATTAATTTTCCAGCCTTTTTGCAGGTAATATAATAGACAAGACGCACACACACACACACACACACACACACACACACACACACACACACACACACACACACACAGGCGTGCACACTTTAACTCTGTTACAATGGAGACTCCTTCCAAAAACACTAAAGAAACACCTCCTCATCAACATTTACACATTTTAAATACATTTATCTGGAAGCTCTGGCATATACACGTATGTGAAACAATGATATATTAGAAGTTAATTAATATAGAATTAAGTTGCCTTACATCCAGACAATCAACATCAATAGCAGAGCTGCTCAATTACCCAATAAACAACCAAACTAACTGTCATGCTGTACAAGAAAACAAACTTCCTAATTCCTAATGATTATGTGCTTGTTTGCTTAAGCAGCTCTGACACACGCCTCAGACCCCTCGCTGTAGACAGAGCGACACCGTCCAATCGTTCAGCCATTTGCCTAATTCAGCATGACGTGAACTCACCCAAAAGAAGATAAAAATCCAGAAATAAACAGTGACAAACGCAAAGGCCGTCTGAGGCACGAGGTGTTCCGGCACATTACATGTTAAATTGGCAGCAGCGCTGTGTGTGTGTAGTACAATGACTATAAAACATGCCCTGAAATGATAGTTGTTCCTAAAATGCAGGCCTTTAGGCACTAAATATAATCATAAACACGCAGCATATGCTCTAGTGCACTCATGTATAAACTACATAGCTAGAAAAATCTGTGCAGACTATTGGGTTTGACATGCCGTCTCGGCTGATGACATCAGCTAATCCTCAGAGGAAGTGAAGAGCGCTTCTGTGGTTCTTCCTGTGGTGGCCGAGGGCCAAGCGACACCGGGGAGGAAGAAATACGCTCTCACACTCTCTAACCTGTCGCTCCCTTGCTCGAGCTTGACATGATGCCTCCCTGCGGCCCTATGACTAATTGATTAAAACCTCTGACTGTGGAGAGAGCTGACACACCGCTCCTGCGTCAGGGGAAAGAACGAGAGAAAGGAACGAGCCACAAAAGCACCTGCTTATATTCCCCACCCTTCTGGTCAAAATATCTCATTTTCATTTTTTCTTTTTTTTTTTTTTTTTTTTGCAAAAGATGGAAAGATAAAATAAGATCTGATAGGGATGGAGATGATTGAAACTTTTGTACCGATATATCCATACAGGGAATTTTAAGAAGTCAGTATTAAATATTTCGGGTGATAAACAATCACCTAGAATTAGAAGGTGCTTTCAGATTCCCATCCTCAACTACCGTAATGCAGAGTTTATCGAACACTCTTTAACCTGTACTCCAGACTCATCACTTAAACATGTACAATAATATTTTTAGCACTATTTACTGGCACCATTGAGCTTTTTTATTCATGAACTTTCCATCAATATTAGACCAATTTGACATTGTTTGAAATAGCGAGGTTTGATTTTAAACCCATTCAATTGAAGGGAAATATATAACCAATAATAAAAGACTTTGATAAGGATAGGTTGTTCAGCACTTTATATTACAGAGACTATGTTCAGGTCATTCGGGCAATTGCATTCCTTCATGAGGAGAATCTTAAAAAAATCTTACAGGCTTATGTATCTATTTCCATGAATTGAGTATACACTGATCAGGCGTAACATTATGAGCAGTGAGAGGTGAAGTGAATAACACTGATTATCTCCTCATCATGGCACCTGTTAGTGGGTGGGATATATTAGGCAGCAAGTGAACATTTTGTCCTCAAAGTTGATGTGTTAGAAGCAGGAAAAATGGAAAAGCGTAAGGATTTGAGCGAGTTTGACAAGGGCCAAATTGTGATGGCTAGACCACTGGATCAGAGCATCTCCAAAACTGCAGCTCTTGTGGGGTGTTCCCGGTCTGCAGTGGTCAGTATCTATCAAAAGTGGTCCAAGGAAGGAACAGTGGTGAACCGACGACAGTGTCATGGGCGGCCAAGGCTGGCCCGTGTGATCCGATCCAACAGACGAGCTACTGTTGCTCAAATTGCTGAAGAAGTTAATGCTGGTTCTGATAGAAAGGTGTCAGAATACACAGTGCATGACGGGTCAGGGCTGTTTTGGCAGAAAAAGGGGGACCAACACAATATTAGGAGGTAGTCATGATGTTATGTCTGGTCATTGTATATTGCTAATAAATGAGATTTAGATATGAAGATAAGCTATATTAAATGTACACACAATACAGCACTGCTACACGCACACAGATATAACTGATATAATTAGTGCCCAAATGATGTAATCCTGGGTATGCAAAGCACAAATAATATACTTTGCATTTCTGAAGGGAATAAAGAGTAGGAAGAAAGAATTTCACCCAATGCATCATCCTAAACCAAGCATTATGTCTATGTCACTGTGTCTTTTAGCTGATTTTGGTGTGTGAATATTTTCACATGCTATTTTTTTTCTCCCCAATTTGGTCACCTGTCATTTCTCACCCACTAGTCAACTCTTCCCTAGCATATGACAGCTATGAATCAGGGAGGGCAAAAGCTTAAACCTGCTTCCTCTGAGACATCTGAGAGCCAGGCAAGCACATCTCTTTGAGCTGCTGCTCATACTGCAGAACAGGATATATCATTGGAGGAAAGTGCTATCCACCTTCTTCTGCATACAGTACATGAGCCCACAATTGGCTGGTGTCACTTTGATTGACAGGAGAGAGAGAGAGAGAGAGAGAGAGAGAGAGAGAGAGAGAGAGAGAGAGAGAGAGAGAGAGAGAGCATGCAATCCTTCCCACACAGACAGCAGGGCAGTTTTGCTCTCTTGCCCCTTGGCATTGAATGACTGCATCATCAGTATGTAAGTATAACAGCAGGGTGCTTTTACACTACTTTTTTAAGGTGATTATTTAATATGTGAGCCAACTGGACATCTAATGATAAGCAGTAACAACAGGAAACCGGAAAACTGCCAAGAGCAACCAAGATGGTGTGGTTATGGAAGCAAGAAAGGAGAGAAATGAATAGAAGCAGGATCTGTGAGGTAGGTAGCATCTGCGCTCTGGTAGCTCCGTCACCAATTAGACTTTTTCCATCTCACCAGGACCAAACAGCGTGTTTGCCAATTATGCCGGATTGACTCGGCATTGACTGGAGAGTGACCTGAGAGCCTGATTTACTGCCTGCTGGTGTGAAAGCAGACAGACAGCGAGACAGAGTGTGCACCGGTATAGGGAGGAAGCATCTAAATCAGACCTCACCTCTGTCCCTGCTCCTCTCTCTCTCCTGCGTTAATGCTAATCGTCTATCCTAGCTGTGTGCCTGGGCATTAAAACAGGCAGGTTGTGCTGCTGAAGGCTCTATATCTGCCTGATTTAAAAGCCATGCTGAGACACGGGCATGACACACAGGCCTCCTACCTTTACAGCCTCTCCACTCAGCTCGTTCTCTACGTTTCCTTAGGGAGTTTTAAAAGTGCTACCACATTGAGAGCTTTATCCCGCTATACTATAAACCTCTTTCTGACACGCTCTCTCTCTCTCGCTCTGTGAGTCTCTCTAGTCATGTTGGTCTCTCCCAGGTGCAATTTACAAGCAACAAGCAAAGGGAAGCGCACAAGCAGAGATCATCTCTGCGATTTAATCTGAAATCTCTCACTGGAACAACAGATTCTCTCGCTGGAACCAGGTTCACATGCTGAAAATCTAATATTCTCTTTGTCACAAATAAATTAAAATGTTAAGTCATGTTTAGTATAGAAAACCAAAGCAGATGAATTGTTCCTTTGTTTATGAAAGTGTAGTACAAATATTCCACTCATGGCCAGGCTGAAATCTCATGTATGGTCTAAAGAATGAATAAAAAATGAATTTTTTACCTTTGTGTCCAAGCAGCAGACATAACAACACAACACTGACACTTCCACATGATGACCGCAGTGTAGGTAGGGTCACATCTGGGTGTTTGTCGAGCAGGACGGAACATTAATTCAGTTTAACATTAAGACTAGCATGGAAGATGCAAAAAACAGACCTATAAACTCTAAGTGAACTGCACACCCAGTAAGGAGAAGGATGAGTAAATACTGACAGAAATCTCATGACACTGATGGCATCCTCACCTGACAGACCTGTCACTGTTATTAAGATGAGAAAAGATGCATAAAAAAATATGGAAGGGGAAGGGAAGGGAAGGGAAGGAAAAATGATAGAAGGGAGAAATGATAGAAGGAATAAAATAAAAAATGGAAAAGAAGAGAAGACAAACTGAGAAGGGAAGGGAAGGGAAGAGATGGGATGGGATGGGATGGAAAGGAAAGGAAAGCAATAAAATGAAAAATGGAAGCGAATAGAAGAGACAAGATAAGACAAACTGAGAGGAGAGGAGAGGAGAGGAGAGGAGAGGAGAGGAGAGGAGAGGAGAGGAGAAGGACAGGACAGGACAGGACAGGAAAGGAAAGGAAAAATGGAAAAGAAGAGTAGAGACAAGATAAGAGAAACTGAGAAGGGAAGGGAGGAGAAGGAAAGGAAAGGAAATCAACAGAGGAAAGGAAGGAATGGCAATAAAATGACGAAGAGAAGAGAAGAGAAGAGAAGAGAAGAGAAGAGAAGAGAAGAGAAGAGAAGAGAAGAGAAGAGAGAAGAGTGGTTTACAGAATGATAAGCACTGACAAGGCTTAAGCTCTTAGCCCAATCAATTACATAAACAGATCCAGCGTGAGAGCTGTGGCCTGCTGTTTCTCAGCTACAGACACTCAATTACTTTCCATTTATCTGTGTGTGTGTGTGTGTGTGTGTGTGTGTGTGTGTGTGTGTATGTGTGTGTGTTTATGTGAGAGAGTTATAGGCACAACTCGTCTTGCCTCTCTTGCCCTAGGCTGACGACGACTGATCGGCAAAGGTGGTAAATCGAGTAAAGCGTGAATGATAAGACGAAGCGTCCCGAATCGCTCTTTGTCCGCATCAGGGTGGCAGAGTGGTGGAGGCGTCTTCTGGCCCGTCGCCGGACCGTTCCGAACATTATTCTAACACCGTATGACATGGCTAATCCTCTTATACCGCCATCAGAGCAAACACACTCGCCTCCCTCTGGTTATGAGTGTTCCATCAACTGTTTGTGTGTGTGTGTTTGTGTGTGTGCGTGTACAGTATGTGCGACAGAGAACGAGAGAGAGCGTGAGATGAGTTCACGAGTTTCTGTTTGCATGTGTGTGTGTGTGTATGTGTGTGTGTGTGTGTGTGTGTGTGTGTGGTAACAGAAATTAATTCTCACGGCCAACTAGAGCCGAGGGAAATTTATCTGCGTGTGCATGTGTTAATGTTTTCTGATTACTAATCGCATGAATATTAAAATGACTCGTGCGCTCTCGGCTGAAGCCTGGCGGAGCAGATTGAAAACGGAAATGCGGACGATTGACACGAGATTCCTGATTCCCTGCGTTCACCTGCTGTTTTTAATTCCATTTGTTCCCTGCGTTATCTTCCCTGCACCTCTAACAGCAAGTTTCTCTTTGATTTAGTTTGCTTTTGCCCTGAAACGCTGGCAGACAGCTGCTTTTGAAACGGCGAGTATTTGGAGTGTTGTTTCTCAGAAATCCAGTCAGCATGAGGATGATTGCTTTATCATCTTACACTGCTGTGCTGCTGAGAGAAAAAAAAAAAAAAACCAACACACACACACACACACATTGTGGTTATTCTCACAAAAACAAAAGCACAGCTGTAAAAAGGGATATAATGCCACTTTTAATGCTCTTTAATTCTTGCACTTGTATATAATCTCAATCGGAATATTTTAGCACTTTTTTAGGAAAGCGTAGAATCCACACGGAGATTACACACGGAGCTGTAAGCCAGTCGAGTATCACGCTCTACCTTTCCGCCAGCATCTGTTTGTCTTGCAGGGTATCACTCTGTCTGAATTTTTCAGTGCGGCCAAAATCTAAAGCTCAGTGAACCTGGGTGGAAGAGAGCGAAAGGTGCCATCCAGAAACTTCTTCAAAAGGAAAGACACAGAGCCATCTTCAAAGGCATGGAACTCCTAGCCTTGTATGTTATTCCGTCTCTCTCTCTCTCTCTGCCTCTCTCGCTCTTTTTCTTTCTCGCTGTGGCTAGAATGTACTTAGACAGACGCTGAAACACATCCAGAGAGAAATTTGTACTGAAATCAACACATACATGCATGCTTAAAGAAATACACACTATTATCATTGAAGCACCTGAGGTCTTTCACTGTATCTTAAGATGAAATTTGGATGTTTTCTCCTATGGAAAGCTCTGAAAACTGCTATTTGGTGTTTTATTGCCAAATCCTGAAGTCTGGTTATCTTTAAAAGTTAAAAAGAGAAGACTAGATTTCAAGATTCCATTCCAGTTGGGCTGAAAGAGCATGAATCTTTTGTAACCTATTGTACTGTTCGATTTATTTTTATTTGTATAGCGCTTTTAACAATGGACATTGTCTCAAAGCAGCTTTACAGAAGTATAGAAACATAAATAATAACAAAAATGGTAAAGTTTATGTTAAGTTACTATTTATCTCTAACATTTATCGCTAATGAGCATGCCTGAGATGATATGAGGAAGAAACCTTGAGAGGAACCAGGCTCAGAATCAAGCCTCTTCCTCATTTGGGTGACTCATTGCCGCCATTTTGACAGCTGGTATCTCCTTACAAACCAAACTGATCACCTTCATGTCCTTCCTGTCGCAACCCTCCCATTTTCCAAATCCGAAAACAAAAGAACAAATCCGAAGACACAAGGACAATTCAGACAAACCGGAAAAGGTAGGTATAGTATGCAAATGCAAATTGTTATTTTCGGATTTGTATTTTCGGATTTGTGTTTCCGGATTTGTTATTGTGTTTCCGGATTTGTTGTTGTGTTTTCAGATTTGTTATTGTGTTTCCGAATTTGTTTTTGTGTTTCCGGATTTGTTGTTGTGTTTTCAGATTTGTTATTGTGTTTCCGGATTTGTTATTGTATTTCGGATTTGTTTTTCCGGATTTGTTATTGTGTTTCCGGATTTGTTATTGTGTTTCCAGATTTGTTGTTGTGTTTTCAGATTTGTTATTGTGTTTCCAGATTTGTTTTTGTGTTTCCGGATTTGTTATTGTATTTCGGATTTGTTTTTGTGTTTCCGGATTTGTTATTGTATTTTCGGATTTGTTTTTGTGTTTTCTGATTTGTTATTGTGTTTCCGGATTTGTTATTGTGTTTCCGGATTTGTTATTGTGTTTTCAGATTTGTTATTGTGTTTCCAGATTTGTTTTTGTGTTTCCGGATTTGTTATTGTATTTCGGATTTGTTTTTGTGTTTCCGGATTTGTTGTTGTGTTTTCAGATTTGTTATTGTGTTTCCGGATTTGTTATTGTGTTTTCGGATTTGTTATTGTGTTTCCAGATTTGTTTTTGTGTTTCCGGATTTGTTATTGTGTTTCCGGATTTGTTATTGTGTTTTCAGATTTGTTATTGTGTTTCCAGATTTGTTTTTGTGTTTCCAGATTTGTTTTTGTGTTTCCGGATTTGTTATTGTATTTCGGATTTGTTTTTGTGTTTCCGGATTTGTTGTTGTGTTTTCAGATTTGTTATTGTGTTTCCGTATTTGTTTATTGTATTTCAGATTTGTTATTGTGTTTCCGGATTTGTTGTTGTGTTTTCAGATTTGTTATTGTGTTTCCAGATTTGTTTTTGTGTTTCCGGATTTGTTATTGTGTTTCCGGATTTGTTTATTGTATTTCGGATTTGTTATTGTGTTTCCGAATTTGTTGTTGTGTTTTCGGATTTGTTATTGTGTTTCCGGATTTGTTATTGTGTTTCCTGATTTGTTGTTGTGTTTTCAGATTTGTTATTGTGTTTCCTGATTTGTTATTGTGTTTCCGGATTTGTTATTGTGTTTCCTGATTTGTTGTTGTGTTTCCGGATTTGTTGTTGTGTTTCCTGATTTGTTGTTGTGTTTCCGGATTTGTTGTTGTGTTTCCGGATTTGTTATTGTGTTTCCTGATTTGTTATTGTGTTTCCGGATTTGTTATTGTGTTTCCTGATTTGTTGTTGTGTTTCCGGATTTGTTGTTGTGTTTCCGGATTTGTTGTTGTGTTTCCGGATTTGTTGTTGTGTTTTCGGATTTGTTGTTGTGTTTTGCACTTCTCAGCCACCGTAGGTCTAACAACAGAGAACCTTGCGGTTTATTGTTCATTGTTCTCTGCGTAACTTGTTCCTGCTACTTTCAGGTCGTCTTGCAACTCTATTCATTCGACTGCTAGCTTCTCGCTTAGCTTCCTGTTTTCTAGCCCCAGAGCGCCTTGTGCAATCTTATGATTTGTATCTGTCTGAAAATGATCAGCTGTCAGTCCATAAACACTCCGCAAACTTTCTGCATATTATCTGACCTATTGCCATGACAGGGATGTGTAATGTCTCAAGCTACGTACCGTTTTCCAGTGGAGAGCTGTTTAATAATAATGTTGAGACCCTGTAGTCAAAAGATATCATGGGACGTGAAGATACAAACTGGGAGCATATTAAATAACAGAAAAATAAATTGTGTCTATATACTTATTTCCCTTCGCTGTATGTAATCGTTATACCAAAGCCTGAGAAACTGACTGATTGATACGGCTCCCCTGTCATCTTAATCTAATTAAACTCACATCTTTATCAGATCTTACCTTATAAACAGCACAGTTTTGCCCTTGGCAATGAAAAAAACACATAAACCAAAGTCAGGATCTTAAAAGGTGGTTCAGAGGCTCTTTGGTGTGTGTGTGTGTGTGTGTGTGTGTGGCTTCATTTGAGTAAACCAATAAAAGAAGCCATGTGATAATTAATGAAAGCCTGCCCTCATGCTGCCTCTGTAATTCTAATCAGCCGTTTTGTAATTACTCTACAGAGAGAATGCCACCCTTGCCCATGGCGAAGTTGTTAATATACCACCTGACTTGCAGCAATAATAAAGAAATAATAAAACATGAAAAGAGATTAGATGTGGGATTAGAATAAAGAGATTTTCATCATCTCTCTTTTTTTTCATTACAGAGCCTAACCTCAATACTATGTATATTGTATAAATATGATTTTGCCAGATTAAGACTGGAGATTGGGATTAAATAAAGGAGTATTGAGTAAGAGGTAAACCTTTCAAACCTTTCATATATAATCCAGTAAGCCCTGTGTGTAGCAGGAGCGCTATTTAGGAACACGAATGTAATTTATTTTTGCTACACGGTCATTTACATTTTTTTTTTAGACCATGGCTTTTGTTACTCTTAGTAATATGGGACAATAAAAAAAATCCCAGCGGTATTCAGAAACATGCCAGGCGGA
This sequence comes from Hemibagrus guttatus, assembly GCA_033459395.1. Lineage (NCBI taxonomy): Eukaryota > Metazoa > Chordata > Actinopteri > Siluriformes > Bagridae > Hemibagrus > Hemibagrus guttatus. Next base: position 6,482,542 of record JAUCMX010000022.1, on the reverse strand, counting down.
GCAGGTCTATGTGACATTTTTTAAAATCTGACACAGCATCCGATGGAAAGTAATGAGTGTGTTAGTATGACCTGAAGCATTTGTTTAGTCTTGATCTGGTCTGGGTTTCTGAATGCACACAGCCAAAGAGCTCAGAGATTCATGAGCAGCTCACAATACAGCCAGGCCCCGAGAACTGGAAGTGGGCTTTGGAGTGTCTGGGCCTCCAACACCGATTCTACCACCATAGCTGTGCTATTTATTAATGAGAAAGGGCAGGGAGAGATAAGTGTATATGTGTGTGTGTGTGTGTGTGTGTGTGTGTGTGTGTGTGTGTGTGTGTGTGTGTGTGTGTGTGTGTGTGTGTGTGTGTGTGTGTATGGCATAGTCTAAGGGACAGCCAGAGGCAGAGTGAATAGATGAAAAGGTTTCAGAGTGAGACTCCTAAAACCACACACACACACACACACACACACACACACACACACACACACACACACACACACACACACGCTTTGTTCTCTGCTTCAAAGGCCAAAGCTCACTCACAGGGACCAAATCCACTAACAATAAAGGGAAGAAAATAGATAAAAACTGTTTTGAAAATGAAAAAGCGGAGGAAAGGTTTAGCTGCAAGCTAAAAGCAGTCTTTACCGGAAGCAGATGCAGAGTCACGGACTGCTTTGGGAGCTTATCCATGGCTTCACATAGGTTCTGCCTCAGACACTGCCTGCCTTTATTGAACCTTTGTTTGCTGTGTATTTGAATTAGCAGCATTTAAAATACTCATTATGGATAATCCATGCTTAACATACACAAAACTTAACAATGGACTTCTACACTAAATGCCTTCACTAGGTCTGTTTTCAACTGAATTCCAGATATTGGAGGACCTAATGCCACTGCAAAGCACACACCTGCTTTGTATTTGTCTTAACACTTGGGGGATGTGGTAGCTTAGTGGTTAAAGTGTTGGGCTACTGATCGGCAGGTTGTGAGTTCAAGTCCTAGATCCACCAAGCCGCCACTGCTGGGCCCCTGAGCAAGGCCCTTAAATTGCTCAGTTGTATGAAAATGTAAGCTGCTCTGAATAAGGGCGTCTGCTAAATGGCAAAAATGTAGCACTTAAAAAACGCTGTAAAGACATTTGCTTTGTTGCAGATATTGTAGGTGATGTAAACACACACACATTGCACATACATACAAGCGCAGTTGAATTCTCAAATCTGATTGGTCAGCTAGAGTGTGTGTTCTTTTTGTTTCTATTAAAGCTCTAATACATGTACGGCTCATGTACAGGGTTTTGTACAGTTGGTACATAGGTTAAGTCTAATAATAGACAAATTTTCAACAAACATCTAGTTTTAGTTAACAACTCAGAGCAGACCTTAACCTGAGGTCAGGATCAAACCAGGGAGCAGTGGGGTATGATGCTAATTAAATCGCATAACCATCTTCCACAACTTCACATGACCTAACATCTGACTTTAAATCTGGTCTAATTCAGGAAGCACAATATTAAACTGTTATAAACATTAAACTCGCCACAACAGCCGTAACACCTGTCAGTTATAAAATGTAAAACACACATATTATCTGTGCATTCTACTATAAAATGTGATTTCTTGTTCTCTTACTGTGACGATGACGGTGACTCTTTTCATCCAAATGCTACATGGTGTGTTCATATTTTAAGCAAAAATGTACAAGTTCATTAAAGTCCGTCAGGACGAATGTAGCTTCTTGGATCATGTGGATGAGAAGTTGGACAAGATGCTTCCCAATAGTTTCTGACCCACAGAAAATGATCAGAAAAGCAAAACGTTTCCTTAAGCTAAAGGGCGGGTTCCTATAATGTTCTTGGGTTTGTAAAAATGTCAGAAAGAGGATTTTACCTTACTGGTGCTCCTCTGCTTTGGGCAGGTTTGAGGAGGACAGTAACGGTGCTGTCAGTCTGGTTCAGAGACGTCTCCTGATCGTATGTAGGCATAGAAGGAGCTATACAGACACGGAGAGAGAAAGAAAGAGAGACAGACAGGCAGACATACAGATGGAGAGAGAAAAAGACCGACAGACGAAGAGAGAGAGAGACAGACAGAAAGAGAGAGACAGAAAGACAGATGAGAGAGAGATAGAGAGAGAGCGACAGACAGACCGAAAGAAAGAAAGAAAGAAAGAAAGAAAGAAAGAAAGAAAGAAAGAAAGAAAAACCAAATAGAGAGAGTGACAGACAGACAGATGGAGAGAGAGACAAACAGAGAGAGAGACAGACAGATGAAGAGAGACAGACACACACAGATGGTGAGAGACAAAGACAGAGAGAGAGACAGACACACACACAGATGGAGAGAGAGAGAGAGAAACAGACCGAGAGAGACAGACAGACAGACAGATAGAGAGAGAGACAGAGAGCGAGAGAGAGAGAGAGAGAGAGAGAGAGAGAGAGAGAGAGAGAGAGAGAGAGAGAGAGAGAGAGTAAGGGCAATGGAGCAGACAGCAACTTTTTATCTTAGATACCAAAGCTCTAACAATAGCGCTGCTAAACTCCAGGTAGAGAAATCACTCTACATCGTCCTGCCTTTGAGCTGCTCATATGTTCTGTATAGATAAAGCACAAACTGGTAGATAAAGAAACAAACAGACAGACATTTTGGCAAACAACTAGAAAGTAAAAGTAGCTGTACTGCGCAGCACACTACATCCCTAAAACAAATAATCAGGTTCAAATATAAAACGTGAGCATTCATTTGTTAAGAAAATTAAGCAATTTAGCGTTTTTCCCCACAACAACAGCTGGACAAGTTGATGTGTTGTTATTTCTTTGAGTGTTATTATGTTCTGATGATGGTGAAGTAAATTCTCCCTCTCATACACACCTGAGATCTTGGTGGTGGCCTGAGTGATGGCTGGGGGACCGTAGCCTTTAGCCGTGCTGGCTCTCAGGGTGAAGGAGTACGTCGAGCCCGGATAGAGACCCAGGAACACGTGACTGGTTTCGTTTCCCAGTTTGATCACTTTACCACTCTGGTTGGAGAGGTCCAGCACCGGGTCGAATGAACTCACAGCTTTATAGGAGATCTGAGGACGTAGCGAGGGAATGTTCATGAACTTCTTAAGGTTTGAAAAAATAATACAGCTAACAAGGAAATCCTAAAATCCAGAGAGAAAGAAGAAAGACTACAAAAAATCTAGAATATTCCAGTAGATAGGAAGGATCCACAACAGCATAAATGGCATTAATATTTAAGTCAAATGAAATCATGTAGGAAAATTGTTCCAGAGATTTTTGGATTGATGTGCAACAAGCTGAGTATTTAATGCTGCCTTCAAAAACCTGGAACTCGGAATTTTCGACTCAGAAAAATCCAAGAAAGTGACGTCTGATCAACATGGCTGCGCACAGCATCAACAATAAACAAAGCAGCACTTTTAATGAGTGATACTGTACAGAATAGAAGAATATAAGTGTTATAACTCGTAGTTGTTTACAGATTTGGGCCAACACTCATCGTATGACATCATCATGACATCGTATCACACTACACATCCAGTTAAAGCAAACATGTGAGTACTCCTAGGAAGAATCCTGTGTTTGCAATTTCAACAATTCAAGTAGGAAAAAAACACAAAAAACTCCACGAGTTGGATGGCATAATTCTAAAGTTCTGAATTTCCAGCACCTAGTTTACTTTCTATAATAGTGGCAAAATGAACAAAAAAAAAAACTAAAAAAAATTAACCAAAAAAAATTTAACAAAAAAAGAAGAAAATGCTACAAAATTTTCTAAAAAATAATTTCTTATTA
>JAUCMX010000022.1:6458758-6468758 GCA_033459395.1 Hemibagrus guttatus | reverse complement strand
GGTGTTCAGTTAATGACTGGTAAATCATTATTATCACACCGATAACAAATATATATTTAATATAAATGTAATATTGTGTCTTTACATTATATTAAACAATATAGCAGTTAGTTACAGTTCCTTAAATAGATTCTTAGAGGGGACTATATTTAGTAGAACTTTAATTGAGTAGTATCACTGTGTGTATCACTCCGCCAAAATGGCTAGTAGTGATGGGAAGTTCGGATCATTTTAGTGACTCGGATCTTTGAATCTCGTTCAACAAAATGAACTAATCTTTTTCCGAATCATCTCGTTCATTTCAGCAGAATATTTCATTGATGTTTCCGCCACAGACTGCATATCCTAAGCCTCTGAGGCTGTCACGTAATGAACGAACAAACGACTCGGGAGATGAACTATCAAGTTTCCCGCACACGACCGATAGGATGTTGCGCATACGCGGTCAATACAAAATGAACGAATCACTCTCTGAGATGACTCGTTGTTCCAGAGTCACATTAAGTGTGTGTGCCCTGCGATGGGTTGGCCCTCTGTCCAGGGTGTATCCTGCCTTGATGCCCGTGACCCGAGAATAGATTGGATAAGCGGTAGACAATGAATGAATGTTCCTATATGTCTGATCTCAAATGATGCTTCTTTTTATTCATCCTATTAATAACCTACAAATGATTAGACAAATCCACAGCAAGTGATGATACAATGAAGGGATCGAGGAGCAAGAGATTAAAGGAAAAACTTTGCGAAAGTGGCAACAGGGAAAAGAAGAAGAAGAAGAAAACACCTTCACGTCGGAGTTTACTCACGCCGAGCGGCATTTCATCATTTATTCACACCGCCAATAAGCTTGCGTGGAAAAAAAATGACATTTAGAAAGGTCATGGGTACAGAGGAAAGAGCTGAGCAGGCAGATTCAGACCCCCACCCGCCCGCTCGCATCACGCGTTCATTGGCCTTGTGGCCCTGAGGAGCTGATCTCGGGGAACGGGCGCGCTTGCTGACACGAGCCCTCACATCTCAGCTGCCAGCTCTCAAGGTGGAGATCGGCTCTATCAATAAATAATAGTGGCCGTGATGGATTAACGCAATGCAGAGCCAAAACTTTTGAGCCATTAATGCTGCTTCTTATGGCCAATTTTTTGTGTGTGTGTGTGTGTGTGTGTGTGTGTGTGTGTGTGTGCATGTGCATGGTGGAGAGCTTAATAACATTCATATGGATATTTAAAATATATTTGCTTCTTTAAAAACTGCTATTTCCGAAAAAAAAGCATTGATTTTTTTTTTTCAGATGTTTTACAGACGGGGAAGAAGAAGCGTAGCTGCGGCGCCTTTGAAATATTTTCCTTTTTGCATCTGAATCAAGTGTGACTTTAAAAGCTATTGATTTCTAGAACAATCTCCTGAGTACACGCAGTCTGAATTCACACGTGGCTTAAGAAAATGATCCGCGTGTGCAATCGTGTCGCACTGTGCGCAAGATCATTCTTGCTTTCTTATTTCCTGATGTTCCGCCTATATCGACGTGTATTATTTTGTCGAAAGCAACAAAAAAAGAGATAAGAAAACAGTAATCCAACACAACAGCATCTAAAATGACTGTGAAGCAGATTTCAAATGGTCTCTTTAAAGACAACTAGAGGCGAGTAGTAGTTTCATGGTGTGCCGCCATTGAGAGGCTCCAATCGCCGCAAAAACAAATTTTCCTTGAACGTTTTCAATTGAGACACCAGAGAAAAGAGAATGAGGTATACAAGAGGGGAGGAGGAGAGAAGGTGGAGGGAGAGTGAAAGAGAGAGAGAGAGAGAGAGTGAGAGAGAGATGGAGAGAGTGTGAGAGTGAAAGAAAGAGAGATGGAGAGAGAAAGAGAGGGGGGAGAGACAGACAGACAGATGGAGAGAGACAGATGGGGAGAAAGAGATAGACAGAGAGAGAGAGATGGAGAGACAGACAAATAGATGGACAGAGACAGACAGAGTGAGAGAGAGAGACAGACGGGAAGAGAGAGAGACAGGCAGAGAGAGAGACAGATGGTGAGAGAGAGACAGAGAGAGACAAAGACAGAAGGAGAGAGGCAGACAAGTAGATGGACAGAGACAGACAGTGAGAGAGAGAGAGAGAGAGAGAGAGAGACAGACAGACAAAGAGAAAGAGACAGGCAGAGAGAGTGAGAGAGAGAGAGAGAGAGAGACAGATAGAGGGAGAAAGAGAGAAAGAGGGACAGAGAGAGGGAGAAAGAGAGAGAGAGAAAGAGAGAGCGAGAAAGAGGAAAAGAGAGGGAGGAAAAACAGACCCCCCATGTGTGGAATGGGAGCGTTTCAGGAGAGCCATCCAGAAAATAGAAGTTTTAAGCGTGTCCATTTGCGGAACTATCAGCTGACCGCACTGAGTAGGCCAGAGGTGGTGGTGAGGGGAGCGCACCGCCGGCCAGGCACACAAATCACATTACACCAGCTCCACACACTCTCTAATGCACTAAAGTGTGCATCTGAGCCATGGGCCAGGGAGAGAGAGAGAGTGACAGAGAGAGTTTTAACATTCTCTTATTCTAAACTTTATGTAGTCAAATGCACTTAATGGATTAGGAACACTTCTTTCATGCTTATTTTATGCCATTTGCAAAGATTATTTCCCCATTACGGAGAGTGAAAAGTGTTACATTATATTCCCTGACTGTATCAAACCCCAAGGTTTTCCGGCAATATGTGCACTTTTAGCAGTCGTTTAATGAGAGGGAGAAAGGGAGAGAGAGGGTGAGGGAGGGCATGAAAGGGAAAAAGTGTGTCATCATGCACACAATACACTGAGTGTCAACTTCACTGAGATATTTAGTGTGTTGATAAATGTGTGGAGGTCTGGGAAAACCAATCAGATGTTGCTATGGCACAATTCTGGCAAACACCTAACAAAAAATAAATAAACGTTTTCTACCTGTAACATACAGTGATCAGGCATAACATTATGACCACCTGCTTAATATTGTGTTGGTCCCCCTTTTGCTGCCAAAACAGCCCTGACCCGTCATGCACTGTGTATTCTGACACCTTTCTATCAGAACCAGCATTAACTTCTTCAGCAATCTGAGCAACAGTAGCTCGTCTGTTGGATCGGATCACACGGGCCAGCCTTCGCTCCCCATGTGCATCAATGAGGCTTGGCCGCCCATGACCCTGTCGCCGGTTCACCACTGTTCCTTCCCTGGACCACTTTTGATAGATACTGACCACTGCATAGATACGGAACACCGCACAAGAGCTGCAGTTTTGGAGATGCTCTGATCCAGTCGTCTAGCCATCACAATTTGACCCTTTTGGTCAAACTCGCTCAAATCCTTACGCTTGCCTCACTTCACCGGTGTACATTCTAGATACAAAAAAAAAGCAGGCAAAAATCACAATGGCCAAAAATAAGCTGAAAGTTAACTCCCAGAGGTCAAAAAATGGAATTTGCACCTGTTCTGTTGTGTCCATGTTCAGCTTTGAATTTCTCTCTCATGTCACACTCCATAGTGGTGGTTAAGGGCTCACATTACAGTAGACACTCAGTGCTTTAAGAATCTGTAGTTTTTCCATATGTTTTTCTGGCATACTGGGAGCAAAAGTTTCATAGAAATGTTCCAAAAAAAAAACCCCACGTAAACGTCTGTGTACGGTTATCCCACGGAGTTATCCAACAGTGTCCTGACTAATTTTATACCAGACTTGGGGCGATATAATAATTTATTTGTTTATTGTAGATCAATCTTAAGACTTGAGAAAGAGGAAACAGGCTTGAAATAACTCAAAGTGGGCTTTTATTCTGTACTTTCACTTTTCAGCACCTCTATTTTCTCACTCACACACACACACACACACACACACACACACACACACACACACACACACACACACACACACACACACAGAGCTCTGTTCTCGTCTCTCCCTCTTTTATCCCTGCTGCAGCTCGCTGTAACAGAGAACAGTCATTAACACAATCTGGCACAGGTGTGTGATCTTCACCCCTCACTTTCCTCAGCTCCGCCTTCCATTCACAAACTCGGCTTTCCGACCACACCCCCGTTTCCACATTTATGCTGACTGAAAGTCGATTTCCGTTCTGGCGGATGAAATGAACGCTAGTGTACTGGTAAAAAAGGGTCAAAGGACAAAACAGAGGGCTCAGGGATGGATTACACGAATAAACACACAAGTTGTACATGAGACAACTTTGAATGAGGAAGTGATTGAACTGTGTGAAGCAAAAGTAGGCGGTGTTAAAAATTCTCTTCAGAATATAGCTCAAGCATGTTCCAGAAGTCGCTAGAAGTCACTTCCTCATAGTCATAGACTCATTTGCATATGCATGCATTCATCATGGTCACTGGTATGCAAAATTACAAAATAGGGTACATGAAAAAGGAGGATTTTGACATAATATTGTAGTTTCATTTGAATAGAAATGACCAAGTCATCTTTGGTCAATGGCACCACAATCTAAACCTTTAGAATCTATACTGTCACGAACGCAGGCTTCTGCTAGTATGGAGTGGCATTGTCAGGTGCGTCCTTGACAAAAACAGCACTTTCACGCTCTACACAAGGCAGTGGACAAAAAATTTGAAAATGCTGACATGACCTAATAAAAGATGCTAATAGGCCGACTTTTGGTCAGCAGAAGTGTCTGAATGACTCAGCGATTATTTCCCCATGGATGTGAGCAGGAACAGAGATCAGTGGAGTGAAGAGTGAAGAGACAGTAATGATCCTGATAACGCTAAAAACGAAAGCGAGAACTTACTTCCTATTGTAGAATTATAATTCTTGAACATTTTGGCAGTAATGTTGTTTTTCCATGAGTAGATGAGTAGGTTGTAAATGTTGAAATAGGCACAGAGTCTTTCAGGAAAAGTGGAATGAAACCTTCTGATTGTTCCTTATTACCTTGGGGGGAGTTTAAACTGCATGTTATTAAGATAAGTGCAACGGAGAAACATATTTCAGTTCAGGAGTAGAAAGTGTAGAAAATGTCCTTATCTGACTATGGGAAATCCAGGTTAATGGTTCCAGGTTGTACTACAAATGGTGTCGTTATTGCAAGGTCTTTGTATCAAGTTGGTAGAAAATACAAATAGAAGTTATGACCTCAAGGTCTGTTTAGGCCGGGTTTCATCTTTGAATGTGCATTGGCAAAACACTCATAAAAAGTGAGAACGATAGTGTGCACGTGAGAGAGAGAGAGAGTTCATGAAGAGTGCTACACTGTAAAGTTGGTGGAGCAGAGAGTCTCTTTATACGCTGCCTGAGCAGAGGCATGAGAACTCTTTCCTCAGTGAAATCATCGTCCCGCACATAGCCGACTCTTCGCTCCTGGGTGACCGCAGCAGCAATGAGTTCTGCATCATTAAACCAACATATGAAGTTACAACGATCTGTGAATGGGGACATTTTCTAGAATATTAACGCAGTAGCTTTACAGGGCAACTGAAACTTTATTTAATTAACACAGCGCTGTAATTTATGGCCTTGTGCTCTGTTTTACTGCTGCGGTCAATCTGTCATTAGGAGCGCAAGTGACACGGGCTGATTATCGAATTAAAATACACTCGGAAATCAGAGTATCTTTATTTTTCACATTGACACACAAGCCACGGTCGTCAAGTTCGTTTTGACTGAAAATATTCTTGTTTGGCCAAAGAGACGTGCGAAAGCCTAAACGCTCAGTTTAAGCATCCTGTATATGTTAGGGTTGACTTTTTATTAGATTTAAATTCAAGACTTTGCAAGTAAGGCTGCAGTTTTCTTTTGAGTTTTGTATTATTTCTTGAGTGCTGCTAGGAAAGTAGTAAAGAAAGTAAAGGAAAACATGATATGCTCACTATAACTGGGATCAGAAAAAGAAAAAGTGTTATCGTGCCATCTCTAAAATATATTTTGTATAAATAAATCATCTTGTCTCATGACCACCTGCTTAATATTGTGTTGGTCCCCCTATTGCTGCCAAAACAGCCCTGACCCGTTATGCCCTGTGAATTCTGACACCCGGTCAACGGTTCAACACTGTTCATTCCTTGGACCACTTTTGATAGATACTGACCACGGCAGACCGGGAACACCCCACAAGAGCTGCAGTTTTGGAGATGCTCTGATCCAGTGGTCTAGCCATCACAATTTGGCCCTTGTCAAACTCGCTCAAATCCTTACGTTTGCCCATTTTTCCTGCTTCTAACACATCAACTTTGAGGACAAAATGTTCACTTGCTGCCTATATATCCCACCCACTAACAGGTGCCATGATGAGGAGATCATCAGTGTTATTCACTTCACCTGGCAGTGCTCATAATGTTACGCCTGATCGGTGTATCTCTTTAATATGTAACTGTATGAATTTACTTCCACAAACAAACTCAATAATAAACGAGACCTTATTTCTTCTTAAAAACCTTCTGCATGTCCACTTGGATGCTTTAATTGCGCCAACATGGCAACCCGGGTCATTTGACTACATCATATAGGAGTTGCAGCTGACTAGAAGAAAAACGAGAGAATTTAAATACACACTTTGTTGTGACAGATTATTCTGTACACAGCGGCCTTTTCATTAAAGGAAACCGGTTGGGAACGTAATGGCATATCAGCCGAATTAATTCTCACCGCGCTGTTTACTTGTTCTAACTCAAGGGCCTTGATTGAAAAAGTACTTCATTAATTACAGATTTTCTACGTGGTCATTAACATGCGTTTTCTTTTTTCTGGTTGTTTTATTTTTTATTTTTTGATGGCTTTCTACGGCTGACCATTTCCACCATTTCACAGTGAATTTTAAAGCGTGGGCCTCAAGCTGAGTGAATTTAGCGGGCGCCCTAAGGTGCATTGTGATGAGCTGCAGCCACAGTAAACCGAACGTTAATGTCAGACTCCGAGCGAGCGCTTTGTGTGGAGTTGAATTTTATGCCGATGTACGCCTGGTCCTGTGTGCTACTCTTACACTAAACTTTCATTTTCCAGATTATTTATTTATTTATTTATTTATTTATTTATTTATTCATTCATTCACCTATGGTAGTTTTGGTCACTGATATTTTGCTACGTTTCTTACATGATATTTCTTATATAGCCTGAAAACCATAAAAAATTAACACTCTCCTTGAGGGGCATGGGTGGCTTAGTGGTTAGCCTCACAACTCCAGGGTTGGGGGTTCGATTCCCGCCTCCGCGATGTGTGTGTGGAGTTTGCATGTTCTCCCCGTGCCTCGGGGGTTTCCTCCGGGTGCTCCGGTTTCCTCCCCCGGTCCAAAGACATGCATTGTAGGTTGATTGGCATCTCTAAATTGTCCGTAGTGTGTGAGTGAATGAGAGTGTGTGTGTGCCCTGTGATGGGTTGGCACTCCGTCCAGGGTGTATCCTGCCTTGATGCCCAATGACGCCTGAGATAGGCACAGGCTCCCCGTGACCCGAGAATAGATCGGATAAGCGGTAGACAATGAATGAATGACTTTCCTTGACTCTTTACCAGTACACTCATGAAGGCATTACAGAAGCTGTAGTATAAAGTGCACTGTTAATGCTATTTAAGATTTTAGGACACAATCCTTGTTTGATGTTATATGTAGACAATCAATACATTTAAAAAAATGTATTTTTAATGTTAATATCCATTTCTAAAAATGTTTTATATGTTTAAAAATGAAACATGGAGCAGCACACACAGCTTTAAATCGTTAGCCAGAAAGTTGATAAAATGTGTTTTTAAAGACTTTGGTGAATTTTGGCCTAGGAGTGGCTGATAATAAAAGAAAATAAATAAAAAATATTAAATAAAATAAATAAAATAGGATAAAATATCATATCCTGATTCTTGAAAACATTTCTGTGAAACACAATATGTATCACAATCTATAGATTTGCTAGCATTCCCAGCATTACAGTGGTGTTTAACAAAAAATAAATAAAAAACAATTAAAAAAATCAGTTTGTGCTTTATTTAAAATCTAAAAAAATTCTGAATTTTTTTTCTAAAATAAATGGAGAAATATGTAATAATATGTAGTTTTTTTTAATTGAATGATTTTTTTTTTACCATTTAATGTTTTTTTTTTTGTTTTCTTTTTTACAATTTTAAAGAGTGACTAAAAAAAATATAAAACATTTGTAATTAAAAAGCTTATGCTATCCATAATATCACATAATTTAACACACTAGTGATTATAATATCTTCATATCGTCCCACCCATAAATGATTTATTTTTCCAAAGCACATTAATATTATAACTCTCTAATATTCTCTCACAGACTTTTTATGAACTCTCAAACCACACACACACACACACACACACACACACACACACACACACACACACACACACACACACACACACACTGTGTGATCTACAGAAGGAGAGAGACTTGGTGTGACACTTCCTATTTGCATTTGTGAGAAAGCTCCTCTCCTCCTCCTGTTCAAAGCAGGTCAAGGTCGGTTTTGAAGACGAGAGACGCTCTGACCCTCCGCTCCTCTACTCCCTCTCTGCTGTCGATGGAGAGATACGGCAGAAGAGAGAAAGGCTGAGATGCTAAGATATTCTGTTTAAGATGATGCTACAGTGACTGATAACACACCAGTGGCTCTGGAGACCACGCAGCCGTCCCGATGCTCTGAGATGCCATGAAGCCGTCTAATATGCATTTATGCACCTTTTTTTTAAAAAAACAACACATAAATGAAAATAAAAAGAGAGTGAAACTCGCTGGGGAGATGAAACCCACAGAAATGATTGGAAAATGTTTGCCTTTGAACACAGTAACAAAATTATATACAAATGATACTGAGCTGGAAAATAGCTGGCAGAAATCTGATTATTTGCAAAGCAGACATACCAATAAACTCCATATTTGGAGAGTAAAGTAATTGTGGTTAACAAGCGGGTTGCTTAACACACACACACACACACACACACACACACACACACACGCTGGACGTCTAGATTGGTATTCCTATCACTGCCCCTGGCCTGAAGATGTAATTGAATAATTCCAATTTGACATTTAGATAGAACTATTAGTGAGGTTTTTATCATTACAGCGTGACATTTAAATAATGATTTCTAATTATCTCCACATTATCAGCTCCTGTTAATTCTAATGGTTTGCCCGTCTTATCTTTATCATGCAAATAGATAACATGATTATACAAACGGGAGAGAGAGGGAGAGAGAGAGAGAGGGAGAGAGAGAAAGAGAGAGGAAAGGAAAAGGAAAGGAAAGGACAGGACAGGACAGGACAGGACAGGACAGGAGAGGAGAGGAGAGGAGAGGAGAGGAGAGGAGAGGAGAGGAAGAGAAGAGAAGAGAAGAGAAGAGAAGAGAAGAGAAGAGAAGAGAAGAGAAGAGAAGAGAAGGGAAAACAAAAGAAAAAGAAAGGAAAGGAAAGAAAGAGGAGAGGAGAAGAGAGGAGAGGAGGGTAAGGAAATGAAAGGAGAGGAAAGGAAAGGAAAGGCCTTTTCCCTTTTCCCTTTTCCCCCATTTCCTTCCCTTCCCTTCCCTTCTGTGGAGGAGAGGAGAGGAGAGGAGAAGAGAGAAGAGAAAAAAGAAAGAGAAGAGAAGAGAAGAGAAGAGAAGAGAAGAGAAGAGAAAAAGAAAGAGAAGAGAAGAGAAAAAAAAAAAAAAAAAAACAAGAAGAAACGAGAAGAGAAGAGATGGAAAAAAAAAGAAAAAGAAAGGAAAGAAGGAAAAGGAAAGAGAGTCCGAATATCTTTACACTATCAGTGTACAGCAGTACAAGCTCAGGGAGTATGGACTAGGCACAAGTCTAAAAATCCAGACAGATGAGACTGTGTGGTCACTCAGGAGAGAAGAGGAAGTCAAAGTCGGGAAAAGGAGAACGACTGGGAAGTAACGGAAGACATTAAATGAGGTGGGGGGGGGGGGGGGGGGGGGGGTAGTGCTCACCACCAAAAGCGAGAGCATGGAGACATTAGTCCTGGATGAAAGGGAACAAATTGGGCATGTCTACTGCAGACACACTTG
>JAUCMX010000022.1:6446258-6453758 GCA_033459395.1 Hemibagrus guttatus | reverse complement strand
CCTCCTGGCAACCCTTGACCTCCCGGAGCAACGTAATATGTTAGTCTGACAAATTAGATAGAGCCTGGTGTTCTGTCAAGCATCTGATGAGCATGAAGCAAGACTTCGCTCAGATGAGTTAGGAGCTTCAGGGAGCGCAGCTGATTTATTTCCCCCTTAAACGTGTTTATATTGAGCAGCTAAGGAGTCAATCTCATTAAATGAAATGGGGTTTTTAGAGATTATTTTTCCCCTTGGATAAATACACAGAAAGTTTTCAGATGGCGTGTGATGTATCGATGCTACTATCGAAAGAGAGGTGAGCGGAAAGGACGAAAGGTGACCGGTGCGAGACACCAAAAAAAAAACTGCTCGCTCGGGGTGTAGGAGCGCTCTTCTATCTTCTAAGCTCTTCTAGTTTATTTGCTGCAGTTTATTTAGTTTACATACACAGCTTTATTCGTTTTCATGTTTAGAATTCTCGAAATGGCATCAGGCTTCAAGCGTGAACGTCTGGTACAAACGCTTTGCTCAAACGTAGACACTGTAAAGCCGTAGAAAAAGAGTGGATCTCCTAAACAAGATGTTCAGAACACCATGAGGAAGCTCAGCATGGCGGAAATGACAGCTCATAGATTATGAGGGGACTGATTAAGTGAAAGATAATGTTTCAGCAGCCCGCTAAGTGTCAAAAAGTACAGCATTTTCCCTGCATCAAACTCCAAAAAAATGTCGAGAATCATCCAGGAGCAAATTCATCATCATTAGCGAGAGGCTTGTCGGCTCCCAGTCAGCCCCCCGTTCCAGATGATGAAGAATTTGGGCTGAAATCAAGAAGAAAAAGCACAACATATAGCTGCTCGCTCTGGAGATGCGTGACTTAATAAATGGAACGAGCCGGTGTTTACTTGTGTTTAACAGCTGAGGGTGCAATCTGATGTCTGAGTTATTTAATCCAAGGATCTTGGGGGAGAGAAAAGAAAAGAAAAGAAGAGAAGAGAAGAGAAGAGAAGAGAAGAGAAGAGAAAAGAAGAGAAGAGAAGAGAAGAGAAGAGAAAGAAAAAAAAATGAAAGCAAAGAAGAAAAGCATGAACATGATGCAAAAAAAGTCAAGAGAAGCCTTGAAGGAAGAAAGAAAGAAAGAAAGAAAGAAAGAAAGAAAGAAAGAAAGAAAGAAAGAAAGAAAGAAAGAAAGAAAGAAAAAAAAAAGAAAAGGGGAAAAAGGGAAAGGGGAAAGGGAAAAGGGGAAAGGGGAAAGGGGGGGAAAAGAATGAAAAAGGAGAGCAAAGAAGCAATGCATGAACATGATGTAAAACATTGTCAAGAGAAGCCACAGAAAGAGGGATGAAAAAGGGGGGGAAAAAAAAAAAAACAGCAAAAAGCAAGACATGGAAGGAAAAAAAGAAAGAAAGAAAGAAAGAAAGAAAAAAGGGAAAAAAAGAAAGAAAGAAAGAAAGAAAAAAAAAAGGAAAAAAAAAAGGGGGAAAGGGGGAAAAGAAAAGAAAGAAAAAAAAGAAAAAAAAGAAAGAAAGAAAGAAAAGAAAGAAAGAAAGAAAGAAAAAAAAAGAAAGAAAAAAAGAAAAGAAAAAGAAAAAGTTTGAAAAAAAAGAAAGGAAAAAAAGGAAAAAAAGGAAAAAAAGGAAAAAAAGGAAAAAAAGGAAAAAAAGGAAAAAAAGGAAAAAAAAGGAAATTTTGGAAAGGATGGATGGATGGATGGAAGGAAGAGAAGAGAAGAGAAAGAAGAGAAGAGAAGAGAAGAGAAGAGAAAGAAGAGAAAAGAAGGAAAAAAAAAGGAAAGGAAAAAAAGGAAAAAAGAGAAGAGAAAAAGAAAGGAAAAGAAGAAAAGAAAGGGAAAGAGAAAAAGGAAAAAGAAGGAAAAAAAAGGAAAAGGGGAAAAAAAGAAAGAAAGAAAAAGAAAGAAAGAAAGGAAAAAAAAAGGGAAAAAAAGGGAAAGAAAGAAAGAAAGAAAGAAAGAAAAAAGAAAAAAAAGGGAAAAAAAGAAAAAAGGATGGAGGAAAAAAAATGGGGAAAAAAAGAAAAAAAAAGAAGGAAAAAAAAGAAAAAAAGAAAAAAAGAAAAAAAGAAAAAAAGAAAAAAAGAAAAAAAGAAAAAGAAAAAAAGAAAAAAAGAAAAAAAGAAAAAAAGAAAAAAAGAAAAAAGGGAAAAAAAAAGAAAAAGAAAGGGAAAGGAAAAGGAAAAGGAAAAGGAAAAGGAAAGGGGAAGGGGGGGAAGGGGGGGAAAGAGAAAAGAAGAGAAGGGAAGAGAAGAGAAGAGAAGAGAAGAGAAGAGAAGAGAAGAGAAAGAAGAGAAAAGGGAAAAGAAAGGAAAAAAAAAAGAAAAAAAGGAAAAAGAGAAGAGAAGAGAAAGAAAAAGAGAAGAGAAGAGAAGGAAAAAAAAAGAAAAAGAAAGGAAAAGGAAAAAAAAGGAAAAAAAAAGGAAAAAAAGGGGAAAGGGGAAAGGAAAAAGAGAAGAGAAGAGAAGAGAAGAGAAGAGAAGAGAAGAGAAGAGAAGAGAAGAGAAGAAGAGAGGAAGAAAAAGGGGAGGGGAAAAGAGGAGATATGACATTGAGAAACACAATAGGTTTTCCCACCTTGGCAGGATAAACAGGTGCCTTTGCTTCTTTCCTTTCTCTCTTTTCAGTCCAGTAACCTTGCTGATTTGTACCAAACTCAATCTCTCTCTTTCTCTCTCTAACAACAGAACGCAAAATTGCCCACTAATTCAGTGCGGCTCAGTGTGAGAAGCCTTCAGATGGTGTCCTCGGGAACAAAGATTAAACCCTAGAGGACGAGTAGCAGGCTGGAGCACGATGCCAGTGCAGAGGTGTGTGAATGAGAGAGCAGGCTGGCCTGCAGCTATTCATACTGCAACAACATAACAATACCACTATCACTGACCAGTTAATGTCACCTCAACCCCAACCCTCTACCCCAAACCCCCCCCCCCAAGAGCTGAAGCTTGAGGACAAAGTGAAAAGAAGGATGCAATATTTATGCATGTGTTTTCGGTTTGTAAAAGCTTGTGCCCCCCACACACACACACACACACACACACACACACACACACACACCCCACACACACTGCATCTAAATGGAAAATACTAGCAGGTGAGTACTTAGGACAGAGAGAGGGGAGAGAGAGAGAGAGAGGGAGAGAGAGAGAGAGAGAGAGAGAGAGAGAGAGAGAGAGAGAGAGATGTCCTCGTCGCACACCTGTGTGTATTTACAGATGACCTTGCTAAGTGGTGTTGTAATCAATGTCAGTGCTGCATGGCATGCAAATATTGAATATCTTTCAAGATGCAGACAGGAGAAGAGAGAGAGAGAGAGAGAGAGAGAGAGAGAGAGAGAGAGAGAGAGAGAGGCACACACACTGAAAGCAAAGACAATGGTCATGAAATTAGACTTACAGATGAGCTTTTTACAGCCCGCTTAAACACCCCTCACTCACATGCGAGTCTACACACCTTCTAAACTAAATTAATGTCCAGGCATCAGACACCACAGAAGTTGATTCTTTAAAGGGGTTCCCAAAAAAAAAATAAATCAAAAACTCTTGATGATCTTAACAAGAAATTCTGTTTTTTATTCCCTTTCTTGTACAAATAACCCCGAAATGCAGAACATTCATTCATTCATTGTCTACCGCTTATCCGATCTATTCTCGGGTCACGGGGAGCCTGTGCCTATCTCAGGCGTCATTGGGCATCAAGGCAGGATACACCCTGGATGAAGTGCCAACCCATCACAGGGGACACACACACTCTCATTCACTCATGCAATCACACATAATGGACAATTTAGAGATGCCAATCAACCTACCATGCATGTCTTTGGACCGGGGGGGGAAACCGGAGTACCCGGAGAAAAAACCCCCAAAGGGACGGCGAGAAAAATGCAAACTCCACACACACACACGGCGGGGGACGGGAAAACGAACCCCCAACCCCCGGCGGTGTGAGGCATTAGTGCTAACCACCAAGCCACCGGGGCCCCCCGAAATGCAGAACATATAAAATAAAATATAAATAGTAAATAAATAAAATATTAAAAAGAATATAACATAAATAAATAAATATGTATTATGTGTGGGGCATGGTAGCTTAGTGGTTAGTGTTGGACTACCGATCAGAAGGTTGTGAGTTCTAATCCCAGATCCACCAACCTGCCAATGGGTCCCTCAACAAGGCCCTTGAACCTCAATTACTCAGTTGTAGGAAATTTCAGTTGCTCTGAGTAAGGGTGTCTGCCAAATGTCATAAATGTATTAAGTAACAGAGAAAAAATTCAGGTTTGGTAGACACTTCTATCTCGATTCATAGACACTTTAGTATAGGGGCCTTGTAGGTCCTGGAGAATATGTACTCACAGAAAAACATTCAAATGTTGAACTTATTTAACCACTAGAGACCTTGAAATAAATAAATAAATAAATAAATAAAAAAAAAACACCTTTAAATCATGTTATTCAATACCTTTTAAAAATGATCAAGTAACTAAAGTAAAGCTCAGCTTGTAGCTATTAAAGAAGGCGGGAAGTCTGAGAGCTAAAGGGGGTTTAAAATTTAGCGATGTGGGTTTTGTTAGATTTTATGTCGCTCTGTGTGAGAAATAAGTAGTTCAACACTGTCCTTGTTTCAGTTCTGGCACATGGAGCAACGCCAAGCTTGCTCCTGAACTAGAACATACTGAGTCTCTGGAATAGATCGATTTCTTTCTGTTGTGAAAAGGTACACACACTCCTCAAGCAGACCGGGAGGTATATACATATCTTTGTGTGGAATCATTCAGAAAGAAGCTAGTGATTCGTTTAATTTTAAAAACCCAAACCGGAGTAAACCGTTCCGAGTATGTCAGAGCGACAGACATGATGACAAATTGGTTTTAATGGTACTGTTAGCATTAGCAAGCGAATTGGCTAATAAAGGCGTAGTGGACTCCTTATCTGGGTAATGGCTGTGATAATTTGAACTCTTTATCTGGTTAATGGCTGTGATAATTATGTCCACTGCCCTGTTTGAAGCCTCGATGTTTTATAGTCCCTTAACACCATTAGCAAGATTAGCATTATCTATTTGGCAAATCTACTCTTAGCGTTCTGCTTATTTATATACAGCTGTGAGGATTTTTAGCACTAATCACACTGCTATAGCTGACCTTGTACAATATATTTATAATGAAATAAGTAAAAATGCATACGTAAAGTTGATCTCTAATTTTTAGAAGGAAAAGGGCTCCACATAAGTGAAATATGTCTTATGGCACTGATGCCTTTTTTCCATTAATGGTTTAAAATCTGTAAACTGAAAGCCAAGAAAACAGTTAAAGGCACACCTTTCCCCTTTAAAAAAAAAGGTCAGTTGATCAGTTTACACTAACATTTTATTTGTATCAAAAAACAAAACGATTTTCTTCAGACCAAAATAATGGAAAAAAAAGCACTGATTGTTATAAAACTCCTATACCTTGATCCTCAGCCCTTTAAGGCAAACCTTGAGCATAAAACAAGCTTTGTGTTCGCCACAAGGCAATAACGAACACAATAGATAAGCTTGAATACGAAGTAATACAATTTACTTTCAAGAGCAGAGGCCCTCTTTTCTCCTTGAATTTGTATTTCTTTGTGATCATCCCTCCATTACGGCCCAGGAACAAAGACAACAAAGGAAGCAAGGAGGGAGAAAGAAGAAAAAATTGACCATGCGAGGAGAAAAAGGACGAACCCTAATATAGCCACTATATATTACGACAAAATAACAGAGTCATTAACCCTTTAAAGCATGCCCAGTCTCTATGTTTCACTTAAGCGGGCCAAACTAGTCATTAAGGAGAGGTAAACGGTGCCTGGTGCCCATAATAGGATAATAGCCCCCATGCTAGGAGCTGATAAATGGGAATGGGTTAATGAACAGTGTGTTAGAGTTTGTGTCTGCAAAGGTAATAAAGAGCTCTGCTGTGCTCAGTGAGGCCAGCGTGATGTATGGAAGTGAGAGGAGAGTTTCAGTTTAAGATCGGAAAGAGGGCCCTGGAGTCAACGAGGGAAGAGCGGAAGATCAAGAGCCCTTCCTGGAAAAGTCCTCACGGGGAAGCATCCATCACACACACACACACACACAGATCGGGAGAATGGAGAGAGAGAGAGAGAGAGAGAGAAAAGAGAGAGAGTTTTTACACAGAAGTAAATATATAAAAAATTACACACAAAAATTATACATATATAATCTCTAAACCCACAGACCACACACTATACTATATACACCTGCTCAATTAATGCATAGACAAAACAACTTTAGTAAGTATATATCAACATGCACATACACACACACACACACACACACACACACACATATTGGATATATGTATGCACATAAACACATACATGCACACACACATAGACACACACACATACAAGCCAATATAAAACACACACACACATCCTAAGGACCTTGGAATGAAGGCTAAGTGAGCAACACATCCATCCCTATCAGATGCCCAAATGAGAAACAGTGAGACCTTCAACAGGAGGTCAGAAATCCCTGATTACAACCTAAACTCGCTTTCCAAATCCAGACACCCCCCCCACACTTGCCAACTCTCACAGACATGTTTAACAGCTACAAGACTCCTGTTATGATGTTATGTCTTGTAGCCTTAACAGTACAAACTTCTTACAATCAAGATGGTGATTGATTTGATATAAACATAAACATATTCATCATATTCACCGCCCTAACCTACAACCATACGAACATGTATTCATTCATTGTCTTCCACATGTCTTCTTTTCACCCTTTACACAACACCGAGCATCACACTACTCACCAGCGCACTTGGTACGAGCCCTGAGTGGAGGCCCGGGGGCCCCTGTGCCTCCGTCCAGTGGCCGTGTGAGCAGCACACTGATCTCGTACTCTGTATCAGGTGCCAGGTGACCGATCTTGTGTGACGCCTTGTCCACAGGCTGCAGGTCATACATGGTGCCTGAGACGGTACGGTACTCTACTTCGCGGCCGATGATCGGCCCGTCCCCGTTGATGGAGTTGGCGTTGAGCTGGATCCACAGGTAGGTGGCGCCCACTGCTGTCAGCTGGGGAGGCGCGATGGGCACTGGGGGTTCTGGGAAAGGAAAAGGTGAAGGACAGTGTTTAAGTATGGAAAGAGGATCAGTAGATGTATAATAGATGTTCTGTGGAACTTTCTGGAAAACCTATATTTTATCTGATGTATATGATTAAGCAAGATAGCTATGTTTCACAACAATAATGTCTTTCTGTTATTCAAAGAACCATTGTTTATTGTTACCATCAGTCATAGAAAACATTTTAGAATATTTACTTCAGGTTTTGGGCTTGTTATCTTCCAGAAATATCAGATAGCATACTGGGACTACAATTGAAGTGCTGCTGCTAGACAAAATGAAGTATAGACACAATAATACGTTATAATGCCCTTATGATTTTCTCTAAAATTTTCTTTAAAAAACAATGTTGGGGGGGGCACGGTGGCTTGGTGGTTAGCACGT
>JAUCMX010000022.1:6366258-6443758 GCA_033459395.1 Hemibagrus guttatus | reverse complement strand
GAGAATTAACTCTTCAGTGGCTGGGTGGGCACCCTGCCTGGGAATCGAACCCGGGCCACAGCAATGAGAGCACAGGGATCCTGCTGCTGGACCACCAGGAGGCCGATTGGGAACATCTATGAGACTGGAAAAGGTGACAATGTCAAGAAGCTAAAAAAAATCAACAATATATGATTTAATAAAATAAAATGAGTAAACACATATAGAGGTTTGGGAATTCCATTTGAAAACCGTTGGTATAAACCTATTTATACACTATAGTAGTAAACACTATCAAACAGCTTTGCAATGTAAGTGTTATCACCTCAGGCTTGGATTAAGTTGCTGGATAGTTGTAGCAAAACACACATAAGGTTATAATCAGCTCTCAGAATGTCCATGATACAGTCTGCGCCAAAATCCTTAAAAATGTAGTTTCCTCTTTTTTCACTTTTTTGAGTGGTTTAAAATAATTCAACTTTACTTTTGGTTGCGATCCATTCAAAAGAGAAACGTACACCGACAAGGCATAACATTATGACTTAATATTGTGTTGGTCCCCCTTTTGCTGCCAAAGCAGCCCTGACCCGTCATGCCTGTGTATTCTGACACCTTTCTATCAGAACCAGCATTAACTTCTTCAGCAATTTGAGCAACAGTAGCTCGTCTGTTGGATCGGATCACACAGGCCAGCCTTCACTCTCCATGGCCATCCATGACCCTTTTGATAGATACTGACCACTGCAGACCGGGAACACCCCACAAGAGCTGCAGTTTTGGAGATGCTCTGATCCAGTCATCTAGCCATCACAATTTGGCCCTTGTCAAACTCTTGACCATTTTTCCTACTTCTAACACATCAACTTTGAGGACAAAATGTTCACTTGCTGCTTAATATATCCCACCCACTAACAGGTGCCATGATGAGGAGATAATCAGTGTTATTCACTACACCTCTCACTGCTCATAATGTTATGCCTGATCAGTGTATTTCATTTCAGGAAAGTCAGTTGTTGTCAGAAAAGCCATGTGAATGTTAAAGGTAAACTATGTAAAAGGTTATAAGCCCCATCACATATTGAAGACACACAGCTAACCAACATTCTACATCGTGTCTGCTCGACTGATCCCACCGTCTCACAAACAAGGTACGCATCAAGACTTTTCTCTGTCCTGGCATCTGGGTGATGGAATAAACTTCCCTTATACCTCCGAACAGCTCAGTCACTCTCAGACGTCAAACTATGTCTAAAGACCTAGCGCTTCCTGACTTACACTAGCACTTAAAAAATGGTCTGTGTGCTTATCTGGCTATATTATCTCTCTAAAGAGTTTCAGACTCACAGTATTCTTAGTCCAGTATTCTGGACCTACTGAACCAGTATCGCTGTATTCATTGATAGAGACTTTAAAGGTCTGTAAGTTGCTTTGGATAAAGATGTCTTCCAAATGCTGTAAATGTAAAAGTTTTAATATTATAAGCTAATGATACGTCGCAACACACTATCAAAACTCATGTAAATAAATATGTTGGCTAATGTTTGCTTCTGTGTGGTTAGTGGGGACAGGGAATGGACTCTTTCCCTTGCATAACAACCTGGTCCTACAGTGATCCCTTTTCAATGTACCTGATAAACCTGGCAGACATTTCATCCTTGTTACCTTCCTTCCTGAACATACAATTACATGACGTCAGAGCTGATGATCAGATTCATTTTTGTGACTCAATACACTTCTACCATTTAAAAGGTTTTGTCTGACGAACAATTGGCTAAAACTGGCATGTAATATACAGTTTGTAGGAATTAGAATTGCTTTTGTGGGTAAATAAGGTTTTTTTGCATAGAGCAGAGGACTAAAAGAGAGCTGTTACGTCTTATTAGGACTGTGGTGACATGCTGACAATAATGTCGATAGCCATCCTCTGTTCTTAATGCACCTCATTTCTCTTGTCTCCTTATTTCTACAACTTAAGTACCACCTCCTAGAAGAGCTATTGTTGAACTGTCAAGTGTTCTCTCTCTCTCTCTCTCTCTCTCTCTCTCTCTCTCTCTCTCTCTCTCTCTCTCTCTCTCTCTCTCTCTCACTCTCTCTCTCTCTCTCTCTACAAGATAATTCCACAGTTGAACTTCAGTTGTACACCATCAGAGACATTCAAATACAGTATAAGGCTAAATCATTTCTGCCTCCATGTATGTAGTTGAGGTGATGCACAAAGCACGTGCACGCTATTTTTTTAATTTATTTATTGCTTCGACAGCATTTTGTGAAGTGTTTTATTCCTTTCTCAATCAGCAACCGATCAGAATCCAGCATTCAACAGCGCTGTGGTATAACAGTAATCTACCACCTGCCTATAGCATGACATTACGACAGCTATGTTCCTTCACACTATCCTCCATACTGAGCTCACACTGAGTATCATGAACAGGACCCTTTAAGCCATTCTGAGTTACTGTACCTAGTCCATTATTATTTACCTATTTGCCTGTACAACTGGTGTTTTATTTTACTTTTTGATTCAGAAGAAAAATATATGAATGTAAAAAAAATAGTATAGTAGCAAATTTGCAGCCAAAACAATCAGATTTAGATGTTAGCAAATATTTGGAGGGTGAGATAAGCCCTTTACTGAGCATCTGGAATGAGCATGTGTCTGACAGAAATAGAGAGAAAGACAGATAAAAAGTGCGAGACGTGTATACATGTGTGAGGGATTAAGAGATATCAAGCAGGGAGACAGTATCTGTCTGACGGGCTTCTACAGGGGCACAGCTGAGACCGACGGGCTGCTGAATGGCACTGTGTGTGTGTGTGTGTGTGTGGTAGGGCTGGGTGAAACACAGAGCGTGTGTGTCCTTGTGTATGTGACAGTGTGGTATGTCTAAGGAACAGCTGTTACAAGGCTGTTTTTCAGATGGCCAGGAGTGTGTATATTTCTATGAGTATGTGTGTGTGTGTGTGTGTGTGTGTGTGTGTGTGTGTGTGTAAGAGGAAGACAGAAATATTGTGTGTGTATATGTGCGTGTGTTAAAGGGTTAGGGAATTGGACAACTGTGGCTTGCTTCGGTACAGCACCTGCATGCAAACCACACAAAAACCCTGCAGCGACTTTTTCTTATTAATTTAACTTTCGTGTTAAGAATCGACCATTTTAAAAGCTTTTGAGATTGTCTAGTATTCAAATTCATCCTGTCACTCCTCTAACTCACTAAAGCTAACGCTCTGCCTTCTGCGTAGCCGTTTCCTTAATTGGGCCAGATGAGAAGAAGAAGCGCTTAATAAGTTACACCAGGATCTCTGTGCCCTTCTAATTATACACTGCTTTGCTCATTAGCATTGACACAGCTATGTAGCGCTGTACCTTCCAAGATCAGTTAAGCGGGCACAATTACACCGATACGCCGTGTTAGTGTCCGGGTGGGTTAAGAATCCATGGAGTAGTGAAACCCTGGGAGGATCAAGAAGTGCACTACAACTGTGTCAGCGTGCTGGAGAGAGAACTAGAGCCTGACTGTGAATGAAAGAGTGAGGGGGGTCATGTGGTTTGGAGTTTGTAGAGTAAATGTGAAATTGCAGCGCTACTATAAATGTGTGAGGGTGCGAAAATGATAATGCTGCTAATTACTATAATCCTGCAAATGCCATAGCTACCTGCTCAAATGCACAAGAAGTGAAAATTCACTGTTAGGATGTAAAGGAGGTCTAAATAAAAGACTGTTTTCAGTAAAACTGGCCGATGTCACCAAACACAATCAGTTAAATTATAATTATTGACTTAACATTTAACAATGCAGCATACAATCTTGTCACAATCTTGTGTTTATACAGTAAATGATACATTTCTAGCAAGATTCTTTCCAGTAAGATCCCTGTAACGATCCTCAGGAGTCAGGTGTCCTTATTCTGGTGTCTGAATGAGACAGACATTACCTCAGGATATGTCCAAATCCTTCACATTCACACTACACACAGAGGTTCAGTGACAGAGATGTGTACCACTGAATCAGTCGGTTAGAAGGCAGTAATGAATTTTGGTTAAAGGAAACTGATATCATTATATTTTGTGATATTGATCGATTAAATAAATCTAAGTTGGCTGCTATTCCAGTAGGTTCTCTCATCACTGTGGAGGACTTCTGACGCTCTCCTCGTGACCTCTCTGACCGAATTCAACCTTGTTGACTGAGTTCGGTCATGGTGTTTCCAAACTTCTAGATGGAGGCCATTGCGCTCCTGAAAACATTCAGATGGTTTCATAGCCTTGCCTAGATCTATGCACCAACACAGTTTGATCGTAAAGGTCTACAGAGAATTCCCTGGAGTTTATTGCTAGGTGGGACCTTATACAATGTGAATTGTGGGACCTTATACACACACAGGTGTGCCTTTCTTCAGTGAAATGAATTTTTCCACAGGTATTTCAAGATAATCAAAATTAAACAGGTCAGAGTGCCTTACGCATCACAAGTGAGGAGAGTGTACAGAGGAGATGGAAGGAATACTTTGAGGAGCTGATGAATGAGGAAAATGAGAGGGAAAAAAGAGTAGAAGGGGTGAACTCTGTGGAACAGAAAGTAGATAAGATTAGAAAGGATGAAGTCAGGAAGGCTTTGAAGAGGATGAAAAGTGGGAAGGCAGTTGGTCCTGATGACATTCCGGTGGAGGTCTGGAAGTGTCTGGGAGAGGCAGCAGTGGAATTTTTAGCTAATTTGTTCAACAGGGTTTTAGAGAGTGAGAGGATGCCTGAGGAATGGAGAAGAAGTGTGTTAGTGCCGATCTTTAAGAATAAGGGTGACGTGCAGAGTTGCAGCAACTATAGGGGGATAAAGTTGATGAGCCATACAATGAAGGTATGGGAAAGAGTAGTGGAAGCTAGGTTAAGGAAGGTAGTGGAAATTTGTGAGCAGCAGTATGGCTTCATGCCCAGAAAGAGCACAACGGATGCAATTTTTGCTCTGAGGATTTTGATGGAGAAGTATAGGGATGGTCAGAAGGAGTTGCACTGTGTGTTTGTAGACTTGGAGAAAGCGTATGACAGGGTGCCAAGAGAAGAGCTGTGGTATTGTATGAGGAAGTCAGGAGTAGCGGAGAAGTATGTCAGAGTGGTGCAGGACATGTATGAGAGGAGCAGGACAGTGGTGAGGTGTGCTGTAGGTCAGACAGAGGAGTTCAATGTGGAGGTGGGACTGCATCAGGGATCGGCTCTGAGCCCCTTCCTGTTTGCTATAGTGATGGACCAGTTGTCAGAGGAGGTCAGACAGGAGTCTCCTTGGACAATGATGTTTGCAGATGACATTGTGATCTGTAGTGAGAGCAGGGAGCAGGTGGAGGAAAACCTGGAGAGGTGGAGGTTTGCGCTGGAGAGAAGAGGAATGAAGGTCAGTCGTAGTAAGACTGAGTACATGTGTGTGAATGAAAGGGAGGGAAGTGGAACAGTAAGGTTACAGGGTGAAGAGGTGAAGAAGGTACAGGAGTTTAAGTACTTGGGGTCAACAGTCCAGAGTAATGGAGAGTGTGGGAAAGAGGTAAAGAAGCGAGTGCAGGCAGGTTGGAATGGGTGGAGAAAGGTGTCGGGAGTTCTGTGCGATCAGAAAATATCAGCGAGAATCAAGGGGAAGGTGTACAGGACAGTGGTGAGACCGGCCATGCTGTATGGTTTAGAGACAGTGTCACTGAGGAAGAGACAGGAGTCAGAGCTCGAGGTAGCAGAGCTGAAGATGTTGAGGTTCTCTTTGGGAGTGACAAGATTGGACAGGATTAGGAATGAGTACATCAGAGGGACAGCTCATGTTGGACGTTTGGGGGACAAAGTTAGGGAGGCCAGATTAAGATGGTTTGGACATGTTCAGAGGAGGGACAGTGAGTATATTGGTAGGAGAATGTTGGACATGGGGCTGCCAGGCAGGAGGCAAAGAGGAAGGCCAAAGAGGAGGTATATGGATGTAATAAATGAGGATATGAAGCTAGTGGGTGCAAGGGTTGAGGATGCAGAAGATAGGGATAGGTGGAGAGAGATGATTCGCTGTGGCGACCCCTGAAGGGAAAAGCCGAAAGAAGAAGAAGAAGAAGAGTGCCTTACGCATGGGTCTTAGCTAAATGAGGTATTTCAGGTTTCAATAAATTATAACCACTCATATATCATATGAATTCATTTTCTAGCCAGATGTTGTTGCTGTCCTTTAGCTGCTCCATGTTCAGGGTCACCACAGCAGATCGTCCGATCCACATATGTTTGATTTGGCACAGGTTTTACTCTGGGTGCCCTTCTGGACGCAACCCGGACATTTTATCTGAACCTGGGACCGGCACTGAGAGTTAAGCTGGACGGTTACCTGCCTGGGAATCAAACCAAGGGCACAGCAGAGAAAGTGCGGGATCCTGACGCTGGACCACCGGGGCATTTTCTCGTCAGATGAACTTGAGAGATCCACCGAGCCATGCATGAGATGATGCTTAATCTTGACAAATCCACACTAGAGTACAATCAATTGGCAAAATCGCTCTTTGGCACTGTGCAGTTATTGGCCACTACTTTGTGTTCCTGAAAATTTCCTCTAGACATGATTAGCAATAACAAACTGTCAGTTTTAACGCTGCTGCTGCTCTGTGACACTGTGCCTGTATGTGCACTAGTTTTGTAACAAGTAACGTTTTAAAGCAAACAGATGATTTCCCTTTGTAGTTATGCTCAACCAAGAGACCGAGGAAAAGTCTTTAGGACCAAGGAAAAATCTCTACAAGTGTCTCATTTATATCAATGCCTGAGCCTGATGCCTGAGAAATATTGCACTGCGCTGTAGGGAAGCTAGGATCTAGTTAGGTGTGAGTGTTTGGGTATTTATGCCCGTATACATTAACAAAAATGTCCTTGTAGACCTGTGATGATCCATAACATCTAAACACTTTAAAAGCACGTGAAAGAATGCCGAGGCAGACGTGGTTTGACTGACATCTCTCTGTGTAGACAGCTGGGATTAAAGCAGTCAATCACCTTAAGCTGCGAGTCCATAAAAAAGCGGCAACAAACTACAGGGCCATAAATTCAATTCGCCGCTCGTCACGAAGGAGAAAGAGAGAGCGGGGGAAATTGAGGAGGAGAAATATTGAAGGCCATTACCTAGCTCTCGCGGCTACAGGAGAGAGAAGGGAAAGGAGGATTTAGAAGCGGGTGCCTCTATAAATTCATATCAAGTGACTGGCGGAGGCCTGAGCTGGACAGCCTACTGTACATCAATACACAGCCTTTATGTCCTTCCAGAGCGCATACACTCTCGGTCAAGGACAAGGCTTGTAAAGACACACACACATACACACACATCAAAACAAAGAGTGCAGGCTGTTAACATAAAATGCCCATCAATCTTCTTCACAGCCTCGTCAACTAACATTGCGTCTCACACTCTCAAAGTTAGAGACTTATATATTGCTTTCTGAGTAGCAGCTATGCTCTTGCTGAACTTTTTAGCCACAGGCAAGTGAGTGAGATAGTGAGAGAATGAAGTGTATGTTGTGGACTCACGTTTGATGGTCAGTTCTCCGTAGTTGGACACTCCTACCCCCCTGGTGGAATGGACTATGCAGCGGTAGCGGCCCGAGTCCTGTTTTGTGGTGTTCACCACGTCGAACATTCCGATGAACCGCTGGTTATTCCACGGTTTAGTGGCCTTCATAGGTGCCTCTCGTCCACCGATACCCTGCAGCCATACATATCACAGATATAATATAAAGACGTGAAGATGTCTTCATTCCTAGTGTGTGTGAGAGCACCAGTATGTCAACATGTGTACATCTGTGCAGTAGTGCATTACTCCATTATCGCAAGGCGTTCACGGTAACATATTTCCGTGTTTGTTTCCTTGGCTGAAAGTTTTCATTTTCAATCATCTCTGCTCTTTGCATGCACACATACATGCAACACACACACACTTTCCCCAGCTGTTACCCAGTGTAGCAGGCAGATGGGGGCCATTTGTTTACTGGAGATCTTTCTTCATTACTGTCACTAAGGGACTTCACTTAATGTTTGACTTTCTTTTGCCGAGTAATGAGGACGTGTTTATTTAAGTGACTAACTACCTGGCAGAGGTCCTGCACACACAGAGCATCCAGAATCAGAGCGGGAGAGTGCGACATAACACAGAGAGAACGAGACCAGAGGTGTGATAAGGTATGGGAAGCTATACCCTGACCGTGGGCACACGCATAAATTATGAATTTGCTAATGAATTATTAGCAAAAAGATAAACAATCAGGAATTTAATAGCATGGGTCTGCTTTGCTACTCTTGCATTTCAAAATATTGTGTGCCACCTTTTGCCAGGCAGGGACACTGGATACACAGGCAGGAGACCATTCATTCATTCATTCATTCATTGTCTACCGCTTATCCGATCTACTCTCGGGTCACGGGAAGCCTCAGGCGTCATCGGGCATCAAGGCAGGATACACCCTGGATGGAGGGCCAACCCATCGCAGGGTGCACACACACTCTCATTCACTCGCGCAACCACACACTACGGACAATTTAGAGATGCCAAGGCAGGAGACCAATAAATTAAAATAAATATATAAATAAATAAATAAGGACTAATGTAATTTGTCTCACCCAGAGAGCAGGGTCAATTCCATTTTTTGGGGCTCCTGGTTAGTTAGGATTTAAACTCGTGACCTCATGACACATACACTATATTGCCAAAAGTTTTGGGATGTCTGCCTTTACATGCACATGAATTTAATATGGAGTTGGCCCACCCTTTGCAGCTTCAACTAATCTGGGAAGGCTTTCCACAAGATTTAGGAGTGGGTTTATTTTTTATCATTCCTCTAGAAGTGCATTTGTAAGGTAAGGCACTGATGTTGGACGAGAAGGCCTGGCTCGCAGTCTCTGCTCTACTTCATCCCAAAGGTGTTCTATCTGGTTGAGGTCAGGACTCTGTGCAGGCCGGTCAAGTTCCTCCACACCAAACTCTCTCATCCATGTCTTTATGGACCTTGCTTTGTGCACTGGTGTGCAGTCATGTTGGAACAGGAAGGGGTCATCCTCAAACTGTTCCCACAAAGTTGGGAGCATGAAATTATCCAAAATGTCTTGGCATTAAGAGTTCTTTTCACTGGAACTAATTTGCCAAGCCAAGTCAAGCCACCAATGCCTGAGTTCAATGATTTGGAGGGGTGTCCCAAAACTTTTGGCAATATAATGTAGATCATCATACCAACAAAAAAAAAAAGCTTCAATACATTTGTCTCTAATTTCTTATTTCTCTCATGTTCAACTACTGAAAAAAAGTTCCATTAAGTAACTCCTGCAGGTTCTGATTAGACACTGCTCAAGGCCATCGCGTTTTTTTTTTTGCCGTCATACATTTCACTGCCGTTTCAATTACGCTCATTGGCTTAAGATTTACGCTTGTACTTCAGCTAGAAACCTCATTTTCATGTGATGTTGAAATATAATGAAAGCAGTAAATATCAACTGACTTTCCTATCAGACAGAATGGTTAAAAGTGTCTGATGTTTTAAAATTCATTTCAACAGCTGCTTTATAGTGCAGAAGAGAATTTGGAGAATGTGTGTAGCTATGTGATGTCTGACCTTGCCACACCTTGGAGAGAGAGAGAGAGAGAGAGAGAGAGAGAGAGAGAGAGAGAGAGAGTGAGAGAGAGAGAGGCTGCGGTTTATAAAATGCCACACTGAAAACTTGATGAGGCATTAGAAAGCTTTACAAGCGCCATATACAAGATGTAGAGGTGAGGTGCAAAGAAAGCAAGACTGAAAAAAAGAGGGATGAAAGAGAAAGAGTGTGGGGTGAAAAGAGCTCTGCATCTGAATAAGGCGAGCTCGGTATGATGTAGTCCAGCCGAGCGGAACGGGGAGAGGTCGGTTTCAATGCTGGGTTCTGATTGGTCAGAGGCGGTTTATGAATTTTCAACTATATCGGTTATATTATTGTAATAGACAGCGTCTATATATGTCCACATGAATGGATCTACTTGCTGAAATGATAAAGCTAGCACAAACAATTCGCTCTCAGAGCCTCTGTAACATCGAGTGTGATGAAAGTAAACACACTGAGAGCACTGAGAGCAACATCTTGACCTATTTTACCCAGAATGCTGCGATTAGACAAATGTTCAGGTAGGGCTAAGGCTGGTGTGAATAAGCCTGTTATACCAATAACAAGTGTATACTTCTTTGGAGAAGCTAATATCAGCCCTTAGCTACTATTAATATTCATAGGCAGCTTTGATGCTGTGTTGGAATTTTTATGGTAGAATGCATAGAGAATTGTGTGTATAAAGATTGTGTGTATGTGTGTGTGTGTGTGTGTGTGTGTGAGACCTGTAGCCACAGGTGAAAGTTGTCTCTCCACTCTCCGTTGACGGTGCAGTGAAAGGTAGCTGTCTGCCCCGCGTTCACCTCCACTCCTTTAATATGGAGGAAGTGTGGCGTCGTCACTGCGAATACAAACAACACGAACACTGTTATTAACACACAAACACACCCTGTTACTCACATATCCCTTTACTCATGTAACCCAAATGGTAATAATTCCGATTCTTAAGCTAAATTATTATTGGAGAATAAATCACTGCAACACACTGTAGGATTTCAGAAGTGCACTAGACATTCTCAGTTCACTAAACTACCTAGTGTACTACAGAGTGAACATGGTGTGATTCAGGACATAGTAGTGCATGGTTTCATATAGAGCACCTTATTTGCTAACCAGCGGTCTCACTTGATCATTAGCCTCAGCTGCTGGTCAATACCTTTGGTATTTTGAGTGAATGATTTCAGTTTCATACAAATAAAGAGAAAGTATGACTTACTCCACTCCGTTCATCTGATTTGATTTATATACATTCTTACAAAATTTTGCATACATGTACCCTTGCCTTTGTCATTTTTAAACTGGACACTGGACACATTACCAAGCTTTTTTTTTTTCCGATGATATAGTTTTGCCTCCCGCTGATGTCCCAAAACTTTTGTCAACATAGTATATTTCCAACAGCATACCCTCATATATGACAGCTAATAAGAGAAAGACTTTGGACTGGAGCACCTAGATCATGTTCAGTAGTAAACGCTTCAACAGATTTTGGAAAGCTCACAACATCTAACATAGTAAGTTGCTTTCGGCTGCTCCCTGTTCGGAGTCGCCACAACTTGGCAAATGTTTTACGCCGGATGCCCTTCCGGACGCAACCCTCCCATTTTTCCAGGCTTGGGACCGGCACTGTATCCAGTGGCTGGGGTTGAGGCATTGGCTGGGAATCGAACCCGGGCCTCCCGCATGATAGGCGAGAAACCTACCACTGAGCCACCAATGCCTCTCACAACATCGAACATACAGAATCAAAAGAGATCACAAAGTGAAAGCAGTGCAACTAGTGTTTAATCTCTTTACTGTACCTCCTGCGTCTCCTGCTCATTACTAAACACATTTCACCACAAAAAAAAAAAAAAATCAATGTCATAACTTTTATTTTCCCCATCAGCTAGATTGAAATCTTATTAAGTTATTCATCGTCCTCTAATAAAATCTCAAATCGCAAACTATACAGATTTGCAGACTCTGTGATACTCGAATTAGTCTTTCTCCGCCTCAACAAGAAAGCTCGCTCATATCCGGGTCAATATGCATTTACAACAGGAGGCAGCGTCTGGGATGCGGTCCCATGTAAATCAAGTTATGAAGTGTAATGTTTGATTACTCGTCTCTTGCGGAAATCAGGCCGCGGCGACCTTGAATCGATACGTGAGCCGTTCTTCACAGACTGTAACGCTGCTAATTTAATCTCTTCCTCTCACTCTTCTTCTCTCTGTCCAATATTTCACCAGTTACTTTTCTGTTTGAAATATCACTGCTTTTATTACTTTGACCCACAGTACTTTTCTATGGCAGATTGCCTGTATCTATTTCTCTTTTCGATAAAGTCGGTTTTTTTTCCCTTTAATGATAGATAGACCCCCTGTAGTGTTAATGGCACCTTGGAGTGAAGGCAGCCATGCCATCTGCTTTCATGAATAGGAAATGAATGTGACTATTTTTTGCTACGGAAAAAAAACAACAAAGGCAAGTCCCATCACTCAATTTAACGCTCAAGAAATCAGCATTAATGCCCAGAATAATGAAAGTATTACGCTAAATTACAGGGACTGGATCTTTGACTGATCTGTGGTGATAGCTAGTGTCATACTTTGACAGTCTCAGATTTGAGCCGTCTGCCACCGTGTGTCATCTAAAACAGAGATTTTTCTCGGATATTTCTCAAGGAAAGATATTTGTCCAGGTGGCCACATGGGAAAACACTTCACGTGATCTGACGTTTTCATAATATTCTTATGAAATAAACTGCATTTATAATACACTTTGGAATTGTAGGTTTTATTTAAAGATCCTAGCGTGACACCATCATGCAGACGACTTGAATGCGACAGCTGTTTACGGATTTATTTTGCATAACTGAATATGTAATAAAAAGGATATAGAAATAATTACGAAAATCTTTATAGCAGCCTTTAATGTCTGAATCTTGACAGTTTCACAAAGCTTCAGCCATTCCGCCTTCATTTTATGATAAAATATTAATATTGTAGTAAATGATAATAAACTATGTTTAATACATTGAGAATTCAGAAGCATTAAAAGACCGAAACGATTTTATTTCATTTAATGTCAGTGTAGACGGTCATTGACATTCACACACCTCCTCACAGTCAGGTGATAATCATTTATTTAAGACAGGAAGTCATCTACGCTTATTCAGCCCGGACATTAGAGTACATTGGCAGCAGAACATTACTATTCAATCCACTTCTCTCTTTTTTTTTTCTCTCAAAGCCATAAGCAGTGTTTATTGGAGTGCTGAGACTCTAGGAAGAGGCTGCTAATGCTCTTGAAAGAAATTAGTATAGTTTACTTTACACAGTCAGACTCTAAAACACTAAGTGGAGCTGTCTGAAAGAGGCGATGATGACACATTCTCAGCCTGAGTGTGAATTTCAATGTTTTTCTTCCAATGCTAAAAAAAATCTCTCTCTAATTCACTTTTTTTTCCAGTTACTTTAGTTTTCTCCTCCTGTTCTTTTACTTAAGCCTCAGAGTAGAATATCTGTGAACTCAGCCTGTCATCTGTTCATCTGTTTGTTAAAGCAGCCATGGATCTTCTGAAGAAGCTGTGAGCCGAACAGAACTACAGTTCCTGGTAATTCACCTGAACGACACTCTGGACATGAAAGTGGACAGCCTGAGGAAGCTCAGGTCCTTCGGTGAGCTACTACGAACATTCTTTAAGCCTGTTGTGTCGAGTGACATCTTCTACTTCTGCTAATGTGTGCTGGGCAAGTGGCATCACTTCAAAGGACACCAGCAGATATTAAGAGAGCTGGACTGCATTGGAGATCAGGAAACGGTCCAAGCTCATGGTCATCATGAGCAATCAGTGCCACCTGCTCCATCCAACAATCACTGCACAGAGGAGCAGAGCGGGAGCTACTCCAACCTCGGTGCAGAAAGGAGCGAGGTCTTTTTACCTGCAGCTACCAGACTACAAATCAACACATAACTCCTCCACCTGCAATTTATCTGCACTAGTATAGCAGATAGAGACTAGTATAGCTTCATAGTGACATGCACACTATTCGAAACATGTATCCCATTTTGCAGGTTATATATTCTTTGGTGTATATTATCTCTACCATTTTTATTTTGTTTATTTTCACATCTATATTGTCTTTTGTTTTATACACCGATCAGGCATAACATTCTGAGGTGAAGTGAATAACACTGATTATCTCCTCATCATGACACCTGTTAGTGGGTGGGATATATTACAGTACAACATTACAGCAAGTGAACAATTTGTCCTCAAAGTTGATGTGTTAGAAGCAGGAAAAATGGGCAAGGGCCAAATTGTGCTGGCTAGACGACTAATTAAGACCATTAAGTCTATGGGCCCCACCTCACAACTTACAGGACTTAAAGGATCTGCTGCTAACATCATGGTGCCAGATACCACAGCACGCCTTGAGGGATCTAGTGGAGTCCATGCCTCGACAGGTCAGGGCTGTTTTGGCAGCAAAAGAGGGACCAACGCAATATTAGGCGGGTGGTCATAATGTTATGCCTCATATGTGTATTCTCTATTGCCTTATGTCTTTGCTGGAACACCTTTAATAAATGTAATAAATGAATAAAATCTTATCTGTTGGTGCTTGTTTGAATGTTAACTTAATAACATCAGCATATGCATTAAATGTTGATTTCATTGATGGCTTAAAAAGTCCACAAACATAAATTAGCATAAATTCAATTACAGCATTTTATTTAATGCTAATACTCAGAGAGTGCAGGTCCCTGGGTGTAAATGATGGAATCCAGTATTGAGCTTTCGGCTTTCTGCCAATTAATCACCAGGAAGATGTTAATTTGCCTGCCGAATTAAATTGCTAACACTTTATTTTACAAAACAGGTATAAAATTTTAATTAAGGTCCTTATTTTACAATACATTATGATGATGTAATGATTGAAGATGTCTGATAATCGCATTATTAGTTGTGATTGTTCTTAATAAACACTTTATTACAGCCTTGTTATTCAAATTATTGAGCATGTATTAAGCTTAATTCACATCTCGTTAGAATTCATTTTCCGTGTTAGACCCGTAGGCTGTAGAATTTTACTTTATTTATTATTATTTTTAAACTAAATACTACTTTAGTATAGCATATATTTAAGCAAACTGAACAGAAAGCCTCCTTTAGAACAGAATATATGAGTCTACAATGAACTTTAAGAATTCTACTTTAGAATCTGGAGGACTTAATAAAACCCTTACTGACTTATTCAGCCAGCTTTTATTCGTTTTTAAAGAAACTGTCAACTACCTTGAAGCCATTTAGCTAAATGATTTTGCTCAATTGTTTGTAGAAAGACGTTTGAATAAAAAAGATATTGTGCATTATCTCAACTAACAATGAAATAAAGTTGCTTTCGGCTGCTCCCTGTTCGGGGTCGCCACAGCAGACCGACTGGTCCGCACAACAACTTGGCACAGGTTTTACGCCGGATGCCCTTCCTGATGCAGCCCTCCCATTTTTTCCGGGCTTGGGACCGGCACTGCATCCAGTGGCTGGGGTTTGGGCATTGGCTGGGAATCGAACCCGGGCAACTAACAATGGAATAATTGCTTATTCTCACCTAACAGAGGTCTGGTTATGCAGCAACACAGGTGCTGATGAATAAA
The DNA here is from genome assembly GCA_033459395.1 of Hemibagrus guttatus. Classification (NCBI taxonomy): domain Eukaryota; kingdom Metazoa; phylum Chordata; class Actinopteri; order Siluriformes; family Bagridae; genus Hemibagrus; species Hemibagrus guttatus. Next base: position 6,428,523 of record JAUCMX010000022.1, on the reverse strand, counting down.
GACTAATACATAGTGAATTACTTTGAGCATTATTAAACAAATAACAGGACCTCAATTAACCTGTATTCACTGAAAACAAGGAAGATGTGGTCGTCCATATTCAAGAGAAAATATTCTGCATAGTTTACATAAGAATATTTCATTTTTCATCAAAGCATATTAGTTGTTTATACAGTGATTTCAGTGCTTATGTTGAGTTTAATTTAAACAGGTATCCAGTCTACTGGTTTGAATGATGTAAAGTGAGTAGCATGATCAGTTCACATAGCTGAATTATGCTGTAAAATCTTGTAAAAAGCTTGGGCCGGATTTCACTCAGTGCTTTGGAAATACATCGGAACCTCAGCATATGGATTTAATTCGTTCTGGAGGTGAGTTCTTAAGGTGAAGATTTGTATTGCGATACGAATTTTCCCATAAGAAATGATGTAAATGCAGATAATCCGTTCCAGCCGCCCAAAAAATATTATTTTCAATTTCCGAAGGTCAAGGCTCCTTATAGGAAGTCGTGCCACCAAGCTTGGGCTAAAAATAGAACAGACCATTCACACCACCAATGTGTCAACAAAAAAACGAGCGAAAAATCACGTAGCTTATGAACGCATGCTGAAGGCAACGTTGGTATAGTGGGTTGACCGTTTCGAAACAGCAGAAAAAAAATACGTAAAATTCGCAAACTCTTGGTTGGCTTCGCTTGGCTTTTGACGCAAATAAGTTTTGAACGGCTCCCGGATGTACGCGCAACTTAGCCGGCATCGCTTCGGTTCATCTGTATCCCGAAAATGCTTCACATGCCGATGAAAATTTCTTGCAAAATTTTAATTCGTAAGGCGAAAATTTGTAAGGGAGTGCATTCGTAGGCTGAGGTTCTACCATACATGATCAATTCAGGTAGGCTGCGCAAAGACAAACACGTTCATGAAACTCAATTCATTCACATTGAACGAATAAATACGTTACACAATGTCTGCTACGTGGGGCTTCATGGAAATGTGAAAATGTCATCAGTAATAAGGGACAGTGTCACCATATTTTCATCATACTTTAATCTAAAATAACGTGTTACTGCTGTTAACAATGCGTTAACGTTACTCACAGACAATTTATTAATGCTGAAGTTCATTGCTGAGGTTATGTCACGAATTCGGCTCTCGTATATTTAAATGCAGTAAAATAGCATAGTGTTTAAATTTTGACCTATATTGACCCTTGATTTCTGCACATTTTTATGATTTGAAAATACGCTAAATATATTTTTAAAGTATCTAACATTTTATTCTGTTGATTTTTAGAAGGCCCGGGTTCGATTCCCAGCCAATGCCTCGACCCCAGCCACTGGATGCAGTGCCGGTCCCAAGCCCGGAAAAATGGGAGGGTTGCGTCAGGAAGGGCAGTTGTTGTGCGGACCAGTTGGTCCTCTGTGGCGACCCGGAACAGGGAGCAGCCGAAAGCAACTTCTTCTATTCTGTTGATTTTTAGATGGCATACTAATGATCAGCCTGTGACATTAAAATGAATAAGTAATATTTTTTTAAATGTCAAGCAAAAGCTTCTACAGCAGTACAACTGCCTTGCATGACAAAATTTTTCCAGCAGATTTTCAAAGAATTATTATTATTTATTTTTTTAGTGCACTATAATACAGAGACAATGATAAAGAGTCAAAAGGATTTTTATTGCTTAGTTACACAATGTCTGCTATGTGGGGCTTCATGGAAATGTGAAAATGTCATCACTAATAAGGGACAGTGTCACCATATCTTGTGGCATACTTTAATCTAAAATAACGTGTTACCGTTGTTAACAATGTGTTAACGTTACTCACAGACAATTTATTAATGCTGAAGTTCATTGCTGAGGTTATGTCACGAATTCGGCTCTCAAGTGTGCAACATGCGTCTGAGCGCAGCTCTGTTTTATTTATGGCCATGTGTTCTGGTTTCTAGTTCGCCTTTGTTCCATATTTTTGGAGCTCTACAGACTACACTCATCTGTTTAAGGTGTGAGAAAAAAATACTAATTGATGTTAAACATAAACTCACTGTTCACTTTAACAGGAACACCTTTGCGTCTGCTCTTTCATGCCGTTATTCAATCAGCCAATCATGTGGCATCGGCACAGTGAATGACATCATGCAGTTACAGGTCAAGAGCTTTACATCAAACATCAGAATGGAGAGAAAGTCTGATTATATGGTTATTGGTGCCAGATTTGAGTATTTTGAGGTCTGAGCATTTCATAAATCTCTTGGGATTTTGGAAAACAACAGTCTCTAGAGTTTACACAGAGGGTCTGAAAGCTTTGTTGATGAGAGAGATCAGAGGAGAATGAGCAGACCGGTCTGAGCTGACAGAAAGTCTACAGTAACTCAAATAATTTGTCTTTACAACCATGGTAATCAGAAAAGCAGCTTAGAACACACAACACGTCAAACACTGAGGTGGTTGAGCTATAAAGGGGCAGTGGTAGCTCAAATGGTTAAGGCTCTAGGTTGTTGGTTGCAAGATTGTTGGTTCAAGCCCCAGCACTGCCAAGCTGCCACCATTGGGCATTTGAATACCCCCACCCCCGCTGCCCCTGTGCTCTGACCACAACCCTCCAAGGATGGGATACATGAAGAAAGAATTTTACTATGTATTAATGTATATGTGACAAATAAAGACTACTTACTTACAACAGTAGAAGACCACATCGGGGTCCACTCCGGTCAGCCAAGAACAAGGAACTGTAGCTATCATGAACACACTCTCAACAAACAGCTGAACAATTATTTTCAGCGGTCTCAGATTCTAGTTCTTGGCAGACAGGAAAGGAACCTGAAGTGGTCTTCAGACTGTTGTAGGTGAAAATCCCAGAATATCAGTTTCTGAAATACTCAAACCAGCCAATCTGGCATGGTTAAAGTAACTGAGATCACACTCTAATGTCTGATGTGAGCACTAACTGAAGACTTGAATCTACATGAATTTATGCATTACGCTGCTGACACATGGTTGGCTGATGGGATAACTGCATAAATGAGCAGGCATGTCTGTGTGTGTGTGTGTGTTTTACAGTGGAAGATTTGGCCTTACTGCACTGATGGCCCTGGACAACGACATCCTTGATGGCCATCAAACCACGCTGGCCTGAGGTCACAGCTTCAAAAATGATCTGCAGAGGAAAGAGAAAAGCCCATAACCACAGTGATAAATGCACACACCTTTAAAATGTCACACACATACAAGCAATGAGGCAGTGTCCCCCAGGGGCTGACACAGAGAGCAGCTTAAACATGACCTGTAGTGTCAAATCAGCAGGGCTTCTATTTCAGAAGGACACTAGAGATACAGTTTAGCCAGTGCTATTGAACTAAAACCCACAATTAGATGATTATGCATTAGATTTGAAGATCATTTGCTGTTACTGGGAACGAGTCAACTTTGTCCGCGTTACTGCATCGTTTATTGTCTGGAGGCTTATAAGAGTGTCTCCACGAGCTAATCCTATAAAACAGTATCTTTATCCTGTGGACCTCGGCCAAATTGTTTAAGGGCATTCCTATAAGACACAGGGAGTTGAGGCTAATTCAGAGAACGGCTAAAATTAAACGCACAGCTGCTCATAAAGAAAACATGTGGCACGGCACACATGCGTATATTGACGAGAGCTATTTTTGCATTTGCATGTGTATGCATTTTGTGCATTCATAATTGTTTTTACCATTAAAGCGACAAAGAAAAAAGGCTTTTAGGAAGCAGGTTGAGAATTTCTCCGAACACATACTGTCCACGGCTAGATCTAAACACAAATGCTAGAAGAAAAAAGCAAAAAAAAAAGTTTGAGTTATATAAGCAGTTATAGGAAGTAGAAGAAGCCAGAAACACGCTGCTGAAGAAAACAGAATTGCAGACATGCTTCATTCTCTGGGTGTGGCGTAACACGGCTACTCCTCATGTAGTGACCTGCAGCATGCTCACATATCTCCCTGCTCTTTTTAAATATACACCCACAAGATGAACCACGCACTTGATCTCTTTCTTTGGACCACCAACTTATTGGACTGTTCCTGTTTCAAATGGTTTCCAGGTCATAAATCACGCCTTTACATAACCCTTACAAAACATTTATGTTTTGGACTGCTGGTTGAATGCTTAATGCATTGTTCTTGTACTCTGCTTAATGACAATAAAGTCAAATCTAATCTAATCTAATCTAATTGGACAACATTTAGAATGTATTTTGGCTTCTTGTGGTACAAATGAATCTTGGACATGACAAATGCACGGCGAAAATGAGTCCCGGCCGCTTGAAATGTTTTGAGCCATCAGATTTTTACTTGCCTATTCACAAATAATACATGTTACAGTGGAACCTCGGCATATGAATGCCATCCCTTACGAATTTTCGCCTTAATAATTGAAATTTTGCAAGAAATTTTTGGTATATGAACGAACAGAACACCGGCTAAGTTGCGCGTACGTCCGGGAGCTGTTCGAAACTTGTTTGCATCGATGGAAAGCCAAGCGAAGCCAATTAAAGTGAGTTCACGAATTTTAAACATTTTTTTCAGTCAGCGAAAGCTGTTTCGAAAGAGTTAACCCACGATACCAACGTTGCCTTCAGCATGCGTTCAAAAGCTAGGTGATTTTCCGTTTTTTCATTGACAGATCGCTGGCGTGGGTGGTCTGTTCTATTTTTAGCCCAAGCTTGGTGGCATGACTTCCTGTGAGGACCCTTGACATGGAATGCTTGGCTTGGGTCAGTTCTTTGTAAGCAGCCATACAGTTTACATAGGCTTCGTATTGGTAATATTTCTGGAACGGATTATCTGCATTTACATCATTTCTTATAGGAAAATTTGTTTCGCATTACAAATTTTCACCTTAAGAACTCGCCTCCAGAACGAATTAAATTTGTATGCCGAGGTTCCACTGTATGTGGTTATGATCCAAAAACACAATATTTCAAGAAAAGTCCAGGTGTGAAAGCTGGTCACTCTACTTGGTTGCAAAGAGCTGTCATCATAAAGATGGTGGGAGGGGGAATGATATTTAATGCATGCACCTTACTGTAGAGTCGCTAGCTATCTTCTAATGATGACTCCTGTGACTCCAGGAGCATATTTGAACCACCAGAGGGAAATACTTGAAAAGGTTACAAAGTCACTGAAAAGAGATAATGGTTACCTATGCTATTTTATTTAGTTTGTAAAAGAATTGCAAATGCTGTATGAGAAGAGGTTGTAGTGAGAGAGAGAGAGAGAGAGAGAGAGAGAGAGAGAGAGAGAGAGAGAATAAAGAATAAAGAGAACACTAGTGCTTGAACTTAATTTTTACGGTTGTGGATGATCCCACGTGGATACTTATTCCCAATGTGCTCACACTGAACATCATTTCTACACTTTAGTACTGTTTTTCTTTACAGAAAAATTTTATAGAAGGGTAATAATTTATTTGGTGTCACCTAGAAGAAGATGAGTTTCTTTTTCAGTCTGGTTCATCTGATGCTTTCTTCCTCTTGTCACCGGGAAGACTACTAAATCTTATAAGACTTTATTACTTTTTTCATAGTATCATTCCACAACTTGCGAGGTCAGGAATATCCATTAGATACCCCATAAATCCTGTCAGATAAGACGGTAATTATAGTGGTGTAACGATACACTCCGATTCAAATCACGATACGGACTTAAATTTGATTCTTGGTTCTTTGATTCTGAACAAAATTTGTATGAAGAAAAAGTGTGACTGAGAAAATTCTGTTTTTAAGTGTGAATTAAAGGCAATGAGAAATAACGTCTGTATAGAAAAAAATCGAAATTTGAGCTATTTTATTCATGTATAATTAATGTTTCACCTGTAAATAAATAAATCCTGGGGAAAATGATGAGTTGAAACATAATGAGCTGTGCCTGGGGTGTCATTTTGATTGAAAATAAAGCTCCACAATCGGCTAAAATGTTCAGCGCTGCACCCGTCTCCTCTCTATATGTCAACTTCTGCTGCAATCGATTCAGAATGAATATAATGCTGATGTGAATCACACATTTCAACTATGCACATAGTCCCATTTTGGCATTGTGATGCATTGTGTCATGATGCATCTTTACACCCCTACCTAATTATCATCCCTTCTTTCTCTAATGAGATTTGGAATGCCAGTGGCCTTTGGTTACTGTCTGACGCCGTCATTATAACAGAGCTCAGAGAAAATTAAGACTGCGCCACTCACTTAGACACAAAGTGTAACAGCTAGCCCATGCAGAATGTGTTATTTGTTTAAAACTAATGGCAGTCAACCCTAAACGTGGCCTTGATATCATTTATATTATCTTCATATTGTAATTAGCATCAGAAAGAAAAAAGAGGGCATCTGAGAAAGTGTGTGTTCCATGAGAGGAATGAAATGGCCTGGATTTTGATGTAGTGTAGGTATTTTAAGGGTGAAGATGCCAAAAATATACACAAAATCTGATTTTTTTTCTAAATTAAAAGCAACAAAAATACTTCACACACATGGCATAAACAATTAAAAGTTTTGGTGTGGATCCTGACTGCAATTTAATTAGAATAGAGAAGACTGTGAAAAAGCACAAATCAACCCCATAATTACAAAATAATGTCCCAAGCACCAAGTGGTTTCGTTCAATCACTTGGGATACTGTGCAATTAAAGCTACCTATAATTACTTTGACTTTGCTAATTAGGTACAAATCTATAGAGCACTGTCTCCATTCTTGTCTTCATTCAATAAGCAGAAATCATCGCTTGTTCTTTGTGGCTGAATTTTTTTAAAACACGGAAAAGGATGGTTAACTTTCTGAGGAGATGAAACATGTCTTCTGAACCCTGTAAGGACAGAAATTTAGCAATTTTTCATCTCAGAAACATTCAGTTTTCAATTCCCGCAAGTCTATGATGTCAGAGCTACCGATATGTTAGGGATTTTACTGAATATGAATACATTGTTCGGAATGAACAGATCATTTTTTCGGAACAAATACAGATTCAAAGATGTTTAGGAGGAAGACTACTTTTTGAAAAGATTGTCTGAAAAGGTTCACAGGGCATCTGTTTGAGACTAGAGGTGTGAATTGGGATTGGGTGCGAAGAAAAAATGAGCAAGTGAAGGTTTAATGAAGGCGAGCAGTCAGAGATGAGGCTTGCGGGACAAACAAAGACCACGTTTGTTAACAGGAAAATGATGAACACTGCACAATGAGTTTACAGCATTCATTCATTCATCCTTTGTTGTGGTGGTTTAAAGTAGGATACTAGACTGTACATGTTTTAGCAAATATACCAATCAGCCATAACATATATATATATATATATATAAATCTGGTGTACGTTAGATCATTACAGTAGAAATGCTCAGAGCTGAAATTGGCAGTTTTCATTTTTAGTCTTCTTTTTTTTTTTTTGCTTAATTACTCGTTAACAAGGTCAGGAGTGCTGTGAAACTGAAGCTTGTAAATAAACCTAACAAAGTATTAGCTGTACCTAGACTCAATATTAGATAAACTGCATGTGCTTGCACTCTGTGATTAACAACAGCAGCAGAGATATTGTAACGTCCGGGCACCCCCACCCTGTGTGGGGCTCGAACCCAGACCATGGAGACAGACCCATAAGCGGGATTCAAAGAAGCACTGTTTTATTAACGTAAACACAAGACATGGGGAAAACTAATCTAATGACGAGACATAACGTTACGCAAGACTGAAACTAAAACAAAACCTAAAACATGGCAAAACATGAACAGAAATCCTGGACATAGAACATAGAACAATGATCGATGCGGACAGGTACACAAGGATCCCTATTTATAGGGCTAGACATTAAGGTAAATGGGGAACAGGTGATACAACAGGAAGGAGAACAATGGGACGGGCATGGCACAAAATATACACGAAGAAGCAGGCTTCCGAGATTCACCTGCCAGCGCCCTCTCCAGGCCTGGCAGGGAACTGTCCAGCTGCTCCTGACCGATATAGTACTTATAGTATAGTACATATTGTAGGTTAAGAACATATTATAAAGTCACCCTTATAACAACACATTTCATTTACATCTCTTCATGTGATCAGTGCAAAGACATTCACTGACATTTAACTGTTAAGCAGCACAGGCATGTAAAACTATATATATATATATATATATATATATATATATATATATATATATATATATATATATATATATATAGACCATATGTCTGAAAAGGTCATTAAAGTTATTATTAAAACAGAATATCATTACATATAACACACTTTCTTTTTTAAATTCTTCCTAAAGCTGCGAACAGCACATTTTCTAACAGACATTTAAATCGTCCAAAGCAATAGCCATTGACAATTCCCTGTACAATCATCAACTGTAACAAGGCTAATGGATAGATGTAGTTTATTGATCCCTGAAGGGAAGTTTGGAATATTGTATTTAACATACTATGGGTACAAACCAATTTGATCAATTATGAACTCTAGTGATGTAGCTGAGGTTGAGGAACTGTAAGATTCTTGCGCCATGCTAACACTACTGGAATGTGTACTAGTGTTTTTTCCCCCAAGTGTTTCCACTATTTTAGTTTAGGCCACACCCACATCGGTGTTAATTCCATATATAGCCACGGCACTGAAAATTACACATACACATACATAGCCCTTGCCAACAACAAATGCACAGAGGTGACAAATTCATAACTTGATTATATGTCCACGCACATGTGCATGGCTGGCATACTTTACATTCCTGAGCTCATAGCTTTAAGCTCTTGCACACCATCCCTGACTTCGAAACACATTAAACTTCCACTTGTGTTGTCTAGTATGTATAGCCCTCAGGTCCCGATGAGTATCATTCCTTCAGAATTACTCTTGTTACTCTGTTTCTGGAACGGATATGTTGTAGTTTGGTTGTCATGACATGCCTCTCGGGTACAACTCCTGCATTATATCACCGTCTATAAAAACTCCTGAATCAAATCATAATATCTGCCAAATTACAGAAAATGTGTCTTTTTTTTTTATCTCTCTTAAAGTGAGCTGGTAAAAATTGTTTTAATATTTCTTTCATCCTGAAGACATATGAAGCTCACATTACGCCTCAACAGGATTACAGATGCTTAAATAATTTATTACATACACATGCAGCACCCACTGAGAACCCGTGGCACAAAATAATTCAGTCAGAACCCTTTGCATTTAAACAGCACTTTAATGCCACATCTATACATGTTTTATAACTACTCTATAAACGTAACGTGGCTTGCAATAAATGAACATGTTCCTAATGAGGCCTGTGTGCTATGAGTGTACTAGCCACGTCTCATCAGAACCCATCTGTCTGCCCCGCTACTGCCGGTTCTAATGGGCTAATTTGGCTTAGCGGCGCTCTCCTTTGCGAGGTGCGGGGGTCTTGGTCTGCCAATTAACACCAGACTTTCTGCGAACCCTGGAGAGAGGACACCTAATAAGCAGGCATGTGTGAAATCAGCCTCCTCTCTGTGGATCCCAGCGTAGCCTGCCACACGTGAAAATAAACCACTAGACAGGGAGAGAATGTAATTTTTTTCTAATATAATAGGGGAGGGTGGTTTTCATTATTTTGTGAGAGAGAGGTGGAGAGTGCGTGTGAGAGAAAGAGAGAGAGAATGAAGCAGGTTAGGAGAGCGAGGAAGTGAAAGAAGGCTACACCAAGAGAAATACAGACATGGGAGAAGATGAAAGGACAGATAGATGACATGTTCAGAGGTGTGGGTGTACGGCTGATTATGAAACCATAGACTGTTATATATAAATGTAAAGGATAACATTTAATTACGCACCCACATGCTAAATTAAACGGAGCTACCTTTAGCTTATAAATTAGCAATAACAAATTTGCCTCAGCGCTGCTGAATTCTCCACTCTGATTGGTCACCAGGTGTTGAACTTGTTTGAATCTGGTGAACGTTAATGTGCTCATTCTAACAGGTTTCTATAGTAACAACTTACACAGACACTTGTGCAGCAGATGCTCGGCATAAATGGATTTAAAGCATGTAGAAGTGGTGAGAAGATGTTTGATGAAGGAGAAAGGAGAAAACATAAAGTATATAGTAGCATTGATCATTTAGATACCTGAATGTTTGACTAATGAACAGATACCCAGTTTGGACGGTTTTATTCCTCACCTGGTAGAAATTGGGCCAGTAGGTGCTGATAGCGAGTTCCACTTGGGTCCAGCTCCTGCTGACGGGACCTGAAGTGTTCCACACGGGCAGACCAGTGGGGCTGTTGTTCTCTTTGATGTAGATGTTGAGGTGCCCCGGGCTGCCCCCCTCCCTTCCGGACACCAGATAGTGAAAGGTGACGCAGTGCGTGTCGTTCTCTTTGAGCTGCGGGCTCAGCAGCTGGGCTCTCTGTCCGGCGAAACGGCCTGACGTGTTCACCATCATGAAGGCAGAACCTGGTGGAACCACGAAAAAAAGGCTGAATGCTGTAGTTTCACTTGCAATAATGCTATAAGGATGTGGAACAGAATAACCTACTTCCTAAAGGATAAAAAAAAATAAAAACTGATTGAACCTTGATTACTGTGCCGCCACGAGCGGGAATATTTCTGTACACTTTTTTTGCCAAAAGAAAATACACATCAGTGCGTAACTACGATCAAACACTAACGCTACAGCTCTGCATACTAAAACACAACACAATCCCATTTCTGCCTCAAAACAAGATTTACGACAGTGTCTCAATTCAGGAGGTGTTGATTCATTTTTATAACAGCACGGCTTGGACAGTAGTGCTGACAGCAAGGTTTATATCAGCGCTCTTATTCTAATATGTTGCTCTTTGTATAGCAACAGCTAATTAACAGGGATGCTGTAGAAACTGGTTTGAAAATGTGTAGTTCTCTGTTCACCTTTTCTGTAAGGAGACATTTATTTGCGGAAGGAGTCTCCAGTGTCACTGCAGATTTCTGACCGGAGGTGGTTCCTCTGTAACATGACAAACTGTGGGGTTTGTTTTTTGTCTAATTCCCTCGGCTCGAGAGCGAAATATATGGTTCCACATTGTTAAATATTATATAGATACATAAGGAGTATCATGTCATTAATTAACAAATGAAAAGACTGTTAGCGATGGCATACTGCTGTAATATAAATAATCGCACTTGTTTTTTTCTTGATAAGGCCTACAACAAGGACTCCTCTCGAGAGGAGATTTAACCTCTCCCCCTTCCTCTTGCTGCAATATAAGGTTTGTGAGACACATGGCATACGCTATAATGTGTTAATCAACACGGTAAAAGCCTTTTTCCGTTCGTAATTGATTAAAGCGGAGTCGCTTCATTAAAGCGGCTGCTTAATTCGTCTTAATTAGTGTGGCTAATTAATATATATCTGATCTCATTACAGCACTAAGCTGTAGACAGATCAGAATATACAATGGCTCTCCACAGAAATACCACACCGTAAATTACACTGAGAAATACTCCTCACACACACACACACACACACACACACACACACACACACACACACACATACACTCTGTTAACGTATCCAAGGTATTACTGCTGACATTTAGCTGTGGCTTGGCAGCCTGCTAGCTGATCCGGTCACTACACAAGAACAAGACGAACTGATCAGCTAGCTTTATATTCATCCAGTGATTCTAATCCCCCCCCCCCCACACCACAAAAACACACACACACACACACACACACACACACACACACACACACACACACACACACACACAAAACATTCTGACACGGGTTCCTTAATAATTATCAGATGGCATAAAGGTTAATATGAGTCTCTCAATTCTAGGCAATAACGCACAGGCAGGAGGGATTATAATGACAATAGTTTCAGAGAACAGACCAGTTCACCACCTATCAGCTCTCACACCTACTGAAATCCTATTTAGCCTTTCTCCATGTTCTCCTCTCTCTCTCTCTCTCTCTCTCTCTCTCTCTCCCTCTCTCTCAGACCCATAGCGATAATGAGGAAACTTGCAGCATTTGACTTCAAAGCTCCACACTGTAATGTTTCTGACATGTAGCAGAATGTAGCTGACATGTAGCCTATACGGAGACAGAAATCTGAGCGAGAGAAAGAGAGAGAGAGAGAGAGAGAGAGAGAGAGAGAGAGAGAGAGAGAGAGAGAGGGGCAGATGCACTGTTATACACTGGAACTTGAGCTAAACTGAAGTTACAAATTGCAGACAGTGGAGACTCCTTCCATAAGCATATGCTTACAGCAAACGTCACTACATCGAGGACAACAATGCTTTAATCTGTCTATGATGAGTATGTTTGAATATTGTGCTGTAAAAATCCTTGTGAATGAGTTGTTACTATAGAAACGCTAATGTATACAGCACATGCTGTACCATAAACCTGAGATTTGAATTAAGAGCTGTGCAGACACATTCTGACCAATCAGGTTTGAGAATTCAACAGTGCTGTGATGTAATACTTTATAACATTCTATTAGTGGTTATGACTATGTCATAGTTCTGTTATAACAGAGTTATATCATATAGTTTTGCTCAGGACCTTAGGTGAAGAGTTTCGTATTTCCTCTCGTGAGTATTTATTAATGCTTGTTTCAGTGTCAGATACACCGATCATCCATAATATTATGAGCACTGCCAGGTGACGTGAATAACACTGATGAGCTCCTCATCATGGCACCTGTTAGTGGGTGGGATATATTAGGCAGCAAGTGAACATTTTGTCCTCAAAGTTGATGTGTTAGAAGCAGGACAAATGGGCAAGCGTAAGGATTTGAGCGAGTTTGACAAGGACCAAATTGTGATGGCTAGACCACTGGATCAGAGCATCTCCAAAACTGCAGCTCTTGTGGGGTGTTCCCGGTCTGCAGTGCTCAGTATCTATCAAAAGTGGTCCAAGTAAAGAACAGCGGTGAACCGGTGACAGGGTCATGGGCGGCCAAGGCTCACTGATGCACGTGGGGAGTGAAGGCTGGCCCGTGTGATCCGATCCAACAGATAAGCTACACAGTGCATGAGGGGTCAGGGCTGTTTTGGCAGCAAAAGGGGAACAAACAAACAATATTATGCAGGTGGTCATAATGCTTTGCCTGATCGGTGTATTTTTAGGTTTTAACGTCTGATATATGAGAAGCACATGCGTTGAGTCTCACGGCAACAAAAATCTCACATTACTCAGGTGTTATGTCAATTTACACTAGATAAAAAAATGAGCCTAAACGTTTAGATTAATTTGTGTTAATTGTTGAAAAAGCTTATGGAGGTGTCAAGTGTAACCAAAAATGTGCTTAAAAATAGCCATAATGTATATTTACATAGGCACAAAAACACTACAGAAGACTATCAGTTCACACATGTGCTTTACTGCTCCATCTGTCCACAGATCCACACTACTAGCACCTCATCGCTCATGTTTACACCCTGAGCAGAACAGACGGTGAGAGGAGGAGGTGTTTGGAATGAGGAAGAGGGGTGTAGATTTGGGTTGAAAATGAAAAAAAAGATGCTTTTTTCATGTCTGTTTGTCTAATAAGCGTTCAACTCTCACCGTACATGCCTCCTCCGGAGCTTTACACCAGTAACGCTCTTGCTTGATTACCATTTAATGTCCTAATTAGTCACAAGCAGAAAACTGACCACGCTGCTGTCACACTTACGCAGGTGTGATCTGCTCCACTGGTTATATATTGTTGTTGGGAGAAAAACACAAGCACACGTGTACACGCTATGTCTCCATTTGTTCACTGAGGTGGCACTTGACTCACGGCAAAGCCAAATTGCTGAGTGGGTATCGTGCTGACCACACGCTGTGATGGAAATGACTTTTGAGTCATTGCTGTGTTTGTGTTTGTGTGAGCGATGTGGCCTTATTGGTGTGACGTTTGTTTATTCTTTTATCGCTCTGGTTTCAGAAAAATACCCACGCCAGTAATACCGAGTGCACCATGAACAAAATGACAGTTGAGATTGATGTTGTCATTATATTGTGATTTATATACTACCTTCACACAAGCGTGCAGATATAAAATACACACATACACAGCCATCCCCTCTGTGCACACCAGGCTTTGACACAATCATGGGAGACGTCAGGTTATAGAGGTTGATAAAATGGCATGGAAAAGCAGCCAATTCCGGCTGAAAAAAAAATTACGTACAATTTATTTTCAGCACCTTACATATGACAAATATCAGCGTCCTGTCACAAGCAAACAATGCATTGAAGTCTCATGAAACACTTGCGTCCGTGCAAAAGAGTCCGAACGATGAAGGGGAGAATAATATTGAAGAATCAAGATCAAAAGGGAAAGCAAGAGAGTGAGAGCGAGAGCTGGAGCGTCGAGAAAAACTGAGCATGGGTCAATAACATATGACTGAGATATCAAATAAACCAGAGGCTTAGCAATGGCGGTGACGGTGTACAAACAAGCAAAGACACTAGATAGTTGGGAATAGTAATAAAGTAGATTAGAGCACCGTGTCAGGAGGACCACAAGGCAAGGAAACTTGAGTGAGGAAGCTGGCAGTGAGGCGTACTGTAGTTCCTGAGGAAGGAGTCAATGTGAAATGTAAAAGACTGATGTAAATGGGCTTGTAAGGTTAAACCACCTGTCTTTGAAAGACAAAAAGGCATCAATATACACTTTCAATTCTGACATCAACATCACACTGGTACATTCATTCATTCATTGTCTGCCGCTTATCTGATCTATTCTCGGGTCACGGGGAGCCTGTGCCTATCTCAGGCGTCATTGGGCATCGAGGCAGGATACACCCTGGACGGAGTACATTAGTACAAATGACTTATATTTTGGATTTCTGTAGAACTAATGATTATAAGAGAAATGAGAGAAACTGAACATTATGAAAATAGTCAGTAGATTCATGCAGCTTCACAGGTAATCATGTCAGATAATTAATTCTAGATTTGATCTGACTGAGAAGGCACATGTGTAATATAATTGTGGGTGTGATGAAGGTGAAAGTGGATTATGTACTATCTGATATCACCCTTTTCCCCTAAATTGCCTCGGGAGGAGAGACAAAGTTGCTATAGACTAATCACACATTATCCAATCCCGTTACAAATTACACAAAAGGACAGATGGCTTGTTACACAACTGTAAGTTTGGTGTTGTTTTGGGTTTGAATAATAGGGTTTCAACTAGGGCTGTAGTCAAGACCATCGCTGTCAGATCCCGGATCAGGACTATGCGAGGTCCGGTCGAGACAAACCTTAATAGGGTCGAGGCCAAGTCAAGATTGAGTCCAAATGAAAGAGACTGAAAACCATTGAATTCTTTTCTAAGCCAAGCCTTTTCTCTACTTGTTGGCTTAATTTGTGCACCATGCTAATGATTAGACTATGCTTTCTAAAAGAAAAAGTAAAAACAATTACCCTATTACTACATAAATATTTAGTGACGCCACTGTCCAAGACTTAAGTATGTGGACATTCAGATCTGACCATCACACCCATATGTGGCTCTTCCTTAAACGGTTGCTACAAAGTTGTATAGAGAATGTCTCAGTTTGCTGCAGATTTTAGATTTCTCTTCCCTGGAACTTAAACCTGTTACAGTATAACAATACCCCTGTGCACAAAAAAGACATGGTTTGCAAAGGTTGGAGTGGAAGAACTCGAGTGACCTGCACAGAGCCCTGACTCAATCCTACTGAACACCTTTGGAATGAAATGTAACTCCAACTGTGCACCATGCCATCTCACCCAACATCAGTGCCTGATCTCAGTAATGCTCTTGAGGTGGAATGAGCAAATCCCCACAGCCACACCTCAAAATGTGGTAAAAAGCAGCAAAGGGGAGCAAAATATTATAATGAGATGTTCAGAAAGCATGTATGGGTGTGACACCATTTACCATATAAGTACAAACACCAATAAGTCAAAATCAATTAGGAAATCCTCACAGCCGTCACTGTTGGCTTGGATGATTAACCACCCCCTCACAGAGCAGATTATAATTCTGGATCAGCTCTGGAGTACACTGAATTGCCATTTCCTAAATCTGTACAGCTAATATAATGGAAACTCAGGCTGTGTCTGAAATGGCCTCTTACACACTACTCTACAAACCGCAAGTGCATCAAAGGTGCATTTATAAAAGCACAATAAATTTATTTTTTTTAGTAACAAATTAGCTAGCAATTCAATATAATGCATTTAGCAAAATAATACATTTTCTCTTTCAGTCTTTCCACCCTCCTCCCACCTTTTTTTCCCCTTTTTTTCCCCTTTTTTTTTTCTTCTTCTCCCTAACAAGGGTATGCTCAGGAGCCAATAAAAGCAGCGAGCTCTCACTTGCTTGACCACAGCAGGTGTGTTGGAGTGGTTTCATAAAGACCACAGTACTGAGTCCAGTGTCTTGGGCATTCGACAGAATGACTTCATTCTCAGATCAGCAGCACTTCGGATTGTAATGCAGCACCGCAGAGCACGAGAGATCCTCCGTCTGATCTGAAGCCTACTGAATGCTTTTGTGCTCAAAAGTGAGATAATCAAGTGCAATCTGTGGCACATAGCAATCTGACCTTGCAGTGAAACGAGAAAAAACGTTGGATTCTTATGCAAAAAAAAAAAAAAAAATGGAACACTAGGGTATAGCCATTATCATTTCTAGCACTTCTTAATGAAATAAACCCAGCTGAGCCTTATGCCTGCTTTGCCTTTAGATCCAATCAAGACTTGGTATGCAATGAAAATTTCAGTCTGTGATCAGACAAAAAAGACTTTATATCCACTTATACTTTTACTTCATAGTCATTTAACATGATCAAACTGACTAACAAGTCCTTGTTTCAATGCATTTGGTTGAGGACGGCAGGCTAGTGCAATCACAGAGACACAAAACTATATAGAAATTTAAGGGAAGGGAAGATTCAGCCAGAGAGTATAGAGACTATCTGATGTATCAGATCTTAAATAAAAGATATTATATAGGTTTAGCTGGCGTGCTGTACAACATAACTACCTGTTATATTAACAGGAGAGTAATATGATGAGTTTATTTTGCTTTCTCCAAACCTGCGTGTTCCTGATTCTGATCTGATCGTCTGTCTTCCATTCGAGTTGATTAATCCAACTAGCAAAAGCTAACGTGTATAGTGTGTAATGTGTAGTGTAGGAGACGGTGGGATTCACAATGAGTACTGAGGCTGTAGTTACTGCATGTTTTGTTTTAATACACATACCAAATAACAACACTGTTTTGCAAAAGTCAACACTGAGTCGGTTATTTCTTTCTCTTTTTGCTGAAGAAAAAAACTGATGGCCAATAACCTACTGAGCCTATTGTCTGCAGTGCAGCTATGAATAAAATGGAAAACTATTAGCCGTGACACATCATTTTTTTTTGTCCTGGGTACCCGGGCTGGTGATTTGCCCACCCCGGTGTATATCCCTCATGAAGCACATCATAAAGGACAGGATGCTCACATAAAAGCAACTGAACAAAATTTAAATGCAAAATGGCTGCTACTAGGGAGTGAATTCTGACCTTCGGATATAAGAATCATGTGCAGTGAAAGACACCGTCAATAATTTTGACCGTTGAGGTCTAAACAATATAAATAAAAATTGGTCCTAAAGCACTGTGAGCTTATTGAGTACATACGAATGAATAAATAGCTTTGCCTAGACTACTAAACACAGCTCTTATTCTAAGTTAAAACATATCGGCTGCATACTGGAGCAGACATCCTGTTTGTGTAAAACCAGTGTAATGTCAGTGCTTAAGACCATGTGCTTGATGAAGCCCCAGAAGCTCTGACAAGGTGTGACCATTACCTGTGGCCTGCCATGGTTACGCTAATTTACCCAGTGGCCCCTGCTGCAGACCTGCGCACACTCGGCATGCTGCGGGGGTGATGCTGGAGGGGTTTTTTTTCCTCAGGAAACAAGGCATCTGAGGCTTCATTAAGATCTGACTGCACTGCTGGGTGGGCTTGTCAGACTAATGTCACAGCTAATTAAAAACACGCGCTTAAAAAAGCCTTTTGAACACGCGAACTTGTTCATGAGCATCATGCAGAACAGCTCAGGAAAAAAAAAATCTCATTAAATGTAAACCGAAATTGGAGTTTTCAAAAAGTTATGAATAAGAGCCTTATACTAAGTAACAAAAAAAGATAGAACTGAACTCCCTTGTGCAGCTTTATATCAAATATTTCCTCATATTAAAACAATTCATTGCACGCTGAAGTGACTGACATGACTGATATAGTTTGCTCTCAGCAAATACATGTCTATTTCTCTGTTCAGTCACTGTGACAAACAAGAAAGCCTGATTTTAGGGGAAATGCATATTTCAGGCTGCAATTTGAATAAAATATCAGACAGGTGCGTTTCTGTTGCGAGGGTATAATCAAACGTGGAACTGATTGTTGTTGTAATTTACAGGAATGGTGTCATGTCCTCTCTTGTCCTATCGTGTCTATTTACACTTCCCAGAGACCAAAATTATGTCACGGAGAAGGAAGAAGAAGCTTATATCCAGCTAACAAAAAGCGAACACTAAACTCTTTTGAGTTAACCTTCAATCGAACAACAGGGAGAGTTTATTTTAGACGACAAAGGGCTTTAGATTGTTTACAAACAATATGCAGGATGTCATATGATACCATCAGTGTTGGCTCAAAAATAAATAAATAAATAAAAAGCTTCTGTGATTAAATATCCAAAATAAAAAAGAAGAAAAGAAACATATATAACTACACTAAAAAATAAAATAAAAATATAAAAATAAAATATTAAACCATTAAGCCTATTTAGGTTAACAGAGAGCCCTTCTATGTTTCTCTTCTATATTTCTTATATTTTATATTTAGCCCTTATTTAAAAATGTAGACTAAAGACATATCTCTTTAGCCAGGCATACACGTAATACATCCCATAACTTTGTACTCCAATACATCTGATTAAATGCACATCATCATCTAGTGCCTGCTAATATTATGAATAGCAGCTACGCTAATTCCTTTCCATTTGTTTCCCTCCTTCTACCCACCCCCGAGACACACAGAGATTGTGCCAGCTCCAGTGGCATCCAGAGATGGACCAGCTCCAGCCGGGTTCTCCTTTGTGAGGACTGGAGTATTCAAAGCAGCACTGCCAACCCTATGTGGACGACAACAACCTCCTAATTAATTTACACATAACATTCTACACATGCTGTATCTGCATCACACAACTAATGCAGAAAGGACATTGTTCATATCACACTCTCCGGTGTCACCCAGATGAGGATGGGTTCCCTTTTGAGTCTGGTTCCTCTCAAGGTTTCTTCCTAATACCATCTAAGGGAGTTTTTCCCTGCCTTGTCCTTGCTGAGTCACCTCAGGCTTGCTCACTAGGGAAAATTTTGTCTAACATCTAGGACTGCTTGCTTGTGTGTTTAATGTTCCTTATGTTCTGTAAAGCTGCTTTGAGACAATGCTCTTTGTTAAAAGCGCTATACAAATAAAATTGAATTGAATTTAGCCCCCATTTATTTAGGAGTTTTTAATCATTTATTTATTTTGTTAGTAGATTTGAAAGAAATATTTGAAAGGAACCTCACATCAAAAATGGCCAGTTCTGTTACGAAGTTTCCAAGCTTCAAAATGAAATCCTTGACCAAGCATTTACAGCATGCTTGGTGTGCCATCTGTAAGGCGGTTGAAGACCGAGCTGTGACTCATTTTTGTGTTTTCTACCAATATTGCAGTAAGAAACATAGACCAGCTCCAAAAGGGATTTCCAACAAGGAGAGCAGAAAAACCCTATAAACCCTTCTATCGTTCCTCAATATCTTAACTGCAAAAAAATCTTGTAATTCAGTAGGTAGGGGATATTTAGTCGTCAACATTTCTAAAGAGGCTAATCACACAGAAACATGCGAGCAAAAACAATGAAAACATTAAAACCCTAAAACAACATGTGCTAGAACTTGCAACTTGTTTGGTTTCACAATACATACTTTGTACTACCGAGTCTGTGTTCTTTGTTAAAGGTGTATCTTAACATGCCATAAATGTCATACTCTTGTACAATCATCTTTGTTTGGATCATCGCATTCCATTGCATTGGTTTGGATCCTGTTTGGATCTCCAAAGCCCATCTTTTTGGTAAAAGTGTATCTGAGCATCCCTTTGTTGGGGTTTTCCACTGGAGTGTTTCCGGTACAATCATTCTTGCCCCCTGAGCTCCAAGGTTATTTAAGGGACCTGTGTGTAGTCCATCTTCTTTGCTATAAGTGTGTCTGAACATGCCTTAGGTTGAGTTTTCTTCTGGTGTGCCCCCTTTCGAAGCTGCCTTTCCTCCTGAGGCCCTGAGGTCCAAGACTTGCTTGATAACGGGTCCTGTTTAGATCTCCAGCTTCCATCATATTATTTTGGATCCTGCTGGAATCTCCCTTGGTAAAAGTGTATCTGAGCATGCCTTTGGTGGGATTTTCTACTGGTGTGTATCCTAAAGAATCAGCCTTGTCTCCTGAAGCCCTGAGGTTCCTTGCTTTTTTAAGGGCTGTGTTTACATCTCCAGAGTTCATCTTCTGTAGGTAAAAGTGTCTGAACATGCATTTGATGGAATTTACTTCTGGTGTACCCCATGTGGAAACAGTCTTGCCACCTGAAGCCCAGAGGTCCATGCCTTGCTTGCTAGAGCATTCTGTTGTCCTCATTGTCAGCATGCACAGCCTCTAGAAACCAGCTCTGACACAAACTCCAATAATCCAGCATCTTTTATTGTAGTGTAACCACAAACATGAACTCAACCTCTGCCTTTTGTCTCCATTTGCCCTACTTTAGCATCTAACTCCCCTTATCCCCATTATAATTTCAGCCTTAAATTGGTTTCACAGTATTTGTGGCATGCACTGCACTGTCTCTCAGGTTGAATTGAATTCTGAAGAAAAAAAAAAAAATTGCAATAGACCAGTCAATGGCAAAGCTTAACGTAGTGAAAAGTTCGAAGAAGTATTTGGATGAAGAGGGGCAAATTGTCCACAACCACCATGAATCTAATTTTAGGCTCTGTTTATGATCTTAGAATAGTTCTTTCAGTTTATTTCAAGCTCAATTTCCACTCTCCTGAGTGCTCCAAATGGATTTTTGTAATTTCTCTTATAGATCTCTTTATATCTTTTTCTCTTATTCATTACTTTGAAAGCAGTATCCTGATTTCAAAACAATAATTCACAACAATATAAAGTACACAATGGAAAAAGTGGAAAATAGAATGAATAATTAAAACCGAACAGGACATATTGATCAAACTCAGCTCTGGGGAGAAACAATTCGCTTTCATTTTTCACCACCACATTGCTGAATGGGGGAAAAACATTCTGCATCCTGGAGAAATATTTGCCAAAAGGTGTCGCCTGATTTATTGCATGGCACTAACACCAAACTGTCTGCCAAATCAATAATCATTAGAGTCTATAGGTTTGGATGTTGGGAATATTTACGGTCATTGTGGCTTCAGCCATGGATGAAATGAAAGATATAATTTGCAGTAATGACTGACACTCATTATTTCTCTCCAGTTCAGGTCCTGAACCCTGTGAAAATCATTATGAGGTTGGAAATCAAGATGAAGGGACACTCTTTAGACCCAAAACCTCCAGGTCTCATTTATTAATAAAACTCAGAGAGGTCACACCCGGGGAAAAGCTTGCTAGCCGCTCGGAAATGTCAATGAAGACAAGGCTATTCTCACATTTTGCCACCAATCAAAAATACTCTCGCTGTGAGGTTAGGCAGGCGACGCGAGGAGCCGTGGCCTCAACTCAATTTTCCCTCAGGCCTCTCCAGAACTTTCTCCCACTCCACTCTCCATCCTTTGTAATGGAAAAATGAGGGGGGGGACGACACTGATGATGCATTTCTCTTACAGAAAGAAAAGTCTCTGCAGCTCACTGAAGAAAAATATATTCACTATTCATCCACTCGCTTATACGTAGATCAGGAATATTTTTATAGCTTCGTTTTGTAAATTTAACACAAACCTCTAGCTAGCCGGCCAAATCACAGTCATAATATTATTAAATCGTCACAAATTTCTTTTTTTTTTTTTTTTTATCTCAGAACTGTAATGACATGAGATTCATAAGCAAGTGTAAATGCTGACAGTTTCCAATACAGAAAAACCTGTTACTAGCAAAGGCAAAGAAGCTGTAGATTCTTCCTGAGCACATACTGAATACTGTTTAAATCAATTAATTGCTTTGCATATAGAATCAAAGCTAAGTCAGAGTTACCTTCAAAGATTGGGCTTTGCTAGCACAAGCAGTAAACAAATTAGTCAAGTTATTGCTCTCATCACAGGCAGGTTTAACAATATGAATGAAATGTAGTTCCCCTGGAATCACAGTGCTACTCTTAACACGAATTAGTGACAAACAAAAAGACAGGAAAATGTTCGTGTGGGACTGTTTTTTAAGTCCCACTCCTAAGTGAATTCTAACCAATCCCTGCGCTCCATCTAATAGTTTGACCAATCCCTCCCACACTCATGCTGAAATAGTTTGACCAATCCTACCCACTCTCTCTGAGTTTATCAATCCCACCCACTCTCACTGAAGGTTTGTCCAATCCCACCTACTCTCACTGAAAGTTTGTCCAATTCCACCCCCTCCAGTGAAGATCTGTCCGATTCCAACTCTCTCTGAAAGTCTGACCAAACCCAAACATTCTCACAGAAAGGGTTACCAATCCCATTCACTCTCACTGTAAGTTTGACCAATCTCAAACACTCTCTCTGAAAGTGTGACCAATCCCATCCCCTCACTGAACGTTTGACCAGTCCTAAACACTCTCACTGAAAGAGTGACCAATCCCATCCCCTCTCACTGTAAGTTTGCCCAATCTCAAACACTCTCTCTGAAACTGTGACCAATCCCATCCCCTCTCACTGTAAGTTTGACTGATCCCAAACACTCTCTCTGTAAGTTTGACCAATCCTAAACACTCTCACTGAAAGCCTCATCAATCTTAACCAGTCTTTCTGAAAGACTCACCACCCCAAACACTCTTACTGAAAGGTTTACCAATCCAATCCCCTTTCACTGTAAGTTTGACCAATCCCATCCCCTCTCACTGTAAGTTTGACCAAAGCCATCCCCTCTCACTGTAAGTTTGACCAAGCCCATCCCCTCTCACTGTAAATTTGACCAATCCCATCCCCTCTCACTGTAAATTTGACCAATCCCAAACACTCTCTCTGATAGTGTGACCAATCCCAAACACTCACTGTAAGTTTGACCAATCCCAAACTCTCTGAAAGTGTGACCATCCTTAAACACTCTCACTGAAAGCCTGATCACTCTTGACCACTCTTTCTGAAAGACTGATCAATCCCAAACGCTCTCACTGAAAGACAAATCTCAACCACCTACACCGAAAGTCTCACCAATCCCAAACACTCTTACAGAAAGTTTTACCAATCCCACTCTTACTAAAAGGTTTACCAATCCTATCCCCTCTCACTGTGAGCTTGATTAATCCCAAACACTCTCTCTGAAAGTGTGACCAATCCCACTCTTACTAAAAGGTTTACCAATCCTATCCCCTCTCACTGTGAGCTTGATTAATCCCAAGCACTCTCTCTGAAAGTGTGACCAATCCCAAGCACTCTCACTGAAAGATTTACCAATCCCATCCCCTCTCACTGTGAGTTTGATCAATCCCAAACACTCCCGCTGAAAGACTGATCGAATCCCAAACACTCTCACTGAAAGTCAGGCAAATCCCAACCACCCTCACTTGTAAGCCTCACCAATCCCGAACACTCTTGCTGAAATATTTACCAATCCCAAACACTCTCACTAAAAGGTTTCCCAATCCCCTCCCCGTTCACTGTAAGTTTGACCAATCCCAAACACTCTTTCTGAAAGACGGATCAATCCCAAATGCTCTCACTGAAAGTCAGACAAATCCCAACCACCCTCACTGACCGTGGACCAATCCCAAGCACTCTCTCTAAAAGTCTGGGCAATCCCAAACACTTTTTCTGAAAGATTTACTAATCATTCCCACTCTTGATACTTCAACATCATTGTTAAAACAATTAATCTAACAGATCAACTGAGCAACAAGAAACATAACTCGGATATCTTGAACAATGGGTTGGTTCATGCAAAAGGTTCCATATCCTATGCTGTATATCAGGAAATAAAGGCCGAAGAGGACTGTAGGAATACAATGCTACTTGCTGTCATGAATTCATATCAGATGAAAAGATGGTGTGGCTCGTGCTTCACTACTTGCCCCATAATCATATAAGAGGGTCATTGCTCACCTCTTTGACTTTCCCCACTACAGAGTGTTTTCTCAAAGATTAAACACACAGAATCCAATTAGCTTATTTTCACATCACGCTTGTGCCTTCCCGTTTAACAGTTTTCATGTCTGGCTGATGTGATTGAAATGTCTAATGTCCTTCAGTCCGGCTTCCTCACATGCCTCACTTCCCTTTGGAATGACAATGCCAGCAACTTTTGGATGCACAGACGGGGGTAAAGTAAAGCATTATGCAGAGTGCTTAATTCAGTTAATGAGGCTGAGAAAATGAACACAACTAATTCAGAGTCAAGACTTCATTAAAATAATGACTTTTGATCTTGAGAGATGAATATTCTGGATTTCTTGATGGCACATACCAAAACATGGTAACATTTGGCTTGGAAATGAATAATTAAGAAATAAATAAGAAGTATTCCATTGAGACAAGAGATAGAAAATACTAACTGCTGTTTGAAAGCGTACGAGAAATGTTAAATTGGTTGAAAATATTCCATATGCATCTGGTGCAATATATATGCATTTTCTTTGTAATAAGTGATTACTCGATGCAGTCTTTGTAGAAAAAAATGCAACACTCTCCTGCCTTAACACCTTGAGTAATGAAACTCTCCACGTCAACTAGAAGCTGAATTTTTTCCTGCTTGCACACATATTTTTGCATAGTCATTTGCAACCCAGACAATAAGGCATTCAGGCTTAGCAAAGATTGATATAGTATTTAGCATAATAGAGCGCGGGTGGAAAAAAGCTAATTAATCTAGGCTAGAAGACCCCCATTTCCATCGTGCCCTGCCTATTATTTCCCACAAGACTACTCTGGGGACCCACAGCACTGCTCCTGCCAGTCTGCTACACTCAAAAGGAGAGGGCAAAGCAAAGACATAAAGACAAACTGCGTGGAGGGAAGTGAGGAAGACAGAAATACTTGGGGGCTTGCTTGGGCCTTTGTTCAGAAGTGAGAAATCCAAAACAGAAAAAGCAGAGCACCAATTAGAGTTCATTACAGATTGCGTTTTACAGCAAGGTCAGATCCCAGCAGGACATTTACACAGAGAGGCAACTTTTTCACCCGAGGCATGATTTCAAAAGTATTTGCCATGTGTTAGAGTCATTTGTTTCATTTGCTATTCCTGTGAAGCAAAGCAACTTTTAATTATGATCACTTTTTTTTTAGCAACAATACAACCACGCATCTCACAAACCTGACCACTTTCACCTGCTGTTAGCATTGAACTGGACTTTAGAGTTTAGTCTCAAATTGAACAAGATCTAACATTTGTGATATCAGAAAATCACCACAACACGGTGTATTAGATGAGGGTTTGGAAAGAACTCTGCTGTAAAATATCCTTTGTTTAATATAAATGAGGAAGAACAAAAATGGAATTTTTACAGTTAACAGTAAAAGGACTTAAAAACTCCCTGAGGACAAAATTATGAATATATGTAGCTGCAATAATATTATGGCTATTTATTGGAGCCAGATAGAACCCACAGAACCAATAGGCAAAAAACTTTGATAATAGTGGGATGTGATTTTCACCACTGTGAAAATCACAGACGCAGTGGTTATACTTTAAGGACCCCACTTTCACCCTAGATAACATTTTAGTCCTCTTGTTGAGCGCACACACACATGCACACACACACACATCATGTGTTCTTCTGAGTATTTCAGGTCTGTTGTTAGTCAGTGGCCTACATCATTAAATGGAATTCATGAGAGAGAATTGTGAAGGAGAAGAAAATGAGTGAAAGATGTTGAGAAGGTATAGTGTGTTGTGTGAGGTATGTCCAAGGATAATTGTCATAGCTGCACATGCAGGCAATCTCAAACAAGAAGATGCACAATATGATCTTTTTCGGGGTCACCACAGTGGATCATTCTGTACGCATGTTCTTGATTTGGCACAGGTTTTAGCCAGATGCCCTTCCTGATGGAACCCTCCCGTTTAATCCGGGCTTGGGACCGGAACTGAGAGTTGCTGGGTTAGCAACTCTTCAGTTGCTGGGTTAGCTTCCTGTCTGGGAATTGTCGGCAATGAGAGCGTGGGCCTCCTGTAGCAAGAACACCAGGAGGCCAAAACGCACAATATGATAAGAAAGAAAAAAGGCAACAAGACAACAAAACTAATCCTGGAAACACGGAACAGGTGAACACAGTAGGGGAACAAACCAGTGACAAGCTGGGATAGAGACAAGACTGAAACCAAACCGTGGAAAAATATGAACAAAAACACATGAAGAACTAACAAAGTGAGGGAAACTCATGACAGATGGGTCTTTAAGTGTGTGTTAAATGTGTGTGCCTAGTTTTACTCATCATGGAAAAGAGGTCTGCCTGTGCATTTATGCAAGCTTCTCTGAGTCATATTAAAGCAGCCAAATCATGCAGTCAGCTCCTGGCCCTTTCATCAAACAAGCACCCACTCGGGCATCTCATAGAATTTATAAACAGGGTAGGAAACTTACAAACATTCACATGCTCCCTGCTCTTCATTAATGCCAGCATTTTGGTTTTGTGTGTTTTCTCTCTGTTTCAGGGTGCATCAAGAGGTTTTAGGTGTTTCTTTAACCTGTAGATGTTCTGCTTCCTATTGGGTTTTGAACGTTTTAACATTTTTAAGCGACTTTAGAGTAATTCAGAAGAGCTTTGCACAGACTCTGCTTCACCCATCAGTGCACCAGTCATGCCTGGCTCTGATGGGAGGTTGCAAAGGATGTCATGTCTCATTTTCCTGTCCATTAGAATGACGATATCTAATAAAATGCTTTCAGTGTCCTTGCATGAGCTTTAGATGTGTTAACTGACCAGAAGTATTATGGGGGACACATTTAGCACGTTTGCCTCACACCTCCAGGGTCGGGGGTTCGATTCCTGCCTCTGCTGTGTGTGTGGAGTACTCTGGTTTCCTCCCCTGGTCCAAAGGCATGCATTGTAGGTTGACTGGCATCTCTAAAGAGTGAGTGTGTGTGTGTGTGTGTGTGTGTGTGTGTGTGTGTGTGCGCCCTGTGATGGGTTGGCACTCCGTCCAGGGTGTATCCTTCCTTGATGCCCAATGACGCCTGACATAGGCACAGGCTCCCCGTGACCCGAGAATAGGTCAGATAAGCGGTAGACAATGAATGAACTTCTCGTCACACATACCTTTCTCCTACCATTAGGCCACCTGCCCTCTTAATGCATACATGAGCTCTAGCTGCTACAACATAAGCGGTAACACTAAATAACTCGTTTTATTGAGTTTCCACAACATCTTTTCCTCTCTGAGAGTCATGCATTAGGAGGAAACAGAATGAAAACTGGAGGAAAATGTAAAGACTGGCTGTATTCTTTGCAGCTAACTATTAAATAGGTCAAACATTTTTATTTTTTATTTTTCAGTCACAGCATGTTGCCATTGTTGCTTATGTCTTTAAATGACTCACTGCTGGAAGTCTTCAGCACACATTAGGTGTTTTTTTTTTTTATTATATACATATTTTTTTTATTTTGCTGCTATGGCTGTTAGCCTGCAGCAACTTTTACTATGGGAGAGCCCTCAAATTCAAAACCTTTTTCAAAGTATCGTAATAAGTGAATGTTACAGACTTTTCGAGTGGATCAATACAGCTGCTACGGATACGTCTTCTGTAACACGAGAGCATCTATTTGGTGTAGGGTGATTGATCTGCCAGTATCCTCAACCCGCTTTGATCTGAACACATAAGAGCTCCTTCGGGGTGCTTTAAACTTTTAGCTTCCAGACGCAGACACGTTGGGCAAACAGTCATGTGCGGTGCTTCCAGGCTCCTTCTGCTCTGGTCATGAGGAGGCCAGACGGCTGCATGCTGCCATAGGTGACTAATCTCCCCAGGGTTGTGCTTGTTTATCTGTTAAGGTCTGCATGTGAGTGCGTGTGCATGTGCACTAGGGTATCTTGTTTATCAACGGCATCAGCCATGATTACATTACACATTGAATAGTCAGTAGTTGGTGTTTATGTGAGCGTGACTTGTTTATTATTCATGATAATACGGTCAATATGCTCCGAGAGAAGTGACTAAATTAAGTTTGCATGTTTGTGTGCACTTGCCATCTTGCCATCTGTGGCCATCTTGCTTGTGATTCATGTAAACATGATGCCTATTAGAGGAATAACACAATAAAATGTGCATGGACACTCCAGAAAACAGGAGGGCTCTCTGGTGTGTACTCTCTCATCCTCCATTACATCCTTCACGTAGAAAGAATTAGAGTCAGATATACACTATGCTGAAAGGCAGATCATTGCATTGACTGCTACTTAAGATGTTCATAAAGAGGGATAGAGCCAGAAACTGCTAATTACCTCAAGCTTAAGAGGTAGCATGGAAGGAGGCCTTGTGAATGCACAGCCTGAGGGGACGACACGATCACATTCTCATGCAAATGGAAGCTTCTAGACAAATGATCGGCTTGGAGATGCTACGTGGAGAGACAGAGTGTCCATTTACAGGTCAGAACTGGACACCGGATGGCATTTTATCCTTCCTTCTCTTCACACACACACCCCTTTCACACACACACATGGATCACACAGATCAATTCCAGCAAAGTAAATGTGTTTCGCTTTGTCAGTTCATTTCTCCTGAGTTGCAATCATCCTCACTGAACACTCACACACACACACACACACACACACACACACACACACACACACACACACAATTCAATACAACACAAAGGCACCTCAGAATTAGTGCAGGGCTCTTATTAAATTCTATGGCTCCTGCTCAAGTGACTTCCCTTGTCACTCTGAGGGAGAAAAGGAGAAAGGAGGGAAGGAGGAGGAGGACGAGGAACATGAGATGGACATGATCTGACTTCGATGCGGTGTGTGTGTATGTGTGTGTGCCCATTTGATTTAATAGGAAAACAATATTCATTCAATTAGACTGCTTTCTTTGTGATGATGTGTCGGTGGGGGGAGGGGCTTAGGTCTGATTTAAATCTGCAGGGGCTGACAGTCTCATCTCTGATCAAATAAAAATTCACTGTTAGAAAAGTAAAGACAAAGAGGAAACGCAGGAGAGCAAGCGAACAGGAGAAACGCAGATATGCTGGGGAATGAGAAACAAAAAATAGTGTAGAATATCAAATACACTTCGAAGCTGCTGGTGGTAAGATTTAAAGCTTAAACAGATGAGCAGCTTTGAAAATGAAGATTCAATCCACAACTTTTCTTCTTCGTCCCATCACCTGGCTGCGACTCTGATATTGATGTGAGGGCTGCCAATGCGGGAAGCGGCGATCTCATTTTTGAGCCATTAATTCATTTGTACCTGCAGTCAGATCTGGAGCTGTGTTACTGTTGGGAAGTCACAGGCTGGAAAAGAGTGACAGCTGTGGTCATTGCAGCACTTGGGTTTTTATTTACTTCCGAGCCATTTCTATGAGGCGTAATCTCTTTAAGCACTATCCCCTGCAGGTATGAGCTTCAGCACAGCTTTTTGTGGCGTTTCATGGAACTATAAATCCATGAAACATGATGTTAATTACACTGTAAAGCATCCGTTTGTCTTACTTTGTCTGTCAACAACCTACTCTCAATAAAGACTTTTTAAAGAACATCTCTAACATGGACAGAACTGGTGGGTTTGATTCAGTTTTGATGAAGATTACTTGTTTCTTGTCTTTCATTTTAGATACTTATT
Organism: Hemibagrus guttatus; assembly: GCA_033459395.1. NCBI lineage: Eukaryota > Metazoa > Chordata > Actinopteri > Siluriformes > Bagridae > Hemibagrus > Hemibagrus guttatus. The sequence continues at coordinate 6,398,557 of JAUCMX010000022.1, read as the reverse complement.
CAAGATGATCAGTAGCTCGGGGACCGGGACAGATCTCACATTAAGATTAGCACTCAGTTGACTGCTCATACCCTCCCAGCAACACAGTAGTAACCTGTTTGATTTATTTTTTCAAACGTAATGTCTACTAAAATGTATCCATCACCTTTTCAATCACCTGTCAGTCCTTGCCTTACCCACCTGGGGTAGCCGGTGAGGAGGATGAAGGCTAACAAATGCTTCCTCCAAGGCGTGAACCGCTGCGCCACCTACCTACCCTCTTCTGAATACATGAACTAACACACACCCGCAGTGAGCTAGTGTCAGTGAGAGCACCCGACTTTGCTCCATTAGCCCTTTACCACAGATGGCTGTGGCATTTTTAGGATTTAAACTCATGATCATAGGGCAAATGCATTCCTGTTACTCCACTCACATGCAGGCATTGTGTAAGTGTACAAGCTCTAGCGCTAGATAGATTACTAGATATCTTTTTGTTCTTCCTACAGTGTTCTCTTGGCAGAAACCTGTTGCACTTGGCTCCTTCAACATCTCAGTGCTTGTTTTCACTTTCTCTTTCACTTGTGGGTCACTTTAAATAAAAGCATTTGGCATGGAAATGAATGTATTGTAAATTTACTACGTTACATAAATATATATGAATCTGCAACGTTAAACGTACGGCACGAAGAGCCGTACGTTGTGTATGTGTGAGTTCAGTGGATCGCGGTTAGAAGAACATGCATGTGGGTGGTTATTTTGGTGGAGTTGATGAGTGTTTATGTAAAGCTCACCAGGAGGCATCCATTGGTTTGTTGAAGGCTTTTCTTTGGTGTTGGCCTGCTCCCACTCAAGGTCGTCATCTCGTCCCTGGCTGTAGCCGCACGCCCCAAACGGCTTCTCGAAGCTGCAATCTCCTGCGACAAAAGAGAAGGGGAATTAATATCGCTGTAGCGTTTTCCATTAACTCATCCTGCAAATAAATGAACATATAAAGTATGTTCTCTCCCCCTATTTTTCGCCTCCTCCTCCTCCTCCTCTTTCCTGCCTCTAATACGGGTGTTCATAATGCAATCTGCCAAACAATGAGAGCGGTTTTAAGTGAGATGGAGAGAAGGATGGGTGCGCCAGGCGCACAGTAACATATATTACCATCATTAGGCGCGCGGCAGGCCAATTCCACAGTGACAGAAATGAAGTGTCCAAACTCCATCATCGTTAAGCGGCGTGCTCCTGTCGCGCCATCGGGCATAAATTTGATTCATTTTCCCGCTGGTATGAGACCAAACTTCCCTCGCCGATCATCTCACGTTTAGCTCTCATCTATCCTAATCCTTCCCGCGGGACGCACGTGTGCATTCACAGATGCGGCGAGTTGATGAAGATGTGACCACACACATGCAGTGAAGTGTGTGTGTCTTCTGAGTTATAGTGCCATTATTTTAATGACACCTGAGAAAAGAAAGACATCAAGAAGAAAGCGGAGACTAATTTTTTGCTAGCTGGAAGCTAGACTCTCGTCTAGCGTTCAAATCTGTTAAAAAACTACCTAACCGAAGTAAGAGGCTTTCAGAGCCAAGATTAAAGTGGCACTTTGTACTTTTTGCTTTGTTTCAGGCTGAAAGTGATTATTCACTTAACCACGCTCATTACTTAACTGCTCGTGTTTACAGAACTAGCGTGGCTAAAAAAAAAAGAATGTTTTTCACATATTAAAATGTGTTCAATGACTGATTTTTTTCCCAATTTATAAATTATGAAGGAAATAAGGTCTCAGCCTCCGTTCACACACCCATCTGGCTCACACCAAGCATCTTACTATCGTTGAGATGAAAGCTTTCCCTTTTTTTCCAGTGACGAGACGCTGCGACAGCAACGGACATGACATTACTGACAGCTTTGTTTGCATCGCTGCAGAGGGAGCACTGAAGTGAGGAAACACAGGAAAAAGAGCTACATTCTCACAACTTTAGATCTCAGGGACTGAAAGTCTTGTTTTGACAACAAGTTTTGCATCATCGGCCATTTTGAATATCAACTGGCTTCACCTCCTACACCAGGGTTCCTCAAATCTTGCCCTGGAGGGCCAATGCACTGCAGAGTTTAGCTCCAACCTTGATCAAACTCATCTACCTGTGATTTTCTAATGGTCCTCAAGACACTGATTAGCATTCTCGGGTGCGTTTGATTAAGGTTAGAGCTAAACTCTACTTTGGAGCAGGAAAGTGGTTCTTGTGGGCCAGATTTCAGGACCCCTGTCCTACACCATGCAATGAAAATATCTTAAATATAAGAAAATTCATGGGGCATTTTCTTTTGGAGAAATCACTACTCTAATCACAAAGCAGCGTCCAAGTTTATAAAGTTAATCTGTCTGTAAAAACTCTACACAACAGCATGAATTTGCAGGACCGTTAGATTTGATGGTGTGTTGCTAAACTATTGTAATGAGCCATTACAGGAGAGCATGTTAAACTGTAGCGCTGGTTTAAGTGAGCAGTTGTGCGCTAGAGTGCAGGTGCACGCGATTATTGTAATTTTAACCACGTCACTTAGAAATCCAGAGAAAGGCTTTTCCCTCTCACATCTACACACTAAGTGCATTCTGAACAACCTTAAGCGAGGCCTGAAACATTATGCACTCTCCACAGCAAATGGAAAACAAAGGTGCAATGCATCAATATTTTAAGAGGCCACACACAAGGCTATAATAAATCAACACAGAAGCAGGAACATGAATGTGCACACCTCCTTACTCTGAGCCTCACTCATGCACAGAAGCAGACATATACACACCATCTGTCATAGGTATGCAGTCACACTCGGGCTCGTACGCCACTTTCTCTAGTGCGCGCTCTAACACTTCAGCGCATGCATCATCTCAGAAAGTCCGAAACGTTGAGCTTTCACCCTCTCAGGGATTTAGAGTAGCAGTGTATCGGCACACCAGGACCAATCCATCATAACCTCTAAAGCATGATACATAATTTTCTCTAGAGTGTGTGTGTGCGTGCGTGTGCATGCTTTTTGTTTTGCTGCCTTCATCTAAGAGATGACATTTAAAGCAAATGGCCAAATGAGGCTGCAAATGAGTCCCAGCATGCTCTCTCTCTCTCTCTCGCATCATCATCATCGACACCCGGACTGCCTAATGGTGTACTTGGGATTTTGTGTAAGCTTGGGCACACGTGCGTTCAGTGTGCAAAGCAAATTCTTGCATTAAGATGTGTGTGTTTTTGTGTGCGTCTGGGTGTAGAAATCGTTACTTGGAGATAATTAGGACTTTTTGTCTAGGGTTGCGGTTTATGGTATGGCTGGGCTTGTTAGCTGATAGATACATCTCTGTTGTATGCGTCCGAATTCACGCCCAGACTGCTCTCTGCTGATGGATTCGAGCTTCATGTCTGCCTTGGATATAGAGAGAGCATTAAAAAAAAGGTAAAAAAAAAAAAAAAAAGAAAGAAAGAGTGATAAGACAGGAGAATGGCCTTGTCGTCATTTTCACACAGTGCTGTCAGGAAACTCTGGAAGGGAAACTCTTCTATCTGGAAAATGCAGAAAGCAAAGTTGAAGTCGTTGAAGCCTCCCGGATTTCAGTGCTACCGGATTTGCTAGGCTTTCAGTAACGTATATTATGGGTATTATTCCTTTTATACCACAGACTTTTTTTTATTTTATTAAAGATAGTACACGTTGTACTTTATACATTTAATGTCTGTGAAACAAGTTGGGTCCTGTTATCCTTTACATAATAACAACCACAGACATTCATCCATTCATTCATTCAACAGCCTCCTGTTTTTCACTCTCTTGAAGTTAATGAGACAAAAAAGAAAACAGCTCGTCATGTGACCGGAAAACCACAAGCACAAACGTCGTCTGTCCTCGATGGAAAACTTACTGACACTGGAGACTCCTTCCATGAATGTTAAACTGTTGATCTTAAGTGTCTCTGGAGTGTCATCTATAAACGTCTGATATTAGCAGAGCTGCCGTTATACAAAATGAATCGACGCTTTCTGACCAATCAGAATTGAGAATTCAGCATTACTGTGGTGTAGTCTGGATTAATGCACCTCTTTTGAGGAACTGTGTGCTGAATGGCTGGACGATAAGATACTGACCTGTTTTGTCATTTTTCTCCCAACAAAGTAATTAAACTCAGTCTCATTAGCAGCAGAAATGTCTTTGTGGATATAATTCTTCACAAGTGTCAGCAAATACCTTTTTTTTTTCACCCCATAGACAATCCTGACAGTTTACTGCCATTTAAAAATATGTTGAAAAATATAAGAAATATTTTGGCTGATACAAGGGTACTGCTCTTGGAGGAGTCAATTTCACAAATATGCACAAGATTTAATAAGATCTTAGTGACAGCTCCAGAGTTACTTACGCTGTACTTTAAATGCTGCTGCTGGTATCACACTTACTCTAATTAACAGAGCCGGTCAGCGGTGTGCCAACAGATCCCTCTCTGTCTCCTAATGAGGACCCCGAGTGTGTTCACCGGGTCACTGGGCTGGTTATGTGGCCCCAGCTGTGCAGCCAGATGCTCAAACGGCTTGACAAGGGAGTGCCAAACCAAGCTTGCAAAACACCGTGCCAATAGTGCCAATTAGCTCAGACCAACAAGATCGCTCATATCACAATCACACAACCGTTCACTATCGTGCGTACTCAGATTTTTTTTTCAGTAGTATGAACAGATACGGCACCCGGTCCTCCTGCCACCCTTGAGGCTTCCTGCTTTTCCTTAACAGCTTCCCAAGAGAGGCATAAATGCGACTTGTGTCAGTCCATCTTGTTTAGTGTTTTGCTTTTCCAGATGAACGATGTAGCTCGGCAAATGCAGGAGCAGGTTAGCATGCTGTTTAATATGCAGTGTCATACATCAAAAAGACAAATGCAGAGAAAACGAGGGCACTGGCAGCCTCCAACATGGCAGCTCCGTGGAGAAGAGCCGGGGCTGTCACTGAAAGCGCTCTGCTGAATACTTCACATGCCGCTAATCTTTTATATATTTTCAAAGGCCGTTTCTGCCCTACATGAGGTGCTCGGAGCAGCATGAAGCCCTTAGCATGTGTGTGTGTGTGTGAGAGTCTGTGTGAGGCCCACAGCGTGTGTTGGCAAACACTGACTTAATGTCAGCCCATTGATCATCCGTGTATGCATTCAACAAATGTACGTTTACTCCCGTGTGCATAAATCTTTGATTTTGCGTTGTGGAGTCGTGGGGTCTGAATTAGCTTCCATCGATGCGTGTGTTCAGTCATTATGCGCCCAAATTTCAACATCCCACGTTACACAACACACACTGCAGACAGAGGGCGTTTTGTGATTAAGTAGTCACTGTGAGTGTGTCAGGGGTGCACTAATGTCACTTTAAAACTGAACATGGATCTCAAAAGGACGCTGAGTCATTGCAGATAAAATTAAATTCACTAAGATTAACGATGCTAAAATTTAATTAATTTACAGGTGGTTTTAGCATTCTGCTCATGAATCAGGTGTTTGTTCATTGTTTTTTTCTTCTGCCCTTACTGCTCAAAGCACTTATTGATTGATTGATTGATTGATTGATTGATTGATTGATTGATTGATTGATTGATTGATTGACAATCAATGGGGGCATGGTGGCTTGGTGGTTAGCATGTTTGCCTCACACCTCCAGGGTTGGGGGTTCGATTCCCGCCTCCACGATGTGTATGTGGAGTTTGCATGTTCTCCCAGTGCCTCGGGAGTTTCTTCCGGGTACCCCGGTTTCTTCCCCCAGTCCAAAGACATGCATTGTAGTTTGATTGGCATCTCTAAATTGTCCGGTGTGTGTGATTGGGCCCTGTGATAGACTGGCATCTTGTCCAGGGTGTACCCTGCCTTGTGCCCATAGGCTCCAGGTTCCCTGTGACCCAGTAGTAGGATAAGCAGGTATAGAAAATGGATGGATGGATGGATGATTTACAGATTGATCACAAGACCCTGAAAAGATCCTTGGGGCAAATTCTTTTACTCATGACAATTATTGGCTGTAAATATCCAATCACGTCTTTGCACACGTGTCTCAAACATGATTTCCGGGGAGCCGAGCGTGCGGCATGTCTGTCCGAAGGTCATGTTTTGGATGAAGTCACTTCTTTTGTCCTTGAAATGAAAAGCCAGTGTGTTATTTCACTGCTCACCTCCGGGAGTCAAACAGGGACGACTCCTGCAAATCAAAACAAAAGGGACCGGGTAGAATAGCGCATTCAAATGAATCTCCCTACTCTCCTTTTCTGTCTGCCAGCCGCTCACTGTCCCTGAATGCATCTTGCTCCATTAAAATCCATCAAGTAGTGCAACAGTACTTGACAAGTGTGTGACAAAGCTGAAATAGGTGCCCTTGGTCAAAATTGCAAATGGTGCACTGTTTGCTAACGATTTCTGGACACTCGACTAAATAGCATCTTTTAGTGAGTATTAGGGTTGTAGCTGAATATGAATGCGTTCTTGATAACGAATGATAGCGAATGAACGGAAAAGGTTCTAAATTCAGGTGTGAAACAGATGATGTGAGCAGTTTTGTTTTTTGTTTTTTTTTATAAAAGACATCCGGCTCAGGCTACAGGTGTTCATTAGGATTCTAAATTACCGTGGATGCTAAATTGACCATTTAAAAATAAAAAATAAATTGATTCACTTGTTTCAGTATGCAGCGTTTGCTTCCTAGAGGCAAAGATTGTCACTTTGAATAAGAGTAGCAATAAATGTACATGTAAATGCAATTTCTGGACAACATGTGGACAGAGTAAAATAGTCGCGTGGTCGAGAGAGTGAGCTAGAGAACTGAAGTGCACTTCTCTGTGTTTTTACTGCCTCCTGTCTACACTGGCATCAGGTAGGCAACTGAGGCTAACCAGGAACGACAGGTTCAGTAATCGACCAAGCCTGTGTGTGTCAAAGGAGGAAGTGCTTTAAAGAGATTTCATTTTCTCAGAGAGCAACAGAAGGAGACAGAAAGAGAGAGAGAGAGAGAGAGGACTCCAGGGCCTGAAAAATTTGTCCCTGTCACCTCCCTCTCTTTCAGGCTCCATAAACGGTTTACGGGGAGACGCTGGCTGAAGCTGTATGTTATTAAACAGGTTTGCTCCTGCGTGAGAACACACAATGGTCTTTAGAGCTTCGCATTCGGAGCATTTTCAAAGAAATCTATCCATCTTTTTAGCGCGGCGAGCCAGGGGCAAGAATCAATACGGCTGCCCCTCAATAGAGAAGCCAATTTCTCCTAAAGATTTTCCAGTCAGACTTAAAAGGCCTTTTGTTATTGCACCTGGAACAAAAGTAAACTTTTAACGCTTGGAGATGCAGGGAAAACTTCTCCGTGGTGCACAATGATAGGAGACCGCGCTATTACTTGCATACACACAATGGTACGTCAAACACACACGTTTACACACACTCGGATACTCGCATATAGACTTAACATCTATTAAAATAGAGCAGACAAAGAGACTATTTGGAATTGTATGAGTCATAGTGCAGCTTTATTCACCAAGAACTACTATTATATGGGTTATGAAAGATGCGTGTTTTGCTTTTGGTCAATAAACTAAAAAGAGAAAGAAAAACAACTAAAAGCACTGACATGCAGTGACCCAAGTTAAGATCTGAGCAGTTTAATTATGTTGAATGAATGTCCATGTTATCGCTGTAATTAAAACACTGACAGTATATATCACCATCATGTATCTACCCACGACTAAGCAGGCGTCTATCTTTCTTCACCTCTCTCTCTCTCTCTTTCTCTGTCTCTCACTCGTTCTCCTGTCTCTCTCCTCCAACAAGCATTTGCACCGTTCTCTTCTTTCCCTCCCTCTGCCACTTCAGCAATTACCGACCTTCATTGTTATCCTGCTCCTGTAGGAAATCATTCCTCCACTCGTTCCTGCTCCTCTTTAACGAAGGCCATGCTTTTCCCCGCCTGCATCTCCCTTAAGGCGCATGCCACCAGGCAATCTTGAGCAATTTAAAGCCCAACGCCTGTGGATCTGGTGGGTTAGCCGCCCGCGCACTGGCCTTTAGGGATCACCGTTTTTTTTCGTTCGCCCCCTTATTTCACTTATCTATTGGCAGCTCCTGCCAAGCCTCTGTCTCTCTCTCTCTTTATTTCTCTCACTCTCCCTTTCTCACTGGTGCTGAAGTGCATGAATATGTACTGATGTACGATCTGTTTGGGGACTTGGGAACTCGATGGTTGAGAGGATTAAGACAATCAATCTCAATATCATTATCAATCACGCCATGCTGCTCCGTGCTATTGATTGGCCTGTGAGACTGAGAAGTTGGCCGTGAGATTTGGACGGATAATTTGGCCCGCTGGCTGAGCCAGTCGTTTCTCTTTTCAGCTGATGAGGTCCAGAGCATACTGTGAGACAGACAAAGACAGAATAGCGAGAGGAAGGTCTCATGTTAATGTTACTTAAACCAAAATTTATTTTTAAATCTATAGTTTCGGCTCTGAAATCTAAAAGCTGTTCGGATAACTTAGTATTCGCGCACCTGTGACTGCCTCAGAATGCTGCCAGGTTTTAAACAAATAACAACATTACAACTGAGACATTGTTTTTTCCATATAATACCATAAACCTTGCCTATTATGTTGCTTAGCAACCAACGCTTACTGTTATCAATGCCTAGCAGAAAATGTTTATTTTAAATACACTTACTGTTTAAATGACTTACTGTGATATAGTGTGTAGTATCTACAGTATATGTGGCTTCTAAAAGTAACTAGATGAAATAGTGGACTAATCGGTGTGAACACTGCTTGAATGATTGCATGCTAGGGCTTCAAATTATCTTCTTTGGCAGAGCAAGCGCCACTCACCATATAAGCACAAATGAGCTGTTAATTCCTTTCAAGCTTTACTTTATTTCATAATGTCTCTGTGCACATTTAATGAGAGCTCGTATATGACTAAATGAAATGAAACCGCAGTGGATCTACAGTGGAACCTCTGCATACGAATGCCCTGCCTTATGAATTTTTGCTTTAAGAATTGAAATTTTGCAAGAAATTTGCATCGGCATACGAAGCATTTTCGGCATACGAGCGAACCGAACCGAACTTCGGCTAAGTTGCGCGTACATCCGGGAGCCGTTCTTCTTTGCGTCAATTTAAAGCCAATCCAAGCAACCGAAGTTTACAAATTTCAGAGAAAGCTGTTTCGAAAGGGTCAACCCACGATACCCACGTTGCCTTAGGTATGTGTTCAAAAGCCACGTGGTTTTTTGCATGTTTTTTTGTTGACAGATTGGTGGCGTGGGTGATCTGTTCTATTTTTAGCCCAAGCTTGGTGGCACAACTTCCTGTGAGGACCCTTGACATGGAATGCTTGGCTTGGGTCAGTTCTTTGTAAGCAGCCATACAGTTTACATGCGCTTTATAGTGTATTATTTTTGGGTGGCTGGAACGGATTATCTGCCTTTACATTATTTCTTATAGGAAAATTAGCTTTACAATACAAAATTGCGCCATAAGAACTCGCCTCCAGAACGAACTAAATTCGCATGCCAAGGTTCCACTGTAGTTTCAGATCAGTATGTGCCATAGGATTAGCCTAGGGAATCATTTGAGCCACTTGTTTGGATTTGTTACTTTGCAGCATTGCATCATATGTTGCTTTCCACTGACGCTGTTTCACACACGTATGAACATGACATGCGATGACGCATGCTAGTGTGTATGAATGATGCTCACTTAGGATTAAAAATGCTGTAAAAATAATCACATATAGTCTTATCAGCATGTATTGCTTCCTATTTTTAAATATCTAAATATAAAGACTGGGTCTTGCTATCTTACATATTAAGTATAAACACAATTAGACTCAAATAAATATGCTGCCCCAGTTACGCTAGCAGACAGGTTAAAACATGCTAATGAGAAGCTTGTGTTTTTAAGAACTAGAGTCAATTAAAATAAAATGAAATCCAGTGTTAGCCAATTAGCAAACTTTGGCTGCACTCACCAATACCACAGTCGATTATGTTTTATAAATTAAGCAAGCCATAAATCATGACCATAAGCTGCATATAATTGTACCTGCACAATGAGAAACAGCACTCCGGCTTTTGAAATCTAAAGACTAGCGTTTGAGAGATGGAGAGAAAATTGTTGAAAGTGTTCGAAGAGGAAAATACAATGTTCCAGCGTAGACATACGGCTTAGTTAAGTGGAGGGTCTGATGGGGACTATTTGAGATCAATTCAATGGGTCTGTTTGGCCATGATTTGTGATTTGGTGCTCTGTGTCTCCACACCTCCGGCATGGGGCTGGAATGCTGATGTGTGTCCGTGTGTGAACGGCTTGTCTGTGCTCATGTGAATGCATGAGAGCTCGCCTGCACCCGGTGGAGCTCGCTTTCAATTTGGACAGTGAAAAAAACAAGCCGGAGGAGCAATCGAACTCATCCCCGCCACACATACACACATCACATCGCATTCCTCTTAGGCTCGTCCTCCTTCCTGATGCACACAGTATCGGGCCTGATCCCTCGCCGGAGAACAATAGAACATTCCACATTCTTCTTCTCCGAATCGTGTGGCTCAATTTGACAGATGCAGCGTGATAACTATATTTATCTTGTTTTCCGCGCTATGGCGGGCGATGCATTTTTACAGCTTAAGTGATTCTTCCTCTACGCTTGTGTGGGTTTGTGGCCGCTCTATCCACGCTGTTTTGCGAGAGCTTCTGGGTATAAATTGATTGCCTGAAAGGGTATGCTCAATATGGACCTGATATTTCATGCCTTTTTCACTCAATGTAGGCTCCCTAACCACGAAGCCCACCTGCTGCAGTTAAACCCCTCACCCCCAGCTCTCTGTCTCAGACTTTTTACGGCTAAAACACGTGTTATTTTCACCATTTTACAACGATTCTCACTCGATCCGAGGCATAGCTTTTGATTTTATAGCACTGTGATTGTAAAATATGTTTTAAAATGTCAGGTTTGAACAGACTGGTTGCTTGAGCAGACAAGTAACACTTAGCACTTCCAATCCCTGGATACTGAAACACAACTGTAACATGCATGCGATATACATTAAATCAATGTGATTATTTATTATATATAGGGTTAAGGCAGAGGCATATCCAAATTCATGGATCAACTAACCGACCACCAGAGAAAACGAACATATGATTCATTCAACAAGCGTTAAGACTAAAAAACAGACGCGTATAAATTGACTAACTGAGGGCTTAACGTGGTACAGGTGCACACATTCGGAAAACAAACCAATGACATGACATTGCAGAGAGAGAGGATAATAAATACGGATGGAGAGATAACAAACACGTACAGCGCTCACACCACTGGGAAGCGTGCCACATGCTCAGAGGGGGGATTTGTGACAACAACATTGTCACACTACATATTTCCTTTATCTCCATCACCTCCAACCTCACTCCAAACATCTGCTCAAAAGTCCCCAAACAAAGATTTTTCATTACAGAATGAATCTTAATGCTTATTTGAAGATTCACGTGAGTTCCTCGTATGTCTAACTGATTATATTTTTTCTGCATGTGGACATCCGCTGTACAGCTTTCTGAGGTTTTGGGGCTACTTAGTATATACACCGATCAGGCATAACATTATGACCATGCCTAATAATGCGTCGGTCCCCCTTTTGCTGCCAAAACAGCCCTGACCCGTGTATTCTGACACCTATCTATCAGAACCAGCATTATCTTCGTCAGCAATTTGATCAACAGTAGCTCGTATGTTGGATCGGAACACACGGGCCAACCTTTGTTTCCCTTGTGCATCAATGAGCCTTGGCCGCCCATGACCCTGTCGCCGGTTCCCCACTGTTCCTTCCTTGGACCACTTTTGATAGATACTGACCACTGCAGACCGGGAACACCCCACAAGAGCTGCAGTTTTGGAGATGCTCTGATCCAGTGGTCTAGCCATCACAATTTGGCCCTTGTCAAACTCGCTCAAATCCTTACTCTTGCCCATTTTTCCTGCTTCTAACATCAACTTTGAGGACAAAATGTTCATGTGCTGCCTAATATATCCCACCCACTAACAGGTGCCATGATGAGGAGATAATCAGTGTTATTCACTTCACCTGACAGTGCTCATAATGTTATGCCTGATCGGTGTAACTACTATACCTTATGAATATATTCATTTTATTTAACATATACTGGTTTTATATATGTAGCTTTATGTGTATTTGTAATTGAGAATATATTCCCAGTTCAAATTTAGCTCCTTGGCTATACAGTGTTATAAATACAAAGGCATAATTTGACTGTTTTTTCACTTAAGGTTTTTGGATATTATTGAACTTGATCTGTGATGAAAATAGAGCTATTTTCTCTTCTATTTTCTTTTCTGTAACAAGATCCAAACTTGAACAAGGAACATCAGAAAAAATCAGATATTTTTCTAGAGCCAGCCATTGGTCATCGGTCATAATGATGTTAAATGTTCTGTGCTAAATTGATCGAGGCTTGACTGTTGATTGGCAGACTGAATGGCAGCGGTGAAAATAAAATGAACGGTTGCTTCCATGTCATTTCCTTTCTGCTGGCTTTCATTCACTGTGAAAAACATTATCGGTTTTGGAGGAATAGTTTCTTGAAATTAAGGCTGTGCTTTGATTCAGAGTGTGTGAATGCGGCGAGAGGACTGTTTCGTTGTGTTTTCTTCTGCAAAGAACACATAGAGTAACAGATTAGATAAAGCAGTAGGTTACATACAGCTTCCCTGACTGAAAGACATTCATTCATTCATTCTTTAGCAACTGCTTTATCCAACGAATCCAATCCCAGCACCATTCACACAGGTATTCACACACGAATATAAACCTTGAGGCAATTTATCGTAGACAGTCAATCTATTTGCATGCTTTTGGACATGAGAACTGGAGAACAGGCAGTAGCCTGAGATTACAACCGACACGCCACCTACAATTATGTTCGGAAGATTAAAAAAAAAAAGAGGTTATAATAAATTGAGGATTCTGGTTCCATATATAGCAGAACTGTTTCTGAACCTGGGAAAAGCCCTCGTTACACCATGAGTGCAAGTCACACACAAATCAACATCATGTGCTTGGGGATCCTGGTAGCAGAAACAAGAGACTGAGGCAATGTGGCAGAAACTAAAGTCATCTGTTTGTTTCATACTTCCTACGACAAGTCATACTCATGCTTCTGTTTTGCCGTTTATCTCAAAACAGCCTGATTATCATCACTGTAATAAAAATGTGATTGCGAGAATTATTATCCGAGCTCATTAGAGAAACTTAGTGAAGCAGAGCAGGGAAAAACATCGCTTTTGTGACATTATTTCTTTCTTTAACAAAACCCCAGAGATTTTATAAGGGTTGACTAACTGCCCCCTATCTAGCTGCGGCTCGGCCTTCAGGACTTCATAAATCCAAACTATGCGCAAGGCAAAAGAACAGGGATATACACTTTATGTGCCCTACAAGTCCAGTTTGTCAAGTCTGCCACGCTAAACATGCAGCAATCAGTATGAAGAGATCTGATCTCCGCAGGGGAATCGGATTATAACTGATCATGGCAATAAACAAGAACATTAACATGATTTGTTGCCTCTTAGAACTGTAACACATGTCTGTTCTATTCTCCGATCCTCCCCTCATCTTCTTAGGCTGTGTGCGAGACTGGGAAGGAGTCAAGGTTGAATATTTAAGAGCGGCAGCAAAAGCGCCCTCTTTGGAGAATTATAAAATTAGGAGGCAGAAAATGAAAAGGTGGTGCAATTCGTCATGAGCGAGTGAACTGGAAATCTTGTGATCTCTGCAATGCGGAGGCTTTCCCGGCTCGAAGAGTGAAGACCTCCGCAGAAATTGCGAGTTACTCAAGGAGTAGACTGTTTTCACGGATGGTAAGTGTCCTGTATTAAGACACCTGGTACTACCTGTGTGATTAAAGGACTCCATGCATAGCATTCTCGCTCAGAGAACAGGCACAATTCAGCTCATCACATCGGAATAACTGAAGATCGGTAAAACGGGTCTCGGTAAACAGTTTTTCCGTATATTCATCTTTTTTTCAGCCTGCGAAATCAGCAGCACTTTGGCCAAACCAATCAGATGGTACAGGACATTCTGCCCAGCATTGTATCTCCACTACATTTACTAACACAGCAGGTATCCAAAGCAATCATATATTTTATTTGACTTTTAATGCGATTCACCGCATGTGGTATAAAACCTATTTCTATTGGTTAAAAACAAACTAGCTTCAGAGTGGGTGTCTTGACTACATTTAGTAATCTGGAGAGTTTTAAATGAGGTCTCTATTTACAGTATATTAGCTGGAGCCCACATCTAATAATCATGTTTTTGCTTCTTGTTACATTTTGTGAATGGTGTTGGACCAAGAACTCGGCACCTCAGTGACCTTGAAATGAAGCAGAATAACTGATAATAACTAAATGTGCACCTAATCAAAGTCCACAGTGTAATGCATATATGTAATAGCATGAAATTAGTTTAACACGATGAGATTTCAGCATCCTAATAGCTTGTGGAAAAAGCAAGTAATATACAGAACGTTTATAAAAAAATTTTTTTACTCGAGAAATAATTAATCATCTACATTTGATTAAAAGATAACGATAATAGAGATATTGAAATGTTCTAATTAAAATAGACACAATCATGCTATTTTTATGTGCACATGTACTTACAACGTATTGGAATTACTACATTTTGACCTACATTTGTAAGAAATGGACTTAGCCATACACTGCATGTAATTCCATTATAACTAAGAGACAGAATGATCTATATCTGTTTAAGAGACTGAAATGCATCTTAAAAGAAAAGGATGTACGACACATAAGGATGCAACAAAGGTTAAACAGCACAGGAGAGGGCATGCTGTTTTATTTAGACAGTGAACGTCAGTGCTGGAAATTATAACCAGCGTATGGAAATACAGAACGTGAGACACGGCATCTTCAGCGACGTAAAAACTAAATCGGACAAATCCATGAAATCAGTTAGGGAAACAGTAAGAGAATGAAGAAAATACTCTGCAGATCAAATGGAAGGAAGCTCCAGGTGAGTGGATGTGAGTAAAAGCTTTACAGGGTCTACAGAGACAGGGGTCATGGAATCGGAGCCTTTTACTCGGTTCCACTGTTCGACCTCGCAGTGGCTAACCTGCTAATGCAGAACAGGAAAAAAGCCCAGATTGAACTTAATCCTGCTCCAGCCTGTGGAGGAGACATGTAGTGGAACAAGATACAGCTCCCTCCAAACTCTCTCTCTCTCTCTCTCTCTCTCTCTCTCTCTCTCTCTCTCACACACACACACACACACACACACTTAAATGTACTCCACGCTTACACCCTGCAGGTTTTACAGACACCATGAGGCCTGTTGTGGCTTAACCTGACTGCTCGGGTCACGAAAGCTTCAGCTGGACGTAACCTGATAAGTCTGATCAGACTGCGGAAGGATTACATGCAGTGTCCTGTGTCTCACTTCCAGTACTGACAGTTTGCCACAGTAACTGTTATAACAAGCCACAACTTACTGTACATTCATTAATCATTGTGTGTGTGTGAGTGTGTGTGAGAGGGGAGAGAGAGAGAGAGAGAGAGAGAGAGAGAGAGAGTGAGAGAGAGTTTGGAGGGAGCTGTATCCATCCCTAGCACCACCGTTGGGCCCTTGAGCAAGGACCCCAACCCACCCTGCTCCACGGGCGCTGCATCATGGCTGACCCTGCACTCTGACCCCATCCCCCAGGGACGGGATATGCAAAGAAATAATTTCACTGTGCAGTAATGTATATGTGACAAATAAACACAACTTAACAATACGTTATTTTTTACCCATATTTGGCAACCTAATAACCTGCTGTTGATTTTGAATGTTGCCAGATTGATCAAAATAAACCTAAGTTCACACCAACAAGCAACAAAGCATCAGGCACCCATTTGATTTCAGCGACAGTGTGTAAAGAACTTCTCAATCCTATTCTGATTCAAAAATAAGTGTAAAGCAACAAATCCAAAGAACTGGCGCAGATGTAAAAGTTGTGCAAAAGTCGAACGGTTCTTCAGTTCTAGACTCACAACATGGCTTCATCTTGTCCTCTCATTTGAATTTCATAATCTCATTTAATATGTATAGAGTTTTTAGGAAGAAAAATAAAGCTTGGAAGGAAGAAACAGATTGTTGCTGCCTCTCATGTGTAGTAGTAGTAGTAGCACAGTTAGCATAGCTTGCTTTGCTAATCTGCTAAGGAAGCCAGCACAAAGCCTAGCACGTGGTATATAAATCAAGCAACTAATATTCTCTCTGATTAATTAACCCACAATCGACAAAATTAGCAGTCTCTACACGGCCACAAGAGACAAGCTACACGTCCCAGTGTGAAAGTAGGCTAAGTTCTTCAAAATAGTGTGAAAATATTTCACGGATGTAGACGTTTTTTGGTGGCGTGTTTTTTTGTTTCTTGGGTTTACTATCAATTTTGTGCATCTTTAAGTTGGTCTGTTATCTAACGGGTCACAAGACCATATTAGTGTTTGCACGAACATGCTGCAACAAGCCATGCTGTAATAGTCGCACACCATATAACATGAAATTCGTTCATTTTTCTGCTCCTTAGAAATTCAGTCCATCATAATCAGGCTGTGCAAGAAGCCATAGCACTTCCCAAACAAGCATAATGGCAGAAGTATTATGTTTTCTCATTTTTAAGAGTGCATTAACTCTCGACTAGTTCACGCAACTCCAGTGCTGAATGCCTTTATCTATAAATTCATAAACACACAGCTCTTAAGGCTGGCTTGAAGCCACTGAGCTGTGAGGAAGTAATAAACCTACTGTTTGGATTCTCTGTCAAGCTGCATCTCTTTAATACAATAATACAATAAGCTCAAACCTACAGTTTGTTGTTATTTCCCCCCTCCATGCAACATGTTTATTAGGGGATTGTTAACGCACATTAATTTTGGGAGGTTTGACTCATTCTTGCCTGGTAGCTGCTGCTGCGAACCGCACAGAGAAAGACGTCTTCTCGGGTTTTTAATAGATGATGAATTGAAACAAGACAAATAACATTTCACACCTGACTTGTTTCAGATTTAAACTGTTGGGGGGTAGGAATTAATTGCGCCCGAAACAAAAGGAGGTCTCCTAAAACCTCATTAATGCTTTAAATTATTAAATCCAATTATTGTAAGAAAGCTCTTGACCTATTTTTCATATCGAGTGCTCCATTAGAACTACACTCGCCATGAAGCTTAGCCATCACCGCCTTCTGTAGAGGGAAAAGATGTATACGTTTATGATCTCGACCCTCCTTCTCCTCCTCCTCCTCCTCCTCCTTTGTGCCTCTCTGTTCTCATTTCTCTCCTTTTCTTTATGAAAACCTGCTCAATAAATGAACTTTACCTACAAACCAAATCCCATGACGCCGTCTCATTTAATCTGAATTAACCCTCTAGTCAAATACCTCTGATTAGCCTGAAAATGCCCTAAAAATGTTCAAAATGCCTACATAGCCTACATCCTGTTTCGGAAAGAACATCTAAGTTCCGTTAGTTGCAATTAATCTAAAAAAAAAAAAAAAATGTAAAAAAAAAAAAAAAATGAAAAATTCAGTAAATCAGGCCTTATTTATATTAAAGTCCACCACAGAATTTCAGGTTTCAGTTCTAACACTAACTCAACAACCATGTTTATGCTGTAGGAGTAAACACAATGCTTTCAGAAGAGACTGTGAATATTTAAGTAACCCTCGGGTTTGGGTACTTTCAGAGAAAATGAATTCTATCTGTAAATTTTTGGTGGGATTAGATTCTCTAAACCTGGAGATGGCTTAGGGTTTAACCTGCTAGGATTACACAAGCTCAGATATACACAGATCAGGTATAACATTATGACCACCTGCCTAATATTGTGTTATCGAGGCATGCACGCCACTAGATCCCTGAAGGTGTGCGGTGGTATCTGGCACCAAGACGTTAGCAGCAGATCTTTTAAAGGGTTACCCATGGAGGCCCCACCATGCAACTTACAGAACTTAGAGGACTTACAGGACTTAAAGCATACTTTTGATAGATACTGACCACTGCAGACCGGGAACACCTCACAAGAGCTGAAGTTTTGGAGATCCCTTGCCCTTGCTTCTAACACATCAACTTTGAGGATAAAATGTTCACTTGCTGTCTAATATATCCCACCTGCTCATAATGTTATGCCTGATCAGGGGTACGCAAACATTACAACAATAACAGCAAAGGATTTGCAGCACAAGAAGACACAATTTTAAAGCTGAAATTTCCACATGTAGAGCCTGATCAGGAACATATACTAAATAAATTCACAGAGCTTTAAATTAATTACTGCAATGCTCCATCTGTTTTTTGGGGGGCTAAAAGTGATCCGTGCGATTTTTCTACCCAGCTCATTCTTCTGTTTCGAATCTTCAGCATTAGCAGTTCTGCAAACTCGGTTGCTAAAGTACCTGTCAACAGCACTCCAGTGTCACATTATTCCTCCATGAGACTAACTCTCTGCCAGTCTGTTTACAGCATTACACCAGCCATCTGTCAATTACACACACACACACACACACACACACACACACACACATGCTGAGCTCTTGATCAATAATGACTCCACTGGAGAAGTGTGTGGTGATGCAGTAATACCTACATTATTAAATGGCTGCCTGCCTTAACGAAGGCCCAAACATACGATCGGTTGACGTGGCGGAACTTGAAATTTCCTGACAGGTAACCGAGTGAGACCGACTCACCGTGCCACACAGATCTCTGGTGGGGAGCAGGGACAGGTGAGGGTGATGTGCACAGATGTGATGGGCTCTGATCTGATCTAACAAACCCCAAGAGGGTTTCCACAGAGGATCATATGTCCATGAAGGAGTGATTATTTACAACAGCGTTACTGGAACTCTGAAACAATTTAAAAAAGAAATCATTTTCTTGGAGACATGGAGACATGTATGTCAGATGTCTTGATGTTTTCAACGTTAGCGATCGAATATAATGGCGAACGTTCGTCTGTGTGTAAATGTTGGAGTTGTTTTGTGATTATTATTATATGCTATTAATGAACTGCAAGTATCCTTCACACCAAACAGTTCCTGCTCAGGGTTTCCTGAGATTACACCTGGAGCTCAATGAAAGCTGATATAATAGGTAATATTAGTAATTGAACTCTGTGGTCAGGAATAGAATTGGACGCTTTTATGTGAGCCTGTTTGGCTGGCAGCAAACTTCAGACACTCGACAGTTAAGTGTGCTTGATCCTTGACCCTTTCAGCCTCTCTGCTGGTGTTGAGAGCTCCGCATGGGAACCGTGCTTTGACTAGAAAGAAATTGAGCAAAAATAATAATCTCTTTTTTTAAAAATGGCTAAATTAAATCAGCAAACCTGTTGGAAAGTTGTCAATTGGGTCACGAGCGTAATCTCACTCTGGCTATGAGTATATTTAACACTCAGACTTTATTCATGGCATTCTGGGGAATGAATGAACAAGCCAAATGAGCCTAGACCGAATGGGCATTGGAGCTGTGATAAGAGCTTAAAAAAATTGCTTTGTGAATCGCAGTGCTGCCATTCAAAGCTCTTTCTTCATTCCCTTGGGAGCACCTCCAAACATCTTATCATTTAATTGGCCTGAGAATTGGACAGGTCCATCTTTCTTACAGGCTGACGTCAGGGCATTCAGCAGTGTTTACCTGCCATCACTCTGAGGAGACTGAGAGACGGTAGGGACGGACGAAACGGGTGAAAGGGTCAAACAAGTGAGAGAGAGAGAGAGAGAGAGAAAGTGAGAGAGACAGTGTGCGTGTGTGTTTGTGTGTCAGAGAGAGAGAGAGAGAGAGAGAGAGAGAGAGAGAGAGAGAGAGGATAAGAAAGACAATCCCCTCAGCACGGGCCTGCAAGCATTCAACTCAGTTCAATGCCAACACCTACTATTCTTCCTGCTCCATTCATCGCCATGCGCCAGCCAGGCGACCCCCCTAACACACACACGCACACACACATGTACTCTGTCTGACTGACACTCCCATGAATGCTACACGGAGCAGTGAAATCAGTACAGGCACAGAATGGAAGAATGAATGTTATAGAGTGAGGGGAGCGAGAGCGGGAGAGACAGTGAGAGATGTTCTATCACTTATCAAGTTGGCTAGCACAAAGGCAGGCTGAAAAGCACAATCCAGACATTCTGTGGCAAGATGCACGCACACAAAAGACTGCCTGGCCTGAAATGCCTACACAATGCTTAGTGTAGCTTTCAGCTTCAGCGGAAGACAGCAAGCGTGAAAGAGAAACGCGCTCGTCATCTGTACGAGTAAACGTGTGCGCGTGTGAAAGGGGCGTTGTGTTTTTTTTTTTCTTTTTTTCACAGTTGATGAGACTGGAGCTCTCTCTCTCTATTCATCTAAGCACCAGCTTGTGAAGACTTTAACAACCGGCTGACACGCTGAATCAATCATTAATCTACATGTGTGTTACAGATCGAAGGGGAAAAGAAAGCTGCATATAGTGTTAGGAGAGTGTTAGCAGAGGTTCTACACATCTCTGGAGCTATACTGGAATGACAGACTTGGGCAAAGACGTATCATTGGGCAAAGACGTATTAATTTTGCCAAATCAAGCAATTTTCTTCAACAAAAAAGGACAGAAAACTTTAACGGGCAATATCGAAAGCATTTTTGGCCACAACAATCACAATAAACACAGTTCACCTTTCACAGCGTATGTGTTTTGCATGAACGCTTACCGATGTCTCAAGAATCTCCCTTAGGTGTCTATAATACTGTAAGTGTTGTATCGATTCCATTCTTGCATGATGTAGTGCTAATTGCTCACACTCTTCAGATGTGCAGGATAGTCATTAAGTTGGAAAACACTTGAGTGTTCTGTAAATGCAGAGAAAATGCTATTCGGAGCCTGCAGGATCATTAAAGCCAGCGGTTTATAGACACTCTAATGGAGATGATGGAACACCTGCATATCCACACGCAAAGATATACGCTCACACCTTGACGCCAGGCTTCAAGCCTGCGGGCTGAGGCGGATGTCTGATCTCTAGATCCGCGGGTAACAATATCTAATCTCTCTTGATATCCTTTATCTGCTTCATCCCTGCATGAGAGTGTTCTATCGCTGGCACTAGAGCTGCAGATGCATGGCAGGGAACTGTGGATCTCAAGACATAAAACCCAGGGTTAATCAGACACACAGCTTCAGTCTCTCTCTCACACAAATACACACACACACACACACACACAGTCTGCAAATGCTGCATGCTGCAAGGCCTCACCCTGAGGATGTTCGGGAGCGAGGACAGAAGCGGGAAGCTGAGAAGGGTTTACGAGTGGAATCTAGAGAGGTTAAATTCTTTTTGGTCAATAAATAGTGTTGCACAATTGCTCATCAGTGTGAGAATGGATACACACACACACACACACACACACACACACACACACACACACACACACACACTCTCTCTCTGTTCTGATCTCACTGGGAGATGGAAGAAAATAAATGCTATGGATCTGATTCTAGCAACCTTCCACTCCCTCCTTCTCTAGCCTCTTTCTTTCTCTCTTTATTGCCTTCTCCATTTCAAGGTTAATGCTGGCACAAGTCAAGCAGTCTGAAATGTAAAAGAGAAGAGTAAGAAAAAAAAATGTGGAGGAGAAACTTTCTCCAGCTATCACCGTAAATAAACACTAATTGGTAGCTAATTTTCTTAGCTGTTGCCTGGCTGATTTGCTGCCTTGAGGCATGAATGAATAATTCATTGCCGAGGCACACACAGCTTTATGTTTGAGGCCTACAAGGCGCAGCATTCATTACGCGATCATGCCAGAGGATTCTGGGCACCGGCTCAGGATATTAGAATAATATGCATATTGGGTATTCTCTCTCTGTCCTGGGGCATTGGCACGTGCCAATAGGGCCTTCTCTGGCATGGATGGGCAGAGAAAGAGAGAACGAGAGAGAGAGGGAGAAAGAAGCGATAGCGTCGTGCTCATGGTTAACAAAACAAGGCTTGTTTTTCTAACCGAGTGAGACAAGCGAGGGAGATAGAGATCAAAGGTAACTATGTAATGCTGGACGAGTGTTTCCAAAGTGATAGGAGAGTATATGTGTGAGAATAACAAATCATATTTAACGCTAAAGGGTAAGAGTGTAAGAGTAGCAGCAGCCTGCCAGGTTAAAGAGAAAAGGAACTGTCTGAGCCGAGGCTTAAGCTAACATAACCTAAAGCACACAGGATGACACAACCGAACCCCGACGGCCAAAACTGTTGAACTGAACATGAAGAGGATTTCACACAACCTACAACATAATCCTGTTCTTCCCAGTCTTGCAGAAACCTTGTTTTTAAACGCAACAGTCAGCCATTTTGGATGTAATGCTAAAGCTAGCTCTTTTGAAACGCAACATTTAAACAAATACAGATTCTTCTGAAGCACACGTCCACAACAGGGTAGAAACATATTAACACAAATATTTTCCTACAGCCGAGGGCCGGAGGTCAGATATTTTCTAGTTCGGCTACAGCGGCTAAAATCACATTCGGCAATAATCAAAGTCAGCTAATAGTAAAATTAATTGGAATCTAACTTTTTAATACAAATAGGGTCTACTGGTGAAAAATAAAACAATAAATTAAAAAAAATAAAATAGAAATAAAAAACTGACAAAATATTATTGTACACATTTAGACAAGCAATTTGTTCCTATTTTTTAAGCCACTGGGGGGGTCATAAAAAATTTTTTTGTTTTGTTCTCATTTGAACATTTTATGGACAGATAAAATGCAAAACTTGAGGAACGTAAATAAATATTACCAAACGTTATCTGGCTTTCTGCTGATATTTCCACTGAGATTTAGATGTAGCAACCCTAAATGTGACATATAATGTATATTTTGACACTACTATCAAAGCAAGAGTCATAAAATTTATAGCCTTTACAATTATTATTATAATTCCCACAAATACACTGATCAGCCATAACATTATGAGCAGTGAGAGGTGAAGTGAGTAACACTGATTATCTCCTCATCATGGCACCTGTTAGTGGGTGGGATATATTAGGCAGCAAGTGAACATTTTGTCCTCAAAGTTGATGTGTTAGAAGCAGGAAAAATGGGCAAGCGTAAGGATTTGAGCGAGTTTGACAAGGGCCAAATTGTGAAGGCTAGACCCATGGAGGCCGCACCTCGCAATTTACAGGACTTAAAGGATCTGCTGCTAACATCTTGGTGCCAGATACCACAGGACACCTTCAGGTATCTAGTGGAGTCCATGCCTCAATGGGTCAGGGCTGTTTTGGGAGTAAAAGGGGGACCAACACAATATTAGGCAGGTGGTCATACTGTTAATCCTGATTGGTGTACATTATAGTGGGGGAGTTGAGATCAGAGTGCAGGGGCAGGTATGATGCAGTGCCCTTGGAGCAGAAAGAAGGGCCTTGCTCAATTGCCCAGCAGTGGCAGCTTGGCGGTGCTGATCAACAACCCAGAGCCTTAACCACTTGATCTACCACTGCCCCACTTATAGGTAATAAGACTCATCAATTCCTCAAAAGCTTAATATTGTATGTAATAAAATCCATTTCATTGATGTAGACTTAAAAACAACAGTGTTATTATCAGCACACTGTCACTGACAATTGCAGGAAATCTGGACTTGGACTGCTACTTGGACTAAGAAAGTCATATTAACACCCAACAACATACAATTCTGCCACACAGGAAGGAGTTAAAGAGTTTTCTGCTGCTCCTGCTCTAACACCTGATAGTACTCGTTTACCAGTTCTATGATTTTCACCTTGCTCAAGTGTAGCGTGATGGAGCTCTTAACGTCCAGATTGACTAATTATGCAAATGAGTCTCATTAGGCTGAGGCCTAGCCCACACAAACACATTTACATCTGAAATCTTTTCTTATCCGCTTTGCCTTTCCATCCACACCAGAATGCAGTTTCTTTCTATCGCATCACAGTCACATATTTTCTAATCCAGTTATATCTGAAAATGTTGACATTTTTTAAAACGCTGATCATTTCTGTCATGTGATTTCCACAATTCCAAGATGGCAGAACCAGAGATGATGTTTTTATTGCTTTTTATAGCATCCAATAGACGCTGGGGCATAGTGATATTTTCATGATGTTAAAAGGAACAAAAATTATAGATAAAGGAAAGTGTGGATAGTCTTGAGGGTATAAATTTTTATAAAAAGATTCTATATAGGCAGATGGATGCACTATGTAATATTTCATAAAGTGATTCCCCAAAGCTGAAAAATGTTAGAAAAAAAACATCTTCAGAACTGAGCAGACAGCATGGGCAATAAGACTCACTGGTTGTTATCATTCCACCCTTGGCTCACTCATTCCTGCTGAAGATCATACTGCCCGGGGCAAACACATTCCCCATGGCTACACACAGATCCCTCATCACATTCACTCCAGTGCTGTCTCGCAACATAAAAGACATATGTGTAGAGGTGCGTTGATTTGCCGACTCGCACAGCCCACCATGAACACGCAGATACGTACACACTCTCACACACGTCATACCTCTACAGGTTGTTGCTTGTGGTTTTGAAGGTAGAGTGAAGGTGACACCGTTGGCCTTTTTTAATCTGTTCAAACAAACGTGAATAATGTGTGTGTGGGGAGGGTATGGGTGAATGTCAGAATGTTTGTCTGTCACTGTGGTGAAATGTCTGTGTGTGAGGTGTGTGTGCAACACCCATGTGCTTCATGTCTCCTCCCATCAGCCTTATAAGCATAGATGAAAATACCTCAGAGGCTAAGTCTGAGACAGAGAGGAAAAGATGAATAAAGACAGACGGTGTGGTCCGTTCTGAAGTGATAAGGAATTCACGGGGGATTTTTTTAAGGAAGCACCTTATAAAGAGCTAACAGATCTGCCAACCTTCACGCACGCATTTCTGAGTAGGCTGGTATGAGTTATCACTTAAAAATATGACAAAAGAGTAGTCTACTTTTCGGCCCCCGATGAAAATGAAAGATGAGCCAAATTACATGAATTTGGAATAATTGACAATTGCAGTATTATTCAAATATTAACCAACACCCCTGGAAGCTCCGCCCCTTTCTCCCCCATGTCACATTTGGAGCGTTTTTCCTAGTGCTCTCATCTTGTTAATTTTTTTCATGAAAGATATCTTTTCTTTCTCTCAACATAAATGACTCATTAATCAGTGTTTAAAGAAATCTATCAATATTCAACTTATCTAAAATTAGATCAATCTTTACCTTCTAAAAAAAACCAACTTCTACAGAAACAGTACTTTCTCGAGGTCCTTTGTCTCTTTCAGTGTCCAGAACTGCGTATATTTATGGCAGTTAGCTTGAAGGACATGGGAGCAGGAAAGGCAAAGTATCCTTGAACAACAACAGCTTCCTGCTGCTACTGTGTTGCTTTTACAACAACTGACCTCGCTACATGCTCTCCCCTTTGTGTCCTCCAGGAAGGAGGAGTCTAATTTCCCAGTCAATCGTCCATTTCCTATGGTCAATTATTGTTTTCTCCTGGAAATGTTTGGAGTGGCAGCTAGACTCTGATCCCTATATGGACATTATTGGGTCAGTGAAGGGAAGATGACCATTTGTATTGGGAGATATGAGAAAACGCTACTGTCTGTAGCTTCCTGGTCTTCGTCAAGACATGCTACCTCTTGATTTTCTTTACATCCTGCATCCTCATGACCTTTGCCACCTCCCATGACCTCCTGGTTTCTACCCTCACCTGTTGATTCCATGGAGGATGTCACCATCGCTCCACAGGAGTCAAGCCTTAGCACTGGTTTACAGACTATAAACCAGACTATATCAGGGCAGTGGCAGCTAAGTGGTTATGGCTACAGGTTACTGATTAAATCCCCACCACTTTTGGGGCTTTTTAGCCATACCCTAAACTCTCTCTGCTCCATATCATGGCTGACCCTATGCTCTGTGTAGAAAAGAATTTCACTGTACTGTAATGTACAGTATGTGACAGATAACGCCTTCTTCTTATAGCTGCAACTGGTAAAGCACATGGAAGCTTTTTGCTGTCTAATAATTATCACAATGGAATACTTGTTTACGGTCTCAGACATTTCTATTAGTAGAAGCATGGCTTCAGTTTTGGGAAGCGGCTCTCTGAATGGTTGTTAATTTGACCTTTATAGATAGCATGCTGAAGGGTGTAGCCTTTAGATGGAGTAGAGTATAGTCATGATTGCTTCACTAGGAATGGAGCACAGCCAAAAGAGAGAGAAATAGAGAGAGAGAGAGAGAGAGAGAGAGAGAGAGAGAGAGAGAGAGAGTGTTGTCATGTAAACTCAGTGGGAGTAAACTGAACACTGGTTATTGAAGTGTGTAGGAGGTGAAAACACCATTTCTATCCTTACCTTCATCGCTTTTTCTGACTGGCCACAACTTAAAGCAACGCTGCAAGACAGTAGAAATTCCACAGCCGGTGTATTATTCAGTGTCGACGCTCTGAAAAAACACTTGTTCATTTGGATGATGTGTATTTCTGTTGGGGTTAGCATCCCTCCTCTTCCCCAACAAGGTGAGAAAAGCGGGCACAGCGTTGCTGATTAGAGCCCATTAATCATCTCCTCTGGCAGCATACATGTGTGTGTGCGTGTGTGCGTGCGCGTGTGTGTGTGTGTGTGAGTTCATTTTCACACCAGGCCGAGGTGAGCCACGTGCCCTGGCCGCCCTGACCGATGTGGCGAGCGTGCTGACATCTCAGCGATGATTAAGGGTGTCAAGTTTTCCTGAATGTGTGAACGTGTGTATGTGTGCGTGTGTATGAATGTGTGTGTAGCAACAGATATTAAAGACTATTACATCAATATGATCACTGGTTTGGAATGCAAGCTTGTTAAAGAGGCTCTCAAGCTCAAGCCCACAGAGTCTCCGGTCCTTAACTCAAGACATTGAGTCGTTCGTCACTCGTCACTCTTCCTCATGCTAAATTGCTCCCTTGGTCTTTCTTATTCGCTTCTTTCTTTTCCTGACTAATGCATTGTGTACTTTTTTCCGAAGATATGAAGCTTCGACGAGAGGATTGTTTGCCGATTCAGACAGCTCCGGGTCAGTGTGTCTCCTGCCCTCTTATACTCACTCACTCACAGCTCTCTCTAATTGGCACTTGCAGACTTGCAAACTCTCCACCTCCTCAATACAACACTGTTATTCATCTCTTGCAGGTTAAAAGGCCTTAGAAACAGAAAATACACATTTTAAAACTAGGATACATAACCAGAGTGTAGTCTCTCAAATGGAAACGTCTCAATGCTGGAGCGGGTTTAACAGAATCCTATTCCACATTTCATATTTTTAAATCAACGTCTGTATGATTTCCTAAGTATAGGAGTTGGGAAATTAGAAACGTGCGACAAACTTATTAACCGAGGCTGGATCAAATTCCTCAAGGAATTCTGGATTGACGGAACTGGAGCAGCTTAGGGGAAACATTAATTAAGCTTAAAATATCAGCGATCAACCCTTGTACACGCACTTCCTGACATAAAGAATGTTTAGAGGAATACTAGTTCTGGAGTTATTGTGTTATATGTACTTATATACCATGGGAATATTCTTAGCACAGTTATTGCATAAATCAAGCACTTTTGGCCCAGTTAAGGTGCTAAAGAGTCGCACTGAAAGATGCAAATAATTTTAATCACATTTCCTGGTCAGGCACCTCTACCATCTGAATTTTTGTCCAAGACGCAGTGCAAATTTCAGGATATATATATATATAAAATATATCATGAATGCATAAACAGCAATCCAAACCTCATCTCAGTTCCTTTTATTAGATTTAATTTGCACAGGATCTTTCAGGAAATGAAAGAGAAAGACATCCTTGTTATAAAGCACATTATAGGTATTATTATAAGTCCGTGCCGTATAATGATTTCTGGGAAGCAGAAAAGCCCTAGATGTGTTTTCCATATTTTTCTATTAACTATTTTTGCAGTGTAGTCCAGTTCCAGAGCACTGCCATGTACCCACTGTGAGAGGATAATCCATGATACTGTGCTTTTGTGAGTGCTCAGTAATGTGTGAGGGGGTTTTGAGATAAGGTGAGGATGTGTGTGTGTATGTGTGTGTGTGTGTGCGCATGCATGCATTTGATCGCCAAAAAGAGACTGCTCCTTCTTGAACTTGCACCTTCCAAAGGCTCAGTAAGATGATTAGACCCAGCTTTATGAAACAGCTTTCCTTGATTCCGGATAATTCTGCAAGAATAGCGTTTGACCCCAATATTGACCTTCTTTGTACAGGGAAAAATTGCTTCTCATAAGTTATACTGAGTTCAGAGGAAAAGAGTAGTTCGACTTTAAAATTGTTTGGTCCAGACCAGCCTTGGCGCGTGCTGAGATGTCTCAATGCTCATTGTCTGACGGAAAAGCATTACGAGCCTGAAAGAAGTACAAGGAGCAACAAACATTTTCTTCATAAAAGCACACTTAGGAGCTAAAAGATTCTCGGGTGAGTCTACTAAAAGCATCACGGCGCTGACATAATTTGAACCCGCATGGAGTTTTCCAATGATATTAGTGCTACAGTGCCTTTTAGCCAAACTGAGCCTTGTGCGTCAAATTCAGCATCTACATTAAAAATGAATGTGCACTGGAGCCACTGTTTCTTAAATTCTGTAGCCCAGCATTTTTCCTCCTCATGCACAGTTCTGCCCTGTATAATCCATTAAAGTTTACTTTTCATCGGTATTTACTCAAGTTATTCCACGTGGCGCTAAGATTTATGTGATTACAGTGGAGATTCTGTATTTTGGGGTGACCCGGCACTTCCCGAGTGATCTAGTTCACACTGTTATTACGGAGATGTGCAGGTGGGGGGAGTCTCAGGGAAAAAAAGGAGGTCAGAAGAAGGAGAGAGGAGCTTTTAATAACTTGACCATGGACAGGAGTGAGCTCAATAGCGCTGTGAACAACCGAATATACATTGAAATAAATAACTCCTCCATATGGCTCCAAAAAGTGAAAGTATGCGAGTTTTACTACTCTGGAGTTTCTATACTCATTCTGATTACACTCTCATTACATCTCATTTTACACAACTGAGCAATCGAGGGTCACGGGCCTTGCTAAGGGGCCCAGCAGTGGCAGCTTGGTGGATAATGGGAGTCGAACATCCAACTGTCCAATCAGTAGTCCAGAACCTATAAACACTGAGCTACTACATCCCCATATTATACTGTATACATTATACTGTAGTGATGTCACTGAATATGAACCCATTATTTAGAATGAATGAACAATATGTACTTTATGTACTGTTTATATTTTGGGAAATAGACTCAAGTAAATTTGTTAGAAAATATTGTACAAACAAAAATAATAAAAATGTCTAGTTAAGACCTAATGAACCACACCGATGCAGCTGAGGTGGAGGAAGTGTCCGAGTCAGAACACACATATCATGCTGTCAGTACTAAGCTTTTCTGTATCTGGTTTTCTGTGTGTGTTTTCAGAGAGCATAAAAACACCTTCAGGTTTAAGCCACACCCACTTCAGAATTAAGCCACTAGTATACAGGTAGAAATTCTAAAGCAATGAATTTCTATTATATTTGAGCATGTCTGATTTCAACCAATGTCTGAGAATGTGCTCTGACCATTGGCGGTTGAATAACTTCACCTGTATGGATGCCAGATGCAAACAAATATTTTTATGATTTTTTTTTTTCAAGGGTGCAAAGACTACAAGGACATTATCAAAGGAGAAGTAGCACTATGTCTACACACAGTCATCTCTTAACCAAGAACTCAAGCACTCATTCATTTTCCTTAGTATGCATTAAAACATTTCGCTAGCTAACTACCGCATCACACTTTGGGATACATTTTGTTAGCTACCACTTTTCTGGGCAAAACTTTGCAGCTTTCACTTGATCACTGGTAATGAATCAATAACCTAGAAGAAGCCTTTATTATCATTACACATACATTTCAGCACAGTCAAAATCTTTTCGTCGCATATCCCAGCTGAGGTGGTTGGGGTGAGAGCGCAGGGGTTGCTATGATGCAGCGCCCCTGGAGCAGGGAGGGTTGAGGGCCTTGCTCAGGGACCCCCATGGTGACCCAATGGTGGCAGCTTGAACCCCAACCATCAACAACCCAGAGCCTTAACCACTTGAGTCACCACTGCACCCTGGGTAGTTAAAAGTCCTCCCAGACAACCTGGTAGTGTAGTTTACTCAGAGAGAAGCATAAAGTAAAATGTTATCATGTACTGGATGCCACGGTATACCTATTAGCAAAGAAAAAAAATACTTGTACTGTAACACCACTTGAGACAATATGTGTTGGTGCAGCACTACTTGGGATTTTGATATTCAAATCTGCGTTTGGTGATGGTCACTGATTTTGTAACCGTTACTAATTCTTTGTCCTCACATTTTGTTTTCTACTGTTTTAGAAAGGAAATTACATCACATGTTGTGCTCTGACTCTCTGTAGCAAACACTGCCGTCAAACCTGAGAGAAACTGTCACTTTATGGCAGGCAATGTCAAGATAAGTTGAAACTTTTGGGAGCTGCCAGTTAGAAACAGTTTGTCCATGGAGAGTGGGCGGCAGTGTTGCTTTCTGCTGTCCATTAAGCTCCTAATGATTCACACTGCCTGCAGCACAACGCTCAGCACATCTCTCATGTGGGCTTTAGGGAAATATCTGTGTTAAAGTTGCAATAAGCAAAAAAAAACCCCACAATAACATTCTGGAGAGACATCAGTGGTGCTGTGATTATATATTAAAGTCCCAAAGTGGAGAAAATAACACTTTTGTTCAGGAAAAACATGTAGTGTTTGAAGAACGCACGTTATCCATTGCAACGTCTGCTATCCGCAATGTGAAATTGCTATAAATGTGAAGTAGTCTCTTTCTGCATATTAGCTTAATTAAATGTCATTCTTTTAAATTTCTTGCTTGAAAAGAAGTTTTTTTTTTATATCACAGTGTTTCTTTAAAATTCGACAACCGCCGTCACTCCGAACAGCAGGGGACGGAGTTTGAAAGGGAGCGAATTGTGCCATTAATGAAGTTTGAGATGTCTAGCACCTGAGAGTGGGCTGATTTTCCATGGAGAGTCGAGAACGACCTGCGAGGCACTTGAACAGAGAAAAACATATTAAAGCTAAGCTAATTTGCCTTGCATTTCTTATTTTCTCACTTGCTGAAACCAGACCTGTATTTTCATCAGAAGTATAATTAATGCATAATTTGTGCAATTATTTGGCCTTGTTTTGATTTAAAAGTAGTTGAGAGTCTTTACCTGACCAATGACCACTCAAACCAACCGGTATCTTCTCTGCTAGTTAGCTTAGAGTTCTCAGACATCTCTCTATATCAATCTGTTACTCTCTCTTTCTCAGAGGTCATAAAAGCCCACCAGCAAGCTTCCCTTTTTTTTTTTTTTTTTTTTTTTTTAAAGTTCCTGATCTTTGAGTTCCCATCAATATTTAGCCCTCGGTGGAAAATCTTGAGCTAACCACACTAACCTGAAGGCTATGAAAAGACAGGAAGAGTGGAAAGAGAGTAAACGAGAGGAGACTTTAACCAGATGGGCAGAGGCGGAAGGAAAATGGCTTTAGAGGTTTGTATGAGTGACACAAAAGGATATTTTTCCTCCATGCAGGCCCGCTGGGTGTGCTTCCTGCGTCTGTGTGTGTGAGCGTGTGTAAAAAGGATAGTAGAAATAGGCCAAAGCAGAAGATAAAGTGCTTTATCTTCATGAGAAATAGACGTCCCATCCCTGCCTTCCTTTTGAGCCTCGGAACACCATTATGTATGGTCTGTAAATAGGCCGATATTCGCAGCCATATGCAGGGGAGATTATTTATTTTCTGCCTCCCTCAGCGAAAAAAAACAAAAAAAAACACACTCAGAAGGTGTAGATCAGGTACATAATTCTATAACAGCCCACAAAAAGGCAGCAGGCCTTCACGGCATGTATACAGTGCACAAAATAAATACATAAATAAAACTCCTAAGCAACAAAAGCACATTACTGTGCACTTCCCTATCATTCAATATTAATGCAATCACCCTAACCAGGTCTGGCCTAGTGCTCATGGTAATAATAGAAGGAGAGAAAGCAATCTATAGCTGGGGCCTGTAGCTGAGTGGTGTGTGCTGGAGAAAGATGCCATGTTACAGGTCTGCGTAACAGAGGTGGCGGGCAGATGAGTGGGACAAAACACAAAGAGCATAAAGGAGG
>JAUCMX010000022.1:6316258-6361258 GCA_033459395.1 Hemibagrus guttatus | reverse complement strand
AGACTATACACAAAAAAAAAAAAAATCCAAAAACGATTATTGAGAGAGATGGATAGTCAGAAAAAGAGCAAGAAGACAGAAGGTAAGAAAGAGGGCAAACTGAGGATAGAAGAAGACAGATAAATTCTCCATTGTATACAGAGAAAGTAAGACTCCCTCACACACTCTAGGGGTCGGCGATGGAGCAGTATCATTTTTGCAATTATGTCCGCCACTCTGCACTTCCTGAGCATATCACAGTGATCATCGGCGCTTCTGTAATGCTGCCCCGTTTGATTCCTGTCTCATAAAAACGGAAATTTAGACTGAGCTAAGCCATCCTGTCTGATTAAGACTGGAGCAGCTCACTGGATGTTATTATGCCATTCTGTTAAGCTATTATCTATTTTTTGTCAGTTTGTCGGGGAATCAGAGGGCAGTAACTGCGATTTTCATAAGATCATCAGTGTGGCGAGTTCATGAAATTACATGGTGTAGATTAGTGTG
Source organism: Hemibagrus guttatus (assembly GCA_033459395.1). NCBI lineage: Eukaryota > Metazoa > Chordata > Actinopteri > Siluriformes > Bagridae > Hemibagrus > Hemibagrus guttatus. The sequence continues at coordinate 6,360,772 of JAUCMX010000022.1, read as the reverse complement.
ATGAGCACTGGAAGTGTACTGTAGGGCTCCTTGATTTGTAATGAAATAGGAAGTGAAATCACTCAAGCCACAACAGGGCTCACTGTTTTACTAAAGTAATCCACGACGATATGAGGAGTTACTGTTCCCATCCTTAAGTCGTAATAATTAGCCAACAATTGTAACAGAACAATTTAATGTTTGTCCAATTGGAGTGACGTTGCGAAAGTCACTGAGGTGAGGTTCTGGGGATGTGGTAGCTTAGTGGTTATGGTGTCGGACTACTGTTCAGAAGGTTGTGAGTTTGAATCCCAAAGCTGCCACTGCTGGGCCCTTAACCCTCAGTTGTAGAAAATGTTTGTTGCTCTGGATAAGAGTGTCTGCTAAATGCTGTAAATCTAATATGAATATATACAACGATCAGGCATAACATTATGGCCACCTGCCTAATATTGTGTTGTCCCCCCTTTTGCTGCCAAAACAGCCCTGACCTGATGAGGCATGGACTTCACTAGAACCCTGAAGCTGTGCTGTGGTATCTGGCACCAAGATGTTAGCATCAGATCCATTGAGTCCTGTACCCATATTTACAGAACTCAAAGGACTTACAGGACTTAATGGACACTTTTGATAGATACTGACCACTGCAGACCGGGAACACCCCACAAGAGCTGCAGTTTTGGAGATGCTCTGATCCAGTGGTCTAGCCATCACAATTTGGCCCTTGTCAAACTCGCTCAAATCCTTACTCTTACCCATTTTTCCTGCTTCTAACATCAACTTTGAGGACAAAATGTTCACTTGCTGCCTAATATATCCCACCCACTAACAGGTGCCATGATGAGGAGATAATCAGTGTTATTCACTTCACCTCTCACTGCTCATAATGTTATGCCTGATCGGTGTACATATAATGTTCCAGCTATAACCTCACTTACTCTAGAACTGCAGGAGAAATGTGGTTAGTGTGTAACTTTATTTTTGGACTTTGGTAATGTATTTCTGAATCAGAGAACATTTATTATCTAATGCATCTTTTCTGCATTTGAACTCAAGTCTTTCAGTGTGTTTTGATGTTGCATAAGTACAATGATAACATAATGTATCCGTACACACATCACTGCCTTTTTCATGACCCCATCTCTCATTTTAGTTTAATTTCTTGAAAATAATTTCAACATTTTTTCATTGGAATTTTATGTAAGCCTAAAACACTACAAAATTTGCCATTCTAACAGACATTTTGGCAAAGCTGTAACAAAATAGGTAGATGCCAAAAAAGTCTGAATTGTAAATAATCGATAAAGAGAATGACAGAGAAAATCATGAGGAAGATGGACAGTCAGAGAGAGAGAGAGAGAGAGAGAGAGAAACAGTTATGGGAAGTATATAGAGAAGGTGGAGTGGGATAAGAGAGAATATTGAGACAGTTCCTTGGCAGAGAGAAGCGATTTCTCCAAGCTGGCGAGATCTGAACACGCACTCGCACAGTGGAGGTCACTCTTCAAATGCTAGCACTCCTCCATGCGCTAAACTTCTCCGGCAACTTCTTTTCGCTCGTTCTCCTCGTTTGCAGAGTTTCAGCATTCGTGGAGTATCACGAAAATTCCTCGCCTCTCCCACCGGCACGCTTAAGCATCCGCTGTTTCAATTACCCAGCAGCCCACACCACAGCCATTCTCATTAACGAGCGTAGATTAAAAAAAAAACAAAAAAAAAACATAATGGCTGAAACGATAGAAAACAAAATCAAAAGCAGGATGAATTGTGATTTTTTTGTTCCAGCTCATTCACACCTTTCTCCCAAAAGGAAGTGGTGCATGTTGACTTACCGCCAGTGAACGAATCGCTCGTTGAGTAGCTGCCAGTTTAGTGTTATTGTGCTGAGAAGAAGAGCACTCTGAGTGAAGCATGGGGTCAGAGGTTACTCTTGAAAACATGTACGTTTGTTTGCGTTAGAAAAGACCCGCCATATTTCTCCCTGATTGCACAGACTCCCTTCCCGACTCCTGCGCGCATCATTAGACAGAAAAGAGACCCTCGAGCTTTAATTAGCATTATGTCATGCTGAGTGCTTGGACCCCTACTACGCTGCAGCCATTTATAAAATTCCATAAACACGCCATTTGGTGCATATGTTCTTATTTTTCTTCTTCACCAAATTTTCGTACTTCATTTCTATTTTTTCCTGTTAGGAGGAACAGAGCGCAGTATAAATTACTCAAGCACTGCTCGTAAATCTCTTTTTTAGCTTCCCTCCCTCATTTTCTTTCTAATCCTATTTTCTCCTGCTTTCACTTGTGGTGCCCATATCTTTTTTTTTTTGGTACTCTGACTCTCTCCTTATTTACTTCATCTTATTTACTGGTAACGTCTGTTTTGGGTTTTTTTTGTTCCCACTCTCTCTTTCTCTCTCTCTCTGTCATTAAGCAGGCTTGGTGTATGTGTGTGTGAGATTCATTAGTGTCTGCCCTCTTCATCTGAACAAGGGGCTGAGGATAATTAGAGTGTATCTGTTTGTCCAGCATCCTTTCACACAGTCACATCTGAAGGCCAATTACCACGTGCCTACATCACCCTGTAAATATCATCCATCTCTCTTTCTCTCTGTATGAATTGTCCCATCTCTCTCTCTCTCTCTCTCTCTCTCTCTCTCTCTCTCTCTCTGTCTCTCTCTCTCTCTCTCTCTCTGTCTCACTATAAACAGTTAAAGTGTGTGTGTGTGTGTGTGTGTGTGTGTGTGTGTGTGTGTGTGTGTGTGTGTGTGTGTGTGTGTGTGTTGAGTATCAGACAGCAGACATTAGGCCCCGTATGTATAATTTAATGTCGTGTGACCTCTGCACAAGCTGTGAGTTCAGCACATCGAGACTGATTTGAGCTTGATTGACCTAATTGAATTCGGATCCGACGCTGATGTGGTGTTGCCATTTGCTGTCATCCCAAAGTGAGAGATATAATGCTATCAGAAATGCATACACGCAAGTGTGCACAATGTGATGAAGCCTCACAGTCACCTTACAGACTATTAGAACTTGTTGATACTTTGAGAAATCTCCGTTACTTTGGGTATTAGTCACACACACAGACAGATATTTTGGCTCAGCTTTAGCATATTACAAAATTACAGAACTGTTTTCACTCCTTAAAGCTTATGAAGTATATTTCTTCACCTTCTTCACCTTCAGTGACACTAGTAGGTAAACAAATGTAGTTGCGGCTAGTGAAGCAGGTGAGTCTGGGGGAAAAAAAACAAAGAATCTAGAAAAATGTAAGAGAAAGGAAGGAAATGTATATAGCTTAAGATTCTATTTCTAGGTTATTCTAGCTCATTCCATTGGCTATGGTATATCTAACATGGATCTAACATGAGTCCAGTTATTAGTTACTATAATAGTTATAGTTCATACATTTAATATAACTTGTAATGGGAAGAAAATTCATTCATTCGTTGTCTACTGCTTATCCGACCTATTCTCGGGTCACAGGGAGCCTGTGTCTCAGGCATCAAGGCAGGATAACACCCTGGATGGAGTGCCAACCCATCACAGGGCACACACACACTCATAGTATGGACAATTTAGAGATGCCAATCAACCTACAATGTATGTCTTTGGACCGGGGGAGGAAACCAGAGAACCCGGAGGAAACCCCCGAGGCACGGGGAGAACATGCAAACTCCACACACATACGGTGGAGGCTGGAATCGAAGCCCCGACCCTGGAGATGTGAGGCAAACGTGCTAACCACCAAGCCACCAATAAGATTTTTAAATTGAAGCAATTTCCCTAGTGGTCTCAGACTTTTGGAGCCATTATGTTGCAGCTTTGTGACGTATACATATATATTATACATATACACCGATCAGGCATAACATTATGAGCAGTGAGAGGTGTAGTGAGTAACACTGATTATCTCCTCATCATGGCACCTGTTAGTGGGTGGGATATATTAGGCAGCAAGTGAACATTTTGTCCTCAAAGTTGATGTGTTAGAAGCAGGAAAAATGGGCAAGCGTAAGGATTTGAGCGAGTTTGACAAGGGCCAAATTGTGATGGCTAGATGACTGGATCAGAGCATCTCCAAAACTGCAGCTCTTGTGGGGTGTTCCCGGTCTGCCGTGGTCAGTATCTATCAAAAGTATCCTTTAAGTCCTGTAAGTTGCAGGACTTAAAGGATCTGCTGCTAACATCTTGGTGCGAGATACCACAGCACACCTTCAGGGATCTAGTGGAGTCTAGTGGAGAATGCCTCGACGGGCCAGGGCTGTTTTGGCAGCAAAAGCACAATACAATATTAGGCAGGTGTTCATAATGTTATGTCTGATCGGTGTATATATATATATACATACATACATATATGTATATATATATACAGTGGGGCAAAAAAGTATTTAGTCAGCCACCAATTGTGCAAGTTCTCCCACTTAAAAAGATGAGAGAGGCCTGTAATTTTCATCAGAGGTACACTTCAACTATGAGAGACAGAATGAGAAAAAAAATCCAGAAAATCATATTGTCTGATTTTTAAAGAATTTATTTGCAAATTATGGTGGAAAATAAGTATTTGGTCACCTACATAAAACAAGATTTCTGGCTCTCACAGACCTGTAACTTCTTCTTTAAGAGGCTCCTCTGTCCTCCACTCGTTACCTGTATTAATGGCACCTGTTTGAACTCGTTATCAGTATAAAAGACACCTGTCCACAACCTCAAACAGTCAGACTCCAAACTCCACTATGGCCAAGACCAAAGAGCTGTCAAAGGACACCAGAAACAAAATTGTAGACCTGCACCAGGCTGGGAAGACTGAATCTGCAATAGGTAAGCAGCTTGGTGTGAAGAAATCAACTGTGGGAGCAATTATTAGAAAATGGAAGACATACAAGACCACTGATAATCTCCCTCGATCTGGGGCTTCACGCAAGATCTCACCCCGTGGGGTCAAAATGATCACAAGAACGGTGAGCAAAAATCCCAGAACCACACGGGGGGACCTAGTGAATGACCTGCAGAGAGCTGGGACCAAAGTAACAAAGGCTACCATCAGTAACACACTACGCCGCCAGGGACTCAAATCCTGCAGTGCCAGACGTGTCCCCCTGCTTAAGCCAGTACATGTCCGGGCCCGTCTGAAGTTTGCTAGAGAGCATTTGGATGATCCAGAAGAGAATTGGGAGACTGTCATATGGTCAGATGAAACCAAAATAGAACTTTTTGGTAAAAACTCAACTTGTCGTGTTTGGAGGAGAAAGAATGCTGAGTTGCATCCAAAGAACACCATACCTACTGTGAAGCATGGGGGTGGAAACATCATGCTTTGGGGCTGTTTTTCTGCAAAGGGACCAGGACGACTGATCCGTGTAAAGGAAAGAATGAATGGGGCCATGTATCGTGAGATTTTGAGTAAAAACCTCCTTCCATCAGCAAGGGCATTGAAGATGAAACGTGGCTGGGTCTTTCAGCATGACAATGATCCCAAACACACCGCCCGGGCAATGGAGGAGTGGCTTCGTAAGAAGCATTTCAAGGTCCTGGAGTGGCCTAGCCAGTCTCCAGATCTCAACCCCATAGAAAATCTTTGGAGGGAGTTGAAAATCTGTGTTGCCCAGCGACAGCCCCAAAACATCACTGCTCTAGAGGAGATCTGCATGGAGGAATGGGCCAAACTACCAGCAACAGTGTGTAAAAACCTTGTGGTGACTTACAGAAAATGTTTGACCTCTGTCATTGCCAACAAAGGGTATATAACAAAGTATTGAGAAGAACTTTTGTTATTGACCAAATACTTATTTTCCACCATAACTTGCAAATAAATTCTTAAAAATCAGACAATGTGATTTTCTGGATTTTTTTTTCTTATTCTGTCTCTCATAGTTGAAGTGTACCTCTGATGAAAATTACAGGCCTCTCTCATCTTTTTAAGTGGGAGAACTTGCACAATTGGTGGCTGACTAAATACTTTTTTACCCCACTGTATATACACACACACATCATTTATACATATGTATGTATTCAGTCAATTCTGCACAGGATAACATTCATTCGTTGTCTACCGCTTATCAGATCTATACTCAGGTCACGGGGAGCCTGTGCCTATCTCAGCCGTCATTGGGCATCAAGGCAGGATACACCCTGGACGGAGTGCCAACCCATCGCAGGGCACACACACTCTCATTCACTCACACAATCACACACTACGGACAATTTAGAGATGTCAATCAACCTACAATGCATGTCTGTGGACCGGGGGAGGAAACCAGAGTACCCAGAGGAAACACCCGAGGCACGGGGAGAACATGCAAACTCCACACACACGGCGGAGGCAGGAATCGAACCCCCAACCCTGGAGGTGTGAGGCAAACGTGCTAACCACCAAGCCACCGTGCCCCTCACAGGATAACAGTAAGATCGTAATCACTTTTCTTTTTTTTAAACGAAATCCAAACATTTGTAAGTTTGAAATCCGGAGGAAGGACAGAACAGTAAAAGAGCAGGCGTTTTCCAAGATCCCTGGTCTGATCCTGACCTGTCTGAAGTTTTAAATGTTCTCCCTGTGTTCATGTGGGTTCCTTCTTGGTTCTTTGGTTTCAACTCACCCCCAAAAAACAACCAGGAGGTGGAGTAGAGACTGCTAGGTCTACAGAAAATTGCCCCTACAAAAATTGTGAACGTGTGTGTGTCAATAAAATACTCTATGCATACTTTTCTTGGGTTTTCACTTCTAGGTATTGCTATGGCACATCATGGAAACTATGGATGTTATCCTCTTGATTCAGACATTACAACAGCTTTACTAAGGTAGTTATGATAAATGTTATTATATCAGAGTTACACCGAAATGATAAGGATTTGTTCCTTTGTTATGTAATGCTACTTTAACAAACTCAAATGCATCACATAAGCTCATTTTGAGTGGCATAAATGCTCTTTTAAAAATTCAGCATAATAAACATTATCGTTGCCGTCATAAATCATCACTGGATTAATTCTTTTCTCCAGCACTCAGCTTCAACTGTCTGTACTACAGGAATAACAGAGCAGCAGTAAATCTGACAGACACACCATTGTCTTACAAGCATGGTTTCTTCTGTGAAAAAAACCCCAAAAAACCAAAAAAACAAAAACAAAAAAACAAACAAACCGTGATGAGTTATTTCGCTCAAGGAATATGCTGTAATTTTATTTTTTTTGGGTGAGAGGTAAGGACACGCATTATGCTCACAAATATAAAGCTTTACATAGTGAATAAATGAAAAACTGTAGAACCCAGACAGCGTAAGGCCAGCCTGGTATCCGTCAGTGCACTGCGTATTGTCTGACAACAATGTGAGACAAAGTGGTCTATATTAACTGCATTTCTGCTATATACCATCATCAATCACTGAGAACAATTTTATTATTCTTATTATTTGGCGGTTGTATCATTTGTTGTAGTCGTCTTTAAGTATTTTGTCTTGTTCTCCACTGGCTCAACAAACGAGTGCCTCTTCATCATCCCTCTATGCTGTCTCACTGTTACTGTTGAGCCACTTAAAACAAAACACTTCTGAGTGGGGTGAAGCGGGGAGTGGGGTGTGGTGGAAAAAACACTAGTGTTTGAATTACTGAGCCGCTCTGAATGAAGTGCTGTTTATCTTTTCCTGCTAGAAAGCAGAATTTGCTTCAACTCGGTGGCGCGGTGCTGACTTTGAGCTCTGGCCTGGCAGAAAGGGATCACTAGCCTCAGCAGAAACTGTGAATGTGCGCTGTGAATGCAACGAATGCAGTGACGGCAGCTTGTGAACTCTGCATCAGGGGCTACAGAGCCTGCATCAGGTCACTACAGGGCCTTTGTGTGTAAAGTACTGTATTGGGAAAAAACATCACAGTGCTGAACTACAGCTTTCTGATATACTGCATGAGCACATATAGCCTATATAACCTACATATCCATTTCCACAACTGCATCCACTACATAATGAGCATTTTAAAACATTTCATAAACAATTGTTGTAAAGCTTTAATACAATAAAAATATTGTTGCCATAGCATCACATGCTTATATTCTAGTCTTGTCTTTCTAAGTGTCCTGTCATTGGCTTGTTATCTGATTGTGTTCACCGGTTCTATGTTAGTCTCTTGCGAAGTCTTACCATGCAATTAGTTACATCGAAGCTGCACTTGAGTTCTTGATGTTGCCCTTTCATTCATTGGCCTTGAATTTTGACATAAATTGGATTTTTCCCACTTGTGTGTCCTGCCTTTCACCATATGTTTACGCATCACTAGACCTAACAGTAACTCTCATTAATATTTCATTTTGGTAGCAATTTTGCCAGTGCCATTATAGGGGTGCATAATCCCTAGATCAGTATATCTGAATTTGGTTAATATCACTGGATCAGATTTAATGGATTTTCTAAATTTCTTTACTGCTATGTTATATACAGCTGCATGTAACATGTGACTGACACATCACAGATGTGAACACACTTCCATTAGAGCCTATGTTTCATAGAATGTAGCAATAATCAATACTTAATATAGCAGATACTCAAAACACTGATATTAAAATTATATCACAAATTAAAAATTGCCTTCTACAAAAGTGATATTAGATAAAGTAGAGACATTCCCTCACAAGTACAGTTAGGGGTTAAGAGTCCAGACATATAGGACAGGGCAGTGGTACTGGTCCTTTTCCAGCTGCAGGCTTAATCCTCATTATAAACTTGCAGGACCTCATTTCACTGCAGAAACTTCACAAAGGACCAGTGTGATATTTCTTGGCTCAGGAGTACAATTTGACCAGAAAATTTGCTCTACAAAAGTAATCTTTCTATAAACATTCCCAGATACCCCTACAGTTGCCTTTGTTGCCAAAGTGGGATGTGAATTTCTGTTATTTTCCTAGAGTCTGCTAGATTACCTGTCGATTTTATTTCAGTCTTGCAGAACTGAGATCAGTTGTAAAGGAAAAGGAAACATTTACTTAAATCTTGTGCCTCTTACACGTTTGTTCTGCGGCAAAGACCTCGGTAGAGACCAGCTGAGAGCTTAACAGAAACACACGCTGTGTCCAGGTTTTCTGATAACGATTCTCTTGCTGATTTAGGACCTGTCTCTGTGAGCAGAAGATTGTCAAGATTGACATGCTCAAGAAGGAGTTCACGTTAATGGCACGCAACGTGGCATCACGAAATAGAGTTACTGGGATGTTATTAACCACTTGCGGTTGAGTGAACGCTGTCATGTTTGTCAGATGCTGTTTTTATTGGAATTTTATATGGAATTATTATTATTATTTATTTTACTGCTATTGTTAGTATTATTGTTTTATACTGTAGCATTACTTTTTATTTTAATATGGTAGTCCTCTTCACTGTATTTGATCACAAATTAATCATATCTCACCCTGCTACTTCATTTTACAAGACTAGATTTGTGACCCTGGATCACTGGATTTTACCTTCTACTGCTTTAACTGTCTCACATTTCAGCAAGTTGAAGTTTAAGCAAATTAGCTCATTAACTGGACCACCACACTGAATGATCTCCATGTCTCCTACTCATCAGTCTAACCTCAGCCCTCATTGCCGTTTTCCGCTCTGGTTATATTCGTCTCCACTTTCTCGCTGTGTTGCTGTCTTGGCTCTTGCTGGTTTGAACTTTCTTCTTCTGTCGAAAGCTGGTGGGACTACCTGGTATCCATCCAGGCTGTTAAATTCTGGTAATTCATACTTTGCTGGTAAATATCTGAGAAGTGCTGCAAGTTTGGAGTAATAACCTTATGTCATTGACATTTTCCTCTTCCTCACATAGCCACCTGTTACACTGCTGCTGAATTTTTCCAGCCGAACTGTATGGCCTGGCTTCCCTCCAACATTTAAAAACCCGCGTGTTGCACTGGGAATAACTGATTATGCCCTACGAATCATTTTATCACAAACAGAACACTTACATTTCAGCAGTAAGAACCATTTGCTGCATTTGGAACCTGGATAGTCATCATTCCCATATATGGCGTGATATGGATCATAGCTCATTAAAGCAATTTCACAAAAAAGATTTTCTTTGCCTGGGTATGTCTATCTATGTCTAATGTCTGTGAAGGGCAAGTTTCGTTATTAAAAAATATGACCAGTGAACAAAAAGGTTTTAATCTTATGACAATTACACAGATCAACCATAACATTATGACCACCTGCCGAATATTGGTGTTGATCCCACTTTCGCTGCCAAAACAGCCCTGACCCATTGAGACATGGACTCCACTAGATCCCTGAAGGTGTGCTGTGGGATCTGGTACCAAGATGTTAGCAGCTGATCCATTAAGTCCCGTAAGTTGCGAGGTGGGGCCTCCATAGGGCCCACTTAAAGGATATTTACAGGACTTAAAGGATACTTTTGATAGATACTGACCACTGCAGACCGGGAACACCCCACAAGAGCTGCAGTTTTGGAGATGCTCTGATCCAGTGGTCTAGCCATCACAATTTGGTCCCTTGTCAAACTCGCTCAAATCCTTACGCTTGCCCATTTTTCCTGCTTCTAACACATCAACTTTGAGGACAAAATGTTCACTTGCTGTCTAATATATCCCACCCACTAACAGGTGCCATGATGAGGAGATAATCAGTGTTACTCACTACACCTCTCACTGCTCATAATGTTATGCCTGATCGGTGCATATGGAGCACAACATTGAATTTTTGGGTCTGGCTGAAACTTGACAACAAACGAAGAATTTCACCCTCAACGTGAATAAACAACACACAACATTCTACATTTATTTTTATGATATTTGGCAGATGACCTTATCCAGAGTGACTTACAGCATAGTCCTATTCATTTAACAACTTTGGACCTAAGCTTCTGTTGGTTTTTTTAGCTCATGCTCCCCCAAATGTGTCAGCTGCTTTTATCAAGTATCTGAGCTACTCACATCGTACCCTTCCATGCTGCTCCAGGGAGATTTTAATATTCATGTTGATACAACTAAATCTATTTTAACTTCTGATTTATCTGAACCTTCTCCGCTGCTTTTTTATTCAGCATGTAGATTTTTCCGCTCACTAAAGGTCACGCTGTTGTGTTCTGACTCCATACTTCACATCTTGTCCTCTGTGGCGTGGATATCGGAGCACTGTCCTCACTCATACGGACATCTAACACACATATGATATGATGACACATATCACAATCCAACTCCATTAGTCTTCCCGGCTTAATGAACACGCTTGAGCAATTTCCCATCCCTGAGACAACAGCACTGTTAAGCCACTATGATAATATTCTGTTACTCTAAATCAGCTCACTCCCCACAGAAAGCATGCTGGGACTTTTACTTATCCTGCTCCTTGGTTTACTCATGAACTCTTATGAAGCTACAAGTCAACAGTTGGAATAACAAAGCATGAAGATGAACCTGACAGTGCACACTCTTCCTTAAATTGTGCTCTGCAGCACAAGGAGCCACTTAAGAAAGCCAAGACTGACTACGATGTACAGACTAAGGAAACCCCAGAACTCTGTTTCCCCTATTATTAAACAGTTACAACTAAGGGTTGGTCACGATTGAATTCGCTTCACAATACATGCTTCATGATTTGAATATTTCAAACAAACTTTTAATGAGAGCGATAGAGTTTCAAAAATACAGTTTTTCTGGCACTGTAGATCACAGCAACATGTGGCAAGAGTTATGAACTCACAGGTTCTGACCGTGATCAGGTGACCAGTGTGTTCTCTATATATTTTAACCCCTCGCTCCTACACGCCTATCTGTGAGGGGTGCACAAAAACACTAGTTAGGGGTATTAGTAATACTAGTCGTATGAGAGAGTTGCTTTCAGCTGCTCCTTGTTTGGGGTCGCCACAGCGGACCAACTGGTCCGCACAACAACCTGGCCCTTCCTGACGCAACCCTCCCATTTTTCCGGGCTTGGGACCAGCACTGCATCCAGTGGCTCAGGTTTGGGCATTGGCTGGGAATTAAACCCTGGCTCTCCACGTGGTAGGTGAGAAACCTACCACTGAGCCACCAATGCCCTCTAGTAATAGTTGTATAAAGTTGTATAAAGTCGTATAAAGTTTTATAAAAGGCTGCGTTTATAGCAGAATTCTTTAAGAAGCTCAAGATGTCTTGTGGCTAGGAAAAAAAAATCAGACCTCCATCACCACTGTTCCTGAAGAGGAGGAAAGTTTTGCTTGAGAGTGAACAGGAGCTGGTTTTGGCCTAACTGTCTATTGCTGGGAACGAATAAATTCTACCTGCTGTTGTTTTCTTCAAATGGAAAACAAACCAGACTGACCTGGTCATCAGAAAAATCCTGTTTTTGGCTCTCTGAGCACACACACACACACACACACACACACACACACACACACACACATATATATATATACTGTATATACTAATACACCCACACACACACAGAGGTGTAGATACACAGACTGAGCTGTCAAGTCTTAGCAAGTGTCCAAGTGACTCTCTGCCAGTTAACAACCTCAACAACAAGAGTTTGAGAGCTTGGCTTTTTTTTTTTTTTGTACAAGTGTACTTTGCTTTTTTAGCACTAGAAAGCTGGAGCATTATTCTCGCATTTGTTTTCATGAAGCCAGTATAAATTGGTTATCCAGAGCAAGACTCACGCCACTGTTGCATATTTACACAGGCTCTGGAACATGCCCCGATTCCGCTAATCAGTGAAGATGGCAATGAGGGAAAGCTCTTAAAATCACTTCTCATAAATGGTTTTGGTTCACCACATTACACCAGATACAAGATCACACACACACAATGGCCCTTATTCATCAAAGTTGCATAGGAAATAAAATAAAAAATGTTTGGAGTGCCACATTAAACTGTTCTGCATGTGATATGTGACAGTGAACTCAGCGCTGATTTGAGTGTAATCAATGGATCAGCATCAGCCATGCAGAAAACAAGAGTCCACTTCCAGTCATTTCTTTACAAGTCATATACATCAGTGTGGACAAATCATAAAGTCATTAGCTAGGACACTGTGAACAGTCACAAAAGCTATGTTTGTTCCCGTGTCTCATGGTTTGGTTTCCCAGAAACCTAATTCACTTGGCTGAAAGTGGCAGCTAGCATAATGCGATAGTGTGTACACAAGCTAATTAGCTAGACTGAGCGAACAAATGAATAAGCGTGTAACATTCGTTTCATTACTCCATCCTAAGTTCACAATTCCATTCAATACGATTCTCAAAGAAATCGGAATAAAATTAAAATGCAGTAAAATAATGCTGCAGATTTTAAATTAGAATTAATCTTATAAATTATAAATGATGCAAAAAATTCTGACGATCTAGATCATCACATTTTTTTGTTACACCGTTCACAGAATGGATGATTATCATACACTTGAAACATGGAAATGTGCGACATTGTGACATGATGTATCATTACATCCCTACAAATGAGTATATGACTAATGACCATTAAAAGTTCCTAATGTGGTACATCGTAATGAAGCCAGCATGTCACTGACCAGTGCTATGAGCTGCAAGTCAGGCTTGCTTTAAATGAACCAGGCATGGAAGTTTTGCACTGCACTTTATTTTGCATGGTGCCCTCAGAGCTTCCATATATCTGTGTGTTCCTGCAATCATGCAAGCTAATTATTACAGGTAGCAAAAAAAAACAACAATAACATACATTGATGAGCAAATAGAGCATAGGGAGATTCAGAGAGCTGTAGTGCAGAAAATGATTTGGAACAGTTATTTCATGCTACAGTTACAGCACTGACATACGCCGCACCACTGCAAAGTGTGTTAACTTTGCCACAGCCATCCATAACTGAGAATCAAAGACAGCAAATTGGTCATGGTCTCTGGGTTGAACGTGTGACATAATCTCTTCACTTTCAACCACTGTGACCCTAGCCAATCATGAGTGTCTCTGAGCTCATGCATATGTGATGCAGTGTTAGAGGTAGCTCAAAACGATGAGACTCGCTGGCTTCATGTCTCTCAGAAGGAGCATGATAGCATGATAGCCTTCACCCTCCCTGATTGGCTACTGTCTTTTGATATTGGAAACCTAACTGGTGGATATCAATTAACTAAGAGTGTATTAGAGAGAGGAGGGGCATGGTGGCTTAGTGGTTAGCACGTTTGCCGCACACCTCCAGGGTTGGGGGTTCGATTCCCGCCTCCGCCATGTGTGTGTGGGAGTTTGCATGTTCTCCCCGTGCCTTGGGGGTTTCCTCCGGGTGCTCCGGTTTCCTCCCCCAGTCCAAAGACATGCATGGAAAGGTTGATTGGCGTGTGTATGTGTGTAATAAACAAACATAACATAGAATTTGCAGAAATCAACAAGTAGTGAGGAAGCTTTTAGTTCCTTACAGCCAGTTCCAGAGCTAATACAATGTAAGTATTTGTCTCAAGCATGTTCATTAATGCTGATATTATTGTGTGTGTGTGAGTGAGTGACAACAGTGTACCAAAACCATGCAACAGAGTATAAAGCTGTGAAATACACTTGTTGATGAACCTACTAAAGCAAACTAAAGCATGTTTACTTCAGAGGCGTTCAGGCTGCTGATTTTTCCGTCCCTGTATATAGGATTAACCATTAATAGATACACACACTTTCCCGTAACACAACACCTGGTGGTTTCACATGTGTAAAATGTTTGCAGGTTTTATGCTCAGGTTTCATCATACACCGCTTTAATGAAAAAGGTTGACTTGAGTACGTTTTGCACCCGTGCTGAAGATGGTGACGCTTCCGTGTAATTTCAGATCATTTCCTAAGTAATCAATTAACAAATCATAAGTAATCACTCACAGATAGTCAAATATGAACTCATCATCTCATGGATTAAAAGCTGCACCATTCAGAATTCAGTATTCATTATGACAGGTTTCCTCCCCCGGTCCAAAGACATGCATTGTAGGTTGATTTGCATCTCTAAATTGTCCGTTGTGTGTGTGTGTGCCCTGCGATGGGTTGGCACTCCGTCCAGGGTGTATCCTGCCTTGATGCCCAATGACGCCTGAGATAGGCACAGGCTCCCCGTGACCCAAGTATAGATCGGATAAGCGGTAGACAATGAATGAATAATAATCAGACCCACTAGTGTGATATCACATCATTAAATGCAGTCAGAATCTGTGTACGATGCAGAGGAGGCAAGATGTATCTCTAAAGTTTGATTTTTCCAAGGTTTTCTAGGCTAGCATCGATTAGAAATGATGTGCTCCAAAACACACTTAGCGATAGATGCGGTAGAGCAGTCAAGGTAACAGCAGATGGACTAAAAAAAACATTTATAACACTTACTTCTTTCCCCAAAAGTATATCTGAATCAGTATAAGTTAAAACTGGATTAAGTGATTGTAGTGTTAGTTAATGTACATTAGATGCCAAAACATCTCCTTTCCCACAGCTACTTGATATTTTGGCATGCATAAACCCTTATTTTAAATTATTACAAGTACCTCTTAAACGATATAGGTTATACAGAAGAACCTGAATTGATTGGGATGCATACTTGTTTATTGAAATTTTTACACCACCCCAGTGCATCCAACAGGTAAAGTATTAACTGTTGATCTCCAGCATAAACATCCACTCAGTTGAAAATCAAGTGTGTTTATTTTCTACTGGTTCAAACGATTTTAAATCAGATTAATAATAATAAATAATAATAAATAAAAATAACATAAAAAAGTAATCTACATCACTCTGATCTACATTGTTCCAGCCTTTAAAAATCCTACACAGTAAATATGAGTGAGCCATGCTGCCCCCTTCAGGCCAATAACAAAACTGCATCTGATTCTCTGGAACTGGAATTTCAAAACTCCTGAAATTTTCCTCAAAATGTGACATTTTTGATATATATTACTTAATTCATCACCTTTTTTTTTTTGGTATATTTTCTCATTCCATCCAACGACACCATGCCATAACATGTTTACGGATAAAAGTGATACATTTCTCAAAAGAAGAAATCTACAGTTGGCATATGCACTACCTCCTAAGGGATGGAAAGAAAAGTAGCTTATATGCCATCGATACCATCAGAACAGGTGGCGGTGTGAGTAATACTCACTAAACATGGCATCGGGGGAAAAAAAAGTTTCCAGCTGGCGAATATTAACCATGCACACAGCAAAATATTCCCTACAGTGGAAACATATTAACACCAAACTAGTTAATCCAACAGTGGAGCTGGAGCTGGCTGTATATTCACCTCTGTGCTGCATTTTAGTGTTTTTGCCAGTTTTAATGTGCACATTTTAACCCCATGAAAGGGATAATAATTAGCCGAGGCATTCAGGGAAATCAGTAAATGTGCAGTGCAGAGTGACTCCAACACCACAACAAGGAAACACTGATGCCTGTATGAAAAAAGATATGATTGTCAAATGAGATAAATGCACCTCTTTTGTGTCACTTCAGGCTAAATGTGAGTCCAAACGTCATTAATCAATTTTTCCAATGGCCCATGACACACAATGCATTAGTTAGAGCAGGCCGGCTTGCCATGGGAAGTCTATAAAGATGTATGAAGTCTTTGGGATATATCTTCTCCATGGTGCATTCCTCCAGTCATTCATTTCATCGTTAGTTCTTGCACAATCACTGAAATGCATCCAGCCTAAAGAGATTTTCATGCTTATGAAAACGGGTGTCTGTTCAATTCAGTGTTTGCAAAATAATTCAAATAATATGCTTCATAACCATAATGAGCATGGCAGTGATGAAGTGCTAAGGTCAAGTGCCACTTGTTAATCGCAACCCTGCTGAGGGTGACACAACTGCCAGACTATCACACAGAGCTGTGAAAAACTAAGGGGGGGGGGGGGGGGAGATGGAGGGTAACGTGTTGGAAAGAGACAACTCATCAAAATGTAACACGGTGCCGCCGGAGGGCTCCTTCCGACCATTAAGCAGTCGATGCGTCGGATCGATTGTTCGATATAAACAGATCGGCAGTAATATGCTTAATGAGTTGGGGAACATCGATAAAAGGAGATATGCACTGCAAAATCGTGACTGCAATTAACACCTATACTCTTAGTGTAACGTTCAACTGAATAAGTTCATTCAGCATCTTAAGCGTGGAGGGAAAAAAGTGCGCTTCTACGCTGTGTGCATCAGTTATACTTTACTACACCATATTAAACCATACACTCCAACCATACTGCAGGATTCCCGGGAAGTGTTTTCAAATAAAAGCTTTTTTTCGTTCTTTCTTTCTTTCTTTTTTTTTTTTTTTTAACTCATACCACAACGTTTCTAAATCAGGTCTCAGAACTTGTAATTACAGAGCCACCACGTCTCCAGCAGCTCGACGGCGGTTTCCGAGCCTCAGCATCCCCTGAAACTTCATGCTCGGAATAAAAGTAACCTCTTGCCTGAACCTGTGTGTAGAATAATCATACAGCTCTAAATCTTTTTAGGGGGCAATAATAAGCCTTTTGTTGGGATAAATATTTTCAGCAGATCTGATTTCAAGTTTCGGAGAGTCATTTCGGAGAGAGCGATCAAAACAATAAGGCGAGTGAAAGCGAGCTGAAGCGCACATCACACACTTTCTTCCATTAACGGCTTTAAAAAGCGACCAAAACTGGCCTTACCTCTGTACACCTGTCCGCGCGCCGACACCAGGAGCCCGACCGTGGTGACAAGCCAAGTTAAAACTTTATCCATGTCCTCAGTTTCCGGCGTGTGTCGACCCCCGCGGCCGTGAGGTAACAACGCCAAACTGTGGTCAAACGTCCGTTCTCTGTTGGAGACGCCTCAGTCGTTGAAGTCCTCGGACCGTTTTCCGTCCCTCTCAGTCTCCTTCTCCTGGACTCGCTCTGACTCTCAGGTCTCTCCTCTTCCAGGAGGAGCGTGAAGAAACACCCCTCTCTCTCTCTCTCTCTCTCTCTCTCTCTCTCTCTCTCTCTCTCTCTCTCTCTCTCTGTGTCTCTCCGTCTGTCTGTCTTTCTTTCTGCCCAGTAGAGGGTAGTGTTGAAGCTCTTGCGCTCCGAGCGTTATGGATAAGGACCGTGCGCAATGGAGAGGAGGTATGTCTCCTCCCACTGTGGCGTTGGGACCCGTTGGGTTCATTGATTATAACAATAAAATCTAAAATATCAATAGCTATAATGTACATTAATTCAACCTTACTGTGTTTACTGAGAAGAGCACAGTGGCTTAGTGGTTAGCACGTTTGCCTCACACCTCCAGGGTTGGGGGTTCGATTCCCACTTCTGCAGTGTGTGTGGAGTTTACATGTTCTCCCCGTGCCTCAGGGGTTTCCTCTGGGTACTCCCCTGGTCCAAAGACATGCATTGTAGGTTGATTGGCATCTCTAAATTGTCTGTAGTGTGTGAATGAGCGTGTGCGTGTGTACCCTGTGATGAGTTGGCATTCCGTCCAGGGTGTATCCTGCCTTGATGCCCAATGACGCCTGAGATAGGCACAGGCTCCCCGTGACTTGAAAATAGATCTGATAAGCGGTTGACAATGAATGAATGTGTTTACTGAGCAACAGGGTTCAATTAACAACACACACACACACAGTGTTCCCAACTTAAATTTGCATATACACTGAATTATCCAGAGCATTCGCATATCAAAAAAGTGATTCAACGTTTGCTAAAGATATTCATTTTTATAAAGCTCATTTAAAAAAACAAACTAAACCCTTTTAACTTTTTTATACTGAGCATCCTCTCCATGATCGCCATTTCTTTGTAAACACACATGCAGTCTCTCTCCCACACAGGATCCACTTGTGATCTTTGAATGATCTTTGTGCTGTATATTCTTTGTGGTGGAATATATAATCCAAACAATTTTTAAAAATTTTGGAAGACGTTTTGCTGAAAAAAAAAAGTGTTCCCCTATGTATGGAGATTTTGGGGACATCTTATTCTCGCAATTTACTCCTTATTTCTTCTAAATGTCTAACTTCTGTTTCAGTTTGTCATAAAGCACCATATGTTTGTCTAGAATTTTATTTGAAGAATTCATTGTCTGTCAACTCGTGCAATATCCATTACACTATCAGAAAAAGAGTACCTCAAAGGTGCAATGGTAGACTTTCAGGTTCATTATATGGTTTAAATAAGCTTTAAAGGTACTTTAAAACAGTACTTTCCCAGGAAAAAGATGCATTATAAAAGTACAGTGACAAATGATCTTTTACAGTGTTGAATTGACTTTCTGAAACTGAAACGTCCAACTGTACATGAATGAATGCTGAAGGAGAATTCAGCGATTTTTGGAAAAATGTTACTTCTAAGACACTAATGACTCATCAGTAAAAGAGAAGCAAATAACTGACTTTTCCTCTAGCAGACAAAGTTCCAAGAAAGACCTTTTAAGGAAGCTAAACAAAGCTTTTAACAATCTAAAAACCACTGAACAACCCCTGACTGGTGTACATAAAACACTATATTGCCAAAGGTTTTGGGACACCCCTCCAAATCATTGAATTCAGGTGTAGTGTTTGAACTTGGCCCCTTAGTTCCAGTGAAAGGAACCCTTAATGCTTCAGCATACCAAGACATTTTGGACAATTTCATGCTCCCAACTTTGTGGGAACAGTTTGGGGATGACCCCTTCCTGTTCCAACATGACTGTGCACCAGTGCACAAAGCAAGACATGGAGGAGGGAGTTTGGTGTGGAGGAACTTCACAGTTTGAGTTCTGACCTCAACCTGATAGAACATCTTTAGTATGAATCAGAGCGGAGACTGCGAGCCAGACCTTCTCGTCCAACATCAGTGCCTGACCTCACAAATGCAATTCTAGTGGAATGGTCAAAAAGTCCCATAAACCCACTCCTAAACGTTGTGGAAAGCCTTCACAGAAGAGCTTAAGCTGTTATAGCTGCAAAGAGTGGGCCAGCTACATATTACATTCATGTGCATGTAAAGGCAGACGTCCCAGTTTTAGAATTGGCTCAGAGTCTCCGCTCTAATATATAGATATAGTGTATCTATTCGTTCTTTAAGGTTTGGATATTTGACAAGATGCTGCTTGATTTTCTAAATTCAACAGTACTAATAAAGATACACAATAAAGACAATTTATACTAAAGTTAGTTAGTTCCAGTCTACTAATTTGTTTGAAATGAATGAAGGGACACCTGGTTAACCAAAAGCACCTTTTAACAGGAATGTACAAATCAATGTGAGTCAATTAGCTGATGTGCTATAAAGTAAGTGTGGGATGTACTTCCTGTAGTGGAGCAAAAATAAACAGAACATTTGGCAATATTGGGTCTAAAAAAGTCATTTACTGGATATTAATTTCTTGCTAATAGAACTGTTGTATTAAAGCAAGTACGGTCATTCTAGCTAGTCATAAGCAGCAAGCCTGACACTCTAATATATTACATCGAGGCTTTTTCCATGCACGATTGCTTCGGCGTGATAAGGTTAGAAAGTTGAGTCAAGATGGTTTATGAGGATTGTTGTTCCTAATGTGTATTGGGAACAAAACTATTATTGGCTTAGCTTGCAATTACCTACTCCATATGTCACAGACAGTATTGTGTTTTCCTAAAATGTCATTTAACAGACAATGAGGCCATCTTCCTTTAGAAGCATTGAACTAGAACTAGTTTTCTGGCAGAATGTTGGCTGATTAAAACCACAGTCTAAACACAGAACTCATTTGCAATCTTGCAACAATGTGAGCATGAAGTTGCAAAACACCCACTGACTACTCACTGGCAAAACAGATATGTGGGTCACACAGGAATTAATTTGTGGTTTGGATTGAAATAAATTGGTTTGTTTTGTGCCCCAAAAGTTGGGCAATGTGCACTCTGTGTCTGTGGTTTGAAATTTTGGCACGATAAGACTTGACCACTGAGAAATGACCTTGGAATGAAACATCAACACGCAGAAACTAACATACGCACACACACACACACACACACACACACACACACACACACACACTCCTCTGCACAGACACAAGTATTCAGACTCGGAGTACAAACACTATACATTAGTTTGATTGCATGCTTAAGATGTCTTCTGCTAATTAGCCTTCTCTGGACTAACATGCGCTCCCCCTCTCTGACCTCGCCAAAGTGTCTAAGCATCATTACTTGATTAGCTGATTGGTGGCCATGTTTTATATTTGTTATCATGCAGTGCTGATTACTGCAAATAACAGACCTGACCTTTGCAAGGATGCGTCTTCAGAGTACAGCGTTAGCAAACCGTACGCAAGAGAGTCACAAGCATAAGGAAGAAAACAGCATCTCCATGACAATGCAGTCAGAAGAATTTAATATTTGATTTTTCTTTTTTTCTTTTGAATTCAGGGTGAAAGCAAAAGGGTCATTTTACGTGCATAAATATTCCTAATATATTTAAGACATCAAATTTATCTGGGCTTTTTTATGTTAATTGTAATAAATTTAATGAATGATGAATTGAAATGTTTCTTGTCAGCATGTGGTGGTCATGTGGTTATGCATTTTTTTAGGTGTACTTTCTGTATAGGGAAGTTTGTTTTCAGAAAGGATGTGGTATATCATGATGTGGTGTAGTAACTGGATCCTTCCCATAGAGGGAATTATTGTGCTCTAACCACAGAAGGAGGAATAAAAATAGAAATAAAATTACACTTACTGTGCTCTTTTATGCTATAACTCCAGTATCTGACTATATAACGATGGCTGATAAAATTACATTCATACATTTATACAATTATTTTAAGCTTGCTCAAATGCACCAATTGTATGTCAAACATCATATTCTTTTATTCAGTAATATGGTTTGGATTAGACTGTGATATTACTGGTTAATATTATTTTCATTGTGGAAAGGTTATGGAGTGAAGGTTATTTTAAAAGCGTTCATTTCTTTCTATTAAAGTCACTGACACTGAAGCATTATGCTGAATATGATCATGGACACAAACCAGCAAAGAAAAAATGTTCAGTTCCAATTTCAAGCGTCACTATACTCACATTGTGATTTATTTTTTGAAAATCTCATCCAGATAGACTATATTGGCAAAAGTTTTGGGACACCCCTCCAAATCATTTAATTCAGGTGTTACAGTCACTTCCATGGCCACAGGTGTATAAAATCAAGCACCTAGGCATGCAGACTCCTTCAACATTTGTGAAAGAATGGGTCACTCTCAGGAGCTCAGCGAATTGAAGCGTGGTACCGTGATAGGTCCATTTGTGAAATTTCCTCACTACTAAATAGTCCATGGTTCAGTGGTATTATAACAAAGTGGAAGCAATTGGAAACAACAACAGCGACTCAGCCACAAAGTGGTAGTCCAGGTAAAATCACAGAGCAGGGTCAACGCACGCTGAGGTGCACAGTGCGCAGAAGTCGCCAACTTTCTGCAGAGTCAATAGCTGCAGACCTTGAAATTACGTGTGGCCTTCAGATTAGCTCAACAACAGTGCACAGAGCTTCATGGAATGGGTTTTCATGGCCGAGCAGCTGTATCCAAGCCTTACATCACCAAGTGCAATGCAAAGGACGTGTTCTCTGGAGTGACCAATCACGCTTTTCTGTTTGGCAATTCGATGGATGAGTCTGGGTTTGGCGGTTGCCAGGAGAACGGTACTTGCCTGACTGCATTGTGCCAAGTGTGAAGTTTGGTGGACGGGGGGTTAATGTGTGGGGTTGTTTCTCAAGGGTTGGTCTTGGCCCCTTAGTTTCAATGAAAGGAACTCTTAATGCTTCAGCATACCAAGACATTTTGGACAGTTTGGGGATGGTCCCTTCCTGTTCCAACATGACTGTGCACCAGTGCACAAAGCAAGGTCCATAAAGACATGGATGAGCAAGTTTGGTGTGGAGGAACTTGACTGGCCTGACCTCTACCTGATAGAACACCTTTGGGATGAATTAGAGCGCAGACTGTGAGCCAGGCCTTCTCGTCCAACATCAGTGCCTGACCTCACAAATGCACTTCTATAGGAATGGTCAAAAATTCCCATAAACACACTCCTAAACCTTGTGGAAAGCCTTCCCAGAAGAGTTGAAACTATTATAGCTGCAAAGTGTCTCTATGTTAAACCCTAGGGATTATATTCTATTCAAGATCACTTTTGTATGTTTTCCAGTTTCCTTACATCTCCCCAAAACATGTGTGTTCATGGTGCCTTGTTATGGATGATGTCCCGTAAAGTTTGTGTTCTCACTTTAGACTTTAATGTGTTCCCCAGATAGGCACCAGATCAACCAGCACCCCCACAGGAAGACTCCATGATTTCCATGATGGTTAGTCTGTCACATTGCAAAAATAACTTTTGATTCTCACCCAATAGTATCATTATAGAAAGATTGCATTTCTACTACTAAAAATGTTGAATGTTGCAGCAGGTTTGAATAAATATTTAAAGATGTATAGAAGACCCAGAAATCTTGGGTTTTGCTAGTATAATTTTTTGTTCTGTAGTAGACATGCAATGCGCAGCAATGAACAGTATGCGTAACATAATATACAGCCTTTAGACAGCAGTAGAGTCATAATGAACAGTCTCCTCATTCTCAAGCCCCATATTGGTATAACCTCTGTGATTTACAAGATATTTAAACTGCACAAAGAAACAGACATATTCAGCAACTCCATTTTTAAAGCTGAATTATGCAATGTCATAAAATGACCTCTAGGATATAAGTATTTTTGTTGTCTGGTGTACATAAATAGAGATGAGTATTATCTTTTGTTCCTCTTGAAATAATTTAATTAGCCTTCAGATTCGAAGAGAGGCGTGACAGCACTGACTTGGGTGATGGAGTGGAACTTTAATCAAATTTTAATCCCACTAAAACTTCCCAACGCCCCCAGACTATCTTTCTCCCACCAGCCCCATAGTTTCCATTTGCCTTGAACGATCACAGTGAGCTGTGTGTGTGTGTGTTAGGGGTGACCGCATGAGTGCTTGTGAGAGTTTGCATATTTATATGTGAATGTTTGTTGTAGTGACCGCATGCTGGCTCATTCGTCAACAATTTTTTAAGTGTAGATTTTGCAAAAGCCAAAATATTTCTTGAAGATAATGCAGATTAAAGGAATATTTAATCTAGTGTATATACTGCATCTGTAAGTTTCCCCAAAGTTGGAAGGAAGTTGCTTTGGCAGGCAATACATTTTTATGCAATATACTATTGTAAAGCATTTGTAAATTAAGGATTAAACCTATATCATTTCTTTTGTGTTATTCCATAACAATTCAATTTTAAGTGTTACAGCTGTAGTTTTGTATTAGAAACTGTATATTCACTGTTATTCATGAAACTTTCATTCATTGTCTGCCACTTATCTGATATATTCTTGGGTCACGGGGAGCCTGTGCCTACCTCAGGCGTCATTGGGCATCAAGGCAGAATACACCCTGGACAGAGTGCCAACCCATTGCAGGGCACACACACACACTCTCAAAAAAAGAGATGCCAATCAACCTACAATGCATGTCTTTGGACCGGGGAAGAAACCATGCATGGGGGAGAACATGCAAACTCCACACACATGGCGGAGGCAGGAATCGAACCCCCAACCCTGGAGGTGTGAGGTGAACGTGCTAACCACTAAGCCACCATGTCCCTATTCATGAAACTTAAAAAACTCATAATGATTCATGTTAGTTTTTTATTCTTTTCTCTTAACAGCAAATAAGTTGCAATTCTTGTCCATGATAATCACACGTAAGCTGGATAAAGGCTCCATTTATAGACCACTAGTGTAGTTCTTTAAAGTTCAGCATCAGCATTGTTAGTGGTCAATAACACCAGCCATAAATACTGTAATATGTGTGAGTGTATTGAGCAAGTAGGATCAAGTGGTCTAGAACTGTCCTGACCTGTGATAAAAGCTGTGTGGTGTTAAGCCCCCAGCTTTAAGAGGGCTAAAACACAAGACTGAAATAGAGATGCTACTCTTATAACCCAGGTTGACAAAAGGACAACACATGCTATGGTTACGCAACATTCAGTAACAGCTTTGAGTGATTCTGTCTCAACTTAACAATCACAGTCTACCATAAAGCACAGTAACATTTCTAAACAAGAAATAATAATTAAAATTAGTGTAATAGATTATTTTCTCATGGCACAGGTTTTTCAGACTGTTTATATGCGGTTAGATGTGGATAAGTCAAACAGCAAACTGACTCCCAGCTTATTTTCATCTCCATAATTACTAGCTTGGTTGTCCTTGAAAAGAACACACAAACAGTAAGTGTGCCTAATGTCGAGCTTCTCCTGATTAAGACAGCCAGCAGTTTACATAATGTGATTTATTAATATTTATTAG
The DNA here is from genome assembly GCA_033459395.1 of Hemibagrus guttatus. Taxonomy (NCBI): domain Eukaryota; kingdom Metazoa; phylum Chordata; class Actinopteri; order Siluriformes; family Bagridae; genus Hemibagrus; species Hemibagrus guttatus. The sequence goes on along the minus strand of JAUCMX010000022.1, from coordinate 6,335,527 downwards.
TTATCATAGAAATACTTACCATTAGTTAGCATTGTCACAACCTGATGATAGTGTGCTTTTTTTAAATAGCAATCTCACAAATATAGTATTTTGTTAGGCTTAGCACTGGGCCCTTTGGGCATTGGAATGAGCGGTTTTTAGGCTTTGGACTGGCTGGGCTTTGGGTATTGAGTGTTGGGGAAATTGGCCTTTAGATGTTGGCTTGGCTGGATTTTGGTGGTCCTTAAGCCATGGATTTCTTTGTATTTTTATATTTTGCGGTTCTTAATACACTTAAGCATGGGGCAAGGTGGTCCTTCAACTGGACAGACCTTGGACTTTAGGCTTGGTTGTCCTTAAGCATTGTGCTTGATAGTCCTTGGTAGGGTTGTGTCAAGAGCCACCAAGCTCACCAATCACTGATCCTAATGCCCAAGGGCTATCCAGTCCTTGTAGAGTGCAAGTGAAAAAACGTTTAGCACACCACTAACACTGGTGTGGATTGAAATACTTGTAAAAATGGAAGCCTGCCATAAGCTTCAATAAATACTTCACAGACATGAACTGGCCTAAATGGAGCCAGAGGTCAGCATATCACTCCACAACAAGCACATTAAATACTCAAACATACACTGATAAACCACATGAGTAAGATTTGCTATATGTTTCAAATATTAGTTTAGTTCAGTGACTAAATCACTGCAGAGCTTCAAAGTTAATAGTTTGCAAATGATGTAGAAACACCAGGGAGTAATATATTATATTAGCTTTACACTTTAAGATACAGATTCTCATCCCTGATTCTGGATTAATCCCTGTCATGTATATTTTAGTTATTGCTATACAGTTTTTCCACAAATTAAAAGTGAGTTTTAGAGCAGATAAAAAAGTTAAACAGAGGATACACCAGGATCAGGAATGGCAACCTGTGTTTTCAGGTAAAGGTTTTGGCAGTTTGTGTTCTATGTCACAAATTCTCAGGCATGTTTGATATAGTAATACAAAGCATCCAGTCCTCCCTGTAGCGCTTCTTGTAGAGGTTTCAAGAGTGGATTATGAACAATATGCAAACCCTTATCAAGTGGATGACATGCCAGCCTTTTGAGGCTTTTGAGCATGTACATTTCTGCAGGGATGTTCTGCAGGTCATTGAAATCCACGTTGAGTAGCTCCAGGTCAGTCAAAAGGCACAGAGTCCGGGGTAGAGTATGGATGTTGTTGCCTTCCACTATCAGAATCTTGAGGTTGGCTAATTCCTGGATCTGGTTGGCAATGCTGTCCAGGACATTGTAGGCCATATGCAGGAACACAAGAGCCTTCATGGCGTAGATGCAAGTGGGGACATGTGACATACGGTTGTAACTCAGATTTAACTTGGCCAGCTTTTGCATGGAGACCAGGCTGCCTGGAAGCCCTGTCAGCCGGTTGTTGGCAAGACTGAGGACCTCAAGTTTGCCACAATAGCCCAGTTCCTCAGGCACCTCACTAAGGCGGTTGCAGTAGGCAAACAGTACCTTTAAGTTCTGTAGGAGCCCAATCTCAGGAGGGAGTCTCTCCAACTCATTCCCCCATATGTTGAGCACCACAAGGTTCTTCAGATTTCCCAATCCAGAAGGTAGAGAGTATAAATTGTTAATGGACAAGTTGAGCTTTTCCAGCTCATGGAGCTCCCACAGGTCAGCTGGAGCCTCATCCAGGCCCCTCATGGAGAGGCTGAGAGTGCTGTAGCCAAAGTGCGTGGTGGCATGTTTGCGTAGATGTGCTGCAGAAGACAGGTTCTCTTCACGGTTGCCTTTGCATCTCTTCAACCGTTTTACATCATAAGATGTGTTGTTTGCAGAGCGCCTTGGTCCCTGGACCCTTGGAGCAACATCCCTATGAGATGTTGGCTGCTGAGCTATCTTTTGCCTTAGAAGAAACATTGAAGATACGATTTCCCTAAAGAATGTGTGAATTCGTTCACAGGATTTTTCAGTGGTAAGATGAAGTTTCTTCAATTTGAGACACTTTTCCAGATATAGCCAGTGTTGACACTGTTGTGTAAAAAATTTGAACAGTGAGACATTTATGAACAATACTGCTAAGCATTACCGTTAACAGCTGAAGACATGTAGCTTACCCGAGAGAGCTGAGCAGCTTTGGTTTTTTCAGCCTCAGGGCTTGTCGGGCTTCACAGAAGTTAGAGAATGTAGTTAGTTTTCAATAATAACCGCTGTGTCCATGTGAACATAGGAAACTTTTTTTCCCCCAGGCCAAGCAGAGCTGTGCAGATGTGCACAAGTCGGAGAGCACCTTCGTTGTCCTGATGAAGCTTTCTTGTGTCTCTGTCGAGGCAGATGAGGCAGCATAACTCTCTCACTTGCTTTTTCTCTCTCTTAGCAGCTGTCATTGTCACTATAGCTTAGAGCTAACCAGTCCCTCAGCCAGGACTGTTTAGCATCATAAGGCAGGCAGACACTAAATCACACTCTATGCACTGCCAGCACAAACATACAGACTCTTATAATTCAAATTTTGTTACACATGTGTTACACAAATGATCATACTTAAAAAAAAACATAAAAAAATAACATAACTAAATAATAACCTTATGTCAAAATGTTAAATTTTTACAGGAACCAACTAAATGTCCCCACAAGGGCATAAAGATCATGTATTCCTATCATTATCAAGACATCTGGTCCCAACAGAGAGATAAATGCATAACCCCTTTATTACACATACGTTAATATAATTATATAGAATAACGATCGTGTGAGCACCGTCTGAAAAATAATTTGAGCCTAACCCTATTTAACAGTACGCTCATTTGAACTGAAATGAGGTTAAGCTTGTCTGTGTGTGAGCTGCTTATGGAAACAGGCACTTCACTGTAGAAACACTTGATCACTGTCTGAAAAAAGCAACAGATCTTAGCAGCATTAGCCCTGCGACTAAACTGGATCAACTTTCTGGCAGGCAAGGCCTCAAAAAAAAAAAATGGATGGACTGGATGGCAACTATTAAAGGCTCTGATGAAAAACCCTGAGACACTTTTATCTTAGCTCTAGAGTAACATTAGAAGAAATTAGATAAATATGTGGAGAATAAATCATAAGAGGCATGCTGTAATTAGAAAATAATCAAACATGGGTCATTATGGCTGTGACTGAATGATCGTGAGACAGGGAATCAAACCCATCTCAAGAGCCAATTCATGAAATTAGAAGACAAACTGTTGACTATAGGGACTTGCCACCCAGGAACTCACAATAAGCATGGGCTCATACACAAAGGATGCACAAGTTCGTTATTTTTTTATATATAATATATATAATTCACACACGTGAGAGTTTGTGTGTGTGTGTGTGTGTGTGTGTGTGTGTATGTGTGTGTGTGTGAGGGGGAGAGAGAGAGAGAGAGAGAGAGAGAGTTGTATCTCATCATAGACAAGGAGCAAATGAGGAAAAGCAAACAAATAAAACAAAATATACAACACAAAAGTCAAAGAAACAGTCAAAAAAACACTGACTAAATAATTTTCATGCCTCAAAGTATATGACAAGCTGTTATAGAAAAATATCAGCGAGAATCAAGGGGAAGGTGTACAGGACAGTGGTGAGACCGGCCATGCTGTATGGTTTAGAGACAGTGTCACTGAGGTAGAGACAGGAGTCAGAGCTAGAGGTAGCAGAGCTGAAGATGTTGAGGTTCTCTTTGGGAGTGACAAGATTGGACAGGATTAGGAACGAGTACATCAGAGGGACAGCTCATGTTGGACGTTTGGGGGATAAAGTTAGAGAGGCCAGATTAAGATGGTTTGGACATGTTCAGAGGAGGGAGAGTGAGTATATTGGTAGGAGAATGTTGGACATGGAGCTGCCAGGCAGGAGGCAAAGAGGAAGGCCAAAGAGGAGGTATATGGATGGAATTAATGAGGATATGAAGCTAGTGGGTGCAAGTGTTGAGGATGCAGAAGATAGGGATAGGTGGAGAGAGATGATTCGCTGTAGGGACCCCTGAAGGGAAAAGCCGAAAGAAGAAAAAGAAAGTATATGAGAAGCAAAAATAAACACTAGCAGTACTAGAACCTGCAAAACACAACGAAATTAACAAAAGAAAATGAAAAAAAATATTAAGTACATAAACTAAAAGAGAAGCATAATATTAGTCAATTTCAGTTGGTCAATAAAAAGATCAATAAGGCAAAAAGAAATAATAATAATAATAATAATAATAATAATAATAATAATAATAATAATAATAATAATAATATTTGTACACATCAGCAAATTTATAAAGTACAAAAACAACCAACAAGAAAAGGCAAAGAATCGTAATGGAGTGAAGCAAACTACAGTGTGCCATGACTGGTGCGTTATGCCGGTGAAAATCCCAACACAGCCTGTCAAGAATAGTAAAACCATAAGTTCCAGTAAAAACAGCTTCATTAAAATAATTCACAAAAACATAGTCCATACATACCGACAAAATGATTTCCCTGCATGAATAACCTGAAGCCCCAAACTGCTGCTATAGTAACCAGGCAGCTTCAAAGCACTGCGCATGCAATGGTCCTGGATCAACACGCTACCCCACGACCTGCAAGCATACACACATTCTTTAAAACCTCCACCAAAACAAAACGCATCCCAAACACAAACCTCTCCTTTGCAGCACACCGAGCCAACTGGCAATCAATAAACGAGATGGATCTTACAATCCATCACCACACTTTCTCCACAACCTGTTTAAATATCTTTTGTCCGGTCTCTCATAGGTCCGGCTTCCACACGTGACCAGTAGGTCAGTTCCATCGTCCCTCATACTACTGGCAATGAAATAAATTTTCTAATTACAGAACTTCATGAACTGTTTGACAACACAACAATTTTTCAGCTTATTAAAAAATGATACATACATTTGATCCATGTATTGTTTCATGTAATGTTCTGGAATGTGCATGACATAAGTTTTATCACATATGCTATAGTAGCTATAAACAGAATGTCTTAGCAGCTTCTTATTTTCTCTGTTTCTCTCTCTTGAAGTTAATAATGACAAAAATGTAGTCATGATTCTGACAAACCCAACTTTGTAAAACAAATATGACACTGGAGACTCTATACCACCATTTGTATATACACCGATCAGCCATAACATTATGAGCAGTGAGAGGTGAAGTGAATAACACTGATTATCTCCTCATCATGGCACCTGTTAGTGGGTGGGATATATTAGGCAGCAAGTGAACATTTTGTCCTCAAAGTTGATGTGTTAGAAGCAGGAAAAATGGGCAAGCGTAAGGATTTGAGCGAGTTTGACAAGGGCCAAATTGTGATGGCTGGACCACTGGATCAGAGCATCTCCAAAACTGCAGCTCTTGTGGGGTGTTCCCGGTCTGCAGTGGTCAGTATCTAACAAAAGTGGTCCAAGGAAGGAACAGTGGTGAACCGGCGACAGGGTCATGGGCGGCCAAGCCTCATTGATGCACGTGGGGATTGAAGGCCGATCCAACAGACAAGCTACTGTGGCTCAAATTGATGAAGTTAATGCTGGTTCTGAAATGTATCAGAATACACAGTGCGTGATGGGTCAGGGCTGTTTTGACAGCAAAAGGGGGACCAACACAATATTAGGGAGGCAGTCATAATGTTATGCCTGATTAGTGTATATACGTATACGCCACTATTCCTACCACCATTTGCATTTAATACAGCTTCCAACCTTCTCGGAAAAGATTCATACACTTTTAAATAACTTCTAGTGGAATTTTGTACCATTCATCTAGCAGAATATCATCTAGCTGCTTCAGAAAGGTTGGAACAGGGAACCTGCTTCTCACTCTTCTCGCCAAAATTTCCCACATTGGTTTGATGACATTCAAGTCAGGTGATTGAGTTAGCCAGGGCAGCTGTTGAAGTTCATACTGGTGCTCCTTAAACCAAGACTGAACCATTTTGGCTGTGTGTTTGGGTGCATTATCATCTTGAAAAACGGCATCATTGTTTGGAAACAACATTTAGACCACTGGATGCACCTGATTACTTAGAATTTACAAATACTTGCTGATACTAACACAACCATGTAGGCAAATGATGGGGCCAGCAGAATATCAAAATATGGGTATCCAAATCTTCACAAATCCACCCCCATGTTTGACAGTTGGAACCAGACAGTCCAAGTTGTACGCTTATAATGTAAATGATGTTTCATCAGACCATATCACTCATTTCCAGTCTTCAGCTGTCCAGGTTTTGTGATCATGACACCATCTTTTTCGCATTTTTGCATTAATGTCTGTAAGCTGCAGCAGATTTGTGTTGTTTGGACACAATCCTTCCTAGTGTCTGACAGCCTCTATCATTAATTTTTGATTTTCGTCCACTATTCTTTTTGGCTGGTGAAGTCCTGTCATGCTTTGTATACACTTTGTCATAATATAAACTTGCAATAATTTTCCTTTTTTTTTCCCATCAGAATAGAGAATTACAAACCTGGAGTTTAAGCACAGGAATAACGCTAAATTGCATCAGCTCCAGGTTTACAAACCAAGTTAAATCATTATTAACTTCTAATGTTGCATAGTACAGGTTCAGTAAATGTGTATTTGTCAGTCTAGTGTGGAATATCACAGCCACTTCTCACTGCTCTGCATCCTGACGGCTTTGTCCTGCTGCTTTCCTTTACGCTGTCTTACTCTGTTTATCTACATCTGTGCCAAATGAGACTCTACCTGCTGCCGTCCCAGCACTCTCACTCTGGGTGTGTGTCTGTATCAATGTGACTATGTGTACACATGCATTTACAATCACATCATGTAGACCTAGAGTTCAGGGAATGTGAGCTATTATAAAGAGCTTACAATGTTTGTAATATTATTCTCCAATGCTTATTATTGTTTATAGGTCCTTTTTTTTAATTATAGTTTTAAATTGGATTGGTTGAAGTTTCAGATAATTTTATATCACAGAATTTCAAAACATTTCCTCCAATATATGCAATAGAAATAGGTCATTTCTTCACTTCAGGTTTCTCCAACTCCAAACCAATGTATTATTGCCCCTGTTGCCATAAAGACTATTCACAAGACACACCTAGTTTTAACCGACAGGCTGAAGTCATTAGTTCCCTCTCAGTGCAGTATACACCCAAAATCACACTTAGGGGCAATTTAGCTTTACTAATCCACCTACCAGCATGGTTTTTGGAGATGAGAGAGACCAAGAGAACTCCATAGGAAACAGATATAAGGGATATAAGGAAACATGAGCAATGACTCGGGGATCCTGGAGCTGTGAGGGGGCATATCTGCTTGACATAATGTGGTGACTTAGTGGTCAAGGCGTTGGACTACTGATCTGATGGTTGTGAGTTTGAATCCCAGGTCCACCAAGCTTCCACTGCTGGTCCCTTGAGCAAGGCCCTTAACCTCAATTGTTCAGTTGTATAAAATGAGATAAATTGTAAGTTGCTTTGAATAAGAGTGTCTGCCAAATGCCAGAAATGTAATATAAAATGTATGTGGACAGTTGCCAATTTCAGCCATGGCATTAACTGTAATTACTGCATCTGTCTCATCTAAAGTTATTGCATTTAAAGTTTTGAGACAATGAGGAAACAAAAGGATCATGCTGCATTAAACATTTTTTAACATTTTTTATTATTTTCTTTACTAGTAAGATTACTTCAAATAATTCCCTAAAAGCATTTATAAATTGCATTTACACAGCCTTGTGACTTTGGAGTGTTTGGCATCTATTCCTGAGATCCTCATTACAACAGCCAGTTATTAGAAATGCCAATAACAGGCTTCATCAAAACACTTTGTGTCTGATTGAACTGGGCCTCATAGCAATTTATAGCTGGTTATGGCAACAAATCTAATATTAAAAGCAGACAAAATCTTGTTTTGAAGACCATTAAATGTTTTTAATAGGATAATAAACTGCTTGATGCATCATGTGGCTTCATCCGAAATGTTATTTAACAACAGAAGGACTTTCATCAAGAAATCCAGAAAATATAAATATTCTAACACATACCTGAACACCTTCCATCATAAAGTGAAGTTTCACATTTGTTTTCAGTTATTTATTTATTTATCTATCTATCTATCTATCTATCTATCTATCTATCTATCTATCTATCTATCTATCTATCTATCTATTTATTTATTTATTTACTTATTTATTACCAAATTTTCGTGAATTATTTTCAGTTGTTTTCTATTGTTAATATATTAGAGTAGTTTGTGTACATGTTGGAGGCTGTGTATCTGTATGATTTAGTTGATATCTGTCTGGTCAAAATAAAAGAAAATCCCATGATGTAAATGAGCTCTGAGAAATGGGAGACAAAGTTCCACGCTCTCGGTGATGCATGGGCACAGAATTCATTAGGGGAATAATTAGCTCACATTTTCATACTGTGCGTCCCACCTGTGTATTCTGAAGGTAAGGGAGCGAAACCACAAATTAACATTTTCAACTCCAACTCAAACACAGACTTACACCAGATTCGTGTTAGTCCAGCACACAAGGCTAGGACTAGAGAATGAACAAGAAAGGTGGCAGGAGTCTTGAGAGTAAAGCCAAGGGTAGAATAAAGACAGAGCAAGCGAGGTAAAGCTACGGCTGAGAGGAGGATAAAATTCACGTTAAACTGGAGCATCATGATAAATGGAGCCTGCGGCAACCCTGGAGGAAACACAATCCAGGTTAACTCTCAGAGTAAAGACAGGATCTCTAGTGATAAAGAGAGAGAGAGAGAGAGAGAGAGAGAGAGAGAGAGAGAGAGAGAGAGAGAGAGAGAGAGAGAGAGAGAGGAGAGAGAGAGAGAGAGAGAGAGCAGGAGAGTATACAAGAGAGCGCAATCAGGATAAATAACAAGAGAAAAGAGGAGGGAGAGAGAGAGAGAGAGAGAGAAAGAGAGAGAGAGCACAATCAGGATAAATAGTAAGCAAAAAAGAGGAGAGAGAGCGAGAGAAAGAGGTAGAGAGATAGAGAGAAGGTGTGAAAGGAGGTGTATGCAGAAAAAAGCAGCATGTCAGGTCAGCGTGGTGCTGATGCAGTGCATCACAATACAAACCAATTGTGTTGCTGACACCTTCAGGCTGCATGATGGAGCACCAGCACTGGGACTATTTAGGTCTCCCTGAGGGAACACACAATGTGGAACACATGCAGACACACATGCACGTTACACCAAAACACACGTTGTCCATCTTCACTACTCAGTCATGCACTAAACATCGGTACATCTAACACATGTAAGCAGAGGTATCAGATCAGATCTTTCTGAACAATATGACAGTATATTCTTCAAACATATCCCATATCTGGAAACAAGGTGTATTTAACAGCGGTGAATCACTACCCAGCAATAAGCAGGGGTCCTAGGGGAGTAGAAAAGATGTTGTACGCATCAAATACACAGCACCAGTTATGCACCAGTGATGTTTTCTGAGCAGCAGTCAAAGTTTCTTGAGAAAAAAAAAATGGAAATTTTATTATCCTGTTAATCTTTTTCATAAATCAACTGCTTTGTTGAATTGATGATTAATTGTTTTTACTGTTTATCATTCATCCTCTTTGTGACTTTGTGGCATTGATTTTAAGGTTTTAGATACACCAGTCAGCCATAAAATTATGACCTAATATTGTGTTGGTCTCCCTTTTGCTGCCAAAACAGCCCAGATCTATCAAGGCATGGACTCCATTAGATCCCTGAAGGTGTGCTGTGTTATCTGCCACCAAGATGTTAGCAGCAGGTCCTTTAAGTCCTGTAAATTGCGAGATGGGGCCTCCATGTATTGGACTTGTTTGCCCAGCACATCCCACAGACGCTCGATTGGATTGAGATCTGCAGAATTTGAAGGCCAAGTCATCACCTCAAACTCATTGTTGTGCTCATCAAACCATTCCTGAACCATTTTTGCTTTGTGACACAGTGTATTATCCTGCTGAAAGAGGCCACAGCCATCAGGGAATGACCCTGTCGCCGGTTCACCACTGTTCCTTCCTTGGATCACTTTTGATAGATACTGACCACTGCAGACCGGGAACACCCCACAAGACCTACAGTTTTGGAGATGCTCTGATCCAGTTTTCTAACCAATTTGGCCCTTGTCAAACTCGCTCAAATCCTTACGCTTGCCCATTTTTCCTGCTTCTAACACATCAACTTTGAGGACAAAATGTTCACTTGCTGCCTAATACATCCCACCCACTAACAGGTGCCATGATAAATCAGTGTTATTCACTTCACCTCTCACTGCTCATAATGTTCTCATTCTGGTCATATAGGTTCTCTGGTTTCCACCCACCATGCAAAACCATGCATGTAGGTCAATTATTTAATGAAAATTGCCTCAACATGTGAATGAGTGTGTAAATATGTGTGTATGGTGCTTTGAAATGAATACAGGGTATATTCCCCCCTTCAAACTCTTGGATTCGCTACAATCCTGAAGCAATAAAGCTGTTTTAATCTTATGATTCCATTGTAAAATGTTTTAAAAGTTGTTGTTCTGTTATTCATCACTCAAGCACGAAGCTTGCAGCTGTGTTTGAGTGGGGGGGTGTGTGTGTGTGTGTGTGTGTGTGTGTGTGTGCGAGAGAGAGAGAGAGAAAGAGAAGAGAGAGAGAGAGAGAGAGAGAGAGAGAGAGAGAGAGAGAGAGAGAGAGAGAGAGAGAGATACTACAGATTCTGGCATCAGAATCAAACAAGCGCTGAAAGCAAAGAGTAGGAAATTATGCCAAGGCGAGAAGGTGGATGTGGATGTGCATGATGATGATGATGACGGTGATGACGACGACGATGATGATAGCTGGCTGAGGATCTGAAAGGCTTGTTATTGACACACGTTCCAGCACATTCCCACAGAGACCAGTGTCCAGGTGGCAGCACTCCTGGCACGGCAAATGAAAAAGAGAAGAGAAGGACAGAGTGAAAGAGAAGGGTTGAAAGAGAGAAGAGAGGGGTGGACAAGAGACTGGTATTCATGCCCAGGGATGCCAGCAGCTCCTCAGGCCAAGAGGACTGATGCCAGCTGCAGGGGTGGGCACACATTTAATGGCAACATGGAAGATGTGGCAGCGATCAGCAGCCAGAACAGCAAGAGCAGAGAAGGAGGTGTTACGCATGAGCATTTCTGTTTCTGCAATTACACAGTAGTAGAACATCATGGCAGAATATATCATTACAACTCAGAGATAATTTGCAGTTCTTAGTAAAAGTAGGCCTGTATTTTTGTAGAGGATATAGAGAATGAGCCAACCATGCACTTTGTGCATGTACTTTTTTAGATTTGTAGGGTATTATACAATATGTATATAATATCCTTTATATAGTATGTATATAATATGTATATAATACCCTACAAAGTATATTTCTGCATCTGCATACAGTATGGGTAATGTGTGGTATTGATATTATGATGAAAGTAATCAGACAGGAATGTGAAGTTAGTTTTTTAACACAATCTTATAGTTGCTTATTCACTCATGTCATTTGTAAGTTTGTATCTTGCTTTATTAGTTAAATACCAATTTACCAGGGGTAAAAAAGTTTTATAGCTTGATTAAAAAGGAATCTTTTTGCTTTAGCCCCGCCCCCTCAGCTCAACATTTAGTTCTTTTTCGAAAGATCGTACCCATCCCAGATAATAAACTAGTAACTTAATAAAGAGGTACAATCAGCTACATTTCTTCATCTTATTCTCCATTTTTACCACATAACATGACATCACTATGCCTTGCCCTAACATAGACTCTAATCTAATCAAACAGCTTTTCAGGGACAAGTGAAAAATCTTAGCTAAAATAACTGCATACAGGCAAGCTGATCTAATTTCACCACTCATAAAAGGTTGTGTAATTCCCTATCCCTCATAAACATCTGTGTCCTAGATAACCCAGAATATGAAAATTGTTAGTTCCCAGTTTCTGAAACCACTCGTAAACAACCACTGACCTGGACTTGACCTCAAAACCCTCAAATAAATGAAATGCTTCAGTCAAAACCAACAAGCTGTAATCATGTGCTTTAGTAGTGCAAGCAGGGATTTGTAGATGTATATACATATTCATATGTAAGTATGTAAACTGCTTTGTAACAACATCCTGAATCGCTTAACCTACGGACATGTTAGAGATACCAATTCAGCCTATCACACATTTCATTGAACTGAGGGAGGAAACCGGAGTACCTGGAGGAAACCCATGAAGCACAGGGAGAACATACAAACCCTGTGCAAGCAGGGTAGGTGGGTATCCAACCCCCTAATCCTGGAGGTGCGAGGCAAACATGCTAAACACTAAGTCAGCCTGCTGATCTGGAACTAAATGTGCATCAGAATAGCTCCACATACATTAGCATCAGTGTGACTATGCATGTATAATTTAATATCCAATGTGTGTGCACATATATATGTGTGTATTAGCATACTTGTGCTTATCAGAACAGCAGCAGTCATTTCTATGCTTGTGCTTCTCTGATACTCAGCATGTCCCTCTGCTTGGTTTCTCTTTAGAGAGCCTCACTCAGGCAGAACTGAGCACTGACTGGTGTATCCTGCTGTTTCATACAACTCACACACACACATACACACACCCTCCTTTATCACACATCCACAGGAACTGCAGCTGCTGCCAGGGAGTAAAACTCTCAAGTGTTAAGAAGTGTCTGGTGTATCTTAAACACTATTTGAGGCTATCAAGACTTAAAGGAAAACTCTCAAAACAATACTGATACGCAGTACATTGTGAGCATCGGCTTATGGAAGGTTATAGAGGTTTTGCTTGTCAGCTAGAGGATTAAGTAAAATCTCTGACTGGTCAACTTTTAAACAATAGTTCAAACAAATATTTTCTGGGCAGTACTATTTTTAGTGTTGGTTGTTGTTTTTTTTATTTGTGCAAATTCGCACTTCAATTAACAGCCATACAGAGTTCACAAATAAATTTTTAGCTTCAGTGCTTTTCTAGTATACACTGTTAATGTATGTGCATACTAATGCAAGTAAATAAATCTGTTCAACAATTGTGCAAAATAATAAATCTGTCATATTCCACTATTTAACGACTTACCAATTCTTAAAAGGCACTCGTGTGGATGAGCTGGTGGCATGATTGAAGTTGATTATTCTTACAATGAGTCTGCTGTTGGTGGCATGGATGCTCCTTGTACCATCTGGCAAAAGGGTGAAGAGTCCACGAAAGGGGTGAGAGGGGTCGTCTGCATTACTGCTGGCTTTGCGGATGCAGGGCTTGTCACAAATCACTGTAGGGTCTTGCAGTCAGAGGCTGTGGAGGTCCTGTACCACACAGTGAAACAGCTGGCCAGAATGCTGTCTACCATCATGTTTCTGTAGAAGGTGGTAAGGATGGGTGGGGCGGTTGGATCTCTCCAGGGTCTATAGAATGTGGAAGAACTGCAGGGCCTTCTTGACTAAGCAAGTAGTGTTGAGAGTGCAGAGGTCCTCTGCCATGTGCACACCAAGACTTCTTCCAAAGTTGTTCCGTTGATGTTCAGTGGTACTTCGGTCCTCCTGAGGTCAACAATCATCTCTTAAGTCTTAGTGACATTAAGAGAGGCTGTTGTCTCTACACCATTCTCTGAAATGTTCCACCTCCACTCTGCATGCTGACTTATCACTGTTTCGGATGAGGCCAAGAACTGTTTTCTCATAGCAAACTTGATGATATGAAATTTTGCAAATACTTTGAGTCAGCAGGGTAAACAGCAAAGGACTGAGCACACAGCCCTTGGGAGTGCCACTGTTCAGTGTAGTGGTGCTGGAGAAGAAGTTGCCAATCCTGACAGAAAAATTAAAAATTTCAGAATCCAGATGGAGATGGAAGTGGTCAGACCAAGCAAACTCAGCTTTGTTAGCAATTTTTGTGGGATGTTTAATTTACCTGAACTGAAGTCTACAAACAGCATCCTTACATAGTTGTCATTTTTGCCCAAATAACATCCTCTGTTGAGTTTTTTGGATGGTAGGATGCTGAAATGGGTCCAGTGTGGCAGAACGACTGCTCTTTATGTGTTATATGACTTGCCGCTTCGTAATATTAGGTGTGAGCGCAACCGGCTGGTAGTCATTCAGGTAGGACAGAGATGATTTTTTTGGCACAGCACACAGTGACAACTGCTTGGCTCAGGGAATTGTTGAAGATGTCTGAAACGACATATGCAAGTTGATCAGCACATTGTTTGAGAACTCAGTAAATGTTGTGAGGACCTGCAACTTTCTTTGGGTTAACTCTGGACAGAGTTTCCCTGACATCTACAGCAGACAGACAAAGTACTTGGTTGGTGGGAGCTGGGGAAGTTTTTCCCATTGGCATGTTATTCCATGTTAGTCACGATGGACCTGGATGCCTTGTTGCATGCTGTCTGTGTCCTCTGTATTTAGGAAGTGACTATGGATTCTTTCTGCATAGTTGCACTTTCCCTCTCTGATAGCACAGGATAGTTGATCCTGGCTGTGCACAGGGCTGCCTTGTCATCAGACCTGAAGGCATCCACAGTTTCTGATTTGGTAATGGTCTTGGAAAAAGTCATAACATCTATGCACTTGCTGATGTAGCCAGTCACTGATGCTGTGTATTCCTTCCAGTCTAGGGTGTTGCAGTATGTAGCAGTCTTTTTGAACATATTCCAATCTGTGTGTACAAAATGGCACTGAACTGCTGAGATGGTTCTCTCAGACCAGGTTCTCACCTGTTTCAGAACCAAGCACATTTTAGGAGTGGACTGTATGCTGAGATTAGCATAACAGAGATCATGTTAAGCTAATCCGATAATTGATATGTAATTCTCTGGTCATACAGCAATATGGCTAGCCATAGCTAGATAAAAGTGTAAGTTTAGTCAGTATTAATTAGTAATAATAATTAGTCAGTAATAAGTTTAGTCAGTATCAGGAAAGCTATATTAGAAGACATTCACAGGATATTTTGTTCCTCACTATGATTACTTCCTAACGTTTTTATTAATCATACATTTTTCTATCATGCTAATTGAAGCCATGTTTATCAGTCTGAGGATTATGATTATTTGACTCTCAATCTGAATCACTGATTGTTTTGCAGAGACAATCATCGTTTCAAATTTAAATGTGTCTATCATTAGGCCTAATTACCGCAGTTATTACATATTCGAAAATAATAATCAGGGGAAAGTAAAGAGTATCCATATCTTGTGGTTAATTATAAGCCCCTCTCTTTTGTTCAGAAACCCAATGGGACTATTGGAATAATTACTCAAGCAAATAAAAGTTTAGTATTTCAAATTTGTTAGAAATTTTAGTACAAATTAAATTTCCTTCTTTGCCGTCACCGGCAGCCGATTTACATGATCCAACAACTGGGAATGTGTCATTGTCAGTCGGAATAACATTTATCCAATAACCCCGCAGACTCAGATGGAGGTCTCTGGGCAGCTCGCTGGAGGCATGTTATTACAGCCGCCGGTTATTCTCAATGATGTTCTCATTCTCAGCCATGATGATTTGGGATCCACTTCTTCTGGAATGGATAAGGCATCATTAGAGAAAGAGAGATGAAACTGTCAATCTGATTTGGGAAATTTGAAGGCTGTAGAAGTGCTGTCATTTTCCAACATTATCTACTTTTGCTGGTCCTTCACATGCCTCTAACTGAGCTTTCACTTTAGTTCTCAAATTCTAGAATTTCATAAAAAGTGTAGTTAAAAAACCTAAAATCACAAAACATCACAGTGTTACAAAGGGTCGACACTGGACACTCTTTCCAGAAATGCTGTATAATTACCTTGTCACAGAAAATGACACTTGTATTTTAAACTGGGTTATGTGGAATATCCCAGTGTAAGCTATTACTACAAAAGCAATCTAAGATATTAATATAAAGCTAAATTTCTCGATCTGCTGTCTAATCGTTCTGACCAATCAGAACCAAGAATTCCACACATACCGCTCACAGCAATTTCTGAATGTTAAGACTACCATAGGCTCATGGTGCATTATGGATAATACACATCCTATCAAGAGGACTTTAACAAAAGAAAAATCTATATATTCTTGCTGTATTCAATTCAATTAAAATTTAATGTTTTTCAAAACTGAAGATGCAAAGCAGAAATTATGAAGCATTTGAACCACAATTAAAAAGCTGGAAAAAAAAAACTGTAATAAATAACTAAAATGGTAAAGATTATGAGAGATACAATACATAACCTGTTGGTAATAAGAACAGCAGTAAACGTGAATTGTAGTGTTTGGTACAAAGCTATAAGCATGAGTTTCTTGGAATAAAAGATAGTAAGAAAATAAAGCTAATGCTATTTTTGCATTGTCATTCCATGAAATGTTCCTCATGAAATCCAAATCAAAATACTGTAGCTCTTTCAACAAATAAGAAAGACATTCACAAATATACATCACAGTTTATGACTAGGACTCTTCTCTGCTTACACTTATATCTCCTACCAAGAAACACAATAGATCATATTCGTTCTGGCATTTAGCATTTGCAAGCACGGGGGTGGGGGACAGAACTGCTTAATTAATCACAGACCTCTCGTTAGAACCTCCTGTGAACTCGGCTCTCGCTAGTCCCTTGGGTGATTAATTGAAATTAATTGAAAAGTTGCTGACATTTAGTACCTTCACTAGGCTTGTGTAACAAGCGAGTATCTGACATACTCTAAAAACTTGGTGCTGAGGTGTCAGAGGTGTAGGGCTGTGTGAAGCTGGGAATAGAAATTCAGCCGCACACACACACACACACGCACACGCACACAAGAAAGTGCTTTCATAATTGGATGACAAATAAGAAAACATGAAACCAAGGAAATGTGTGTGTGAGACAAATGAATAATTAAAGAAGTAAACACATAGATCATTATATATTGTTTTCTTAAATATTTTTTTTTTTAGTTTTGACATCCAAACCCCAGAGAGCTGTTTGGAGCATTGCACTTCTCTCCCTTAAGTACTCAAGTACTCACTTATACACTATTTGGCAAAACAGCACATATTATCATCATATATCCTGTGAATCCTCACCTGTAGAGAAAGACCACTTGTTAAGATGTCTTTATTTGTCGCATGTACATTACAGCACAGTGAAATTATTTCATAGCATATCCCATCCTTGGTGGTTGGGGTTAGAACACAGGGTCTGCTATGATGCAGCACCCCTGGAGCAGAGAGGGTTGGGGGCCTTGCTCAAGGGCCCCAACAGTGGCAGCTTGGCGATGCTGTGGCTTGAACACCGAACCTCCGGGCAAAGACCCAGAGCTTTAACCACTTGAGCTACCAGTGACCATTTGCTGTCAGGCTGAACCTCTTTGATTTTCATAGACTCTTAAAATCGTCATAAGTGAGAAGAGACCAACTTTTGTAAATGTTTTCAGAATTCAGTAAGGAATATGGTGTCATGACCACAGTCATAGCACTGCCTCATCTGCCCACGGGGTCGGCGTTCCTGCTCCGCCAACCTAGACCTCCTTAGCTGCATGGGCTCAGAGTCTCAGATGAGGCGGTGCTACGACTGCGGGTCCTCCGGTCACCTGAGTCCTCAGTGCCCGGAGAGGCCTTTGTCTACCCTGGTGGGTGGTCGTCCCCTATTTTTTAGCCTTACGGTGCGCAGCGGTATTTAAACCCGCCGTGAACCGGAACTGGCTCAAAACACGGGCGAGGGTTCCCTCTCGCGGTCGGTTCTCAGACGGGTCATGACATATGGCATGGTGTTATATAATTAGTAACATATGATGGACCATACTGTTACACAAAAGAGTACATGCCAGTGGGGTACTCAAATCAGGCCATGGTACTCATTTTTGTATATAGTATGTTGTTCCAAATATATTGATTACAATTCTAATGTTGCTTTTGGCTGCTCCCTGTTCGGGGTCGCCACAGCGGACCAATTGGTCCGCACAACAACTTGGCACAGGTTTTACACCGGATGCCCTTCCTAACGCAACCCTCCCATTTTTCCGTGCTTGGGACCAGCACTGCATCCAGTGGCTGGGGTTGAGGCATTGGCTGGGAATCGAACCCAGTCCTTCCGCATGATAGGCGAAAAACCTACCACTGAGCCACCAATGCCTCAAATTACAAGTCTAATGTATAATTTATTAATGAATAATGCTTTTAAAATTTATAGATAATATTAAATCCAGGCAGCACGTTGGCTTAGTGGTTAGCACGTTTGCCTCACACCTCCAGCGTCCTGGGTTCACTCACTGTGTTTGTGAAGTTTGCGTGTTCTCCCCGTGCTTGGTGGGTTTCCTCCCACAGTCCAAAGACATGCTTCTATGCTGATTGGAGTCTCTAAATTGTGAGTGTGTGTGTGCCTTGCGATGGGTCCCCACTCTGTCCAGGGTGTATCCTGCCTTGATGCCTTATGACGCCCGTGACACGAGAATAGACCTTTTTATCATATTAAGTTAACTATGTAGCATCTCTCTCTCTCTCTCTCTCTCTCTCTCTCTCTCTCTCTCTCTCTCTCTCTCTCTCTCTGTCTCTCTCAAAAAGTGTAAACTCCTCTGTCCTGAAGACTTTATAAAACTCTGTGACTGTCACTAAACATTAACCCTTGAGATTCCTTACATAAGTGCTACATAAACTCTAAAGTACTATTTTTAAGTATTTTATTTGGTTAAAATATATAAAAAAAAGTACATGAATATAAACAGGTGTAAAAAATTCACACCTTCTGAAAGATCAGATTCAAGAAATTAACTATATTGTGGTGTAATAAAGCGTGATACAAAGCTATGGGCTGTTTCCAACCTAAAGCTGATTAATTTCCCAATGAAAGCCGATCACTGGATCTTGTGTTAGCTTACCCCAAAGATTTCTGACAACTAAATGTACAGCTTTACCTTTAACACTGGAAACATCTTCCTAGAATACTAAACAAAGATTTTGCCCTACATGTCTTTTTATAAGTTATTACTATAGAAATAAAATCAGATCTGAGAATTCAACAGCGTTGTGATGTAAATATAAGAGCCCTTGTTGAAGCTGAAATCGAGCTCTGTGACGTGTTCAGATTGTTGGTTTGTTGGCTCCTTCTACTGGTTCTTAGATGCAATACAGCTGTGGGGGGGAAACAGTTGTATACTGTATAACGTGTAATCATATATTTAACACATTAACCATTTCATAGGGGAAAACATTATATAGCTTTTGTTTAACTATAAACATCTTTTTTTTTTGCATAGAGTGAAATGTAATTTTTGTGAGCTAGTGGTTCGTGAAAATGTGATGTTATTTGGGAACATTGTGCAGACAACATGCTTAATCTTCTC
>JAUCMX010000022.1:5978758-6308758 GCA_033459395.1 Hemibagrus guttatus | reverse complement strand
GCTGTTTTTTTGTTGTTGTTGTTGTTGTTTCTCAATCATGTAAACAGCAAGATCAGTAGTATATTTTGTTCAGTCTGAGACTCTGTTGTTAGTCAAATCCTGTACTGAAGAAATAAATTCTTAATAAAGTATTTTTTATCAACCATTTGTTTGTTTATTTATTACAGAATCCACAAGGCTGCCATGAAGACAAAAGCAAATTTCGTCTATTACTTGGCATCTATTATCTATAGGGGCAGCCAGGCTTATTGTTCTTGCATCTAATGCAAATTATCCTGTGTAATATAAGAACATACTGAATTTCACTTTCGTTGGTAGAAGATCCCACCTCCCAATTTTCTCGAATGACATCTTGGAAACCATGAACTATGCACCCAAATAATATCTTGAATGAGGAAATGGAGGCTTGCACCTCGAGGCTTGCACTTGTACCTCAAGTAATCCCAAATCTATGCATATTTCCAATGCATATTTCCACCAAGAGTAACACAAAACAATACCCCTGTACAGTTTGCTCTAATGGGCCAATGCGGGCCATACTAACTCTTTCAAATAGGACCTTGATCAATGGTAAAAAGGTCAATGATGCTTTTGGCGTAGCCGGCGGAGTCACCAGCTGACATTTGCAGCATGACCATTGATTCAATGCCAGTAGATAAGACTTTCCTGATAAATGTTTTAAATGTTGCCTAAATGTTCATAAATATCAGTTATAATGAAATCAGTGGCACCTTTGAAAAGCAGGAGGGTCGGAACTTGCACATTAGATTTACTTAAAAGAGGCAAGCTGAACTAGTAAGCAGTCAGAGCTACCTTCTTCTTTATTTCACTTTGAAGGTATGATCTCATAAAATCATTTTAATTGAGCTGTTTATGAGCAATGGTTTATTTAATGATTTTTTAATATGCTCACATTTTATACTTTATAATTAATTACACTAACGTTAAAACTCCACTGTGTTACAGGTGTTTCTGCTCTGATATACTTTGACTGTGTGTCAAGTGAGAATCATTTATGTAGATCCACTCATACCACCTGCCAAAACAAAAATACACTCATTCTGCATGTTTTATCAGTTGCTGACTCCACCATGTACGTATCCTCTTGTTTCTTTATTTTTTGCACCTCACAGACTGAACATAACACAGCAGCACAGCACAGTAGACAGTCGGTAATTTAACATGAAGCTTTTTAAATAAATAAGGTTACAACTTTCTAGGTCACTTACTGCTTTTCGTGTAGCTTTGGCTTTGTTCTGTTCATGGCCACACACACACACACACACACACACATACACACACACACACACATGCACACACACAAGCTTAATTCACTGAGAAAGCGAATGAGAACACTGAATACTTTTTTTAGGAACTCATGTACACCTTCTATATCATGCAATTATCTAATCAGCCAACCAATCGTGATGGAGCTATAAAACCACACATATGCAGGCCAGCAGCAGCAGGTAATATTCACATCAACCAACAGAAAAATGTGATTTCAGTGATTTTGACCATGGCTTGAGTATTTCTGTAACTGTTGATTTCTTAGGATTTTCACATCGCTAGAGTTTACTCAGATTTGTGCCATAAAGAAAAAGCATACAGTGAGCAGCTGTGCACGGAAATGCCTTAAACAGCAGCAGAAAACCTTGTGGGGTTCCACTTCTCTCAGGCAAGAACAGAAAGCTGAAACTGCAGCTAGCACAGACTTGCTAAATGTTCTTTATATCCTTAGATACCTTTTACAGGCATTGCCACTATTTGCCAGACTGCCAACGTCTACAGAAGCTACCTTATTTGGATGTAAAATGCTGTCAGACAGACTTTTGCAATTAGCTTACCATGTAACCACAAACACGCTTTATCTAAAAGATGATTTCATTATTATTACTGTTGCTTTTTTAAACAGCAACATCAACGGTATATTCTGTTCACTCTGAGACTCTGTTCCTGATCATCTTTTCCTAAAAAACCTATTCTTAAAGTCTTTTTAGTAGCTATTTTATTTATTAAAAATTTTATTTTAACAGAATCACAAGGCTAAAGACAAAAGCAAATTTGTAGACTTAGGGGATTTGTGACATTAGATCCTTTTATACATTCATTCATTGTCTACCGCTTATCCGAACTATACTCAGGTCACGGGGAGCCTGTGCCTATCTCAGGCGTCATTGGGCATCAAGGCAGGATACACCCTGGACGGAGTGCCAACCCATCGCAGGGCACACACACACTCTCATTCACTCACGCAATCATACACTACGGACAATTTAGAGATTCCAATCAACCTACCACGCATGTCTTTGGATTGGTGGAGGAAACCGGAGTACCCGGAGGAAACCCCCAAGGCACGGGGAGAACGTGCAAACTCCACACACACGGCGGAGGCGGGAATCGAATCCCCAACCCTGGAGGTGTGAGGCAAACGTGCTAACCACTAAGCCACCGTGCCCCCCTCCTTTTATACATTGCACTGAAAAATATTCAAGGAACATTGAATGGCTGGCCAAAGATGGCTGGCCATCTGCAGCCTTACAAGCCTGAAAGAATTAAGATAGAGAGCTTTAAGCTGATTTGCAGTCATTTAATAATAATCTTCTTCTTCTTCTTCCAGCTTTTCCCTTCAGGGGTCGCTACAGCAAATCATCTCTCTCCACCTATCCCTATCTCCTGCATCCTCAACACTTGCACCCACTAGCTTCATATCCTCATTAATTCCATCCATATACCTCCTCTTTGCCTCCTGCCTGGCAGCTCCATGTCCAACATTCTCCTACCAATATACTCACTCTCCCTCCTCTGAACATGACCAAACCATCTTAATCTGGCCTCCCTAACTTTGTCCCACAAACGTCCAACATGAGCTGTCCCTCTGATGTACTCGTTCCTAATCCTGTCACTCCCAAAGAGAACCTCAACATCTTCAGCTCTGTTACCTCTAGCTCTGACTCCTGTCTCTTCCTCATTGACACTGTCTCTAAACCATACAGCATGGCCGGTCTCACCACTGTCCTGTACACCTTCCCCTTCTCGCTGATATTTTTCTATCACACAGAACTCCCGACACCTTTCTCCACCCATTCCAACCTGCCTGCACTCGCTTCTTTACCTCTTTCCCCACACACTCCATTACTCTGGACTCTTGACCCCAAGTACTTCTATAAACTCCTAGTCATTTAATAATAAGAAGAAGAAGAAAAAGAAGAAGAAGAAGAAGAAGAAGAAGATGAAGAAGAAAACACAATGTGATATGCTGTTATAGAAATATCATCAGCTGCAGGATGGTGTGATGTGGCCATTTAGCACGTTAAATAAAGACCCTCTACAGCTGAAATACTACTACCTTTTTCTTAAATATAGAAAGTGACACTGTGCCAATACTACTAAACTGAAGAAAACACCATACTCAGACTTGAATAAATAAAAATTAATTAATTAATTAATCAATTAATAATAATAAAATGAAAACTTCTTTTCAATGTTGTGTAAAAAAAAAATACCATTCCAAATACCATAGTTCATACCATTTCAAAAATTGTACAACAACATGGCTTAAAATGCCCCCTGTTATACAGCTGGGCTTGATGTTTTTGCCCCTGATGCAAATTGTCCTGTGTTACGTGACTTGAGGTGTAAAGTTTTGCCTTCAGGTCAAAAACACACTGAATTTCAGTCTTGTTGGTAGAAGGTCCATCTTTTCCTGAATGACGTCTACGATGCCTCGAGGCTTGTGCCTGAATAATAGCTTGAATGGAGAAAACCCTGTAGAGGCTTGCAGGACCTCTTTTCCTTCAAATAACAGGAGGAATTTTTCCAATTCCACTCATCATGGTAAATGAACTCATGAATGATATTTTTATGCATTTGATTAAACCAGCCTGTCTGTCTGTAGATGGTGAACACTGGTGTAAATCGATTTAATTCAATAATTAATACATTTTGCTTATTGTTCTTGACATAAATGTAGTAGACTGGTCAGTCAAAATCTCTTTCATGATTCTGACACAGGTCCACACTAATGGACCGTTGGGGTACACACTGTACGACATTACAGACTGCCCAGATTCCACTTCAAGATACACATCAAAAAGAGTCCGTTCCCAAAAAGGCTTAAATATTCTAGAGGAATTTGTTTAGAATGTTTGCCTCACACCTCCAGGGTTGGGGGTTCGATTCCCGCCTCCGCCATGTGTGTGTGGAGTTTGCATGTTCTCCCCGTGCCTCGGGGGTTTCCTCCGGGTACTCCGGTTTCCTCCCCCAGTCCAAAGACATACATTGTAGGTTGATTGGAATCTCTAAATTGCTGTGTGTGATTGCGTGTGTTACGGTGGGCAAGCTCCCGTTGGACCACTAGGGGGCTTTCAGAAGGGGGTTGTGTGTTTTGTTTATGTATGCCATGTGTTTGTCTTTGCTCCGCCTTATCCTAATGTGTTCCCGCCTCGACTCACCTGTTCCTAATGTGCCCACTAATTGTGTTCCTTTGCTAGTCCTTGTCTTCATGTGGCGTCTTCAATGTGTGTTATTATTTCAATAAACCCCTGTCTGCTGTCTATCCCCGCGTTTGGGTCTGCTCCATCCTGCTCCGTCTTCTGGCCCATGATAGCGTGAGTGGATGAGAGTGTGTGTGCCTTGCGATGGGTTGGCACTCCATCCAGGGTGTATCCTGCCTTGATGCCCGATGACGCCTGAGATGAGCCTGGCACAGGCTCCCCGTGACCCGAGAATAGATCGGATAAGCGGTAGATAATGAATGAATGAATGAATGAATTATTAATATAGGAGTGGCGGTAGGACATCAAGGACCATCACTGAACAAAGGGTATATGTGACCATGATTACCATTTAAACAATAGTATCAATTATATAGACCAATAAAATGTTATGTCTTCATGTTAGTTACTCTTGATAACACAATGTGTATTCTTTATTTAACCTTGAATGTTTATTTTTTCATACTGTTTCATTTAGGGGTTTCAAAGCAGAGAATTTGTGCTAGCAGATACAGTAAAATTTGGACAAAAAGATGAGAGAGGCCTATAATTTTCATCATAGGTACACTTCAACTATGAGAGACAGAATGAGGAAAAAAAAATCCAGAAAATCACATTGTCTGATTTTTAAAGAATTTATTTGCAAATTATGGTGGAAAATAAGTATTTGGTCACCTACAAAAAAGCAAGATTTCTGGCTCTCACAGACCTGTAACTTCTTCTTTAAGAGGCTCCTCTGTCCTCCACTCGTTACCTGTATTAATGGCACCTGTTTGAACTCATTATCAGTATAAAAGACAACTGTCCGCAACCTCAAACAGTCAGACTCCAAAATCCACTATGGCCAAGACCAAAGAGCTGTCAAAGGACACCAGAAACAAAATTGTAGCCCTGCACCAGGCTGGGAAGACTGAATCTGCAATAGGTAAGCAGGGTGTGAAGAAATCAACTGTGGAAGCAATTATTAGAAAATGGAAGACATAGAAGACCACTGATAATCTCCCTCGATCTGGGGCTCCACGCAAGATCTCACCCCGTGGGGTCAAAATGATCACAAGAACGGTGAGCAAAAATCCCAGAACCACACGGGGGGACCTAGTGAATGACCTGCAGAGAGCTGGGACCAAAGTAACAAAGACTACCATCAGTAACACACTACGCCGCCAGGGACTCAAATCCTGCAGTGCCAGACGTGTCCCCCTGCTTAAGCCAGTACATGTCCGGGCCCGTCTAAAGTTTGCTAGAGAGCATTTGGATGATCCAGAAGAGGATTGGGAGAATGTCATATGGTCAGATGAAACCAAAATAGAACTTTTTGGTAAAAACTCAACTTGTCGTGTTTGGAGGAGAAAGAATGCTGAGTTGCATCCAAAGAACACCATACCTACTGTGAAGCATGGGGGTGGAAACATCATGCTTTGGGGCTGTTTTTCTGCAAAGGGACCAGGACGACTGATCCGTGTAAAGGAAAGAATGAATGGGGCCATGTATCGTGAGATTTTGAGTAAAAACCTCCTTCCATCAGCAAGGGCATTGAAGATGAAACATGGCTGGGTCTTTCAGCATGACAATGATCCCAAACACAACCCGCTCGGGCAACGAAGGAGTGGCTTCGTAAGAAGCATTTCAAGGTCCTGGAGTGGCCTAGCCAGTCTCCAGATCTCAACCCCATAGAAATCTTTGGAGGGAGTTGAAAATACCCTGTTGCCCAGCGACAGCCGCAAAACATCACTGCTCTAGAGGAAATCTGCATGGAGGAATGGGCCAAACTACCAGCAACAGTGTGTAAAAACCTTGTGGCGACTTACAGAAAACGTTTGACCTCTGTCATTGCCAACAAAGGGTATATAACAAAGTATTGAGATGAACTTTTGTTATTGACCAAATACTTATTTTCCACCATAACCTTTCAAATAAATTCTTTAAAAATCAGACAATGTGATTTTCTGGATTTTTTTTTCTCATTCTGTCTCTCATAGTTGAAGTGTACCTATGATGAAAATTACAGGCCTCTCTCATCTTTTTAAGTGGGAGAACTTGCACAATTGGTGGCTGACTAAATACTTTTTTGCCCCACTGTATATTACAAAAAGATTACAAAAGAAACATTCATCATTCTTTGTCTCATCTTGCTATTTTCGCTCAGTGTGTAGGTAGCTTGAATCGTTGTTGCTTTTGTTGGTTATTTTTAAATCTCATGTTGCCTGTGTAATATCAGTTATAATCAAATGCCTAACACTAAAGGTAAGATCTTATAAAACAGCATTCTTATTGAGCTGTTGAATGATTTATTGATTGATTGCTTGTTCAACATGCTGATGTATATAATTACATTTAGTCTCTTACATTTTATACTCATTTGGCATTTTTGTAATTGTTCACAAGTTTAAATTTTTCTCTTTACATTACAGAATAATGAAGACTGTGTTTGTGACTCTGGTTCGTACCTTGATGCTGATGAGTGGTGAGTTTGCCCGGGTTTCCGTTCAGTTTTAAATTAAATTTGTTTCACATTTTTACTGTAATGTCTATGACTAATTGTAATGTGCAGTTATGATGAGGCAGGACACAATTTGAGGCTTTTGGTCTCCACTGTGTTACAGGTATTTCAGCTCTGACCGAAATACTTTATATTTCTTTATATCTAATAAAGAAAAAAACTAATCCAGTGCTTGGCGAGTGTATGTTGGATAATATGGCTCAGAAGAAGTATATTAGTAATTACTACTTCAACTCATCCTGCTACAAGTAAAATTATATCAAGTTGTATACAGGGACTTGCATTAACTGCTACATGTTCATCTCCCTAGATTCCTCTTTTAGTCAATGCCACTACATACCAGCCTGCCTTCGTTTACAGAAATTACCTTTCTTGGATGTCACATGTTGTCATAAAGACTTGTGCAATTAGCATAGCATGAACATGTTTAATCTAAAAGATGATTATTATTTCTGTTGTTCTTTTGTTATTGTTTTTTTCAATCATGTAAACAGCAACATCACTAGTATACAGGTGCATCTCAATAAATTAGAATGTCGTGGAAAAGTTCATTTATTTCAGTAATTCAACTCAAATTGTGAAACTTGTGTATTAAATAAATTCAATGCACACAGACTGAAGTAGTTTAAGTCTTTGGTTCTTTTAATTGTGATGATTTTGGCTCATAACAAAAACCCACCAATTCACTTGAGACATGAGAATATGGTGACATGCCAATCAGCTAATCAACTCAAAACACCTGCAAAGGTTTCCTGAGCCTTCAAAATGGTCTCTCAGTTTGGTTCATTAGGCTGGAGGCATTGGTGGCTCAGCGGTAGGTTTCTCGCCTATCATGCGGAAGGCCCGGGTTCGATTCCCAGTCAATGCCTCAACCCCAGCCACTGGATGCAGTGCCGGTCCCAAACCGGGAAAAATGGGAGGGTTGCGGCAGGAAGGGCATCCGGCGTAAAACCTGTGCCAAGTTGTTGTGCGGACCAGTTGGCCCTGCTGTGGCGACCCCGAACGGGGAGCAGCTGAAAGCAACTTCTTAGTTTGGTTCACTAGGCTACACAATCATGGGGAAGACTGCTGATCTGACAGTTGTCCAGAAGACAATCATTGACACCCTTCACAAGGAGGGTAAGCCACAAACATTCATTTCCAAAGAAGCTGGCTGTTCACAGAGTGCTGTATCCAAGCATGTTAATAGAAAGTTGAGTGGAAGGAAAAAGTGTGGAAGAAAAAGTTGCACAACCAACCGAGAGAACCGCAGCCTTAGGGGTTTCAAGCAAAATCTATTCAAGAATTTGAGTGAACTTCACAAGGAATGGACTGAGGCTTGGGTCAAGGCATCAAGACGTGTCAAGGAATTTGGCTACAGTTGTCGTATCCCTCTTGTTAAGCCACTCCTGAACCACAGGCAACGTCAGAGGCGTGTTACCTGGGCTAAGGAGAAGAAGAACTGGACTGTTGCCCAGTGGTCCAAAGTCCTCTTTTCAGATGAGAGCAAGTTTTGTATTTCATTTGGAAACCAAGGTCCTAGAGTCTGGAGGAAGGGTGGAGAAGCTCATAGCGCAAGTTGCTTGTTAAGTTTCCACAGTCTGTGATGATTTGGGGTGCAATGTCATCTCCTGGTGCTTTGGGCCATTGTGTTTTTTGAAAACCAAAGTCACTGCACCCCTTTACCAAGAAATTTTGGAGCACTTCATGCTTCCTTCTGCTGACCAACTTTTTGAAGATGCTGGTTTCATTTTCCAGCAGGATTTGGCACCTGCCCACACTGCCAAAAGCACCAAAAGTTGGTTAAATGACCATGGTGTTGGTGTGCTTGACTGGCCAGCAAACTCACTAGACCTGAACCCCATAGAGAATCTATGGGGTATTGTCAAGAGGAAAATGAGAAACAAGAGACCAAAAAATGCAGATGAGCTGAAGGCAAAGAAACCTGGGCTTCCATACCATCTCAGCAGTGCCACAAACTGATCACCTCCATGCCACGCCGTATTGAGGCAGTAATTAAAGCAAAAGGAGCCCCTACCAAGTATTGAGTACATGTACAGTAAATGAACATACTTTCCAGAAGGCCAACAATTCACTAAAAATTTTTTTTTTTATTGGTCTTATGAAGTATTCTAATTTGTTGAGAGGTGAATTGGTGGGTTTTTGTTAAATGTGAGCCAAAATCATCACAATTAAAAGAACCAAAGACTTAAACTACTTCAGTCTGTGTGCATTGAATTTATTTAATACACGAGTTTCACAATTTGAGTTGAATTACTGAAATAAATGAACTTTTCCACAACATTCTAATTTATTGAGATGCACCTGTATTCTGTCCATTGTGAGACTCCTGTATTGACAAATAAATTCAGAATAAAGTCTTTTTACCAGCTTATTTATGTTTGTTTGTTTTTATTTATTTGCTTTATTTTTAATAGGAGTTACAAAACTAACATGAAGACAAAAGCACAACTCAAATTTTCTGTCAACAAATTTTTGTCAACTTATGGTATTACCTTTATGGCTATAGATGACCCTTTACATTTAACTGCACAATATTTTATGGATCAGTACAGCTGGACAGACATGATTCTCCTTCCTTCACCCTCAGCACTGGAGCCCCACAGGGTTGTGTCCTGAGCCCCTTGCTGTACTCATTGTCCATTTACCACTACATGACTACTTCCAACTCTGTCACCATTTGAAGTTTGCTGATGACACTGTTGTCTTGGGCCTGAGCTTTGGCAGCGATGAGAAGGCCTATCTGAAGGAGATTAAAAGCCTGGAGAACAACCTCCACTTAAACATCATTTATGCCATTTGGAAGGCACACTCATCCAGAGCAACTTACATTTATACCCAATCAATTGAGAGTTAAGGGCCTTGCTGAAGGGCTCAGATGTAGCAACTTGGTGGTCCTGGGATTCAAACCCTCAACTTTTCAACCAGTAGTCCAACAGCTTAACCACTGAGCTACCACTTTCTACAGCAAGGTCAAGGCGTTGATAGTGAACTTCAGCATGAATCAGGAGAGTATCTAACCCCCCTTCCCCTTAGGATCAGTGGGACACCAGTGGAGAGAGTGGACAATTTCTGATACCTTACTATTCACATCATGCAGGACCTGTCATATTAACATTCTGGAGAAGAAGTCTCAGCACATCTTTAACACTAGGGAAATGCTTCCACTCTCAGAAGGCAAACACAGAAAGAAAGAAGAGGAGCTTCTTCCCACAGGTCATTCAGTCCCTCAACCCAGACAACACACAGGACTAGAGCTTTATCTCAACATGATAATGCACAGCCTACATTTCAGAAACAATTCCACACATCAACACTGTATTCAAAATACAACTGTACTCTCCTACTGTTTCTGCCACCAGTCGGTTTTCATCTAATATATTTAATATTTTATTTTTTATTTTTCTTTCTTATTTTTTTCTTTATTACCTGTATGAGTAAATTCCATTTTAATTGTAAATTCTATTTTTATTCTATTTTTTATCCCATGCACAGTCAAAAAAAAGTATTTCAATGAATGCTTTCCTGTCTTTGATTGTGTATATGACCAAAAACATTTTAATTTAATAAAATTTTATGAAAAGATAAATAAAGATATTTAAAGAAAAGAATTTCACTGTGATGTAATGTACGTGTGCCAAATAAAGGAGGCTTCTTGGAAGTGGTAGCTCAGTGGTTAAAGTATTGGACAAAGGTGTGTGAGTTCAAATCCTAAGGCCACTGTGGGGCCCCTGTGCAAGGCCCCTTAACCCTCAATTGTTTAGAGATAAATGTAAGTCACTCTGGATAAGGGTGACTGCTAAATGCTGTAATGTAATGAATAACAGTGACATGCATTTTAATCACATAAGCTTGAGTCCTTCCTTTAGGTACTGACCTATAATATGTGAGAAGGAAAGATACCGCTCAGAAAGGACATCTACTAAAAGATATAAACACAGTTGATTGTCCTAGCTAATTAACATTCAATGGCTGACCTGCTGTCTATCCTCCAAGGCTGGTGCTACTGTTGTTAAATATGAAGAAATCAGTGGATTTAAAATATGTGCTGAATTTGTAAACTATTAACTTTTGCACTCTGTTTCAGGTGTTTCTGCTCTAGCATGCTACAACTGTCCTCCAAGTTTTGGTAACAAACGTTCACCTACGTATCAAACCTGCAGTTCCACAAATGCCTGTATGACTTATCAGTGGAAGATTCCTCCATGTATGACTCCTCTTGGTTACTTTCTGCTTTTTGCATAGCTTTGGCTTTGCCACACACACATAGTTCACTAAGAAAATGAATTAGTCAAAATAGAACACATAAATATACTCTAACTGAACACTTTATTAGATTTGCCAGTGCACCTGCACATTCATGCAATGTGGCAGCAGTGCAATACATAAAATCATGCATATACAGGCCAGCATCTTCAGGTAATATTCACATCAACCATCAAAAAAATTTGACTTTCCATAATTTTAACCATGGCATTATTGTTTTGCTAGACAGCCTGATTTGAGTATTTGTATAACTGCTGATCTCCTGGGATTTTCACCCACAGCAGTCTCTAAAGGTGTCAGAATTTGGCTCCAACAGCATGAATCCATGGAACCAGCCTGCCTGGTGTCAGCAGTCTGGGGTGATGCAGGTGGTGTAATGATTTGGGGAATTTTTTCATGGCACACTTTGGGCTGGTTAATACTAATCAATGAATGTTCTAAGCTTCATTGTTCAACGATTTGAATCTAATAGAACATCTTTGGGATGTGGTAGAACAGCACTTGAAAAGTCTGTTAATCATGTAATCCACTATTCTGCCACTAATTGCTAACTGTTCTTTATCTTCTTAGATTCCTTTTACAAGAGACGCTACTTTATGTCAGACTGCCTTCGTCTATCTTCGTCTATATGCCTAAGTCCATATCTTTTTTGGATATCAAATGCTTTCAGACAGACTTCTGCAATTAAAATAGTGTTCAACTACAAACATGTTTAATCCAAAAGTTGATTTTAATATCATTACTGTTGTTTTTTTGTCTCAATCATGTAAACAGCAAAATCTGTAGTATATTTTGTTCAAATCCTGAACTGAAGAAATAAAGTCTTTTTAGCAACTTTTATTTATTTATTTATTTATTTATTTATTTATTTATTTATTTATTTTAACAGTAGTCACAAGGCTGACATAAAGACAAAACTACATTTACTCTGCTATTTGACAACTTAGCATATTATCTTTATAGCAATAGATGATCTTGTACAATGAACTGAATAATGTTCAAGGAACATACAAAGGTTTATCTTACAATGATTTAGACTTACAATGCCTTAGGCTCAGTTATTTATTAAAAAGAAATAAAACACTTTGTTGTATGATGTTATACAACTGTAGATCTTATATCTACAGGATGGTTTGATGGGACCAATTAGTGAGTTAGTGAGTTAAATATAGACCCACTACAACTTACTTTATCTGCTATAATAATAATAATAATAATAATAATAATAATAATAATAATAACCGCAGTTATGTATGTAATGCTAAGGAGATTTAGTGAAATGTAGGCTCTGTACATTAATTGAATTAATTGTTGTTATCCAACTTGCTGGCCTTTCACCATCGTTAAAGATCTTATATGATATTCAGGGAATGTTCAGAGTTCAGAATCAAAAACCCAAACATCTTAAGAATTTGCTTTAATGAATAAAAAAATTCTCAAAAATTTAGCTTAAACAATTGTGAAAAACTGTAAATCCAGTATTTTCTCATGGATACAAATCATAACAAAATTGAAGCACAGTGTACAATGTTTGCTTGTCTTTGAATTTTACTTTGTCATAGTGTTTCATTTAGAGTTTCATAGCAGTGATGCCAGATGTGACACCTCTGAAAAAAGATTACAAAAGAAACATTCAAGTTTTTCTGTCTGCTCTTGTTATCGGCTTTGTTTGCTTGTATGTGTAGGGTTTTTCGAAGTTTTGAGCATTGTTGCTATTGTTGGTTACTTTTAAATATTATGTTGCCAAAGTTATACATTTCAAGTATGATCAAGTTGTAGCACCTGTGAATCTGAGCAGAAGTTTACTGTGGCTTTTGGTCTCCACCCTGTTACAGGTGATTCTTTTCTAAAATGTGCCAACTGTCATCCAGAGAGAGGTGGCTAGTGTGGTTTTAATCGTCAAAACTGCATTTATTATACTTCCATAGTATTATTTGTACAATTAATTCATTAGCTTTCTGCCATTAGACAGTCCTATACATTGAACAATATTTATGAAATGAATCATGCAAAGGTGCTCAGTCATCAGCTAGTTTACAAGCATGAAAACAATTATAATGGACCAATTTTCCCTGGCTTACAATTGATATAAATGTATCAGATGTACCAGCAGTGAAATGCTACCTGACATCCCTATTCAGCAATGTACACATCAACACTAGGTGGGGGTGTCTTACTATTTTTTTGACAAGAGGCCTGAATAGCAGAACCCGCCTACTCATTTATGCAGTTATCCAATCAGCCAGTTATGGATATAATCATGTAGCACAATGGATATAATCATGCAGATACAGGTCATGTGAACTTAAACCTGGAAGTGCTCAATACTCAGGTGATGGTTCCGAATATGTGTACTTATTTTGCATACATAAAATGAATAAGAAATTAAAATCTGGAATGAATACATAATTAACTGTTAAAAGATTTAAGCTTATTGATTTTAGAGAAAAAAAATCTCCAATCTCCAATCCAAGAATTGAGCACTGGGTATTTACTCTACCTTCATCCTGTAAACTAGCAGTTATCAAACCCCTGATCTTAACCTATGACAGCTGTCCAACTATTGGCTAATATTAATCCCAATAGTTGGACATTTGGGATACAAAAGGTATTTGTTGATACCTACATAACATTCATGAAATCTACACCAGGTTATGTATGTAACTTGGTTCCCTCAGAAGGAAACAAGACGCTGCATCATGACTGACGCTATGGGAACACTTCATTGAGGGAGTTGTGTCTGAAGCTCTGTGTGCACACACACCAATTTAAATGTTCGGATAGGACACGTGACAAAGGAAATATGTACCAATAAGTCCACATAAGGTCATTTACCCCAACTTCTACTTGTCTGAAGGAAGTACGAGTGGACGTCCGGGGTGTGGCAAGCGGTGCAGCATCTCGTTTCCTTTTCAGGGAACCGGGTTACATGACCTATTAACCTGGTGTAGTTCCCTTTTGATGGAACTCAACGCTACCCATACCAGGAATAGAACATCACTTAGCCGTGATGGACCTGGGACCCTGGAGTGGCGTCCAGGTTCAGGTTATAGAACCTAATAAAGGTGTGCAGAGAGGACCAGCCTGCCGCAGCACAAATTTCTTGGAGGGAAACACCCCTGGAACCCTTGACTGTTTATTATCGCCGATTATTTCCATCATGCAAATCTCTGTCAAGTCAAGTCTGTTGTCCCTAAATTCCATCAGTATGTGTACTTTGCAACCAGAGGAATAAACACACTGGATCTTGTTTATACAAACATTCCCGGCGTGTATCGTGCGGAGCCCCGCCCCCACCTTGGCTACTCAGACCGCATCTCTGTTATGTTGATTCCAGCATACAGACCACTCATCAGACGCTCTAAATCGGTTCTGAAACTGGTTAAAACCTGGCCAGAAGGAACCATCTCTGCTCTTCAGGACTGTTTTGAGTGCACTGACTGGGACATGTTCAGGGAGGCTGCAACTAATGGCGATACCACAGATTTGGAGGAATATATGTCATCAGTGACCAGCTACATCAGCAAGTGCATCGGTGACGTGACCATCTCCAAATCCATCACCACACACTCAAACCAGAAGCCGTGGATGACCGCAAAAGTGCGTGCGCTGCTAAAATCCAGGGACTCTGCCTTCAGAGCTGGAGACAAGGATGCCCTAAGAACAGCATGGGCTAAACTGTCTCGAGCCATCAGGGAGGCAAAGCATACACACTCCCAAAGAATCCAAGACCACTTCCAGAGCAGCAGTGACACTCGGTGCATGTGGCAAGGCATTCAGGTCCCAACATGCCTGAAGACCACCACCATCATCCCTGTGCCAAAGAAGTCTCCAGTGTCCTGTCTCAATGACTACCGTCCCGTTGCACTCACACCCATCATCATGAAGTGCTTCGAAAGGCTCGTCAAGAGCCAAATCAAGGACCTTCTGACACCATCACTAGACCCATGCATTTTGTGTAAACGAAAGAGATGGTTGTTGACTTCAGGAGAGCACAGAGTGACCATTCTCCACTGGACATCGACAGGTCCAATGTGGAGATAGTCAAGAGCATCAAATTCCTCATTGTTCACCTGGTGGAGGACCTCACCTGGTCGCTCAACACCAGCTCCATCAGAACGAAAGCCCAGAAGTGCCTCTACTTCCTGTGAAGGCTTAGGAAGGCTCATCTTCCACCTCTCATCCTGACCACCTTCTACAGAGGGACCATCGAGAGCATCCTGAGCAGCTGCATCACTGCCTGGTTTGGGAATTGCACCGTCTTGGATCGCATCGCAAGACCCTGCAGCAGATAGTGAGGACAGCTGAGAAGATCATCAGAAGCTCTCTTCCTTCTATTACGGACATTTACTCCACACATGCTGCATCCGCAAAGCCAGTCATTGTGGATGACCCCACACACCCCTCACACACACTCTTCAGCCTTCTGCTGCCTGGAAAGAGGTACCATAGCATTCGGGCCCACACATCCAGACTGCTGAACAGCTTCTTCCTTCAGGCAATCAGGTGTCTCAACAGAGAACTGGACTAAACTGAGGAACATGGACACACACACACACTCTCTGAACTGAGAACTGAACTGAACAGAACTCTCTCACACACACACACACACACACACACACACACACACACACACACACACACACACACACCTGATTTTGTTTACATGCACACGTCACTTTTTGCATCTGTAACAGAGCATCCAGGCCCAAAGGGGCTGGCTGAGAAAGGGAATAACACAGTAGACAGTGGGTTGACTCTTTGGAGGTGAACAGATCCACTTTTGCCCGGACAAAAACCTGCTAGATGTGATCCTCAGCACCTTCCTTGACAGGAAGTCTGCATACCAATTTATGTGTCCTGGGATGAAAATCGTTGAATCAAAAGAAACCTGGCCCAGAGTAGAATCTGCTGCGCTAACCAGAACAGAGGGCACGAATGCCCCAACCACTGGGACCCAAGGTCAGGAACTGGGGTCTTTTCCACATAAGAAGGGTACAAAGCCCACGGCGCATAACCCTTATGGCACTGAGGGGATGCCTGCTGGGATGTAGGCCCACACCCCTGTTTCAGAGCTGAAATGGCCTTCATGTGAAGCAGACCCAAAGGGATAACGATGGCTGCCACCGCCATGAAGCCGAGCACTCTCTGCATTTCGGCTACAAAGAGGCTTTTGCCTAGCCAAATATCTTTTACCTGACTGTATGGAAGCCACCCGAGCAGCAGACAGACATGCCTGCATTGTGGTGGAATCCCAAACTACCCCCAGTGGACATCTTTGAGGTCTATTGTCACAAACCAGTCCTCGGAATGTGGTAAGTTTAAGTTTGACCATCTTAAACTTGAGTGTTTTCAGTGCACAGTTCAGAGCTGGCAGATCCATAATTGGACACAGCCTGAGTCTTGATCTGGGAGGAGAAAATATTCTATGGCCTCTTTTCTCAAAAGCAAGAGAAGTTCCTCTTAGAGGAACGTGGTTTGATGTTTTATCAGCAACAGTGGGCAACATGTCCTGAAACAGAGGAGGACGGGAGGCAAACTGGATCCTGTACGATTTTTTTTTATGGTATTTAGGACCCACTGAGAGACACCTGGCAGAAGTTTCCACGCTGCCAGACTGATTGAAAGAGGTGTCAACCTCGTGCTGATCTCCCCGATGTGCTGAAACAGCAAACTGGCAGGTACAGACCCAGGGAATAGATTCTTTCAGGAAAAGGGAGCGAGGGCATACCCTACTGACCCTGGTGAAGCCAGAGGCAGTGGGGCAGGAGATAAAAGAAACGGCTTTAGGGAGGATGCTCTAGCCCTCAGGCATCAGGATTCCTTCTTTGCCCACTTGGCAGAGATAACAGACCTAGGTCCTCTCTCACCTGTGGGGCCAGGGCCTGGGCATGCTGATCGACCTCCCTAGACTTTGAGCAAGCTGGGACGAGGGGGAGGGGGTCAGGTGCAGCTGGAAGATGGCCCAGCCTGCTCACTGTGGTGCAGGATAAATTCCCTGAATGCCACAGACTGGCACACCACTTCTTGGTGCCTTTTGACGACTATGCTCACTACATCACTGAACAGGTCCTGCCACAGGTCTGCCAGTCATAGGTGCCACTCCGTGACAACTAACGCAGGCCATCACGCAATGGTGCGGGCCATCTGCTTTGTGTCACGAAGCACAAGATCTGTGGCTCCGCATAACTCAGAGACTGTCTCAGGGTTAAATCCCTCACCACAGTCAAGTTCACTCAGCAGTTCAGCCTGGTACAACTGCAAGACCACCATGGGGTGCAAGGATGGATCAGCTTGGCCTGCTGCCGTGTAGGCCTTCCTCACAAGGGCTGAGGTCACTCTACATGGCTTGGAAGGGAGCACAGGGTTCCTCCATGCTGGTGATGTAGGGTAGAGATAGCTCACAAGCATCTCTTCAACCCTGGGCATGACTGCATTCCTATGAATGCCCCACAATGGCCGGATATTTAGTGGACACCAGGAAAAAAAGGTGCGCAGAATAAGGATTCCCCAAGGACCTCGACACCTCGGCAAGAAGGTCTGGGAAAATGGCAGCTGTCTACATGGGGGGGCACATGGCCTGAAGTCAGGAAGTGGTCGTCAAGCTTAGAACAAACAACTAACTTCCTCTTCAGGCCAGTTTAAGTTTAATTTAGCGACAGTGTGCGTTAAAAAATTGATGAGCTCCTCGAATGCCACTGACTGCGGTGGCAGATCAAGAGAGGAATGCCCCTCATTGCCTACATCAAGTTCCTCAGAGCCTGATGCAGACAACATATCCTCTTCTGGATCAGGAGAAATTTCTGTGCAAGCTCCCAAATCCAAAATGGGGATATCAGATTCAGGGTAGAGAACAAAAGAAAGAGAAGGACCCGTTTCTTGTTCCGCTTCTGCCAACTCAACCTCATGATATAAGCCACCGCCTCGACAGACGTGGGACCTGAGCATTGAGGCATAGAAGCTTGGCCAAAAAATACAGCCAAGCGGGTTTGGAGCTCACGAAGAGGAAACCTCTCGCAATGCACGCAGCCAGCTCCCACGACAGCCAACCAGGCATGCTCTTCTCCCAAACACAATGCAAAAAGCGTGTGTGTCTTCCTCCATAATAAAATGGGGGCACTAATGCACACACCACTTAAAATTCTTGTTGGCTTTAATATCTTCCTTTTTCCCCCTAGTATTTTAAATATCTTTTTTTTCACTACACTAGACAGACAGGACAAACAATCGACGCAGACATATACAGAGCACTTCCTAAAAACAAAGAAGATGAAGCAATGTGAAGTAGATGCCCTTATATGGACTTATTGGCGCATATTCCCTTCATCAAGTATCCTATCTGAGCCTTTAAATTGGCATTTGTGCACACAAAGCTTCAGACACAATTTCCTCAATGAAGCGTTCCCATAGAATCAATCATGACGCATGAGTTCCCTTGAAAGGGAAGTAACAGTCAGGATTTAGGCCTCATCAAACCCTGACCTCAACCCCTGACAACTGTCCAACTATTGGCAAATATGAAACCTATGTCAGAAAGGTTGTAACACAGCAATTATGTTCATGTCTTTGTAATATTCATGAAATCTATCAGGATTTAGGCCTCATTATAGCACTGAGACAGCACTGGATAAAGTGGTAAATGACCAACTCTTGGCCTCTGATCTGGGTTCTGTAGCTTCGCTTGTGTTAGTGCAGCAGAGTGAAACTTTTGACACCACTGATCATATTATTCTTCTCAGTAGACTAAAAACTGTTTTAGTTAGGGGAATGGCTAATTCCCTGGCTCAGGTCTTATTTGGCTGATCATTATCAGTTTGTAGATGTAAATGCTAACTTCACTATGCATACTAATGGTTTGGTGTCCCACAAAAAGTTTGGTGTTCCACAATGTTCTGTTTTAGGCCTACTGCTTGTTTCTGTATATTTGCTATTGGTAAACTTGGTATTAGCTTTCACTGTTTTGCTGATGAAACAGCCAAAACATACATATCATAATGCCAAAACATGTGGGAAAAGTTTTATGGTCCATATTCACTGTGTACGAGGGTGGTGGCACCATCATGTACTGGGGTTACTTCACTTCAGCTGGTACTAGACTCTAGTCAAAATCATGGACATGTCTAAAGCATGGATATTGTGGGAATCACAGATACCTCCAAATACCAATGTATTTTGACACAATCACACATCTGCAGGCCTCTGTTACACAGCTGAAAATACAGAAAAATCTCACCTTCTAGTACAAACATGACACGAATCTAAGTCAACAAAGTAAAGGTTTCGAGAAGAAAAAGATCTGCACTTTGTAATGCCCAGTAAGAGCCAAGATATAGGTCCTATTAAAAACTTGAATAACTTGTAGAGAAGACAGAAAATCCACTAGAAATTATATAGATCTAGAGAGTGGACTAAAATTAGCAAATTCAGTTGTGTAGACTCTACAAAGAAGTTTGTAAACTCTTTATCAAAATTATCAAAAAGACAAAAGCAATACTGCTTTACTGTATTATTTGTACAGTTAGTTTATTAACTTTCTGCCATTAGACAGTCCTATACACTGAACAATATTCATGAAACACACAAAGGTGCTCAGCCATCAGCTGGTTTACAGGTATGAAAAATTGATAGAAATGTATCAGATGTATCAGCAGTGAAATGCTACCCGAGATCCTTATTCAGCAATGTGTACACATCAACACTAGGTGGGGGTGTCTTACTATTTTTTTTTGACAAGAGGACTGCACAGCAGAACCCACCTACTTATTTATGCAGTTATCTATTCAGTCAATCATGGATATAATCATGTAGCACAATGGATATAATCACGGAGAAACAGGTCAAGAGCTTCAGTTAACGTTCACATCAAACATCAGGATGAGGAAAAATGTTGCTTTAACTGTGGCAAGATTAAAGAAAAAAACCTCAGATGTTTTACCAGTCTCAGTTCCCTCAAAACTCCACAGACTATTGTGTTTGAAAGTCCAGGAGATCAGCAGTTTCTCAATACTCACAGAAGCCCATCTGCCATGGTTAAAGTGACAAAGATCACATTTTACCCATTTTGTTTGATGTTAACATTAATGTTGTTGTTCTTTAGGCTTCTCCCTGTTCGGGGTCGCCACCGCAGATGATTTGGTCCATGTGTTTTGATTTGGCACAGGTTTCATGCCAGATGCTCTTCCTTATGCAACCCTCCAATTTTAATCCAGGTTTGGGACCAGCACTGAGAGTTAACTCTTCAGTGGCTTGGTTAGCTCCCTGCCCAGGAATTGAACCTGGGACGCAGCAATGAGAGAGTGGAATCCTTTAACTTTAATAAATTATTAAATTTTATTATTATTTTAATAAAGTTATTTATCTTAAGTGGGATCCTATAACTTTACATTAATAAAGTTATTTATCCTAAATGGGGCGGCACGATGTCTTTGTGGTTAGCATGTTCGCCTCACACCTCCAGCGTCCTGGGTTCGAGTCTCACTCCCGCTCACTGTGTGTGTTTGCCTGTTCTCCCTGTGCTTGGTGGGTTTCCTCTGGGTGCTCCAGTTTCCTCCCACAGTCCAAAGACATGCTTCTAGGCTGACTGGAGTCTCTAAATTGCCTGTAGTGTGTGCCCTGCGATGGGTTGGCACTCCGTCCTGGGTGTATCCTGTGTTGATGCCTGATGACGCCTGAGATCTGAGGCTCCCTGTGACCCGATGATAGATTGGATAAGTGGTACAGACAATGGAAAAAAATCTTAAACAGGCACAGAGAAACCTACATGGGTGGCGGCTCCCTCTGGTGGACAGGAGGGGGGGTGAACACCTCCCGGTGTTCTTATACTTCTGCTACTGTGTTTCAGAGCAAAACGAGGCCTTACACAGTATTAGTACAGTATTGCTATGCTTTAAAACGTAGGTACTGTAACATGTGACATTACAAGCATGCCATGTTCTTGATATTTATGGAACATACATGCATATCTGACAGATTTGGATAATCGTATGGATCATTTTGCATATGTCCTTATTTTGTATAGATTTGGCAAAATATGCAATTTGCTTAAATGAATAAGAAATTAAAATCTGGTGTAAACAAGAAATTAACTGTTAAAAGATTCGAACTTAAGAGAAAAAAATCTCATCCAAGAATTGAGCCAAAGTGATAGAGAAAAACTTTAAATCCAGAATTTTCTTATGAATGTAAATCCATAACAAATTTGCACAAGTCAACATGAGAAAGGTTTTTCTTACTTCGTCGCTTAATTAATAAACTAATCTGGCATGATATCAGTTTGTTCATATTGTTGAAACACAGTGTGTATTGTCTGCTTGTCCTTGAATTTCATTGTTTCATAGTATTTCATTTAGAGTTTTATATCAGCAGCAAGAAGATTTGACTTTTTTCTGAAAAGATCTTTGGAAAGATTACAAAAGTAATATCTCTGTCTGCTCTTATCACCAGTTTTGTGTTTGTATGGTTTTTAGAAGTTTTAATCAGTGTTGCTTTTGTTAGTTAGTTTTAAATATTATGTTGCCTTAATTGTACATGTCAAGTATGATTAAGTCTGGAGCACCTATAAAACAAGGAGGGTGGGAACATACATGTATTTAAAGGAGGTCAAAACTCCGAACTGGTTCTCCGTCAAAGCTACTTTCTTCTTTTCTTTCTTTACAATCTCTAAGTTGAAGGTAAGATCTTATAGAATACCGTTCTAATGGATCACTGGATGGATGGATGGTCAATATTCTTTCTAATGGATCACTGAATGGATGGATGGTCAGTATTATTTCAGTCACTTACATTTTTACTTTTTTTTGCAATTATTAAAAGGTCTTCTTTATGATGCAGAGGTGAGTTTCAAAAGGGCTTCTAAAAACCCAGGTAGCGTTACTAAACAAGCACTCACTTGCTCGTTAGAGATTTAAATCTAAATCTATATCCAAATTTCTGTAAAGCTGCTTTGTTTCAATGACCATATTATTGCCATCCAAATAAATCTGAACTGATTTGAATTCAGTGAAATCAGAGCTCTTTGTAAAGTGATATACACACAAAAGCTTCTACATGCACAGATACATTTGTCTACATACAGATAGACTGAATAAACACGAAATGTGAATAAATGTGCTACTGTTATTTATTAAATAGAAAATGGTTGGTAAAATCTGTGCAGAAGTTGACAGCGTTTTTGGTCTCCACTCTATTACAGGTGATTCTTTTCTGAAGTGTTCCTACTTTTATCCAAGGGACCGTGGCTGGTGTGATCATAAAGAACAGCTTTGCCTTTTCTCAGATGGCTGTATTACTTATGAGCTTATGATCCCTCCATGTATGTCTCCTCTTGTTTTACTTCATCATCATTGCACCTCACAGACCGTTAATATAACATAGCAGCACATTCTCCAACTTAACTAAACCACTTAAACACATACATATACGTTGAATAACGTGGTTCAGATATGCCATATTAGTAATTACCCCCTAGCTTGTCCTGAAACACCTCTCAGTACAAATCCACATTAAACCATGCTCAAACCTGCTTCAACTTAAAGCATGTAAATTATATTAGGTTTGCTTAAGGACTTGAATTGACTGCTAAATGTTCATCTCCTTAGATACGTATTACAAGGAATGCCACTCTTTGTCAAACTGCCGTCATCTACAGAACAAACCAAATGTGAGAGTCCAGTGTTGCAATACAGACTTCTGCAATGGTCCTGAACATGCTTAATCTAAAACATAATTTCCTTAGTATTACTGTCATTTTTTGTTGCTGCTTTTCAATCATGTAAACAGCAACATCAGTAGTATATTCTGTTCACTCTGACACAAATACAGTTTTGAGTCAAATTCTATACTGAAGAAATACTTTTTTTTTTATCAGCTTTATTTTTATTTTTATTTTATCTGTAGACACAAGGCTGTGGAGCATGACAAAAGCTGACTTGCTCTACTGTTAGCAGAGTTAAGGTATTATCCTTTTAACAAACAGAATCATGAAGCCCAAGGAACACACTAGACAGGTCAGGGATAAAGTTGTGGAAAAGGTTAAAGCAGGGTTATGTTATAAAAAAAAAATATCCCAAGCTTTGAACATCTCACAGAGCACTGTTCAATGCATCATCCGAAAATGGAAAGAGTATGGCACAACTGCAAACCTACCAAGACATGGCCATCTACCTAAACTGACAGGCCAGGCAAGGAGAGCATTAATCAGAGAAGCAGCCAAGAGGCCAATGGTAACTCTGGAGGAGCTGCAGAGATAGTGGGAGGTGGCAGAATCTGTCCAAAGGACAACTATGAGTCATGCACTCCACAAGTCTGGCCTTTATGGAAGAGTGGCAAGAAGAAAGCTGAAGCTGGTCAGAGTTGATGGGAAGATGGATGGAGCCAAATACAGGGCAATCTTACAAGAAAACCTGTTGGGGGTGTCACCTTCCAGAAGGACAATGACCCAAACCAGCCAGCCAGAGCTACAATGGTATGGTTTAGATCAAAGCATATTCATGTGTTAGAATTGCCCAGTCAAAGTCCAGACCTAAATCCAAACCTAAATCCAATTGAGAATCTGTGGCAAGAATTGAAAATCGCTGTTCACAGAAAAAAAATTTCACTCTCCAGATGTGCAAAGCTGATAGAGACATACACCAAAAGTTATAGACGTAATTGCAGCAAAAGGTGGTTCTACAAAGTATTGACTCAGGGGGGCTGAATAAAAATGCACGCATTTAAACTTCTCAACAGACCCCTAAATGCAGATGACCTAGATGAATTAACTAAC
The DNA here is from genome assembly GCA_033459395.1 of Hemibagrus guttatus. Taxonomy (NCBI): domain Eukaryota; kingdom Metazoa; phylum Chordata; class Actinopteri; order Siluriformes; family Bagridae; genus Hemibagrus; species Hemibagrus guttatus. Next base: position 6,284,733 of record JAUCMX010000022.1, on the reverse strand, counting down.
AGCATAGGCACTATTTTCTCCAGCACAATAGATACTGTTGCCCCCATCCGATTAAAAAAGGTCAGAGATAAACATCTGCACCATGGTATAATAGTCATATTCACGCCCTCAAGAGAGCAACCCGTAACCTCGAGCAAAAATGGAGAAAAACTAAATTAGAAGTTTTCAGAAGTGCATATAAAGACAGTATGTAGACAGGCTCTAAAAGCAGTGGCTAGACTAACAAAACATCAGATATCTGAAGAGAATACTTCATCACAGTTTAGTAGTGAGGACTTTATGAACTTCTTCACCGACAAAATCGATAGTACTGGGAACAAAATAATGGATGTTCAACCTTTAACAGCATCCAGTGGTCTAGTCCAACCTAAAGCTCCACATTTAAAGCTACAATGCTTTACAGGTATAGGGAAGGAAGAGCTGTATAAACTTATCACCACAGCTAATTCAATAACATGCTTGTTAGATCCAATTCCAACTAGATTGCTGAAAGAAGTGATACACACAGCTGGAGAGCCTCTCCTCAACATTATTAATTCTTTGTTATATTTAGGTCACGTCCCTAAACCTTTCAAGCTAGCAATTATTAAGCCTCTTCTTAAGAAACCTAAACTAGACCCTAATGACTTATCAAATTACAGACCGATTTCAAACCTTCCTTTTATATCTAAAATATTAGAAAAGGTTTTGTCTACTCAATTATGCCCCATCTTACAGGAAAACTTTATCCTTGAAGAATTTCAGTCAGGTTTCAGGCCCCATCATAGTACAGAAACTGCACTAGTTAAGATCACAAATGACTTGTTTTTAGTTTGGACCAAGGCTGCATCTCAATATTAGTCTTACTTGATCTTAGTGCTGCATTCGACACTATAGATCATAACATTCTCGTAGATCGCTTACAAAATCACATAGGTATTCAAGGACAGGCATTAAAATGGTTTAGATCCTGCCTGTCTGATCGATACCATTTTGTAGATTTAAATGGAGAACTGTCCAGTGTAATGCCAGTGAAATATGGGGTCCCACAAGGATCAGTTTTAGGACCTCTGCTTTTCTCAATATGCATGCTTCCCTTAGGCAACATCATTAGAATGCATAGGATTAGTTTCCATTGTTACTCTGACGATACACAGTTATATATCTCATCAAAACCAGATGAAATATCTAAACTGTCTAGATTAACAGAGTGTGTTAAAGATATTAAAGATTGGATGACTGATAATTTTGTATTACTAAATCCTGATAAGACGGAGATATTACTGATTGGTCTAAAAACCAGTACACAGAAGCTCTCACAATTCAACCTGTACTTAGAAGGATGTTCTATTACTACTAGCTCTACAGTGAAAGACCTGGGCGTAATATTAGACAGCAATTTGTGCTTTGAAAAACATATTTCCAATATTACAAAAATAGCCTTCTTCCACCTCAGAAATATTGCCAAGCTTAGGAACATTTTATCTGTATCTGATGCAGAAAAGCTAGTTCACGCATTCATGACCTCCAGACTGGACTATTGTAATGCATTACTAGGTGGTTGTCCTGCATCTTCAATAAACAAGCTACAGTTAGTCCAGAATACAGCCGCCAGAATCCTTACCAGCTCAAGAAAGTATGATCATATAACCCCAATATTATCATCCCCGCACTGGCTGCCTGTTAAGTTTAGAATTGATTATAAACTAGCACCACTTACGTACAAGGCTCTAAATGGTTCAGCTCCCACATATCTAGCCAGTCTTCTAACACACTACAATCCATCACGCTCCTTAAGATCTCGAAACTCCGGACTTCTGGTAGTTCCCAGAATATCAAAGTCTACAAAAGGGGGTAGAGCTTTTTCGTATTTAGCTCCTAAACTTAGGAACAGTCTTCCTGACAGTGTTCGGGGCTCAGATACAGTCTCCCAGTTCAAACGTAGACTAAAGACATATCTCTTTAGCCAGGCATACACCTAATAAATCCCATAACTTTGTACTCCAATACATCTGATTAAATGTACATCATCATCTAGTGCCTGCTAATATTATGAACAGCAGCTACGCTAAGTCCTTTCCATTTGTTTCCCTTCTTCAACCCACCCCTGAGACACACAGAGATTGTGCCAGCTCCTGTGGCATCCAGAGATGGACCAGCTCCAGCTGGGTTCTGCTTTCTGAGGACTGGGGTATTCAAAGCAGCACTGCCAACCCTATGTGGACATTTTACACATAACATTCTACACATGCTGTATCTGCATCACACAACTAATGCAGAAAGGACATTGTTCATATCACACTCTCCGGTGTCACCCAGATGAGGATGGGTTCCCTTTTGAGTCTGGTTTCTCTCAAGGTTTCTTCCTAATACCTTTTAAGGGAGTTTTTCCCTGCCTTGTCCTTGCTGAGTCACCTCAGGCTTGCTCACTAGGGAAAATTTTGTCTAACATCTAGGCCTGTTTGTTTGTATGTTTATTGTTTCTTATGTTCTGTAAAGCTGCTTTGAGACAATGCTCTTTGTTAAAAGCGCTATACAAATAAAATTGAATTGAATTAAATTTATTGATAAATGAAAACCATTTATCATTTTCTTTCCACTTCACAATTATGTGCCACTTTGTGTTGGTCTTACCATGTATGTCTCCTCTTGTGTTAATTTAGCATTTAGTTCCCTTCAACAGACCGAAGACTGGAAAAATGTAACCTGGTTTGATGAATGTTGATTTCTGCTGCAGCACACCTAAGTATGGGAGCAAAAGTAGGCCCTACCCAATATTAGTACAGTGTTCCTATCCTTCAAAACTGTAACATGTAGAGAATAGCAAATTCTTTAGCAAAAACATTAAGATCATCCGGCAATTTAGCAGAATCTCAAACATTCCATGTTGTAGATTGTGTGGCGACTCAAGCTCCAAGGGCTAAGCACAAACACCAGGAACCAGGATTTCAGTAAGCAAATGTTCAGTAAGCAAATGTGGTCTTTGAGCATAGGAAGAGGCAGTGAAAACTTTATCTAGAGTGGTGGCAGACAGCAGCAGTGCAGGAAGTCCGAGGCACAGCGACAAGGCGAGACACAGAAGGCTGGCAGAGCTTATTGGGTTTAAGTAGAGTTTTGTCCTTCCCTGTCCTCTGGCCATTCTGAAAACAAGAAGGTTGAAAACTGTACATTAGTTCCGATGCCTCTCTCAACCTTACTGTTGTGGAAATCACCCCATGCCACTCTCTCCTCTCTTTGCTGAGGCTGAAGAGTTTGTAGCACTGATCTGATTGGTTGTCATGACATCAGTTTTTTCATACTGTTGAAACACAGTGTGCATTGTATGCATGTCCTTGAATTTTATTGTTTCAAAGTGTTTCATTAAGAGTTTCATAGCAGCAGTGCCAGGAGATGTGACTTCTCTGAAAAAAGTCTAGGAAAGATTACAAAAGAAACATTCAAGTTTCTCTGTCCTCTCTTGTTATCAGCTTTGTTTGCTTGTATGTGTAGGGTTTTATAAGTTTTTAGAATATGCACACAAAAGCTTAACCGCTTTTTTGGTCTACATTCGGTTACAGGTTCTTTTCTAAAATGTGCCAACTGTCATACAAAGAAAGGTGGAAGGTGTATTTATCAAGTTCAATACTGCCTTTTCACAAATGCCTGTATTACTTATTAGCTGATGATCTCTCCATGTATGTCTGCTCTTGTTTTGCTTCGTCATTGCACCTCACAGACTGTTAATATAAAATTGAAGCACATTATTCATCTTAGCTAAACCGCATAAAAACCTGCATATGCATTGAATAACATGGTTCAGTCTCCTTTATATTTGCTTTATTTTTATTTTTAACAGGGGTCTCAAGGCTGTGGAGCATGACAAAAGCTGACTTACTCTATTATTTGCAGACTTAGGGTTTTGCCCAGTGAACTAGATCAGTGGACTAAATGCTTATAGTCACAGTTTTTCTACACTGTAGATAATGCAGCTCCACTTAATAATTAAAATGTAAATTATGTCAAACTAAATTTGTAGTATTCCAAACAGCACAAAAACATACTGTACTGCTAGATCAACCTATTGACCAACATACAAACATATCTCTCCACCCTAATCGAAAATAATAAAAACAGAAGAGCAAAACAAAGTTCTTCCCTTAGTAGTGGGTATTTACTCTACCTAAATCCTTTAAACCAGCAGTTATCAAACCCCTGTTTAAAAAACCCTGACCTCAACCCCAACTATTGGCAAATATGAAACCTATGCTAGAAAGGTTGTAGCACAGCAATTATGTTCATGTCTTTGTAACATTCATGAAATCTATCAGGATTTAGGCCTCATTATAGCACTGACACAGAACTGGTTAAAGTGGTAAATGACCAAGTCCTGGTCTCTGATCTGGGTTCTTTATCCTTACTTGTGTTAGCGCTGCAGAGTGCAGCTTTTGACACCAGTGATCATATTATTCTCCTAGGTAGAATAGAAAATGTTTGACTTAAGGGAATGGCTATCTTCTGGCTCAGGTCTCATTTGGCTGATCATTATTAGTTTGTATTTGTAGATGCTAACTTCACTATGCATACTAATGGTAAAGTTCCATGTACCACAAGGTTCTGTGTTAGGCCCACTGCAAATCATGGATACCATGGGAATCACAAATAGCTCCAAATACCAATCTATTTTGACACAACATTTGCAAGCATCTCTTACACAGCTGAAAATAAAGAATAGTTCCACCATTCAGTATGAAAATGACACAAATCCAAAGTCAAAAAAAGTTATGGTTTCAAGAAGAAAAAGATCTTTGCACTTTAGAATGGCCCAGTCAGAGCCAAGATATTGGTCCTACTACAAATTTGTAGAATTACTTGTAGAGTTGAAGGACCTCCTCAAAATTACATAGATCAAGAGCAAGGAAGAGTGGAATAAAACTGGCAAATCAAGTGTAGACTTTACAAAGAAATTTGTAAAGCTTTACTGTATCATTTGAATTAGTTTATTAAGTCTTTATACATTACACAATCCTATAGACAAACAATATTCATAACATAAAACATACAAAGGTGCTTGGCCATCAGCTGGTTTAAAGAAAATAAAAAATTTTAAAGGACTGCTTTTCAGTGGGGGGGCATGGTGGCTTGATAGCTAGGATATTTGCCTCACACCCCCAGGGTTGGATGTTTGGTTCTGCCATGTATGTGTGGAGTTTGCATTTCTCCCCGTGCCTCGGGGGTTTCCTCCGGGGACTCTGGTTTCCTCCCCCAGTCCAAAGACATGCATTGTAGGATGATTGGCATCTCTAAATTGTCTGTAGTGTTTGATTCCATGAGTGAATGAGAGTGTGTGTGTGTGTGTGTGTGTGCCCTGTGTGGGGTTGGCACTCTGTCCAGAGTGTATTCTGCCATGATGCCTGAGATAGGCACAGGCTCCCTGTGACCCCAGAATAGATCAGATAAGTGGTAGACAATGAATGAATGATTTTCAGTGACTTACAGTGTGTCCCACCCTGTGCGGGGCTCGAACCCGGACCTCCGTGGTGCTGCGTGCACCAGCACGCCCTGGAAAGTAGACCCATATGCGGGATTCAGCGAAGCACTGCTTTATTTAACATAAACACAATACAGTGGGAAGACGAACATAACTCCAGACACCATGGTTACACTAAAACAAAACCAAAACATAACTAACATAAACAACCCATAACCTGACATAACACCCATGGGACAGTTAGGCGCTAAATGCTAAATATTGACTCACAAAGACATGCACACCAGGATCCCTCTTTATAGGGTAACACATTATGGTAATTAGGGACAGGTGATACAATCAGGATAGAGAACAATAGGCAGGAAAACACAGACACTAGCAGGCTTCCAGGATTCACCTGCCAGCGCCCTCTCTGGGCCTGTCAGGGAACTGTCCAGCTACTCCTGACACAGTGATGTGTTAAAAAATTAAACACAGAACCACTGTCTTATTGTGAATATAGTAACAACGGATAGAAATGGATCAGATCAGTGATGAAATTTTACCTGACCTCCTAACGCAGCAGTGTGTACTCATCATCAACACTAGGTGGGAGTATCTTATTATTTCTTGAAGAAAGGCCTGCACAGCAGAACTCGTTCTCCTGTCTGTTTGTCAGGGCGCACAGATTTAGGACCCAAGTGCGAGATATGACAGGAGCTAGGTAAAGAGTCTTTTAATGTAGTAAGGAGGAACAGAGACAGGAGTGCTTCTTCTTCTTCTTTCGGCTTTTCCCTTCAGGGGTCGCCACAGCGAATCATCTCTCTCCACCTATCCCTATCTTCTGCATCCTCAACCCTTGCACCCACTAGCTTCATATCCTCATTTATTACATCCATATACCTCCTCTTTGGCCTTCCTCTTTGCCTCCTGCCTGGCAGCCCCATGTCCAACATTCTCCTACCAATATACTCACTGTCCCTCCTCTGAACATGTCCAAACCATCTTAATCTGGCCTCCCTAACTTTGTCCCCCAAACGTCCAACATGAGCTGTCCCTCTGATGTACTCATTCCTAATCCTGTCCAATCTTGTCACTCCCAAAGAGAACCTCAACATCTTCAGCTCTGCTACCTCGAGCTCTGACTCCTGTCTCTTCCTCAGTGACACTGTCTCTAAACCATACAGCATGGCCGGTCTCACCACTGTCCTGTACACCTTCCCCTTGATTCTCGCTGATATTTTCTGATCACACAGAACTCCCGACACCTTTCTCCACCCATTCCAACCTGCCTGCACTCGCTTCTTTACCTCTTTCCCACACTCTCCATTACTCTGGACTGTTGACCCCAAGTACTTAAACTCCTGTACCTTCTTCACCTCTTCACCCTGTAACCTTACTGTTCCACTTCCCTCCCTTTCATTCACACACATGTACTCAGTCTTACTACGACTGACCTTCATTCCTCTTCTCTCCAGCGCAAACCTCCACCTCTCCAGGTTTTCCTCCACCTGCTCCCTGCTCTCACTACAGATCACAATGTCATCTGCAAACATCATTGTCCAAGGAGACTCCTGTCTGACCTCCTCTGACAACTGGTCCATCACCATAGCAAACAGGAAGGGGCTCAGAGCCGATCCCTGATGCAGTCCCACCTCCACATTGAACTCCTCTGTCTGACCTACAGCACACCTCACCACTGTTCTGCTCCTCTCATACATGTCCTGCACCACTCTGACATACTTCTCCGCTACTCCTGACTTCCTCATACAGTACCACAGCTCTTCTCTTGGCACCCTGTCATACGCTTTCTCCAAGTCTACAAACACACAGTGCAACTCCTTCTGACCATCCCTATACTTCTCCATCAAAATCCTCAGAGCAAAAATTGCATCCGTTGTGCTCTTTCTGGGCATGAAGCCATACTGCTGCTCACAAATTTCCACTACCTTCCTTAACCTAGCTTCCACTACTCTTTCCCATACCTTCATTGTATGGCTCATCAACTTTATCCCCCTGTAGTTACTGCAAATCTGCACGTCACCCTTATTCTTAAAGATCGGCACTAACACACTTCTTCTCCATTCCTCAGGCATCCTCTCACTCTCTAAAACCCTGTTGAACAAACTAGCTAAAAATTCCACAGCTGCCTCTCCCAGACACTTCCAGACCTCCACCGGAATGTCATCAGGACCAACTGCCTTCCCACTTTTCATCCTCTTCAAAGCCTTCCTGACTTCATCCTTTCTAATCTTATCTACTTTCTGTTCCACAGAGTTCACCCCTTCTACTCTTTTTTCCCTCTCATTTTCCTCATTCATCAGCTCCTCAAAGTATTCCTTCCATCTCCTCTGTACACTCTCCTCACTTGTGAGCACCCTTCCATCTCTATCCTTAATAAATCTAACTTGCTGCATATCCTTCCCATCTCGATCCCTCTGCCTAGCTAACCTGTACAAGTCCTTCTCTCCTTCTCTAGTGTCTAACCTAGTGTACAACTCTTCATATGCCTTCTGCTTGGCCTTAGACACCTCCCTCTTCACTCTGCGCTGTAACTCCTTGTATTCCTGTCTATTCTCTTCAGTCCTGTCCATGTCCCACTTCTTCTTGGCTAACCTCTTCCTCTGGATACTATCCTGAACTTCCTCATTCCACCACCAAGTCTCCTTATCTTCTTTCCTCCTTCCAGATGACACACCCAGCACCTTTCTCCCTGTCTCCCTGATCACTTCTGCTGTAGTTTCCCAGTCATCTGGCAGCACTACCTGACCACCCAGAGCCTGCCTCAACTTCTGTCTAAATTCCTCACAACATTCCTCCTTTTTCAGCTTCCACCACTTGGTTTTCTTCTCTATCTTTGACCTCTTCGTCTTACAGACCATCAAAGTCATCCTACACACCACCATCCTATGCTGTCTGGCTACACTCTCTCCCACTACCACTTTACAGTCACTAATCTCTTTCAGATTGCCTCTTCTACATAGGATGTAGTCTACCTGTGTTCTCCTACCTCCACTCTTGTAAGTCACTCTATGCTCCTCCCTCTTCTGAAAATAAGTGTTAACCACACCCATGTCCATCCTCTTAGCAAAGTCCACTACCATCTGTCCTTCAAGGTTCCTTTCCTTAACTCCAAACTTGCCCATCACCTCCTCATCACCTGTGTTCCCCTCGCCAACATGTCCATTAAAATCCGCTCCTATCACTACTCTCTCACCCGTGGGAATATTCTCCATCACCTCATCTAATTCACTCCAGAATCTCTCTTTCTCCTCTAACTCACAACCTACCTGTGGGGCATAACCACTAACAACATTCAACATCACCCCTTCAATCTCTAACTTCAGACTCATCACCCTGTCTGACACTCTCTTCACCTCCAGAAGATTCCTCACAAACTCCTCCTTCAGGACCACACCTACCCCATTTCTCTTACTATCCACACCATAATAAAACAGCTTGAATCCTGCTCCTATACTACGAGCCTTGCTACCCTTCCACCTGGTCTCCTGTACACACAGTATATCCACCTTCCTTCTCTCCATCACATCAGCCAGCTCTCTACCTTTCCCTGTCATAGTACCAACATTCAGAGTTCCTATTCTCAGTCCTACACTCTTACCTTTCCTCTTCTCTCTCTGTCTGCGCACTCTCCTCCCTCCTTTACTTCTTCGACCAACAGTAGCCCAATTTCCACCGGCGCCCTGTAGGTCAACGGCGCCGATGGCGGTCGTTGTTAACCCGGGCCTCGACCGATCCGGTATGAAATTCGTACTGACGATTCTCATGGTTAAATTTGGCAATGTTTTACGCCGGATGCCCTTCCTGACGCAACCCTCTCTATTTATCCGGGCTTGGGACCGGCACAGAAGTCACTGGACTGTGACCCCCATGGCTAGATTTCAGGAGTGCAGCCAATAAAATTCACCCGACAAAACTCTGGCACCAATACAGTGACAAAAGTGAAGCACACAACAGCAAAGGTTCACAAAATAAGGAGAAGTCCCAACCAATAGTTACCGGGGAAAGAAGCCAAGGAGAGCAAGCAAAAACAGCCAAAGGTCCTTGCAAGAGAATGAGTCCAGGGATACAAATCAGAATTGGGTAATCCAGAACACAGAGTGAGCAAAACAGTCCAAAATCCAGCTGAGAATTGACAAAATACAATGGCAGAGGCAAAGGGTGGGATGACTCCGCAGCAAAGCAAGAGAGATCAGGATCCTGTTTGTCAGGAGCACGGGGTGCCAGGCAGGGGAAATCAGACCCAAGGTGGAAGGATAGCCATAAAACGGTTTTATTAACAAAAATAAACAAACACTCACACAGGAACACCGGGGAGAAAACTCAAAACTAAAACCTCGAGAACAAACAGGCAAACCATACCGACAGGAAGAAATAAACTCAAAACCAAAACCTCGAGAACAACAAAAAAAGGCACACCATTACGACAAGGACTCAGCAAATAACACAAGGAAGACAACCAATATAAATAGAGGAACTAATCAGTGAGCCACGAGGGACAGGAGTAAAGAGGCGGGGCAAACATGAGGGAAAAAAAAAAAAAAGGCACAAAACCAAAACAAAAGCACATGGCACCAACAAACCCCCGCTGGAAGCCCCCTAGTGTCCATCAGGGCATAGCCACGCCATCCATGACAGTAGCCCGGCTCCCGACTCGCCAACCCGAACCCATGCTCGAAAGTCCGGAAGGGCCGTGGGTCTGGTAAGAACCAGGGAGGAGCGAAGAGCACGGCGAGGCAAGTGGGAGGAGCGAGGAACATGGCGAGGCAAGTGGGATGAGCGAGGAACACGGCAAGGCAAGTGGGAGGAGCAAGGAACACGGAAAGGCAAGTGGGAGGGGCGAGGAACACGGCGAGGCAAGTGGGAGGAGCGAGGAACACGGCGAGGCAAGTGGGGGGAGTGAGGAACCCGTCGGCAAAGCCAAAGGGTCCCAAGCGACGTCCACCGCCAAGCAGAAGAGCCGAGAAACGACCTCGGCCCAGCTGGGCCAGAGAGATACCTCGAAGGGAGGGAGGGAAACATCCTCCCACCAGAGCCCGAAACCAGGCTGCATCCCCACAGGGGCAGGAAGAGGTCTATGAGAAAAAAAAATAATAAAAAAAATAAATAAATACAAATAAAAAATATCCTAAAAGAAACCAGTGCAGGCGGTAACATCCTCCGCTGTTGAGAAGTGAGGCGGCGTCCTCCACGGGAAATAAAAGGAAGTGGAGCGACGTCCCCAAAAGGAACAGAAGCAGAGTGAGTACCGGCAAAACAATTCAGGTAGGGAACATCCTCCACTGACAAGAAGTAAGGTGGCATCCTCCACGGAAAACCAGAAAGTGGAGCGACATCCCCCACAGGAACAGAAGCGGAGTGATGTCCCCAGTAAGCAAACAAAAAAAGTTCAGAGAAAAAATAAAGTAAAATCCTTGAGGGTAAACCTAAAAGTGTCCAGGAAAAAATCAGCTCCAAAAAATCCATGGGTGGCTTGGCTAGGCTATCCTGCTGGGTCTGTATAGTGGCTGAGTCCTGCTGTCAGGAGCACGGGGTGCCAGGCATGGGAAATCAGACCCAAGGTGCAAGAATAGCCATGAAACAGGGTTTTATTAACAAAAATAAACAAACACTCACACAGGAACACCAGGGACAAAATTTAAACCAAAACTAAAACCCTGAGAACAAAAAGGAAAAAAAAGGCACACCATTACAGGGAAGACAACCATTATAAATAGGGGAACTAATCAGTGAGACATGAGGGACAGGAGTACAGAGGCGGGGCAAACATGAGGGGGAAAAAAAGGCACAAAACCAAAACAAAAGCACATGGCACAAACAAACCCCCATAGGAAGCCCCCTAGTGGTCCATTAGGGCACATCCATGACAGTGTTTATATAGTGCCGAAGGTAGGTGAACCCGTGCATGATGACCGCCGCCATGGAAGTGACCGCCACGATGTCGCGAACCCAGAAGTGCGCACCGCAGCGTGCGAAAAAGGATGCGCGAGCTGACACTGTTGGCAAACAAGATAATTTATTTTAAGAAAATCCCCAGAATATCAGTAGAGTACAGTAGCCAGAAACTGTTGAGGTAGACAATTTGGATGTGGTAGTTTAGTGGTTAAGGTGTTGGACTACTGATCAAAAGGTTGTGTGTACGAATAGGTCCATCAAGCTGTCGCTGCAGGGCCTATGAGCAGGTCTTTTAGCCCTTAACTGCTCAGTTGAATAAAAAATGTGATAAAAATGTAAGTTGCTCTGGATAATGATGTAAATGTAAAAAGAACACCTGCTCATTTATGCATTTATCCAATCAGTCTATCATACCTGAGTAGCACAATAGATATAATCATGTAGATGCATGTCAGGAGCTTCAGTTAATGCTCACATCAAACATTGGAGTGAGGAAAAGTGTCACTTCAACAGTGGCATGACTACAGAAAAATCACCAGGTGTTTTCCCAGTTTTTAATTGTCCAGTTTTGATGCTCTCAAAATCCAAGGAGAGCAGCAGGTTCTCAATACTTCCAGACAAGACCATCACACTTAAAGCATAAGCTTATAAAAAACTGAAAGGGTTTATTATTTATGCATTTTTATATGGTATCTTTGTAGTCTTGTAAATAGGCTTTATTGAAATGAAGTGAATTCCTAACCAGGCCACCATAGACTCAGACACCAACATTAACACGTATACCAACTCTGTTTTGGAGCATATTAACAGATCTGTGGAACAGGTGACCACACAGAAAACAATCATTTTGTTCCCCAACCAGAAGCCCTGGATGAACCGGGAGGTTCGCCTTCTGGTCCGGTGACAGTGAGGCCTGTAGCATCACCAGGGCCAATCTGAGGAGGGGAATATCTGTATATCTGTTACGGGTAGCAGGGCTGAGGGTGACCACTAGGGGGCCCTCAGTAGGGGTTGTTATGTCATGTCTGTTTATGTTTATGTTTTGGCCATGTGTGTTAGTTAAGCCCTGCCCTGTCCTATTGTGTGTTGATTGATGTTTCACCTGTTCCATCATGTTTCCTGATTATGTTTCCTATTTATAGTCCTGTCTTTGTCTGCTTTAGTTGCTAGTCCTCGTTTCTATTTAGGCCAGTGTGGTGTCGCGGTTTTCTGTTATGTTCATGTCTCGTGTTTCATGTTTAATAAATCCCCTTTATGTTTCACGGAAGCTTCGCGTTGGGTCTGTTACTATCCAGCCGGACACCGCCGGCCTTAACAGAAGGACTAGCCCAAACCGAACAGATCCAGCGCGAAGCTTCAGCGAGAAGGTTAGTTTTTTCGTTTCCGGGTTTTATTGTTATGCTTGGTTTTTCGTTTTGCGCTCCGGGTCGGAGTGGTGTTTTTTCGGGGGGGTTTTTTGTTGATCCCGCCCCTCTCTCCGCCCGTGGTTAGGGAAATGAGGAGGGACTCGGCAGAAAATTTAGATTTTGGAGGATTTTGATTTTTCTCGCTCCGTCCATGTTCCCGTGGGGGCGTCGCCCCACGATGTAGCTTCCGTGGGGGGCGTGGCCCCGTTTATATCTTGCGGAGGAGAGTTCCGGCCAAGGGCCGGAGTTTCAAGTTTTTGTTTCCGGCTATTGCTCTGCCTAGGTTCCGGTGGGGGGCGTCACCCCACGATGTAGCTTCCGTGGGGGGCGTTGCCCCAATGCTCGCCAGCAGAGGAGAGTTCCGGCCAGGGCCCCGGACCTTGAATTTTTTTTTATGGTTTTTGTTTGCTCTGACTCTCGCTCCGCCCATGTTCCTGTGGGGGGCGTCATCCCATGATGTAGCTTCCGTGGGGGCGCTGCCCCACCTGTTGTCAGCGGAGGAGAGTACCAGCTGCACCTTGCTCCCACCCTCCCGCCCCTTGGAGTTCCAGACCCCAGCGAGACGGACATCGTCGCCACGGAGCCGTCGTTCGACGGTGGACGTCGCTCGGTGCGAGTGCTCGGCGGTGGACATCGCTCGGCGCTGCAGCTCGGCGGTGGACGTCGCTTGGCCCTGCTGCTCGGCTGTGGACGTCACTCGGCTCTGCGGCTCGGCTGTGGACGTCGTTCGGCGCCTCCGCTCGGTTGTGGACGTCGCGTCGGACCCTTTGGCCTTGCCGTCGGGTCCTTTGCTCCCCCCACTTGTCTCGCTCCTGCTTCTCACTCCCCCCACGTGCCTTGCCTTGATCCTCGTTCCCCCCACTTGCCTCGCCTTGGTCCTCGCTTCCCCCCACTCGCCTTGCTTTTGCTTCTCGCTCCCCCCCCCAAGTGCCTCGCCCTGCTCCTCGCTCCCCCCACCGGCCTCTCTACGTTCCTAGCTCCTCCCCAGGACCCATCGCTGGACCGGACTTTTTGGGAGGGGCTAGGGTTTGGCGCGTCGGGAGCCGCGCCTTTGAGAGGGGGGAGATGTTACGGGTAGCAGGGCTGAGGGTGACCACTAGGGGGCCCTCAGTAGGGGTTGTTATGTCATGTCTGTTTATGTTTATGTTTTGGCCATGTGTGTTAGTTAAGCCCTGCCCTGTCCTATTGTGTGTTGATTGATGTTTCACCTGTTCCTAATGTTTCCTGATTATGTTTCCTATTTATAGTCCTGTCTTTGTCTGCTTTAGTTGCTAGTCCTCGTTTGTATTTAGGCCAGTGTGGTGTCGCGGTTTTCTGTTATGTTCATGTCTCGTGTTAGATGTTTAATAAATCCCCTTTATGTTTCACGGAAGCTTCGCGTTGGGTCTGTTACTATCCAGCCGGACACCGCCGGCCTTAACAATATCTAATCAGTTATATGATCTAATCTAATCTAAATGTAATAAGAATACTTGCTCATTTATGCATTTATCCGATCAGTCAATCATACCTCAGTAGCACAATAGATATAATCATGTACTGTAGATGCATGTCAAGAGCGTCAGTTAATGTTCACATCAAACATTGGAATGAGGAAAAGTGTCACTTTAACAGTGGCATGATTAAAGAAAAATCACCAGGTGTTTTTCCAGTCTTTAACTGTTTAGTTTCGATGCTCTCAAAATCCCAGGAGAGCAGCAGTTTCTCAATACTTCCAGACAAGCCCATCACACTTAAAGCATAAGCTTATAAAAAAGTGAAATGGTTATTATTTTTGCATTTTTATATGGTATCTTTGTAGTCTTGTAAATAGGCTTTATTACTGTTTTAATAAAGTTATTTAATTGTAAATTTACAATTTTCTTAGGAAAATAGATAGAAAATCCTTTATTTGAAGTTCCTGTAAGTAATAATAATATGTATTGATTTTTTCAAGAGTTGTTTACAGAGTGAATAATGAATCAAAGTGAAGCAAATACACAAGCAGAACATCCAGTAACAAACAACACAACCCTTTTGTAATAGTGCAGGATCAGAGCTGGAACATAATAAACACTGCTGTGCTGAGTAATCGTAGGGCATTCCAGTAATCTTCACACATCTGACACTTTAGATAGTACTGTGCAACAGAGGAGATTTGGAATGGCATGCTTCCAGTACAAACAGTGTTTTGCTTTTTGTATTCAGCCTGTCTCTATAAACTACAGCAAAAGTACAAAGTTTATAACTAAAGTTATAAATCTTAATCCTACAATCAGAATTGCGCTTTGCTTTGAAGTGATACAGAACCCGATAATGATTTTCAGCTTAACTCCTAATTCAAATCCAAATCCAATTTTCTCATGGATGCAGCATCATAACAGTTTGCACGGGTGCACATAAGGTTAGCACAAGGTGTTTCTTAATGCACTGCACAATGTATAAAGGGAAACTGCTTACGAGAATTCCTGTTCATATCACTCACACTTTCAACACACTGTGTATTCTTTGCTTGAATACACACGGTGTATTCTTTGTTTGATTTCTGTGTTAGTTCTGTGTGATACATAGCAGTGAATCAGGGTCAGGACGGTATACGTGACTTCCTACATGTGAAAAACAACCAGGAAAGATGAGAAAAGAATCATTTAACATTCTCTGTCTGTTATGTCCATGTAAGGTTTTGGAGCGTTTTTGTCTTTATTGTTTAGTTTTAAATCTTATGATGTCTTAATATGTATATTAATGAATTAAGTTATAGACTATAGACTCTAGTTTAATACAAAAGGTAGCGATTACTGTGCAATGTGTTTTGAAGAAAAAAGGTAGAATACCTTTTTGCACCAGACTGGAAGAAATCACATGACTAATGGTAACACTATGATTTGTTGTACATTATTGTGAAATCTTGCATTCTCTTCATCATTCATAGGGTGAAAGTCCATAACCCTATGAAAAGCAGGAGGGTGGGAACCTTTCAGATTCATTTAAAAGAGGAATACAGAACAGGTACACAGTCAAAGCTTAGAGATTACTTTCTCCTTTACTACACTCTACACCACTGAAGGTAAGATCTTATATAATATCATTCTAATAAAGCTGTTAAATTTTTTTTTGCTTTTAATTGAAATAAAAAAAATGATTTTATTGTTTATATATAGCAACATTTGTATATATAGCTACATGTACCTAATAGTATTTTTTTTTTTTTTTTTTTTAATAATTAAAGAAAAAAAATCCCTTTTTACATTGCAGAATAATGAAGACTCTGGTCCTGGCTCTGGTTTTTGCCTTGATGCTGATGAGTGGTGAGTGTCAACTGGACTTTGGTTCAGTTTAAAACAAAATATGCTTCTGCTTCAAAATCTGATATTGCTTATCAGTAATAAATATACAATAAATAAATTATCAGTAATAAATATATAATATACAGGTAGAAGCCGAGTCAAAAAGCTAGTGCAAGAACAAGCTGGTAAAAACAATTGATCATCATCCTTGATTATAAACATGAAAAAAAGGCTAGGTTCAAATCAAGACATACAAAGACATGTTAAACTCGAATATGGCTTAGATCTATTGAGATAAGTGCACGATAAGACTTTGCAAAGAAACAAAGGGCACAAAGAGAGCAACAAATCAAGGGCTGACATCAGAATATGCGTACACATCAGATAACCAATCAGTCGCACAGACAGGGGTGGAGAAAGGACAGAAACAAAGGCATGGCAATGTAAACAAAAAGCTCAAGGGAGAGAACTGAAAGCAAAACGTGAAGAAGAATTCGTGACAGAGTTAACTTCAAAACCGTTAAAACATTTCTTTGCAAACTGTATTTGTGCATGATACAAAGGAAACCTCAAATACAAAGATACGCATGTCTTCTTCTAGGAAACTGTGAAAAGAAACACAGTCTAAAAGACGTATAAAGTTAAGATACACTGCAGTCACAGGAAAAATTTCAGCATTTATATTGCCATAGAATATTATGGGAGGAAAGATACCAGATTCTAGTTAATCATATTAACACCGTCACAGTTGACTGTCCTATTTGCCTTATTTATTTCTAAATCTAGACGACGTGATGGTCTTTGTCAAGTTTGCTTTGTCATGTTGCTGTCATGTAGAAGGAGAATACAATGGATATTATTATATCAGAAACAGCCCATTCTGCTTGAGTGAGAAATGAATGAAAATGCCATGTTTTGGAAGTACTTTCATGTATGTAGAAAGTTTATTGTAGCTTTTGGTCTCCATTCTGTCACAGGTTCTGCTCTGAAATGCAACAACTGTGTTCCACGCAGCGGTTCCAGATGTACTACCACGATTGAAACCTGTGGCTATAAAAAAGACGCCTGTATCTCTGCCCGGTTCACCATCTACCCCTGTAAGTCTCTTCTTGTGTTTCTTTATGATCACTGATTACCTGATATGAACACCTCTGAGATTTTTAAAATAACACTGCAGATCAGATCTTAAATATAAAACACAAATCTAACAATCTCTGTAGTACAATAATTACAAAACATAGCACACTCGCGCATAGCTCAGTGTCCAGGGAGACAGAGAAATAGAAAAATATATATATGTACATAAGATTATAGGACACAGGACTCAGATGTGCCTCATTAGATATTATATCTCTGTCTCATCTCCAAACACCTCCCAGTGCACATCCCCTTTAAACCACATCCTTTAAACTATTTTAAAGGATGCTAATGATATCAGGTTGTGCATAGGGACTTGCAGTAACTGCTAAATATTCTTTATCTCTTTAGATTCCTACTTTAGGAGATGCATCGCAATGTCAGACTGCCTCCTTCTGCAGTCCACTTCTAACATTGAAGCCCGTTGCTGTCAGACGGACCTCTGCAATTAGGAAAATGCAGTATGATAAATATGCCTAATCTAAGAGATGATCTTTTCATTATTACTTTGGTTTTCTGTCGTTTTTACTTTCCAGCTACATGTTTAGAAACATCAGCAGTGTGCTCGGTTCTGTAACTGAATCTGTTTGAACCTGATTAAGCCTGCCAATCTTGTACTGAGAAAATGCATTTTAATTAAAGTCTATTCAGTAACAATTTGAATATTTTGATTTAATTTTGACAAGGCTGTGGAACAGGACGCTGAATTTTTGTATGGGGTACAGTATATGTAGAATATGTATTCACACCATGAAATATACAAAGGTTCTCAGCCATCAGCTGCTTTACAGTCATACACCATGTATGGAATGAAACACAATTTGGTCATGTTGTTTACAGTAAAATATTTCATTACAGGTGGTGTGATGCATCTCTAAGCCTCATCTCAGTCTTTATAGTGTCTGTGTTATCAGATACTTTTACTCCTTTATCTGTGATGGTTCCTAAATCTCAGTCACTATCTATTATTTCTTGACACTGACACCCTGCCCCAGGTGTGGATTTTTCTTTGTATTCATGAATAGTGTAATATAAAACTATGGGAAGTCTTGCACCAAAAGAAATAATAATAATATGGGAGATAAGTCAGGTTTCTTACACATAACCCCTGCCAAATCCCCTGTGTGTAGGCCTCACAAGCTTTACACTTTGAATCTGGACCGATCAGCAGGAACAGGAAGAAAAGATAAAGTGAAGTAAGAACTTAAAAAGTAAAGGAACCAAGTGGGAAAGGTTTTAAAATCCCTAACAGATGTTTTAAGTCGTTTGGATAAAATTTAACAGATAATCAAATGTTTTAGGTGGATATGTCTAGAATCCCAGAAGAGCTAGAAACAAGCACTGGAAAGTACTAGAAACAAGCACTGTGTGTGTGTGTGTGTGTGTGTGTGTGTGTGTGTGTGTATGTGTGTGTGTGTGTGTGTGTGTGTGTGTGTGTGTGTTTTAATTCTATTTCTAATTTCTCTATTTTTATGCTTAAATTCAAAGTCATATCTTGTGTGTATGTGTGTGTGTGTAAATTCAAGCTCTACTCTCTTTTTTGTGTTTAATTTCAAGTTCTGATCTCTTTCTGGTGATTGGGTACAATTCATAGCCATTAAACTTGTATGTTTATGCTTGTGGGAGGAAGTACTATAGGGCATGGCTGAATCTCTAACTGAAAAGGCCACAGTATATAGTAACATATCTACCTCCGGATATAGCCTCTGCATTAAAAATACACAAAATTAGAGATGTTCAAAGCTTATACCAAGTACCAAAATGCAAATGTGATAGTAAAAATATTACATTGCTGATTGCAGTGGCTTTTACTGCTGGTTAGAGAGAATGTTTGAGAATTGCTAAATACATTTGACTACACTTAAGTTAAAGCTACGTTTGCTAAATTTAATGTATCATAGCACAAAGGTAATAGCCATAGCTACTCATTTAACATTCAAAACACATTTTTGTTATACACTGGTATACAGAGCACTGCTGAACCACAAACACAACATAAAAATTGTTATTAAGAGTTTCTTCACCGATATCAGAAGTCCATGGATCGTGAGAGAACAATTCCCGCTCAGAAACGTGCAATGGCGGTAAATAGACATCAAGTACGTGAGCATGTGCAAACGAGCAAGTGTGTGTCGGAATTTAGCTCTTCATATTTTATTCTAGTTACTGTTAAATGAATGGAATTGGTTTATTTTAATTACGGACAATATATTCTAGATTAATTGAAATGTTTTAAGAAGACTTAAAAAACACATTATAATCGATGAAATGAGGGACAAAATCATTTTTCTGCAGTGTATGGAAGTATAATGTAGTATAATCTTGTAAAATCAGACAAAGATTGCAGATACTTGTTTTTGGACGCTAGAAAAAGTGTTATGTGCTGTAACTAATCCCATTCCTCTTCACTCCATTTCACTGTGATATGGACAGATCCGTATATCTTTGCAGAATGCCATAAGCCTGAAAGTCACATGATGAGAGCATTTACGCGTACAGTTTCTAGCGTAATAAGACTGCATTGTACTACATGAAAATCCTTCCAAAACTTCAGGACATACCACTAGGAGGCATCATCAGACCAAATGTCCACAGAACTACAAGAGTTTGAGAGTTTATAACAGAGCGCTATAAAGAAAATCCCTGTTCTTTTAAAGGATGGCTGTAAATGTAACTTCAAACTATTTTAGAACTCTTAGTGTCCTTTAGAAGCCTATGGGCATTGGTGGCTCAGTGGTAGGTTTCTCACCTCTCATGTGGAAGGCCTGGGTTCAATTTCTAGTTAATACCCAAACCCCAGCATCTGGATGCAGTGCTGGTCCCGAGCCTGTAAAAATGGGAGGATTGCGTCGGGAAGGGAATCAGGCGTAAAACCTGTGCCAAGTTGTTGTGCGGACCAGTTGGTCTGCTGTGGAAAGCAACTTCTTAGTGTCCTTTATAAGCCTAGGGTTAGGCAAGTTGATGAAATATTTTTACAGGCTAAGAACCAAACCTATAACAGATTCATACGTGGCACATAATAAAAATGCATCCAACAGACTATACTTAAATGAAGAATAACAACAAACTACAGTTTTACTGAACTGATAAATTCAAACAAAACTCATTACTCATGAAATTTGGCCTTTGAGACCACACTAGCTCTGTCTGCATGAATAATCCTAGATTTAAATATATTTGGCATTATTGTCCTTTATGCTTTAAGCTTAGCACTACTGTGTCCCTGCTAATATATGGATTCCTAAATAGCTACTGTCACTAGCATCTCTAAAACTGCTTATCAAGTAAGAAACAATAATAATATGTTAACCTTACATGACACTAAGAAACCAGTGCATGCCTTGTTTGCCTTATTTTTGGGCTTCTTGGTCTTTTCCTTTGCAAAAAAAAGATGTGTAGCTCATTCATTACTCATTAACATTGGCCCTTGATTTGACCATCCAGTCTTTTGTAGGTAAAGCAGTTTGAGATTTTGAACTTACATTACTAGTAGTAGTAGTAGCAGCAGTAGCAGTAGGAGGAGGAAGGGGAGGAATAGGAGATGGAGGAGGGAGGAATAGGAGATGTAGAAGGATGATGTATTTGAGTAGAAGTAGGATTAGTAGTAGTAGTGGTTGGAGGAAGAAGGAGGAGGAGGAGGAGGAGGAGGAGGAGGAGGTGTATGAGTAGAAGTATTAGTAGGAGTAATGGTAGAAGTAGGAGGAAGAGCAGGAGAGAGTGTATGAGTAAGAATAGCAGTAGTATAGCAGGAGGAGGAGAAGGAGGAGCTTGAGTATTTGAAGCCTTTATTTATTTGTTTCGTATTCATTACAGCACAGCAAAATGATTTTCTTCGCATACCCCAGCATGTTAGAACATTGGGGTACAAGCACAGGGTCGGCCATGATACATGGTTGGATACAAACTTGAGTAGGCAGAGAGAGTTAATGGCAGGTTGGTCATGCTGGGGCTGGGACTGAATACTGGACTGGTACTGGTAATGCTTTTTAGTGTGTGTTTCACCCACCAGTGAAGTGCTGAGGCTTGTTTAAGTGAAGCATGACAAGGTTCAGGCTGATCTATTTAATGCAGAGTGACTTAATTAGGTTGACACATTTCTACACTGCTTGATGTATATTTTCATTTGCTATTCATCCTCCTGTCTGTGGCTTTGATTGTCATCTCCTTTTAGCAACCCTCAGGCCACCTATGGCAGTCAGAGTAAAATAGGACGATTGATTTGCCTCAGAATAAAGGCAGGCAGAAAAACTGCATCCAGAAAACAGCAATTCTACAAATGTCACATCTGACATAATAAAAAGTGATGCCGAAGATCGATAAATGGACCGAACTGAACCGATGGAGGGTTTACCAGTAATAAGAGGATGAGGTGTTTTGCTTGCAGTTTAGCTAAGTTTATCCTGAAGTGTTTAACCATTTTAGAAATGAATTAAAGATGTAGTTTGAAAGTTATCTCTTCTAAAGATACCTTTGAAAACTATGATTTGCAATATTGTCGGGAATCTTTCTAGTTCTTTCATATCAGAGTTCTGTTTGCATTTTGTTGTCCTTGTTAGCTCCACTCACTGACAAAAATGACTGTTCAGCATTAACCTTTCCTAAATGGCAGCTTTTAGCAAAAGTACTTTTTAACGAGATGGTAAGATCAGTTGGGAGAAAGGGGAAGGCTTGTCTACATTTACATTACGATTTAAGATGGTGCTTGAAAAATTATAGCCAATTACAACAGGGCTTTTTTTCAACACTCTCATTTTCAATAGCCTCTTGAAGACTTTTTTCACCATTTCTACTTAGAGGAATCCCTCTAAGCAGAAACAGCAAGGGCACTCAGATTACGCCTCACTGATCATTTCCTGTTACAGCATTCCTTTTATAAGAGATGACAGACTCCAGGATTGAAGATTACAAAATGTTGAACACATTGGTATCCAAGGCTTTATGAATCATCAATGCTTTGGATGAACTCTACAGTGCTCTACATTGTCATGGCACCTGGGATTAAATTGGGAGCTATACATTTTAATATTTTTCATTAGATTCAACTATAGATTTAGATTCAATAATAAATGCTTAGCCAGAAAAAAATGTAAAAAAAAAAATAATAATAATAATAAATAAATAACAAAATTAAAAATAAAAAAACATAAAAAATGTTTGATGTGTAAGGACTCATCTTGGTAGAACTGTGCAGTAGCTGTGTTGATTTGCTGATGGTAAACACAAACACAAACACAAACACACACACACACACACACACACACACAGTGGATATAACCCACAGCACGCCCATAGTTCATCTTTATATGAAGTGAACGCTGAATGCGATCTGGATATTCTCAGCTGGATTAAACCTCTGGCATTCCTTTCCCTTAGCCACGGCCCTGTGTTCCGCTTTTTCTGGACGGCTGTGTTTACACAGAGAAAGATCTCTCCCCTCAGAGCAATAGCAGCTCTGCAGGACTCTTCAGCCACTTTTTCATTACCAGAAATGTGTTTAACTGTAACATGATCTTTTGCCATGCATAAATATTCACTCCCTTTCAGACTTTTCCACATTTTGTAGCATTAGTATCTGGACCAGAAATGGAATTAATCAGGCTTGTATGTCATAAATCTACAAACAACAAAGTCCATAATATTGATGTGGGGCATGGGGAGCAATGTGACCCTGATTGTAAAAAGGTCAATCATACATATCAGATTTCTAACCCTACAGCCTCATCAGAAAAGATTCAATTCAAGATTCAAGATTCAAAGAACTTTATTAATCCCACAGGGAAATTGTTTAAAGGCACATTTGCTTGCGGATGACTGCATGCATTTCATCATAAGCATCGAGAAGAAGAGAACCAGAGTAATGTTTCTCGAACAAATAATTTCTTTGTGATTAATAGTACAGTCAGCATGGGTTATAAGTCTTATCAATTTCAAGCCTATGAATAATATTAGACTACTCTTCTTTCACTACTGCAATATAAAAGTGTTGACATCCACAAAGAATCTTCAAGAATCCCTATTTTCATTAATGGGAGAAAAGAAATTTGTGCTCCACTCTATCTTTTGTTTTTCCTCTGACCTCAACGTCCTCAAAATCCTAAAGCTGCAATATTTAAAGTCTTCATGTGAGAGACAGCATGAATGCACCCCGGACTAACTCCTCATAACAGTCAATTTGATTTTCAAAGACTGTAATGATGGCTTGGCCTCGGCTCGCTACGCCTGCATCGGTCCTCTTTGCATACGATCGGCCTGTTGCCATGGTAGCGGCAGGGAATCAGAGCAAGAGAAATGGTAGCAAACCCTACCAAAGAGGAGCAGGATTGCATGTCTGCACCTGTTACCATGGCGAGGAAGTGGCGGGGGGGAGGTGATGTAGAATCAACGGGTGGAGGATCTAATTGTGCATCGCTTCGTTCAGGGTTTTGTTTCCACATAGGAGTTTCCACACTTGTTAGTTATGTTTACATAGGTAGGAAAATGGTTCGGTCTCTGTGAATTCATGAATATACAGGAAATGAGAGAAGGTTTTGGATCATGATGAGGTGACAGTCGAATACAGTTCGTGTTTCGGACACTGAGCTTGTATACATTATCTATACGAAATATGAAACAGTACAGTGACGGTGGTTTGTTTAATATGGACTTGCTGTCATCGAATACATGTTACATAATTATCATCACATGCAGTACATCCCTGAGGGACTGCATATACTTTGACAAGTTGGCATGAAAACAAAGGCCAAGCAATTCCTGCTGGATACATTTACCATAAAAGAAGCCTGCTTCTTGTTCCACATTATACAAACTTATGTAAAATATCACATGTAGAGCTTTTTGTGCATTAAATCCTTGAAGCCAGAGCATATAATTCAGTTATTCGGCTATTATTAATTATCTAGTAACTGCACTGAAACGAAGAAAATTAATGTAGTTAAAAGAGTGATGGTTCAACCAAACTGAATACACTGATGGAAGTTTAATGGGTTTATTAAAAAGGAAAACAAATCACAGACAAGACAAATCTAAAATGTCTCTGCAGCTACCTGAGATAGCAGTGATCCTGACCCCTTCTGCTCCCTGAACTAGCCTGATCCATCCTAATGCCCTATTTCTGGTTGAAGTCTCATCACAGCTGCTGGATGCTGGCTGTGGTCAATGTTATCACTTATAAACCATGAAGATGGCTTTGGACTGCATTTGATAGGGACATTTATTGAACAGTTGATAAACAAAATAGTCTTTGGGTTAAAACTAGAATTAATCTCCTGGTTATACAATTGCACTCTTTTATTATAAACACTTTGGGTTGGTTGATTATTTTCCAATAACAGCATCACCTGAAATGCTTTTTCTTCATATAAAAAAAAGCTATTTGCATTTTTATGAATTAATAAGCAACATGTTACTAATTCTGTCCATAAATAATTTAGTTCCTCCCATCATTCACATAACAGCCACCACATGCAGTAGTTTTTTTATTTATTAATATAAGGTTTAGACTATGTGGCAAGTCCCCATACATGTCCTTGTCAATGAGTCATTACTACAGAAACATGAACGAATATAAACCTCTGACTTGCCTTGTAGCCTGAACTTCTGACCAAACCATGCTGTTATAGAAAATTTTTCAAGACCAATCAGATTCAACAACACTGTATACATGTAGCTTCTCAAACTGCCACAGGAGTTTGGGAAGATCTTCTTACTGTAATTCTACACCCAAATCCAAAATAACTGTGAATCGTTATGAAAAGGACTAACTAGAATAAGAAAACAGCCAATGAGGTCTATTCAAATCCACGCCTGACCCTACTGAGAGTGTAGAATAGGCCTGGCTTGCTGTTCCGCCCATGTGTCATATATCCTCCCTGAGGCTATAAAGGAGATGGAGTTAATGAGCACGACAACAACAGTCTTAATGGCTCACTCAGCTGAGTAAACAGTACTTCTAATTGCACCGTAGAAGAATTTAATGAGAAATTTATTATCAACAAGTCCTGTAAAACTCTCTTTTTCTCGTTATATTTTCATGGGCTTAAGGAAATATGAGTTTTAATCATTATCGCTTATTGAAATGGAATATCGCTTATGGAATATGAGAAATATTTCATGGGGTGGATAGATAGATAGATAGATAGATAGATAGATAGATAGATAGATAGATAGATAGATAGATAGATAGATAGATAGATAGATAGATAGATAGATAGATAGATAGATAGATAGATAGATAGATAGATAGATAGATAGATAGATAGCATAACACTATAAGTAAATAGAAATAATAATAAAACAGGTGTGTAAAAATGGCAGGGAATAATATATACACCAACAGCATTGTACAGTGTGCTATCGTTTAATTATATTTCAAGGTAAAGTGTAGTGTTATGTGAAGGACAAAAGGAAGGACACCTGTCAGGAACTACTGGGACAATTCAAGGTATATTGCTATACCTTGTGGAATGTCATGTGTCCTGTCAGCTGTTCCTCATTTGCTCCTAATGTGTTACCTTATTTATACCTGCCCTCTTGTGTCTGTCTTTGTCAAGTCATTGTTTGTTGTTGCATTTGGTTCCTTGAGTTTGTATCAAGTGTTTCTAGCTTGAGTCTTTGTTTTCAGTGATGTCTTCAGGTATTTGAGTTTTGTTTATTTTGTGTTATGTATGTTTGGTTGTGTGGTTTGTGTTTCTTTTTAGTTAATAAAACACAAGGACAGTTTTTAACTTGCACTTGGGTCTGACTGGCCGCAATCCCTCCAAATCGTGCCAACGCCAATCGTGGAATCACCCATCTAATTATTTCATAATGAGGTACTTAACATACGGAGGTCAAATCATCTGTGGACCACAGAATATATAAAGATTATATATAAAGATGATGCTGTTTCGATTCCACAAATAATGCTCAACTTGACATTCCACTTCATTAACGTCTTAATCTCTGTTAATGCATAACATGCACTTCAAGAATGAATGCACATTGTGTCTGCTGTGAAGATTTTAACACAGTTCAACAAGAACAAAACATCCTGCAAAATCGAGTCCTTCCTCATATGAGCTAAGGTTAATTAGTTTAGTACGAGTCGAGCTGATAAAGCAAATGGGCTTGGCAGAGAGAGAACTGGACTGGGTTCATTTTGAGACACTGATTAACAAATTTGCATGTGAATAGGTTAATCATTTTGAGGGCATTTCAGATGTGACCTGTCCAAAGAGTGATGAGGCCAATAACAGTGAACTGAAATGTCATTGTTGGTAGAAGAGATATGTTTCAAAACTCATTTGGTCAGAACATGTCCATAAACACTAAAAGAGTAAGCACTTAATCACCCAGGACTGGTCAGCAGTTTGAAGCATATATTCCACATATACTTTCTTATAACTATGTAATAACTAGATAATAAGATGGAAGAGAAAAATACACTAAGGGTTAAAATATAAAAGAATGTACATTTGACCCAAAAGTCTGAGATCACACTGAAAATCTGTTTTTTTTTTACATAAAATAATTGAAAAGTTATAAAATGTTAAAATATTTAAAACAAAGAAAGTAAATATCTTGAATATTACACATTAAAGTTTCTGCACTGGTTCTATGTCTCTATATAAATGTAAGTTAATGTTCGTACAAAAGGTCAGATTTTCCTCATGTGTAATCTCCCCTACTGAAGCACGTGTTCAGGTGACACTTCGTTGGATTTGATTGAAAAAAATCATCAGGATTTACAGAAAATTGAATGTCGACTGGAGTGCACACTTTCATTACTGTAAAAAGGGGACGTACCAAATACTAGAACCATAATAAGAACTATATTAAAATGTACAGATTGTACACTGGAATAAATAGGCTAAAAAAGCTAGGCCCTTCCTCTCTTTCACGATAAAAATACATATTTTGTTATTGCCATTATATTATTTGCTGTTATCCAATGACTTAGTGTGATATCTGTTTTGCTGAATGGTTCTATAACAATTTTATTACTCTTAAGATTAATGATGAGAATAAATATTTTGCCCACATTCAACACCTTGGCTAGACATCACTGTTGTTGAGCTAATTTGACTTAGCAGTTGTCATATTGGTAAAACTAGATAGATAGGCAGATAGATAGATAGATAGATAGATAGATAGATAGATAGATAGATAGATAGATAGATAGATAGATAGATAGATAGACAGACAGACAGACAGACAGACAGACAGACAGATAGATAGATAGATAGAAATATATAAGAAAGAAAGATAAACCATAGAATACAATAAGTTAAATTAAACATAGTAGTGCAGATATGAAATACAGTTGTGGATTTAACCTTATTTAGATCAGTATTTACATTACATTACAGCACATATGTGCAAACTGGCAGTAAATAATAAATATGAAGAACCTTGTGAGTCTAGAAAATAGTGTTAATAGTTGTAGTAGTGCAGTGTGAGTGTTATCACCCGTCACACATAGGTTTATTGTAGAATGTTATTGCGAATGGTATGAATGACCTCCTTATATTTGAAATAGTTGTATTTCATTTTGCATTGTATTGCATTGCTACTAAGCAAAAGAGACAAATTTCACCCAGACTGTTCCAGTTGTGTCTTGTAGTGCAGCAGATAAATTTGTAGGTACATAACGACCTTATTGAACAAACTTGTACAGAGAGAGAGAGAGAGAGAGAGAGAGAGAGAGAGAGAGAGAGAGAGAGAGAGGGGGAGAGAGAAAATACCACAGGTGCTGGCTACCTACAGTTTGTGCATGTCTAGACAGCTTTAGAAAAACTAGTCTCCTCTATCGCACAGAATAAGTGCCTGGAGTATCGGTGAAGTATCTGTGTATATATATTTATGTACAGATACATCCTTTCTTCTAGATACATCTTTACTGAAGAAGAGCCCAAAATAACTGGCTGGCCAAAGAACAAGAAAAGCTCAAAGTACAAGAATGTAGTACTGCACTACAGCAAGGCTTATGAAAGTGCTGAAAAGAAAAACAGAAACTGTTACAGGTTGTTTTTGGTTTTAAAAGGGTTTCAAATGTGGCTATTTTTTGATGGTTTAATTACATTTACATTACATTTCTGGCATTTAGCAGACGCCCTTATCCAGAGCGACTTACATTTTCATCTCATTTTTATACAACTGAGCATTTTTGGGGTTAAGGGCCTTGCTCAGGGGCCCAGTAGTTGCAGCTTGGTGGACGTGGGATTCGATCACACAACCTTCCAATCAGTAATCCAATGCCTTAACCACTAAGCTACCACATCCTCTTCTCATCACTTGTTATCTAATTATGAGACTCAAAGATCTTATGGTTTGATGGTGACAGTGGTCACTAACATGACAAATACTCATTGACACAGCAATTATACATTTACACACTGAATACATTCTGGATGTCTAGTTAAATCAATAATCTTGGAAACCATTAAAATTCGGGTGCATCCTGGTGTTTGATGGAACAGGTTTATTCCTATTAGGCCATTTTCTTGTAATATCTGCTGCATACAAATAGATGCAAATAGACAAGGTGTCTGTCTCATAAGGAGACAAATTAAATAACTAAGTTTACAGTGTGGTTATGACAAAATTGGATTCATCATAATTACCTGACTGAATTACTACCAACTCCAGCAACTCCAGCGAGACTAACAGCTAGAAACAATTAAATAGCAGCCTGGCTGGTGAGGTCACACAAATGTAATTACACTGTGTCTTCTGCATTTTTATTTATTTTTTTTTTTTGCTATAGCCAGTCAGCCAACATGTTAATTAGCATGTGGCTTGAATCTATATATTACTATATCAAATTTATTTGCAAAGAACACACAATAGAAATATTTTAGAACTCATAACACATCTTCTCTACAAATAGCACTTGGCGGTAGTGAGAACGATGAGTTAGTTTGAGCAATGGATTAATACCCTGTAGGTTTGTGTGTCTTGGCGCCATAATGTCCTGAGGTCCCTCTCTCAGAGTGAGTCATGGTTCCCAGGTTGCTTTTGTCCTCAGTTCTCCATGTGCTTTTATTTAATTTGCAGTCTTGTCTCTGTCTCCGTCATCATTGGTTTGCTTCCCTAATGTGTGCACCTGTTCTGTGTTCGGCTCTTAACTGAAAGCCCCGTTATTTCCGTTCCTCATTGTGATGTCTTGTTCATTGTAAGTGCATTTCTGATCCTTATCATCTGTTTTTTGTTTGTTTGTTTCTTCTCTTTTTCTGACTTATTTTTATCGGCTCATGAGCCTGTTTTTAGTTCTAGTTCTAGTTGTCTTAGACTGTGATTTTTGTGTCCTGTCTCTAACCACACTTTGCACATTACGTCAGTCTTTTCTCTTGTATCTTGCATCGTGTTCCTGCAGCAACCTGATCTCAAAAATGAAAGTCCTGTTTCATCAAGCAATGCTGTTCACAAGCTTGGTTTATCTCCACAGGTCATGCTGGAGCCACAGAGACACCTGCCACCCATCTGCTGCACAAAGGAAGTTGAGTCTCTGAGATTACTGTACTGATGCCCAGCAGCTCCACTGATGAGACCTGTCAGGTTCTGGCAAGATACTTATTCTGCCCTTTTAGTTTTGATTGGAAAAGGTGAGTGAATCTCAAAGCTCACACATTAATGTGAGTTCTGTGAACTGTCACCTATGACACACAGGAATAAATGGTATGATACAATAAGTCTGTGAGGAAAAACCTGAGAGTTCTTTCTGTTAGGCAATACATTTCTTCTTGTAAGCATCTTTTCTCCTCTGCAATGAATTTTCATGCTTCACTACCTTCTCATTCCTCCCTGTCCTGGAAATGGACTATTTAGCATTATAAAAATGTGTTTTCTGCACTTTTTAAATAATTCTGCCTCAATCTCTGTGTGCTCTCTGAGCTATTTTCCATGTATGAGGTTTCACCTTCAGAGCTTAGGCTGCAATCAATGAATTGACAATGTGGTTTGCCTTTGTACGTCTGACCTCAGCTTGCAGTCTTGTGGAAAGATAAAACCACCTTCGCAATCTCTCTAGCCATCGTGTCACAAAGCCTTGTTTGTGACAACCAAGCACAGGCTCCGCATTTATGTCAAATTGTTTGCACAAGCCAGCCAAATGTCATCTCCACATGAATTATGCTGAGGCCTTTAGTCTGAAATGCATGACTACCTCTCCAGTTCCTACTTGGTACAACACAGCAATAGAGAGTCTGTAGGCAATGTTTTGTGCTCTACCATGATGAAGATGATGCATCAGTGAAAGATATGGAAGCAGTTAAGTGGATGGAGGTGTCAAGATGGATGGGAATCAATTCAATCCCACAGGCTGATACGATCTCACAAGTACTTTGCGTTTTTCATTCCTTTTGATGTCCTTCATGGTGAATTAATATGGTTTGATTTCATTCCACTAGAGAGGCACTGCCAGTGTGAAATACTTCCATACTTCAAGAGACAATGAGCGATGAAGGCTGTTAAAATTGGCTCACTTGAAAAGGATTACAGGTTGCTTTCTGCATGTTTGAGTCAATTGTAATTTTTCTATCAGACAGTTCTACTTCTTGATTTTGATAATCATATAGATTTGAAGGCATGTGTTATTAAAAATATGGATTTTATCCAACTGGGATAGAGAACTGTTTTCTGAAAGGAATGTCAGTGAATCTGAGTTTTCATTTCCTTAGTCTCTCTCTCTCTCTCTCTCTCTCTCTCTCTCTCTCTCTCGTCCTCAATGAAAAAAACAAAACGCAGCACACGCTGTAAACCTGTATGAAGGTGTTTCAGGATGCATTATGAAACGGTTGCCATGGCTACAACCTCATCTGCACGAACGGCATACATCCTGAACCAAATCCAAAATGACAGGCTTGATCTCTTACGCTTCGGGCTGCTTGTGGTCCTCTGACCCTCCACATGTAAGTCTTCTTTCAATCCTATCCATCGTCGAGATGAAATATAGCTTTCTTTCTTTTATCACAATAAGTATGTTGTGACTCAAGGTGGTGACTCTTGTCTCCATCATCGACTGAGTTTGTGGTCTGTTTGCGCCTCTTGACTGGCATAATCGAAATCGTCGGGATGGGGTGATGAACCTGACAAGCTTTCAGGCATCCTTATCATAATAGCAGAGATGACACTGAGTGAGGAAGGACAGAGAGAGAGAGAGAGAGAGAGAGAGAGAGAGAGAGAGAGAGAGAGAGAGAGAGAGAGAGAGAGAGAGAGAGAGAGAGAGAGAGAGAGAGAGAGAGAGAGAGAGAGAGAGGGAGGAAGTTTAATAAGCTGTTTATTGTTCATCATGCAAAATGTTTGATTGATTGGACTTGGAATTACAAATACCTCAGCTGTGAAGACGAGAGAGAGAGTGAGCGAGAAAAGGAAAAAGAAGTTCTCCATCTGGAGCTTACTGAAGTAGCATAGATTGAAGTCTGAAGTAAAACAACAAAGCAACGTGTCCAACTAAAAGCTCTGCCATGTTCCATCTTTTGACTGAATACACAAACTACTGCTAGATGAAATATTATCCCAATCATTTATACATGGTCCATATGCGGTCTGCTGTCTTGACTTCAAAGCTAAAGCTGGCCACAGCAGGATAGACGGCTTGTCTAAAGCAGACTACAAACACGAGCAGGCTTTCATGCTTTATTTAGCCTTGCAGAGTTCAAAAGGAGGAGTATCGGTGCAGCACATGGCCTGTAATCCATCTACGAAGGAAGAAACCAAAAACACCACAGCTGAGCTGAGCTGACTGTTATAATCATGAGTTTGATTTGCATAGCACCGTTCTGAAACCAAGGTTGTAATACAAATTTAGAGCAAGAGATGCACAAAAGAAATTGTCAATTCTAAGAAAAAATGCTGCAAAATAGGCTCGGGGGTGATACCTTCAAGCATACATTGTTTGCAATTAAGTGTGTATCTTTTACTTAGAAAAATGACATACATTTGAAGCTTATATTCTGTTCATGTACCTTAAATCTTTTTAAAAAATACTTATTAAAGGTTTTGGTGTTACCATGAGGGTACCAACAAAGATGTGAGGGACTGTATGTTTAGTGCTACTCTTAATATAGAAAAAAGGTGCAAAATGATGAGAAAAGAAAAGAAAAGAAAGCAAAACATGCCTTTAGGTTACAATATCATGTAGAAAAGCAGATGATGTGCTTCACTTGATGGTGGGCTTCTACACAGAACCTTGACGTCTAAACAATGCCTTTGTCGTGCTAGATTTAACCTGTCTCTATAAGAGTGTTATTTAAAAAGGAATGATAGAGTCATTAACATTAAAAAGAAATAGTGGTTCATTACAAATGTAATTTCTGAACTTTTTTCAGCAGATTTGAGGTGATCTGAAGTTGTAGATATCTTCCGTAGGTACAAATAAAGCAATGTTTAAATATTCAGCAAGATTCAAAATAAGTAAGGCTGAAAATAAAATAAGCTAGGTAGAAAAATTCGAATCAGATATTACTTAGTAGAGCTGTTATGTTATGTTATGTTATGTTATGTTATGCTATGCTATGCTATGCTATGCTATGCTATGCTATGCTATGCTGAATGTCAGAGAAGCAAATGTGATTACAAAAGAAGCAAGCTAAAAACACCAACCTAAAGATCAGCCTTTATGATCTGACCAGATTTAGTCATATACCTTTGAGAAAGTCAGACCTTTGGAATGTGAAACTTCACAGACACATTCTGATTTATTTAGCAGGTCTCATTATATAAGGCTGGGTTTGCCATGACATTGGAATGCCAAAAGTGTTGCATGATGGCTTAAACAAGGTCATGCCTTTAAACCCATCAACCCCTGAGTGCTCATTGAGGGAGAGAATACACACACAACCACACAGCCACACAAACACACACACACACAGAAGATAGTTAAAGAAGGTGAATATGAACAAGCTCTCCAGATGAGGCCATCGCAGCAGGTGTTCTGGGTCATACCTAAAGGGTTTGGGGTTTTTCTCTCTCTCTCTCTCTCTCTCGCTCTCTCTCTCTTTCTCTCTCTTACTCAAAGCAATCTCAGCATCTCATCCATCTCCCCTGTTCCAGTTCCTCTACTTTGGATAGTGTCAGTGATGTATTGTTGCCAAGGTGTGGTTTCAGAGGGGAGATCGTCTTGTCTATACAGCTGCACTGCTCCACTGCGATCAGCATTTTATTAGTGTACA
This sequence comes from Hemibagrus guttatus, assembly GCA_033459395.1. Classification (NCBI taxonomy): domain Eukaryota; kingdom Metazoa; phylum Chordata; class Actinopteri; order Siluriformes; family Bagridae; genus Hemibagrus; species Hemibagrus guttatus. Next base: position 6,251,435 of record JAUCMX010000022.1, on the reverse strand, counting down.
ACATCCAAACATTTTCCTCTGGAAGACTAAATTTGGTTTGGCTCAGTCTTATGTTTTTTACATCAAAAGCACACTTTGTTTTTGGCAAATTGGTGGTTTCGTACACACTGGCCTGCCTGGGCTTGTTTGTGCCAAAGATATCATCTTTATTCCAATTTGGTTTGAAAAAATCATGTGTTTATGGGAAGCTGTTTATTGAAACGAGATGTTTGGAGTCTTGAAATTTGTACATGGGCACGCATTTGCGCATTTTATTAAAGTTTTTCTCTGTTACAATAATTGATTATGTTGTGTAATAAAACATGCATGTATGTATGTATGTATGTATGTATGTATGTATGGGAAAGGTTTCTCTTAAACAACCTCAAAATGCTGTTCATTGATAACACGAAAGTCTTTCTTAAGTGTGTTTTTTCCCCTTCCTGACCTGCATGGTGATCTGAACATGGTTGGAGTAAAGCAGAATAGTCAAAAAAGCTGAATATCCTGTATATAGAATAATGCTTATACAGGTGCATCTCAATAAATTAGAATGTCGTGGAAAAGTTCATTTATTTCAGTAATTCAACTCAAATTGTGAAACTCGTGTATTAAATAAATTCAGTGCACACAGACTGAAGTAGTTTAAGTCTTTGGTTCTTTTAATTCTGATGATTTTGGCTCACATTTAACAAAAACCCACCAATTCACCATCTCAACAAATTAGAATACTTCATAAGACCAATAAAAAAACATTTTTAGTGAATTGTTGGCCTTCTGGAAAGTATGTTCATTTACTGTACATGTACTCAATACTTGGTAGGGGCTCCTTTTGCTTTAATTACTGCCTCAATTGGGCGTGGCATGGAGGTGATCAGTTTGTGGCACTGCTGAGATGGTATGGAAGCCCAGGTTTCTTTGCCTTCAGCTCATCTGCATTTTTTGGTCTCTTGTTTCTCATTTTCCTCTTGACAATACTCCATAGATTCTCTCTGGGGTTCAGGTCTAGTGAGTTTGCTGGCCAGTCAAGCACACCAACACCATAGTCATTTAACCAACTTTTGGTGCTTTTGGCAGTGTGGGCAGGTGCCAAATCCTGATGGAAAATGAAATCAGCATCTTCAAAAAGCTGGTCAGCAGAAGGAAGCATGAAGTGCTCCAAAATTTCTTGGTAAACGGGTGCAGTGACTTTGGTTTTCAAAAAACACAATGGACCAACACCAGCAGATGACATTGCACCCCAAATCATCACAGACTGTGGAAACTTAACAAGCAACTTGGGCTATGAGCTTCTCCACCCTTCCTCCAGACTCTAGGACCTTGGTTTCCAAATAAAATACAAAACTTGCTCTCATCTGAAAAGATGACTGGACCACTGGGCAACAGTCCAGTTCTTCTTCTCCTTAGCCCAGGTAAGACACCTCTGACGTTGTCTGTGGTTCAGGAGTGGCTTAACAAGAGGAATACGACAACTGTAGCCAAATTCCTTGACACGTCTGTGTGTGGTGGCTCTTGATGCCTTGACCCCAGCCTCAGTCCATTCCTTGTGAAGTTCACTCAAATCTTTGAATGGATTTTGCTTGACAATCCTCATAAGGCTGCGGTTCTCTCGGTTGGTTGTGCATCTTTCTCTTCCACACTTTCTCCTTCCACTCAACTTTCTGTTAACATGGTTGGATACAGCACTCTGTGAACAGCCAGCTTCTTTGGCAATGAATGTTTATGGCTTACCCTCCTTGTGAAGGGTGTCAATGATTGTCTTCTGGACAACTGTCAGGTCAGCAGTCTTCCGCATGATTGTGTAGCCTAGTGAACCAAACTGAGAGACCATTTTGAAGGCTCAGGAAACCTTTGCATGTGTTTTGAGTTGATTAGCTGATTGGCATGTCACCATATTCTAATTTGTTGAGAGAGTGAATTGGTGGGTTTTTGTTGAATGTGAGCCAAAATCATCAGAATTAAAAGAACCAAAGACTTAAACTACTTCAGTCTGTGTGCATTGAATTTATTTAATACACGAGTTTCACAATTTGAGTTGAATTATTGAAATAAATTAACTTTTCCACGACATTCTAATTTATTGAGATGCACCTGTACACATAAATGTTACAAGGACAGTAGGTACTGAGAGTATTCAAGGCTGCATCTCAAACCCCATCAAGCACACTAAATAGTATGCCTAAATATCACTGATACCAATGGCGTTCTCAAAAACTAATTAGTGTTGTAATATGCTGTACGGGAATTGGCCCATCTGCCATTGGCTCAACATAACAGAAGCATTAAGAGAATAAAAGCAGTTGTGTAGGTCTGTATCTCTCTGCATGAGATACAGACTCCCTTACTCTACGATTCAAGCTAGCTAGCTAAAAAACAGTGTTGAGAACAAAACCAACCATCATATCTGTTCGCTTTTTATGTGTGTATTTTTATTAACTGGACTTTATTATCTAATTATTGGATTTTCTTCTCCAGCCTGTTTGGCATCACTAGTTTGTCATGCATTCTAACTTTACCACCAACAAAAAAAGCTCCTTAGTTCTATAAATATTGATGGCTTTTACTCTCTCAATCTCTCCTTATTGGCTGTTGTTGCTGCCAGTCACTATCTGGTCAGACTTCCTTTGTGTCTTCTTCAGCTGGGACATGATGACATTTTCCATATGAATTTCCCACGAATTCCAACCCCTGACACAGCATTGACTGTGAATTACTATTACAGGATTGTCAGGGTGACTCACGGCAACTCAGGAACATCATATTATAGAGTATTTTTGACCTGTGACTGAGTAATCGTGTTTTATTTTATTTTTAACTCTACACTGCAGCTTGAAATACTCAGCTATCATTGATTTCTCATGTCTCTGCCTTGCCCGATGTGCTTTTAGCTTTTTTTCTTTTTCTTTTTTTTTTTTTTGGCAAATCTGACTGAGGAGCCTGAGTCACATTCCTGTGAAAGCTCCCGAGTGTTCCTGAAAACTGATATTTATCCTATCCTCCCACGGCAGAGGCTGCAGGTGAGCTGTCAGATAAAGATGAATCCTGCAGGCAAAATGATGCACTCGAGCAGCCTTGAAACTGCTTCGACGTGAGGACTGGAGGAACATGGTACTGTAAGACCGCGATGTGTAGCACTGGAATGAAGATCTGTAAATCACACAGAATTGACCTTAATACTGTATTATGGGTGTGTTCAAATAAAGGATTTGTGGACCACTTTAAATAGGCTACATACAAAATCAAGCTAAATTAAATCAAGGATCTGTGCACTGAATTGTGATCATATCCAAGCCCTAATTATAATGTAAAATATTCATGATATGGTGTCATCATTATTTTAATGAAATGCAACACAAGCAGGCTATATTTTTCACAAGCAAAAAAAAAACTTTAATAATGCATTTTGGACTAATAATACTTAACAAATGAGTAGTATTTTTAAAGCTTTTAGCCCAACGGTGGTACTTGTTATGATAGATAATGAATTCAAATCTACTGTCCATTAGATGCAGATGGGTTTTGCTCTCTTGCAATTAAAATAAAAGGAGCAATGATTTTTCATACTTCAATGACTTTTATGCATAATGCAAGCTATGGGCATGTGCCAGGCCATAGCAGTGTAACTCTCATCCCTCTCTCCTTTTTCGAAGTTTATATATAAATAATTCATATTTCTGAAGAACTGGGAGTTCCATAAGTGTTTGTGTTCCAGGACCAACATTTAGAAATTATTGATATATACTGATGTTTTTTTGTCTGGGCTTACTGTAGTAATATTCTACTAGACATATTTAGAGTTTAGCATTAGAGCAAACCTGGTTATATGGACAAACAGACAAATAGATAGACAGGCAGGCAGGCAGATAGACAGATAACAGAAAATTCCAGACATTTTTTGGTGTAGAGTTTAATCACATTTACAAAACATCAATCCAGGACCCAGTCACCAGTCTCAGAGCTCATTACACAGTTTTGCTGGTTGAGCAGTTTGCATTAATTATCTAGTTATTTCTATATTTTTTATTTTGTGTCCTTCTTTGTATCCTTCTATCTGTAAAAGTGTTCTATATATTTACCCACAAGGACATGCTGGAAACAACAAAATTAAAATTATTTGGCTTGACATCTTTTTTTTTATCTCAGATATGAAACAGTTCTACTGACTTTTTATAATATATAATATTATTTTATAATATAATAATTCAGACTTCAGGTCCAGGTGCCTCAACACCAGCTCTGTCCAATAAAGAACAGCCGTTTCTGATGGGAAATCAGATTAGCCCATGACTCCTCTATCGCTCCAGTTGGAAGCAAGTATAATGAATTCTAACTCTTTTCCCTGCTCGAATATGTTCACTTAACAAGGAGGAACAGGTGTGCTGTGATCTTAGCCACCAGATCCCATTTGCAAAATGTCAACCCAGGGACTAGGAAAACCATGTGCTGGTCCCAGACCTCATTTACAGAGAGAGAGAGAGAGAGAGAGAGAGAGAGAGAAGAGAGAGCGAGAGAGAGAGAGAGAGAGAGAGAGAGAGAGAGAGAGAGAGAGAGAGAGTCTAGACTGTTGGAGTTAAGGAATATCCTGAGGCATGTAGGTTAACACCGGTTGTGTAAAAAGCACAAGTGTGATCAGTATTCAAGAGAAAAAGAAAGGGAAACTGTTTCCTTGGAACCCATCAGGGAACGACAACCTACAGAGAAACTGTAATTAAGTAGAAGTACTTCCTTACATCTATTTGAATGGAAAGAAAATAGCATCTACATTTAATTATTATCAAGCATTCAAGAGTAAAACATAATTATTCTTAACTGAGTAAAAGAGCTGGCCACTAGTACATCGCTCCCCAATCCCTTCTCGTTAGCTATTGTTCAATAATCCTTTTGAACACTAAAGCACATTATCAGCGAAAAGAAATCTTAATTAACTATTTCTTTAACCATCTAATTAATTTTTAAAAATCTTTTTCATTCATTGTCTACCGCTTATCCGATCTATTCTCGGGTCACGGGAAGCCTGTGCCTATCTCAGGCGTCATTGGGCATCAAGGCAGGATACACCCTGGACGGAGTGCCAACCCATCGCAGGGCACACACACACTCTCATTCACTTACGCAATCATACACTACGGACAATTTAGAGATGCCAATCAACCTACAATGCATGTTTTTGGACCGGGGGAGGAAACCGGAGCACCCGGAGGAAACCCCCGAGGCACAGGGAGAACATGCAAACTCCACACACAGGGCAGAGGCGGGAATCGAACCCCCAACCCTGGAGGTGTGAGGCAAACGTGCTAACCATGTTTAGCACGGGTGGGTGAACTCCATATTACATTCATGTGCATGTAAAGGCAGACGTCCCAGTTTTGACCTGGCTTGCAGTCTCGGCTCTAATTCATCCTAAAGGTGTTCTATCGGGTTGAGGTCAGGACTCCACAGGACACCAAACTCACTCATCCATGTCTTTATGGACCTTGTGCACTGGTGTGCAGTCATGGTGGAACAGGAAGGGGTCATCCCCAAACTGTTCCCACAATCTTGGGAGCATGAAATTGTCCAAGATGTCTTGGTATGCTGAAGCATTACGATTTCCTTTCACTGGAACTAAGGGGCCAAGACCAAACCCTGAAAAACAACTCCTATGTATATAAATATACATACATACATAAGTATTTGTATATATGTATAAATCATCCAGAGCAGTACTTACGTACAGCAGCAAATTAACATTCATTTTAAAAGCATTTTGAAGGCCTTGTGTTCAGCTAGATGCAGCTAGCAATAGAAAGATAAAACAGTTTGTAACTGGCCATAGTTTTGTTTTGTTTTTTTCCCAATCATATTCAATCCAACAAACCATTCATCGCTTGTTCCTTCCTTTCAGTTGCTTCCTTCTCCAGGTGGCTGGATTATTAGCTAAATAAATGTTTTCTTTTGTTTCTCACCCCTAATATAGTGTCTTGCACTACTAATAGCTCCGAAGTGTCTTTCCATGTGATACAGCAGGTGCTCTGCGCTGAACCTCACGCTGAGAGCTGTCACATTATATCCACACACCTGTAAAGATCTGTCCTCTGGGGCAGGTCACTGCACTGCTGCTCTGTCAGAATCACATTGGGAGATCATGTCAAGATGCTGAGAGTGAGCAACTACTGCTAAATGTTCTTTTCCTGGCTGAAATAAAGAGCAAAGTAGCTGGTTACAAACATGAGCTTCATAATACATGCTGGTTATATGCTAACTGTGTGCTGACTGCACATCAATATTCAATTTCTATTTCTTTCATGTTATTGCATGTTTCTCCTCATTTCTGTTCATTTTTCTTTTTACATTTAACTGCAAGATGTAGACTGTATATCACCGTATATGTGACAAATAAAATTGTGAATCTTGAATCTTGAAAACTAACACAATCTTGATCATTTTACCAGCAAAGCCAGGCCAGTGTTCCCAGTTAGGTTGTACTGAACATTTGTGTAACATGCAAATATTGTGCTTATGTCATAACTGTAACATGACATTGTTTTCTTCTAAATGTTTGATAAGAGCGCAAATTGTTCTAGTCTTACACGTCTCTCCTAAATAATGGAGCTTTGCTAGCTTGCACAGCTGCCCTGATAATCACCAAGCATCATTTTAGCTAATGATATTGTGTTTTTTTGTGAGTGTAAATGTGCAGATCAATAAATCATTCAAACTGGCTGGTGGATCAATTCCTCCTGTTCATTTAAAAGTATCACTGTCAGTCAGTTCGAAGACTATTCTTGACAATATTCTCAGCAGTCCAAGCAAAAGGCAAAAACAATACCAAACAGACCTGTGTATTTTTCAGCGTTAATGGGTTGTCTGTGCTGTGTCATTGCCTTCCTTTCTTCAGAACTCAGAGCAGGCATGTCAACATGTTGTTACACTCTAGTAAAAGTCCCCTGCGTGATATGCATATCTGTTGTTCTTGTCCACTCTAGACCACTCATACACCAGTCAAGCACACGATCACAAAAACACAATGCTCATCAGCCAAAAATGTTAAACACACCTTTGTTTAATAGCCTGTTCCTGTTCAGTGCATTAGCTGCTCACTATCCAAATATTATGAGACGATTTCAGAGACCTGGATTTCATCAGGCTTTGAGTGGAAGCAAAAGCATTAGGACAGCCAGTTGTGAAAAGTTTTTTTTCTATACACGATTCTATAACTCATTACATTTGACATTTTAATTGTAATGTATTTATGAATCCTTTGCAAAGACTGCTTAGCAAGCTCTTAAATCCAACGTTTGTCTTAAGGGTTGCCAGATTGCAGTGTCAGTTTGTAGCCTAGTCCCAGTTTAAAGCCCAGCCAAATTAATTTGCTTGTTAATTTGCCAAATTATGGCTACCATTCCAAATCAATTTTTTAACCTAGCATAATCAGGTATAAATATAGAAATAAAATGACGTTCTTTACTGCGAAGTCAGAGTTGGACCTTATCCATCTGCACTCATGCCATTAGCCAAATGTTTATTAAATATTTTATTGAGTATATATTTAAATACAAATGCAAATTATGTTGAATGTAATGCAATAATGTCCCTTTAAAATGTAAAATACACCCACTGGCCACCACATATTCACATAGTTATCTAATCAGCCAGTCATGAGGCAGCAGCACAATCTATGGAATCATGCAGAATGTAAAGAAGCATCAGCTTCAAAAGTGTATGGCCAGTTGGTTCGAGCTGACTGGCGAGCTACACTGACTCAAATAATCACTCTTTGCAACCATGGTGAGCAGAAAAGCATCTCAGAATGTACACCATGGCAACACTTAAGGCCATAAATCACTGAATGGGGTTCTGCTCCTGATGCCAGGAACAGGAATCTGAGATTAAAATGGACACCGACTTATTCAAACTGGACGGTTGAAAATGTGAAAAATGCCTTGTCATTACATTTTCAGATTCAGTCACTGAGATAATGATGATTTTAAAGCTACTGAAGTGTTTCTGCATCCAGTACCGCATGATTAGATAACTGAATTGCATGAATGAGCAAATGTACAGGTGTTCCTAATAAAGTGGTCGAGTGTGTATGTGATTGTTCTTCTCAAAGAGGGTAAACAGACTGAGGACATCAGTGACTTTCCAGTTGTGTTGTGTGTGATTTAACAATTCATTCTTTACGTCATGATATGGGAGGTGCTGGACCAGGTTCGAGTCCATCGCCTGGACTTGTGATTCTACAGTTAGGGATATGTGTGATTGCATGATCTGGCAACATGTCTTTTTATCAGCGGGACGCGCTTGGGTTCAGCCCTCCCCTTTAGGCGACTGGATTTTCGACACTGTCGGTTCATTTCCGAATCCGGTGAGGCGCAGGAGCGCAAGCGATCCTCCAGCGCCATGGCTCGTTACTACTGAAGTGGAGGCGCAAGAGCTCTAAGGCGCGAACGATGGAGAGGCGTCTTTTCGGTAAGGCGTGCGCGGACAGGGCTGAAAGGAAACTTTATCACGTTAAACTGATCGACGTGCAATTGTGCAATGTTGTACATTACTGTGCATTAAGATGGCGGAACTTTTATAGGATAATTGGGTTGAATAATGTGCACTCATCCTTTAAGATCGACCGTGAGTGTTGTCTTTTGATTCGGTGAGCGCGCATAACAGCGATAATACCACGCAAAGCACAACGCTGAGCTGCGTGTCTCTTTTCTATATTAAAATAATATCGCGCTGCTGAGTAATCTCTCTATTCAGTGGCATCATATCCATCACATTGGTCAGTTTCTGGGAATCTATGAATCTACGAACAGCTTCATATGCAAGCACATCACTCAGGGATCATGTGCGTTTGGTTGTTTCGCGCTCCTCCATTCTCTACCTCCAAACTCGGAGTAACTGCACAGACAGAAGTGTCGAGCTGATTGTAAGCAGTCATTTGAACATATATGAACAATCATTCGCGCTTTCTTTCAGTCGTGCAAATTGGCAGTCTTTTGTAAAAGGTTGATGAAAGCGCTTGAGACTGGCGCAGCTCTTACCCTCTAGAATATAATAGAGGCTGTGGTATAATTTAAATACCTTGTATTAGCCTAATAAATGGTCTAATACTCATTTGTTATTGTAAGGTAAATGCATTTACTTTGGACATTTTATCAGGTTCTGCTTTGTATGTATGGTTACTGACTGTAGACCATCTGTTGCTAGGCACAATCTGTCATCCTCCTTTTACCCCATGCATCGGTGTAAAGGGACCACTATAGGACCAATGCACACCATAGATTCAGGTGTTGGAATTCTCAAACTGTACCTTTGTTGTTCCTTTGTTATGTATTTAAGATAGGAATGTGTATGTGTATGTTAATGATCATTAAACAGTCCTCCAAGTCGAATTATATACTCCAAATTATATACTCATAAATAAAGGTGCACTCTTCCAGGTGAAAGATACATAATAACCATGCAACAAGAAGTTTATTTGATAGCACCACCAGAATAACATCGACAGGGAAACATACGCTTTGGTTTTTATTTAATTATAAAATAATTTTCTTCATTTCCAGCAGTGGTACTTGGACATGGTAGCACTTGTGGTGTTGATATGAGTGTATCACATGCTTTACTGGACACTCCTAGTATGCTGGTGTTGCTTCTTCTTCATTCGGTTCTCGTCGCGGCAGGTGTTTCGATTCCCAATAATACTGCTGCACCTGATGCACTCTTATCACCCCAACACTCACAAAGCACACCACTATCATGTCAGAGTCACTGCCGTCCTAAGAAGGTCTGGTCAGTGGTGGTCCTGTGTGTGTGTCCCATTAAGACTCCGAGTAAATGAAACTGGCGCATGGAGGATGCTGATAAACAAATCAAAGCTTTGAATGAAAGTCAAGTAAAGCACACACAGCTGTGTCATCAGTCAAAAATGTCACATATGGTTGTGTTTTTCTTAAAGGCCAAGGAGCTATTAACATTAAAAAGGAGCTCAGAAAAAAATTACTATTTTTTCAATAAGCCTGTGGTTTTATAGTCAGTAGCTGAAAATGCATAACAAGGCAGCGTTATTGGTATATGTGTGTGTGAGTGTGGGGGGTGGGGAGGTGAGGGGGGGTGTTATACTGTGTTTATAAAATTGTACAAACCAGGCATTTTTAATCCAATCCTCAAGGACTACAGGCACAGACTCCACACTGTTCCATTTTATAACACACCTGAGTCACAACATCCTTCCAGCATTTAATTAGCCCTCTGGCTTCGGGTGTCAGAACAGAAGGTACAAAACCTCAAGGCTGTGTGTGTTCGAGTGTGCATTTTCATTTTGTTTTGTCATGAACTAGGTCTATTACTGGTTTAAGTGTTTCTAACAATAAAGCTTAAGCATGCATTGTAAATAATGATTGAGTATCCAGTCATTACACAATGACAGCATGACAGCATGTGCTTTATGTCAGCGCGTAAAGCCGGGTTAGAATGTATGTTTTAATCATGTGGAGCCCATTGATCTTCTTGTGTTGATCACATCAGCACCATGGACAGAGCAAAGGTGTTTTTGTTGTTGTTGTTGTTGTTGTTTTCTTTTATAATGAATTAATGTTATGCTCAACGTTTTTTAATTATGGCAAGTGCTAGAATACTAAGATATTTTCCCAAACATGATCCTTTTTCGTTGTTGTTTTGTATAAAGTGATTAGCAACATTTTATGCAAAACAATATTGTCTTTGATCAGAGAATGTTAAACAATATCAAATGAATAATTAGATTTTGTGCATAACTGGAATTAAAATCAGTATTTCTTTTTCTGTTTGCCTACAAGTTTGCACTCCAGATTCACAAACAAGCAAGAGCATGATTCCAGTGCCAGATTTCTCAAACAAGAGCCGTTTTTAATAACGAATAATTAACACTGTACTGTTGAATTCTCAAATCTGATCTGCCCTTTTTCAAATAGATTACTGTTTCTATAGTAACGATTTGTTCACAGGGATTTGTCTGGTGGACAATCTATATAATCTAATAATCTTATAATCATTGACACAGTGAAGGTTTTAGCTATTTAGAAGGTGTTTATTAAATATTTATGGAAAGAGTTACCTGTATTTTGTAAGTCAGTAAGTTTTCTTCCACAGGAATTTCTTTATTATAAAGAGTTTTTTGATTTCTCACTAACATAATAAGCTGCATTTTTTATCTCATTAACAGAGGCAGAAATTCTTATGTTATAGGAAAGTAATCCACTCTGGTGTGTTTTACTCATTACATATTGAGGCCTTTGATCAGTTCATCAATAACACAGTCTAAGTCAGTTCTTTATCTAGCAGTTACAAATGATGTGCAGAAAATACGCAACAGGTTAGAGCATGGTACTTTGTGTCTGTGCAAATAGCCTCAGTAATACCTCAGTATGGTGCATGGGAGTTTGTGTTTGTGTGTTTGTTCACTGACCTTTGTGCTTTCACATGCATTAGGCCCAAGGAGAGGCTTGTCCTTTCCAGAGAGGCTGCTCCTCTGCTCTTCACACAAGGAGGTGATATTATGTTCTCCTGAAACATCACACTTCAATGCAGCCAACTTAGAAATGGCCCAAAGACGAGGACTGGCCCTTTAGTGACCCTATGAGGGAGGCATATGGAGTTTTCAGGGTGTGAGTGTGGGAGTATGTATGTGTGTACAGTTTGCATTGTTCTTTCAGCTCTGCTCAGTTAAAGACGAGGGATCGAGAGAGAGGTTTTTTTGTTATATCACCAGCATTATAGGAACACACACTTATGGGTTCAATTTACCTGCATGTTTGTTAGAAACATATGCATGACCATTGATTGATGCCAACCTACACAGTCCATATTAATCCATAAACTCTATATTCCGGCAGAGAAAAGTGAAAATCAATCAAGTCCTTTGTCAGTAATAATCTTGTAAATGAGCTAGTTCAGAACAAGCATGGCAAAATTGGCTTTCACGTATTAGTTTGATCTGAAATATGTGATAAAGGTTGCACAGATTCGTATTTTAAGCTGAAGTTTAAATCAGGAAGAAAGCATGTCTGTGAAGTCTGTCTCTGACAGCTACAACACTCGCAGACATAATTGGTCTCAACTGCATGTTTCTGGGAGTGTTTTCTCTGTAAATCTCACACACACAATTATTTTTCTTGTTTCAACTTGCCTTTCCATCAAATTTTGTTGGTTCAATTTCCCAAAATACAAACAAAACAAACTAGTATCCTAATGTAAAGCACATTGCTCCTGACCAGTCAGTAAGGATGAAAGAATAAATGCTGTAAAAAATGCATCATGCAGCACTATGGTCCTTCTTTGTCCCACAAGCTTCATATCTGCTCGCTCATTAACTCAGAAAGCAAACAGATTTTGGCCTGTATGTACAGATTCCTTGTGAACCTTTCTGCTATGAATAGTGCACCTTCTGTTTGTATATGTATATGTAGATTAGCAGTTTTTATGTATTTATATTCAGTAACACTGCTAATGAATAACATTAGACAACAGAATAACAGTGAATAATAATAAAAGCTGAATAACAGTACTCAGCTTTACTCAGTTCATCACTGTGTCTTTAAAACCTTTGTGAATTTGATAGAACATACATTATGCTTAAACAAAGGCACCACTGAGGAGGTAGATCTGAGGGGAAAAAAACGACCTTGAATGGCAAATGCTACACATTATATCTGAATGGATATACACTGCAATATAGATGGGTATTATAAATACAGATTAAGCTGTTGTGTCTTTCTGCATTAAGATGCATTGAAAAGACTCTCACTGAAGGTCCCTGACCCTTGGGCTTGTTATGGAGCTCCAGCAGGGGTCTCAGCCAGCACATTCAAGCACACATTCCTGACAGCCTGCCATTCTAAAACCCTGGCATTTCCAAAAAACTGTGTGCCAGGGCACACATTTATGAGATGAATTATTCATAAATTCACCCTAAGCCACACATAATTATGAATGATTAAGCAAATGGATCACCTACCGGCAAAGTCGGGGGTGAATTGTGCATTATTCAGTGCAATTAAGCCATGGCATCTTCTCAAAGCAGTTGGTTTATGTGATGGGGCAGTTTAGGGGGTTGTCATATGTGAGGTACTAGCTGTCAGAAAACACAAATTGCAGATTTTAGAAATTATCTGGAGTCATTTAGTAATACTCCATGGGTTCAAGTTGAACTGTATTGCTTATGTGATTTCAGTGTGGTATTGTGTCCCAAATTGATGGCAATAAGACCAAGAGTTTCTTCAAGAGCCTATACATAAAATATGTACAGAACATACACTCACCATCCACTGTATTAGGAACACCTGTAGGCCTGCACATTCATGCAGTTATCTAATCAGTCAATCATGTGGCAGCATCACCATGCAAAATAAAATCATGCAAATACGTCAAGAGATTCAGTTCACATCAGAATGAAGAAAAAGTGTGTCCTTTGTGACGTTGATTGTGGCATGAATGTTGGTACCAGATGGGCTGGTTTGAGTATTTCATAAACTGCTGATCTCCGGGGAATTTAACACAAAACAGTCTCTAGAGTTTACACAGAATTGTGCAAAAACATTGAGTGAGAGTCAGTTCTGTTAGTGGAAACTCTTTGTTGATAAGAGAGGTCAGAGGAAAATGGATTGCCAGGAATTATATAATATCTCATACAATTACTCTTTACAACTGTGGCGTGTGCAGAAAAGCATCTTGGTATGCATCAAACATCAAGGTGAATGGGCTAAAACAGCAGAAGACCACATTGGTTTTTACTCCTATCAGCCAAGAACAAGAATCTGAAGGTATCAAGGGCACAGGCTCACTGGACAGACTGGAGGAAAAAATGGTCTGTTCATTTTTCTCTCAACAAGTTGTTTCAGCCTGCAGACCCTCCACTCACGGGTTTTTTTTGTTTTTTCACACCATTCTGTGTAAACTCTAGAGACTGTATTGTGTGAAAATCGAGGAAGATCAGCAGTCTATGAAATACACAAACCGGCCCATCTGGTACCAACATTCATGTCATGGTTAAAGTCACAGAGATCACACTATTTTCCATTCTGATGTTTGATGTATATCTTTTCATGAAAGCTCTTGACGTGGATCTGTGTGAGATGAATTTCATGAAATGCATTGCTGCACATGATTGGCTGATTAGATATCTGCATGAATGTGCAGGTGTATAGGTGTTCCTAATAAAGTGGCAAGTGAATATTAATATTTGTACAATTAAAATTCAGCTGTACCAATCAGATATGATGTTGAACTTAGAATGTAAATCATTTTAATAAGGCACTGAGCCACCATGAATCATCAGAACATTTTGACTTGGCCTCTCTAGAGATTCTACAAGTACTTGCGATGTACCGTAAGGATGAACACTGTTCTTTCAAAAGATATTGCCTCAATTTCAATCCAAATAGTTTTGATGCTGATGTTAGAGAGTGCTGTCTAAAAGGTTGCTCTGAAATATCCCAGAGGTGATTAGGTGGGTTGAGCTCTGGTGACTGCGAAGGCATCATTTTCATCTTCATCAAAACATTCAATGAGCCATTAAGCCCTGTAGATGTGGGCGGGGCCAACCTGGGTGAAACCACTACTATCAAGAGAGAAATGTTTTATTATAGGCTCAAGGTCAGTCAGAAAATTTTTGTATTGATTTGCAGTGACTAGTGATCTGTCTAAGAAGGCTGAAATGTCAGCAAAATGCTTTTTTCATCATATGTCTGTATGAATTGTTGTGTAGAACAAGAGTGTAGAAAATTCTATCCTCAGTGGCTCTGGCAAAATATGGCATACATTGTGTAGATTTCCACATATATCTGCGCAACGTGTTTGGTCTCAGATCTGCCAACATAAAGGACCATTATAGTCTTGATTAATGAGTATCAGGTGTGTAGTGCAGGTGCTTATCAAAAGTTGGCAGCACTGGAGTGTCCCTGGGCATCACTGACATGATACTAAGCTACTGAATGTTTAGACATGGTGTTTTGTTTTTTCTGACTTGTCAAAATAGTAGTAGCCAGTAAGTCACTGATGTGGAATATGTCTACATTTTTGTGTCTCCTGCAGATTGAGTGACAGATCCATTGTCTAGCAGTCACAATGATAGCGACAGGCGGGCTCCTGAGGATCTCCCGGCGACAGGATTCGCTGCGCACCAAAAACCGGGCGGAGAACAAGCGAAGAAGGAAAGCCAGAAAGAAGATGAAGAACAATGTGGTGGTGGTGAAGGGAAAGCTGAAGCTGTTTTCTGTATCTGGCCTGGTTGCAGCAGTTGGAGTGGTCATCTTAATGGTGGGAATATCAATGGCTGTCCTTGGGTACTGGCCCAAAGAAACCTCAGCTTACCCAAAAGTCTTTCCAAGAGAGAAGCAGCCAATGAAACAGACAACTGATGCCAAAAAAATCCTTCGGCCAGGATCGAACTTCACAAGCAATACCAAGCTGTGGATGAAGCTGCACTGGAATAGCAGCGACAGTATGATTAATGCTACCAAGCCTAATTTCCGGCCTGTTGGATTTTTTGAAGGCATATTCTCCACTTATCTGTACTCCGACAACCTCAAAGTGTTTGGACCACTAGTCATGGGTATCGGTATCTTCCTTTTTATTTGCGCCAATGCCGTGCTCCATGAGAACCGTGACAAGAAGACCAAAATCATTGACCTGAGGGACATTTACTCTACGGTTATAGACATCCATAGCTTGCGCTCAAAAGGCCATTCCCCTCTTAACGGGCTGTTGGGATGCACACAGTCCAAGGAAGGAGATCTTTCATCAACCACATATAAGACAGCCATGCCTTCAAGAGGCTCGTGGCCTTCTACTGTCTCATGTAAAGAAAAGGATTACAGCAGATCATCATTCGCCAGAAAGTTTAGCTGGTGTAGAGAAAGGCAGTCACTTACTGAGACAATCTACACCATTTACAGAGATCAGAACAGGTTTAAAGAGCCAGCACCTGCTCCCAAGGAGTGGGAGACGCGCTCTATAGTCTCTTCATCAGTTAATGCATTCACATTACCTGTGATTAAACTCAACAACCATGAAATGGAGGCAAGAGAAGTGCGCGAGGGAGAGCATGCCACTCCATGCAGTCTGACAGACAAACTGCAGCCAGAGTGCCAGGGCTCTGGATGCTCCGAAGAACTTCTCAGTACTGCCATACAAACCAAAGCTGAAGTATTGAGGGCAGGTTTGTCGGTATCTCGGGATTCCAAGCTCTCAGGTGACATAACCAGTATATGCCAGCAACAGCTGCAGCTTCCCAATTCTGGGTTCAGGGTCCTGGGCTCCCACCTGTCCCTGAATGCCCTTTCTGACCTGGGCACTGCACGGCATGAGGAAAGGTCACGCAGATTCAGCTGCCCGAGGCTGGACCGCTTGGGTAGTAAGGGCTATATAAAACTGGCAGCACTAGGAGGAGACTCATTTGAAGCTCCAGATGGGGCACCAGAAACAGGTGTAGAGGGACCAGAACAGACAGGAACAGAGAGTTATGTTATGAATACACATATATCCCTCACACAGCTGCACATAGAACCAACCATATCGAACTCTCATCCAACCGATGTAGACGTGGACCCAAAGGCAAATCTCCAACAGGGAGAGCAAGTCTGAACAAGTCTATATGCTCAGGCATTTAAGTAAGATGTAGTCATTAACTGCTTAGTAGGGTTCTTCTGTGGGCAGTTTACTTAGTTTGTAGCTTAAATAAGATTTTGTGCTGAACACAACACTCATAAAAATTAGATATAAGTATTTAAAAAAAAGACCAGAGGTACAATCCAACTTTTGAGAAGACCATCACTCACTTTTGTGCAGTATTTAGATGAACAAGTCCAAGAGTAGAAATGAGTTGTTCTTGTGCCTTCCACTGATCTGTTAGGCTTATATGCTGTTCTTGTCCTGCATTGTGTCACTTGTTAAGTAACTATCCTTGTAATAATTATTGAACAATTGTGTTATTGATGTGTTTTCTCCAGATTCACCAACTTTTGTCACACAAATGACTTTTTCGGTTAAAAACAAAGACCTCTTTTCAGTTGTTATTCAAAGCTACTGTATTTGTAAAAAAAAAAAAAGAAAAAAAACCAAACATCTTGCTTTGCATACACATCCACAGAATATTATTATGCAACTTCATGAACTATGTTTCATTGTACCCGGATATTGTTGTGCAATCAAACAGCAATAACTGCTAGAAGTGAATTCTCAGGTTTTACCCTGGCTGGAAAATGATGAAGGCCATAATTGAAGTGTTTTTTTTTCTTTTTCCTATAGACTATTTTGTGGTTGAATGTATGTCAAGTTCATGCACAATTGTTACTGGTCAAGAGTCAATAAATTATATAAACCATACAAATGACAATTAATATTTATTGCTGGTTTTTTTGGGTTTTTTTTCAATTAAAAAAATATGTCCTTGAGAAGTGTGCATGTTTTGGTTTGTAGCGACCTCTGTTGGTGATGAATGGTAGTGAACTTTCTTTGGACAGGATTTCTGGATTTATTGTAGAATGATAGATTTTTTTCCCCCCTCTTGATTACTTCCGTTATGATTTATTGACTTTATCTTTTTTTTTTTCTCCTTATTAGAAGAACCAACACATTATTAAATGCTAGTTATTTGTGAAGCCTTGAAATTTGCTTGCTAATATTTTTTATTCAATTTATCTGTCATTACTTCTATATGTAAGTGTAGATGATTCAATTCAAATTATATTCAAAACAAACATACATCATAAATAAATGATAATGCTGAAACAATATTTTAGTTTTAGGTATTTTCATACTTTCACTTTTATTTTAGGGGACTCTACCGTTCTTTCTTACTTAAGCTATTTACAGCCTCAGAGACTGCTAAACCCATGCCAAAATTTTCGGTACTTTTCGGGGATGGCTGATGTAATGTTTCCAACTGGTGTTCTAATGAATCATTTTCATATTTATATTGTTATATTGTTGAAACGTCCACTTGAAATGTCCACTTTCGGCTGTTGTGACTTGGTGAAAAGTTTAGAAAAATGTATTAACGTTAATTGATAAGTATCAGGCTTACAATAGTGGGCGGGGTTCATTCGTTTCTTACGCTGACATACAGCATCTCCAGCCAATAGCGCCAGAAGGGGCGTGGTTTAGTGATTTCAGGAAGACTCCCTCAGCATATCCGAGTGGATCAAAGCGGCTTCTGCTCAGGTGAGCGCTGTCTTTGCGTCTTTCTACGCGAAAGTGCGTCTTGCCGGAAGTGCCAGAAGACGCTTTAACTTCTATTCATCGTCACTGGTAATGTGAGTGGGGTCTCTTACTCCTTTAAACGGTGGCATTTAGCCGGGTTAATGTTTTGTTTTTTTGTAACTTTTTAACGCGCAAAGTGGTGGGTGTGAATGTGGATAGTTTTAAATCAGTTTAGTTATATCAGGAGACAACATTGCAACCAGGTAAGAGCTTTAATATCCTTTGAATCTAGTGTGCACAAAGTAAAGTAAAGCTACAAGTACATTCTGCTTGGCACTGAGTTCATATGCATATGCAGAGCAGATTTGGGGGATCCTAAAACTAGTTTAAAGTCTAAATCTCTTTCTGTTTCTATATGTATGTACTGAATTTGTATCTTTCTGTGTCCCATTCTTCCCAATTCGCCATGAATCCGCCCTTCAAATCTTGAACCCTGGTCTGGATCTTCTCATCACCCCTGCTTTGGTAAGCTCACTCTTCCAAGAAACATCAAACTTTTGGGGATTTTGTGTGTAGATCTTTGTTTTGTAGAAACAGGCTTTCTTTGAACGCTTATTATGGAACAGGAAACCACTCAGCACTTGCACAGTTCCCTTTTCTGCCCTTTCTCGACATTTTACGGTGACATCGTTTGATCATGTTTACTCTGAAAACTTTTCACGGTGTCCATCTGGCATGCCTGGCTCTGTGAGTCTTTTTTATAGTGAGTTGAGGTTTTGGAGTCAGATGATCACCAGCTGATGTGTTAAAAGTGGTGGCTGTGGTCTGGAAAGAGGAAATAATTCCTCTTTGTTTCTGGCTTTCACTTCCTGTCTGTGTTTGACTGCTGAATTTCTATCTTTACTTTAACTCTACTCTACACATTAACCTTTCAGAAAAACAAGATTAATAGGGATGCCTCACTACATGATCTCTTTAGGAAAGGTTTAAGGAAATATTTGCTGCTTCAGGCTGTAATAATGATCCGTGTACTCCAACTGAAATGCCGGAGACCTGCAGAGAGAATGTGGTCTTGTTTGAGCAGGTGTTTTTTTTTTACGCACTACAAATGTACAGATAATGTTTTACACAGTATATCACAATTTTGAACATGGCCAGTATAATTTTTGTGGGGAAAAAAGTCACACATTTCCTAAATATTTTGCTCAAATAACCTGCATTAATTCAATGTAAAAAATGGAAGAACATTTAACTTAAGCTCTTGTGTTTCTGCCACATGACTGGGTGATTGGACAACTGCATGATTGAATGGGTGTTCCTATTAAAGTGGACAGTGAGTGTATTTAATGATGGTTGGGGCAGAGAAGCCAAAGATGTTTTAAAATGTTAGGTTTATCTCTAAGACATAAACACTATGGCATTAGAAATGAAATAAATTTCTAGTCCTCTGAAGTTCCTCTAAATTCTTGTGTATAATTGGAATGAACACTTATGGAGATGATATGTTAAGTAAAATCCAAATACACACCATGATTTTCCTTCAAAAGAAACAATGATTATGACTTTGTCCTTACATCACATCAAGGGTGTAAGATAAAACAATGACTTCAAAATTGTTGTTCTTAGGATGAAAGGTCACAGGAATGAAGAATCAGTGCATTTCATGCTCGTTATCAGGTCAAATGATAAGATGTTGCTCAAAGTTTGAAGGTAGTCCATAGTCCATGTTGGTCCTTGTTCTGCCATGTTGTCTTGTTCTTAAGATTATTGAGGTCACACGGTGCAGGAAAACCCTGTTCTGTTCCTCAGCTGTGCCTAGTTTCATCATACTCTAGAACTCTAGACTTTGGTTCAAGTGCTCAGTCTGCACTTTTGACTTCCTGCCGACGGCCAGTTCCTAATGGGGGGCATATGAACGCCGTGTGTCTCGAGCAAAACCACAGGCACAGCAGTGATAAGGAAGCTCTGATTGATCCAGCTGACGTTCAAAGATGAGCTGTACCCGGTGGCTGGATTCTGATTTTGCCCATAAATAGACGTGGCACTCGGGGGAGAGATAGCACCCTATCATCAGCAGGTATTAATAGCAGAGAGGTGTCTTGAAAAGTCTTTCGAGTGGGCGTTTGTGTGATTTCCTCAGAAAGGTGTAACAGTTTCGGCAGGAAAGACTTTTTTCACATTGGAATCTATGTTTTTCAGCCATCAGCGGTTGCTCCAGCCATTGATTATCGATCACACACAGATAAGGCACGATAAGAATTTCTGCAATAATTCTCAAAGTCCTTACCAGAGTTTCTTATCTTGTGCTTTAGGAAATGATCTCTGACACCTACCAGGCATTGTAAACTTCTTGCATAGGTTCGAGGAAGCCGGAATTTATTGACTTTTGTTACCTAAAGCACGACCTGTCACTACCAGCCTCGTCACTCTTACTAACATGCTTTTTAATCAAGAATAAAACAGCACTTATTGAGGCCTTTCTGGGAATTAAAACCTCAGATGTCAGCTGTATTTAAGGACACATTATGAATTTGTTTAATATGAAACGCAAATATCGCATTTAGTGCTGGAGCTGTGTACTGTACTGATATCACCTTGTGCACTGATTGTCAAATACAATAGAGTTTCAGTATTTTCTTCTTAACCGTGTCAGCATCGTATTTCGTTCGGTCTTTGAAAACTCATTAACCTTAGTATAATGATTCTAATGTGCACTACAATAGACGTGTTCCAACATAATTAACCTTGTGAGTGTATTTGATATTTACACTAATTAGGTTTGTTATATGGAAGTAACAAACATTTGTTCCCAAGCAGTGCATTACATAAATCATAGTCCTAGTATATACTACTGAGGCAGATTTGTGTGCTCCAGAGTGGGGTATATTACTGTAAGACTGAGAGTGAGAGTTTATTATGGTAAGAATTTTATAATTTTAGTTTATTTCTCTAAATCAGCAAGTGGTGGTGGTGCTGCCACACCGCTCCAGAGTCTCTGGTTTGAGCCTTAGCTCTGGTCCCAAAAACATGCAGGCAAGTGGAGCGCGTGTGTTTGTACATGTATGGTGGCTATATTTCCACATCTCACATAGTGTTCACAGGATAGGATCAGTAATGCAAACCACACGGTCTGTGAAAATGGGACTGTGTTGGTAAACTCCTATTACCTGAGGTGCAAACTAGGTAAATGTTTCCTTAACAATGCAACCATGATCCTATAGACATGTTTTATATACTTTAAGATACTTTAAGACAACCAGATGGGCACTTCCTTGAAGATACTACCTGGGAGTCAGGAATTTGGACCCTAAAGCTTTAGTAGTGGTGTGTGTAGGTTTAGAATTTCCCTCGTATCTTCTCTTGGCATGTGTAAGATGTTATCTTGATTGATAGCCTTTGCTGCTTGTAAGTATGTTACTGGTGATCAAAGTGTAAAATTTTATAGTTCTGAGTTTGAATGACTCGAACCCTGTGGCTCTGTCTGTTCCTCATTTAACTCTCCAGTGCTTGTTTGGTGGAAACTTGGTTCTGTAGCACCTTTATGACCGTAGACTAATTAAATTGAAATTTAAAACATGAGTGTATACATGAGTGTATACATGAGGGGGGGCTTGGTGGCTTGGTGGTTAGCACGTTTGCCTCACACCTCCAGGGTTGGGGGTTCGATTCCCGCCTCCGCCATGTGTGTGTGGAGTTTGTATGTTCTCCCTGTGCCTCGGGGGTTTTCTCCGGGTACTCCGGTTTCCTCCCCCGGTCCAAAGACATGCATTGTAGGTTGATTGGCATCTCTAAATTGTCCATAGTGTGTGATTGCGTGAGTGAATGTGATTGTGTGTGTGTGTGCCCTGAGATGGGTTGGCACTCCATCCAGGGTGTATCCTGCCTTGATGCCCAATGACGCCTGAGATAGGCACAGGCTCCCCGTGACCCGAGAGTAGATCGGATAAGCGGTGGACAATGAATGAATGAGTGTAAACGCTTATGTTTTATTGATATGAATAAATCTTAAATTATTTTTTCTGCACCATAAACAGCTTAAAAATAGAAGCAGGCATTGAAGTTATTTTAAAAATATCACCATTACTTAATAGAGTATCGTTTGGAAGCTTTAATTCCCCTTTCAAATGACTTACTTTAGCACTCAGAAAGCTTGATGAAAGCAGTGAAGATTTTCCAGATTCCTTTTCCAAGGTAGCTGAGGTCAAATCCAATCTAAGCAAACTGTATATTTGAGAGTTTAGGGTTTATAGCATCACATCAGAGGCTCTAAATTAGATATAAAGCTGTACTTGGATTTGTCCTTGAAGCAAAAAAAAAATAAATTACATGATGAAGTTCCTCTACATGTTCTAAATATATGCAATTAACAAGATTTTAATATAAAAATAAAATTTAGAATGATATTGGGGTAATGCTGCACATTAAACATTATTTTTTTTTATATAAAATAAGAGTTTCAAATGAATTGGATAATATTAATCTTTCATCTTCATGTCATTTAAAACTGACTACTACTTAATGACTATTTCTGAACATCTGTTTGATTTTCACATCTAGTCCTTTTAATATGTTAATTAAGCATACAGCAGATGTTGCATAACAATAGGCGTTTTACTGCATCACAATTCCTCAAACCTCTTGACGTTGTGTAGTTCTGACCACATCACTGCTGTATTTAATGTGCCGATGATGAGACAGTGCCTCTCAACTCTCTTCTTTCTAAATTTATGAAAGCGTTAGTGTGTTAAGTGTGTCTTATGACCTAAAGAAAGTGCTGATCTGCTTACTGGAACATGCTGTATGTCTTATGATGTAATGAAAGTGCTGACCATGTGTTGAGATAAGCACTGACTGGCTTGAACAAGCTCTCAGCACATGCTGTTTCATCATTTCTTATTAAGCACATACAGTTAACGTGTGTCGCTGTGTCGCTACGAGAGAACGACCTTTAGACCTTGTCGCTTTCACCAGATGTCTCGGGGCTGCTTCGGAAACATCTGTGCAATACTTACCCATGAACCTTGTTGTTTTGCTAAGCTTAATCGACTTCATTGGATTCTTTTTAAAAAGGTGTGAGCCAGTCCACATCAAGATTGTGTATACATGCACACTCATATCCATGACAAGTTAAAGACTGCAGATATTTGACACGTGCACGTAGTCGTGGCTGAAGTCCGATCGGGATGAAGTGTCCCTGTGATGCCCTCTACAGGTTTATAAGTCTAAAGCAAGCTATTTCAAAATGGATGAAAACTAAAATAGTGTGCAGAACAAAGATCAGCTGATGTCTGCTCTTATTCATCATGCTGATGAACATGTTTTTTTTTCCTCTTTCGTTTGTGCCCTGAGGCGATGATTCAGTGGCTTAAGGTGCAGTGAATATGAGGATGTTGCTGAGTTCTGACTAATGGCACACTTTCCAGTGGCTGATCCAAAACGTTCGTACTCAATGTAGCACAAAAAATAAGTGATTATCTTTTGATAAACACTTATTGAACTGTTATTTGATTCCCTGTGCATTTAGGAACATTTTACAGATCATTTAAAATGAATAGTTACATTATTATTTCCAGCCTCAAGTATATATGAATTATAAGTTTGGGGCTTTGGAACAAAAATAGTTTTTCTTAATTTAATTGAAGAATTATGCTATTAAGAATCGTCTCTGTGTTTTGGAAGAATGTTGTTGAAGTGTAATATTCTACAGATACTTAATAAGGAGCTCCATTATTGTAACGCACACTGTCCTCTGAAATGTGGAAGGAAGCATATGGTTGGGTCCACAATTTCAACACAGCAGAAGTGGAAGATGAACTGAAGAGCTTATATTATTATATTATATTATGCATTAAGGAAAGAGTCTGCTGGGAAACTATAGTATTTAGTGATGTATCCAGATACAGATGATTAAATTGACTGCAGTATTAATTATTACAAGATTTTAATTCATATCTTTGGCCTCATGCTTTAATTTTTTTCCTCTCCATCATTGAGATGGGAATTAGTGCAGTAATGAAGTATGAAATAAAGCTAATTACTGAGAAGGATTGAGTACAAAAAAGCTATAGGCATGTAAATGAGGACGATTCAAGGACCTGTTTTCTATCCCTAATCATAGCAGTCAGTATAGGAAGGGGGGCAGGCATCATGTCTTTTCCATAACTGTTTCTCTCACTCTCACAGTAGGCTGTTATTACTGTACATGCGGATTGTCAAGACGTGTCTTTTCAAATCTGTTTTGACAAGGCACAATGGAATAAAAACAGACCCTACAACTTTGCCAAGAGTCCAATTGTTGTCTGTTACAACTTTAACTTGTCTTAAAATAGACGAGCTTTGTGTTCAGCAACTGCTGTGTTAACACTTGGGGGAGGGTGTATAGAGGGGGTTGCGCTTCCCGAAGGAAGTTTTTATATTAAGTTAAGCATTTTTAAAATGCACTCATCAACGAAAGACATCCAAACCTGGATTTAGATTTGTGATTCATATGATATTTGAGAGTGAGTGTAAACATTTCCTAAAGCAGTTAGTGAATGCCTTACATGCAGTCTCTCATTAATGATCTATTTACCATGGTAAAGACAGATGGAGGCATGTAACTGAAAGGGTCTATGAATACTATACTATGAAGGAACAGCATTAAAATAGGATGGGTCATCCAAAAAATAAATCTTCTCCATGCCACTACAGACAATTTTGCAGCAGAGGCACCTAGTGTATGAGTCTGTATGTTTTAATGCTGCTTACGCACGCGTGTACGCTCGGTGGGCTTTGCGTGCTTCCGCATTCTTTTCCCGCGGTGATGCTGACGTTGCATTGGCGCGCTGTGATTGGCTGGAGTATTTGCGTCACTACGCTACATCGTGCGCACTCCAGCCCACCATCTGGAGCCCGTGTGCGGATGATAAGGTGGTCTCACTCAATCTAAACTGCATTGCCGGCTGTGGCTCGGTCACCGGGAACGGTGGAAAGGACACCGAAATTTTGGTAATGTCAACATTTACCGTAAACTACAGCGCGGTGTATCAGAGCTGTGCTCACTTGGCTGCGTGGGAAGTGTTACATTAGCCTGTAGTAGCGTGTAGTGGCTTGTTTTCATCCAAACGTAGAGCTACGCTAGCTTAATTTTTCCGGTTTGCTCTTTAGACTCGTGTGGCATTTTTATTTCATATTGTTTAATAGAAATTGCCTTCGTAAATGTTTTAATATCTGGAACATCAAGCAAAATCTGTTTTGTTAGACATCCTTGTGAAATAAACAAGTCTCTGAGTTGTACCGTTATATAATATGGTGATATGGCAGTACACAGACTTCAGGGTTTAAGTGCTCATTTTGTGCTTTATTACTGTTCTGTAGAAAACCTCGTGTACATTGTATTGGTCACGTACCAAGTTGCTTACTAGCGTACTCGATAGTGAGAGAGAATAGCTGTCGTTACTATTGGTGACGGTTTGTTTTGATTACTTGCATAATACAGTTGTATGCGGTTTTGGACGTATAGCCCCGTTATAATATATGGGTTACGGACGCGCATGCGCACTTCAGATGTGCACGGCCATACAGTATGCTCCTTCATATTTTACTACTGAATGCATACCTATAGGTGTTGTTGTTTTCTGAAGAGGTCACCATAATAAACACAACTTTACAAATCAGCTTAGAACATGCCAACCCTCAATACCAGCACCTAATACTGACCCAGTGTTGAAGTTGCCTTTATTGGTCACATATACATTACTGCACTGTGAAATTCTTTCCTTCGCATATCCCATCCTTGGATATATTGCCCCTGGAGCAGGGTGGGTTGGGGGCCTTGCTCAAGGGCTCAACAGTGGCAGCTTGGCGGTGCTGGGGCTTGAACCCCTGGTCTTCCGGTTAATGACCCAGCGCCTTAACTACTTGAGCTACCACCGCACCCTATATTACTATACAAGATGGTCTCAATAAAATGTTCTCAGGCCACTTATACACTGAAGGTCCTCTAACAGAATGATCACATTCTGCTTGCCTACAGTGATAAACAGAAGAGGTCTTCAAAGTGTGACTGAAGTGATAAGGATATTTTCTTTCTCGTCCATTTGCGTGTTTAGTTTATGATTTGTTTTTGCATTCCTAGAGGTCTCGTGTAATCCTCTAATTAGTAGATGAACGTCGTAGTAGCAGTCACTCGGAGATTTTAACAATAAAAATAAAAAAAAACGGACATTTTGTGATTAACTGTCTTGCACAGGAATGACGCAAAAAGCACGTCACATCTTATACTTTTGCAACCTAAGAATTTTTTCTGTCTGCAACAGCAAAATCAGCCCAAAAATCATGCATATTGCCAGATTTAAACCGAAGCTCAAAGATATCATGACATGCATGAACAAGATTTGTGTCCTGTCAAACCTGTTCATGATTTGAAACCTATTTAAAATTCCAAGCTAGTACCGTTACCGATATCGGGTAGTGGATCAGTATGTCTCTAATTGTGTATACACACGCTGTCTGTTTACGCAATGTTGCAACGTAGCAGTGGTTGAGCAAAGACGTGTTGCGTCTTGTGTTCATGAGCGACATCTGTGTTGCCAGTCAATATTCCTAATGATGAAAAAAGGAGGTCATGAGAAACGCTATGGCTCACATGCTTATTGGTAGGAGAAACAAAATTATCCTAAAATAAACTCCTTTTGGATTCAGGAGGATGGAAAGAGACAGACACACATTCACAGGAAAATAGAACATCAGTAATAAAAATAGTTTCTTTATGAGTGAGGATTCTGTCTCCTCACAAGGATGTGGCTTTTAATTGGTGCATCATGATGATAAATATTGATTTAATTCGATGAGGCTTTGCACAGCTCGCTTTTTCATTTGTGGTTGTAGATGAAAAGGCTTGTGATGAGTCACTTTATCCAGCTTGGTGTCAGAGGTCGCACATGTTCAGCTGGCAGTAAGGACACTGATTCCCTGATGGTTAATTTGACCGATTATACGGCGTTTAATCAGGTTTAAAAGGAGATTTGAAGCATCTGGGGTGGTTTTGTGACATCAGTGTCTTCAGAAGCATTGTGTTCGTGTTCAAATACTCTTTTCTATTAGTAAAATTTAAGATCAAATTAGTTATTTATACTCAGAGATGGAATAGTCCTGTATATGGGGTTATGAGTACACATGCACATGTAACAGCTCACACATTGTGTAACATGGCTTTCTGCGCCTGCCACTGAGCAACATAAATAGTTGGCAGTTTTGTGTGGCTGGATAACATTTCTCTGCAACAGCCACAAGACCTTTTGACCTGGCGTACATGGCCGCTATTCAGATGAGCGAGTGTTCATGGTGAATGAGAAGCTTGGGGGATAAACGAGCAACTTTGTCTCGCTTCTGTTCCGTGCTTTATGAGTTTGAATGAATTCGTACAAAGATTGACTCTTATAGCGTCGGAGACTCCAAACACATACCAGGGAATTCTCACAAAATAGCCGTTACATTCAGAGCTGAGTAATGAGCTGAATGTTTTCCAGTTTGGCCTAAATTATGATGTTTTAAAAAAACGGAAACTTTAGGCAAAATATCTTGTTATAGATTGTTTTATCATTGTTATAGATATGTATTTATTTCTTTATTTATTTAGTTTAAATTATTCTTTTGTAAGACCGAGTGTTTTATGGAGCTAAAATGGATCTTCGTGAGCCACAGAAGCCCTGTAATTCACTTGTGACACCTAACTAATTTTGGAGGAACACGCACGTTTCCAGATGTGCTTGGAAATTTGCAAGCATACAAATGCTTTCTGGCCTCCATGCCTCCGTCCACCCCTCTCTCACATTACGATTCACACTAGACTTATTATAGCGGCGTGGCTTCCATGACAAACTGGCATGAAATTGCCACAGTAGCTCTGACAGATGTTCCAGTGTCGATTTGGCCCCAGGGACACGATGCCAATTAGCGCTGATTCAGCAGCCAGCAGCTTTCTGCCAGGAGTGATCGTCACTCTTCAATGAGCTAATGGATGAAATGATTTCAAGCATCGTCTGTCTGTTTAGATCCATGTTTTGGATTGCCTTTCATCTTGTAATCTTTTTCGCTAATTGTTCTTTTGTTTGTAGGAGTTTAATAAGTTTTTATGGGCAGTTGTTTGTTTTTGTTTTTTGTGATTCCTTAAGGATTGGATGGCATGCAGTGCAAAACCGTGGGTTACTATAACGACATGGTGTTTCTCTGGAAACTAGCTGTAATCGTAAATGGATGCTGCAGAATAGATTCAACAAAGCTTGGATGGGTGGGTTGGGGGAAGAACAGATCAGGTTTGATTCTTGAATCATTAAAAACGGACAGACAGAGAGAGGTTGAAATGATATCTCGCACAGTTGAGTAGTTTTATATCCTCATGTCCATACACGTTAATCAGACTGAGTGACCTTGGTGTCCTTTCCAGCGTACATTGATTTTCTCTCTCTCTCTCTCTCTCTCTCTTTCTCTCTCTCTCTCACTCACACACACACAAGTATTAAACAGAAAGCACATACTCGGCGCCCTATTTTCCTGCCCTGTGGTTTATTCTGACCTATTTTGGATATGTCCACTTGGATGATTTCATTACTTATGGTTTAATACACTGAAGCCAGATGAAGGTGAAAGGGCCTTGGCTTTTCCGAAGTCACTTGAAGTATTGTGGAGGGGTTTTCCACGCATCACCTGGAGATCAGGTTCAAATCATAGATGGTATACTCTCTCACTCCCTTGTCAATCACACGGACAGTGGCCAATCCTGGGCGCCTGCGAGATCCTGCATGCGGAGGGGGGGCAGATTGTTCTTTTCTTTAATATGTACCCACACCCCATGACACTGCATGAATTGTTTGGCATCACAGGTCTCGGAGGAAGCACGCGTTAGCTTTGATCCTCCTCGGGTGAGCAGTGCACTCTTGTGAGGAAAAAGATGTGGTGGTGTAATGAAACAAACACATAGTTAATGCTTGTTTTTGTTTTTTTAATAACTACACGTCCTGAAGTGTTTTATTGCTCTTATTCCACAGCAGTCTGCCAACATGTACAATTTTTATTACGTTCTGTTTTTATAGTTACATTTTCTGTTGCACTGTTATCCCTTATTTTATGGTATAGTGGTCTCCTTACCTCCCCCCTCTTTTCCCTCTTTCCCTCTGACGTTTCTGAAATCTCCTTTAACCCACTAGTGACTCTTCCGTGTTGCATACCTTGGCCTAATGTTGACATTCCCACTGCAATCTTGGAATCGTTGAGCTCCGAGATCCTGCCCTGACTATATATGTGCCAATGAGCTCCCCTGAACCCACAGACTCGTGTGTAAACACAGCTAAAAATAGAGCTGTGTATGTATTAGAGAGAGAGAAATGAGAATTATTCTCTCTGCATTTTCCCTTAGCTTTTAGAGTCTCCACTGTGGGCTTAACTGCTGTTAGTGTTCCTCACTGTAAATGGACGTGTTTGTTAAAGTGTTTGGTTAACGAGATGCCTGTTCCAGTATGAATAGTTTCACTTTAACTGAACCTCGGCTTTTATAAACATTTGCCAGCGTTTAGAGTGCGGTTTTCATTCTCCTCAAGACTTGAAGCGTGAAAATGCTTTTTTTGTTTGCACATTGGACGTGAATGTGTTCCTGTCTAACAGGAAGATCTGCATTGTGCCTTGTATGCTACTCAGTGACACAAACTAAGGCAAATTTAGTGTTTCAGGAAAAAAATGCTGATTTGGTGACACTCTAACAAGCTAGTATCATCCCCAAAAGGCACATAATCATAAAAAGTATATTGAGGGGATTTTCCCCCTGTTTTTGAGGGAAAACGTTGAGACATCTACACTTTCCTTATCTGAAAAGATTCCTGATGTTATAGTTATAGCATTTTAAAGTCTGGTAAAGTGAACAAATTGTGTTTAAAAAATTGATTGACCTGCAAGAGCATTTCGGACACCTTAACAGCCTGCATCTGATCACAAGCTTCACAAATCAGTTATAAGAAATCCTATTTAGCGCACAGCGTTTTAGCCATTTAGACTGTTTGTTTTTACCACCATATTTGTTAAACTTAACCAAGGCCAGATTTAATAGTAACTAAAACATGTCCATGTCGGTGAAACATATGCATGATTTATCAAAGTAGAGTGTGTTGTGGGCAGAAGAATACTTTATTTGTTTGTTTATTTTTTATAAGAAAAGCCAAATAATATTTTCTGAGAAATATGCCGCAGAGATTCACACAGTCATGACATTTTAGTAATTTGTCTGCACAACGAAGTGATGTCGATTGATGTTTAATTTTATTTGAGTGCTTTTCGAAGAATGGAAAACTGACTTCCTGTCTCTTTTAATTACAGTGTGAATTGCCATGACTGCTGACGCAGACTGGGATTCAGCAGGCAGGCACATTCATAACCAGCAGCTCCAGCCGTCCCAAGATCATTGTCCAAGTATTCCACGAGCAATAGGTGGAGGCGCAAGTTGGGCCACACGGACACAGCTCTAGGTAGGTCTCTCTCTCACACACACACACACACACACACGCACGCACAAATAGAATACTGGTTTTCTACTAGGCACTCAGGATGCAGGTATAAGAAGTACTAATGGCTTATCTGTACTGAGCAGTTTTTAATCAATCCTGTAGCAGTGGCTCAGCAGTTGGGGCTATGGACTGTTGATGTTTGAATCCTGGTACTGCCGAGTTTCCTCTTGTTGGGTCGTTGACCGAGGCCTTTAACGCTCATCTGGGTTCACGCATCAGCCAAATGAGTAAATGTAAATGAAATGTACAAGCAAAGGGAAAGAAAACACCCCAGAGCAAGAGAGATACTGATAAATTCATTCCCAAAACTAATTTATCCTCACTGCTATTGATGTAAAAGTTAGCCAAAGATCTAGACCGTCTTCACAGATGGCACTGTGTGTTTTAGTTACAGCAGGCTTGTATAAGGAAGTGATGTAATGCAACCAAAAAGCCAGTATTTTGGCCAGCAGCAGTTTCAGAGGTCTGTGAGGTTTTAAAGAGGCATTTCGCACAAATATCCCTCACCCAATCCATGTTCCTTACCAACACTAAAGGACTTGGCAAATATTTCAAGAGATCCAGCCTTTCACCTATTCTGTAGCTCAAAAGATTGAGGTTAAAAGGGATTAGTGGTGATGTGCCTGCTGGCATAAGAATATAAAAGGCTGTTGAGGGAAGATCAACTACAGCTCTAGAATAGTACTTAAGACAGTAATAAATCTCTGTGAATTTAACTTGTGAAGCTTTTCAAAAGTATCATTTGTTTCCATACAGAAAGAGTACAGAAAAAAAGCACTTCCATTACAGCTGATACATAGCCATTTCCCCTAAACGCTTCACATCCACTGTGTTGCATAATAATACAGATCATTACTCTACAAATATGAGCCCCCCCCAACTCCCATCCCTACTCCTTCCTGTACAATCAAATTGTTCATTATGTTACTTTCCTCTAAGCTGTCTATCCCTATTGGCTTTGTTTTTTTAAGTAACACAGCTTCAGTAATAGAGCTAAATTAATTCAGCGTGTCTGTGTTCAGTTATTAGAATTGAATTCAAGTTGTCTGTACCTTTTCACTGCTTTTGCCTTTCTGTAGTTCTGGAGTCGTTGAGCTGTGAAAATGAATTTGCAGAACGTGTCGTTTTGAATCCCCAAACCCAAACTGATGGGATCCCTTTGAAGCGACTCATGTTTTAGACTGAAACTAATTTACTTCAGCAAAGATTTATGGTTCAGTTACAGACTCTGGATGTAATGCCTCTGGAAACAAAACATTGGTATACTTTTGAAATGCCTTTATAAGCACAGTTTTCCTTAATGTCTCATTATGTAATGAAATGTCATGTTTTAGTGGATTTACCAGGAGGGCTTGTATTGCTGCAGCCACTGAAATTACGCAACTCTGTTTATTATAAATCCCTTTTGAGTCTGATTTGCTAATGGAATCATCAATGAAGGTGCTGGCATAAAGAACCCCTGATTCTGTCTCTTTTTAACAACATCTTTAGAACAACTTGCACATCATTTTTTTTGTTTTCAGCAGAGTGGTGAAACGGACTGCATATCCCAGAAATCTTTAAGCAGCAAACGTTCCTGGACCACACCAGTTAAACACCATGCAGTGCAAGATCACACTGCTGGATGGCTCTGACTACACCTGCACTGTGGAGGTGGGTGGAGCCAGGAGATGCTACAGTGGGTGTGGCTAAAGGGGGCTTCTGACTAGTACAGAGAACCAGAAATGATGATAAACAATTTAAAATAAACTTCGCTTTCATCACTTTAGATGAGATTAACATAAATATCATCTGGTAGTATTATCTAATTATAAAACAGCGCTACTCAGCTCTGAATTCCGATTGGTCAGAAGGTGTTGATTTAGTTTCTATACCAGCAGCTATGCAAGTAATGCTGGCTACAAGGTTTATGTTAATGCACTTGTTTAATCACACTGTTTCTACAATAATGTGTATAATTGATGAGGAAGAACCATGAAACTAGAGTTAATTTGTCTTCTATCTAAACATATTCAAACTGTATGGCTCTGTCTGTTCTTTAAAACGATTCTCATGCAGTAGGGCTTGTGATGTTTATGCCAACCATATCCTAATTCTCTTCCTTTAGTGTCAGGCCGGATTACTGGAGCCTGACACTAAAGAAAGCCGCAGGCTGGAGATTACTGCATGTTTGTAGGGCTCCGAGAGTCAGAGCTTTAAGGAAGAGATTTGTTGGTATAGTTGCTATGCTTGGCTTGCAGTTGAGATGTTAATTGATGGCCTACCTGCAACAGTGGAAGTAACTTTACAAAAGATTCACTGGTGTATAATGAAAGGATCAAAGCATTTTGCTTGTAAATGTCCAGCCAGTGTATTTATTTTTTATGCTTGTGAATTATTACAGCTCTTCCATACATTTTTCAAAGTGTTCAGATGTTTAAAGGAGGAAAAAAAAAAGAAGTATCATGTTAAGAATTTGTATAAAAGGGGCATTGAGGATTGTGTGATGTTAGAGGTCTGGCAAAGTGAGTACATGCAGGCAGTAATCTGCCAGACCTGCCAAGTGTTGGGTTTTCCTTTCCTGGACCCCAATGCCTTTCACCCACTGCTATCCAAAATTACAGCTTGCAAAATTACATGCTGCATAATCTAAAGCATGTGTAGACCATCACAGCACTGCTTATTACTCTCATTCTAGGACTAATTTAAAGAAGTAGAATCTAGTGTAGTTTGCTTGCTCGGTTGCGGGTGTCGTAGACCTTCCCTGCAGGATAGCACTATTTAATTTTAATTTGCAGTTAGCTTGTCAGCAGAACGGATTGTTTTAACAGGACATGGTATTGCCATTAGATGAGGCTGTCGGATTAGGTGTCTGGCTTTATCTGTTTATCCTTCAGAGTGTTAGTTTTCCTAAAGGCACACTACAAACCTGTAAAAGACGTTACTGAGAATCAAACTAGACATGTTTACAGTGTATCAAGCCGTTTGTCTCCGTCTTTGAAACCTCAGAGGGTTTGTTTATCCAGTAAACCACCAAACCACCCTGATCATGGCTTCCCTTTATTGTGCCATAACAAACTGTATTTGAAAATGAATCACATGCCACACTAACATTTTTAGCAATAACATTTTCTATTCTGCGTTGTCATCAACAGAAGAAAGCCAAAGGCCAGGCCCTGTTTGATAAAGTATGTGACCACCTCAACCTTATGGAGAAGGACTACTTTGGGCTCACGTACCGCGACGCAGAGCATCAGAAGGTATAAATGCTTTCAAGGCTTGATGTTTTAGATTTAGTATCATTCTTATAATTATATCTTACTTCCTGTTTGTGGTTTCTTTCTAGAACTGGCTGGATCCTATGAAGGAACTCAAGAAACAAATTAGAAGTATGTTACCTCTCTTATATTTTGTTTGTTTTTTTGACACCATGTCTTTTCCCTCAAGAGTTGATGCCAATGGGGATGGTTTGTGCATGTGTCTGTGTTTGTGTGTATTAGCTGGTCCCTGGAACTTTGGGTTTAATGTGAAGTTTTATCCTCCTGATCCAGCCCATCTCAGTGAAGATATCACCCGGTAAGAGTCAACAGAATTCAGTTCACTCCTACAGCTGAATATAATTTTTACATAGTCAGCTTTCCATACTTGTGTAATTTCTCCTACAGTTCAACGTGTTAGCAGATAATAGCATAGTGTGATTTGCATTTGTTTCCACAGCAGCTTGTTTCGTTTTGATGGAAGCATACCGTCCCATGAAGCATCACATGGAATTTCCACAGAAAAATACCCCCACATACTCTCCTCAATTCTGTCTAGCACTTTAACACAGTTTTTACTACAGCTGGTATGACCATGATATTCAGTAAGGAATCAAACATGTCAAGTCATGCCGTTATAGATTTTTATGCCAAACACACACCAAAAAACCCCCAGACAAGATCACACCACCCTTGACGTGTTGATTGTTTTCCAGTAACTACACTTCTGAAAATGCTTTATTCCTCTTGTACCACAGCACTTTGCTAAAGTTTCAGTTGTTTGTATTATTTCATTCTTCCCCCCCCCCTGTATAGTTACATTTAGTGTTGAATGTCTTAACAATTTACTTCCTGTTATCACTTGCGTTGTAGCAGCTAGATAACTCATCTTAAAGTTCGAAGAAAAATGTATAATGTTACCATGAAACTGCAAGTTCCTTTTCCAAAAGACTTTATCTTTATTTAGCTTTACTTCTTCTTCTTATAAAGTGCTGACACTTTCATCAAGCAGAATTAAGCATTTAACAGTGATGTAGTATATCCAGATAAATGACATTTCTGAAAGCATTGGTCATATTCTCATATGTCTCGTGTTTTGCGCTTTTCTTTTTGTCTGGCCTCACTATTCTGCTGGCACTTTGTTGGCAAACATGATGTTGATGACAAACATGATGGTGAAAAATGGCTTAAGGTATACATGATGTGTCAGAAACCCAGATGCCGACATAATTATATAATTGCAGTATGTCAAGGCGTCATGAAAGTTCTTTCTCTCGGTCAGGTTCTACCTTTGCCTTC
Organism: Hemibagrus guttatus; assembly: GCA_033459395.1. Taxonomy (NCBI): domain Eukaryota; kingdom Metazoa; phylum Chordata; class Actinopteri; order Siluriformes; family Bagridae; genus Hemibagrus; species Hemibagrus guttatus. The sequence goes on along the minus strand of JAUCMX010000022.1, from coordinate 6,216,235 downwards.
AGCTGAGAGATGATGTCGTGTCAGGCCGTTTGCCATGCTCCTTTGCCACTCACACTCTCCTGGGTTCATACATCGCCCAGTCTGAGCTGGGAGACTACGACCCTGTTGAGCTGGGCAGTGATTACCTCAGCGACCTCCGCTTTGCTCCCAACCAGACCAAAGAGCTGGAAGAAAAGGTCATGGACCTGCATCGCAGTCACAAGTGAGCAGAACTCCCCATAGTGCAATCATCTTGACTTGACCTGTAGCTACAGTGTAGACAGAACCAGGAAATCTGTTCAAATGGAGACAATGACCATAGTGTACACAAGAACCAACTTTGTATTGTGTGTGAATTCCAATATGCTTGAATACATCTCTTGCATTTATCCCCTGTAGATGCGTTTCATTATATAAGCAGAATATAACTACAAGTGAAAATGCTTTCAGCAGTAACACTACGTGCACTAGATCCATTCTAGTCCTTTTTGGTTGTTTAAACTGCGGATCTTTTAATAGCAGTGTGTAAGCTTTGTGTCCCTTTAACTGAAAAAATAAGCCCTTCTTTTATTCATTCATCAGCACATAAATGCAGATGAATATCTGTTTACACAAGTCACACTGAAGCTTTTATTGTATTCTCATCTTCATCCACACATTGCAGCTTTAAATCTCACACAAGTGAGTACTGTGTGTTCAGTAGATTCATTGTTAGCTGTTACTTTAATTTAATGAGTTGTTTTTCCTGATTTATCTTCTTAACCTCTCAAAATCTAGACAAAGGCAGATCACTGCCACTAATTTACTATGTTCAGCTCAGGACTTTTTTTTTTTTGTTGTTGTTGTTAGGGCTTGCTAAAGATATTATTCTGCAATTTAGTCTCATGATTGCTCTGTCTTTTTCTTTTTCATTGCAGAGGAATGACTCCAGCTGAGGCAGAGATGTATTTTCTGGAGAATGCCAAGAAGCTTTCCATGTATGGAGTAGATCTGCATCATGCTAAGGTAAAAAGCAAAAAAAAACTTAAGTCAACAGAAACCAGGGGGTTTGAAGGAAACCGAAACCTGATGTGTTTGGTGTGAGTGCATCATGTTTGTGGCCAGTGTTTCAGAGACTATCCTTTTTTTCCCCCTTTTTTAAAAAAAAGATTTTATTTGTATTTAACTAGAAAAACAGGTCACTTTTGCGACTCTCCCCTTGTTCTCAGATTTTCATAAAAAATATCTACCAATCATTTTGTAATTACTTGTTAATAAGGTCGAGAAATATTTTCTTCTTCTAATAGTTTCTTTTCTAATAATTGTATAATAATAATAATAATAATAATAATAATAATAATAAATATTATTATTATTATTATTATTTTATATAATTATATAATATTAAATAATATTGTTATTATTAAAATGATTATTTTTTTGCTCAAAGTTTCCTTGAGTTCAGTCTTTCTAGGCTGTGCTACTTGTTTTTCCAGAATTCTGTGATGATAAAAACTTCCTAGGGCTGCTGTTGGGATTGTAGCACCACCTAATGGCTTTCCAGTTAACTAACATGGCTGTCTGGTTTTGTTTGTTTTATTTTGGTTTTGGGGGGTTTTTTTGGATGTTGTTGTCTTTTTTTTGTTGTTTGTTTTAATTTATTACTTTTTTTTTTTCATTTAGTAATTTTTTCAGTTTCACACCTACACAGAGAATGTCTGTTTTTACTGAATGGTATATAGAGGGTATTTTTTGAATGGGGGGGGGGGGGGGGTATGATTGTGTAACCCTAATCTGAGCATTGCAGCTTGCTGCCAAAAACAGCTTTAGTGACTGCTCCTGAATTATGAATATGCTGATTGAACGTATGAAGAAAGAGTAATGACACACATTAACCTGCTCTCTCTGTGGATGCTGTGTCTCTTGAGGCCGCTGCACTGACATTGCTCTTGCTCACTGCTGATCTGCTGCTGCTTCAGTGCTGCACGTTGAGCTCGGCTTTCGTTCTGTACGAAATCTTACTAATGCAGACAAAAATGCCACTGAGCTCCTGTGAAAGAAAGATATAAGGACCTGCAGGAATACACTTGTCAGTTTTTAAAACATAGGAAGTGGCTCACAAGGGATCAAATATATTCTTGATTTGGTTAGATATATGAAAAATATTTATTATACATTTTGAATCATTATATCATTTAATTATATCGATGGTAAACACACTGCATAATAATGTTTTATCCTGTGGGCAAAGAGAATATATGAAATCAAGGATGAGTTGAGTGGGGGATGCAATGCCTCTAGCTCTATCGCTCTATAGTGTAACCTCCTGAATGTTAATGCACCTCCCTTTTCAATGTTGCTCTTGGCTCAGCTCGCTCTGCACATCTCTCTCTCTCTCTCTCTCTCTCTCTCTCTCTCTCTCCTCTCTGCTCATCGATGACGTAGTTGGTAGGGAAGCTCTTTGAGTGCTTAGGTCTAGCTAAGGAAGAGGTAAGATGCTGTGTCTGTGTATATATTCACATATGTCTGCATGTGTAACATCTAGTTATTGCATTACCTTATTCCGGAGCATTCTCATGTGACCTGATTGGCGTTATGAATGTCTTCTGCGTGCATGACTCTTGGTTCAGTGTATTGAAGTGAGTAAATGTGTGTGCATCATCTCATATGTCTGTGTGTTCTCTGCATGAGCATGATATTGAATAGAGAGAAATTGTTCACCATATGCTGCATTGCAGTGCTGTGCAGAATTTTTCCCTATCTTTCTCTTCTCTGCGCCATCGCCATGCAGGGGTTACAGCCTGCAAATGCCTTAACGTCTTCTAGTAATTCCTACATAACAGTGCTGAAAGTGGCGAGAACGCTGTGCATGGAGTTGACGGTGTTTTATGGCACGTATGTCTTTAGTGTAGTTCTGTGGTATTTATCAAGATTCATGATTTTATTTTCATCGCATTTGCCACTTTCCCTTTTTAATGCCTACTAATTGGTCTGGTTCATCCTTTAGCAGATCATTACCCCCACTGTTACTGGAATGTTTGCGCTGCGGTAACTCATCAGCCACTTTCTGTGCTTTCCTTTCGTGCTGTCTATCGTTCTCTCTCCCTCTTGTCGGATGCTGTAGGTCATTTAGTGATTTATGCTCATTCCTCCCTACGTTTCCCACTAGCTTTCTGTTTCAATCTGTCCTAGTTACTCTAGTCATTTAATTCCTTTTCCTTCCGCACCCTCTTCACCCTCCATGTGTTTTTCTCTTTTCAGGATTCGGAGGGAGTGGAAATTATGCTAGGCGTGTGTAGCAGCGGCCTTCTTGTTTACAGAGACCGACTGCGCATAAATCGATTTGCCTGGCCCAAAATCCTCAAGATATCCTACAAGCGAAACAGCTTTTATGTCAAGATACGCCCTGGAGAGGTGAAACACTTGCCACATGATATTCTTATGGAAAGACTGAGACTTCTGACTCAATGTTAGAAAATCTTTATCTAACTGGAACTATATCTGGTCAGCAATTTTCTGTAATCAATAGATGCGTCTTTTGTTTTTCAAGTTCGAGCAGTTTGATAGCACCATTGGTTTTAAACTTCCCAATCACAAAGCAGCAAAGAGATTGTGGAAAGTGTGCGTAGAACATCACACCTTTTTCAGGTAAGCACAAAGAACAAGCACATAAGTCTTGAAGGAATTAGTCATGTTAATTAGTTCTATGGGCAAAACCTTCATAGCTCCATCTACTTGATCATAAAAAGCTTGATTCATTGTTGATTACTGATCATCACTGCCTTTTCTGCAGATTGGTAGCTCCTGAACCTCCTGCCAAGAAATTCCTGTCACTGGGCTCCAAGTTCCGCTACAGTGGTAGAACGCAAACACAGGCCCGACGTGCCAGCCAGCAGATCTCTCGGTCTGCACCTCAGTTTCAGCGCTCCTCCAGTAAACGTCTCACCACCACTCGCAGTCTAGATATAGGTAATGTGATACTGGTATATTAATCCAGCAGGTGAACATGGATTAATTAGTAATCCATCTCAGTAACTGATGTGAATATCAGTTTGGAATCATTTCTGCTTTTAAGCTTTACAAAATGGAATCTTTTGCACAAAAACATTAGTTATAAACTTAAAGTCTCATTAATGTAGTAAAGTAATAGAAAGTGAGCAAGCTGATATGAAGTGAGCTCAGCTGTTATCATCACTGTTTTCTGACATTTTGTTTCCTTTTGTAGACTAACTGTTTTCACACCTCTTTTCTCCAGCATCAGCCATGGCCAACAATGACAATTTGATGAAAGATTCTAAACCAGCCTTTGCCACAGGGACCCTCATCACCACGGTAACGCCAGAGAAAAAGGTGGAGGAAGAAAGCACAGTCGAAGATGAAAGCACTCCTGCTTCAGAGGCATCTGAGCCTTCCCCTCCCTCTCCTGTTACCAAGGTAACCACCCTTTCAGACAATTTCCTCCTTCCCTCATCTGTTTGGTTAGTTTTGTGTTAAATAGTACATGTTCAAATACCTCTTCTGGTTTGGAGTGTTATTCAAAGAAAGACACCCTGGTGAGTAGGCTAGTAAATTGAGTTTTCTGTACAAACTATACATTTCGGCCTGCTTTCTGTTGATTTTCCTGCTAATTAAGATCAGAAATGATCAAAATAATTTTTTTAAATAAAATCTTTTATTAAAATTGCTTGCTACTCTTTAAGGATTGAGGTTTTTACATAGCCGGGCTCTGTGAACGAACATGTTGTTGTTGTTGTTGTTGTTGTTGTTGTTGTTGTTGTTAGGCTTCTAAAGCATTATGTATTATGAATCAGATGTTATTCGGGTATATCTGTTACCCGTTGTATTTGTACTGTTATATATTTGACCTTTTGACTAAATAGCTTGTTTTCTTTTTACCCTTTCTTTCATGTTCATGCATGTTTGGTTCACTTGTTCATACACTACCATTTGCACTATTCCATGGGCCCTTTGGCCTGATCTACCCTTTACTCCACGATTTTGTCTTCACTCCCGCATCATCAGTGCTCTCCTCTTGCCTCCAAACACACCCTCCTTTCCACACCACTCTCCTCCGCTAAAGTGCGGAGGAGGAAACGCAGACGGAGCAGTTCTGAGCACGCAGCCTCAGGAAGCCCAGCGAAGGGCAAGCAGATTTCAGACCAGAACCGGCCCAAAGGGGGAACGCTTTTCTCCTTCTCCCTGCACCTCCCAGACCTGTCATCTCTCCTGGACGAAGATGGCTACCTGAGTTTCCCTGACCTGTCTGAGATGAACTTCCTGCCTGAGAGCTTGCAACACTTCCTGCCCATCAAATCACCATCTCTCGTGCCCTGCTTCCTTTTCATCTTCTTCTTTCTGTTGTCTACCTCTTTCTCTGTACCGTATGCGCTTACGCTCTCTTTCCCACTGGCACTGTGCCTCTGCTATCTGGAGCCCAAGACAGCGTCACTCACCACCTCATTTACCAACAGCTTTCAGGACAGTTCAGATGACGAGGTGTGTGCGAGTGTATGTGATCGGCCATTCGGGCCGGCATTATGTCTCTTCATTTTGATTTTTGTATCACCCGTCATCATCTTCATGTACCGGACCTGCATGCATGAGGCTGGGAAAAAAAAAGTTGAGTTGCATGCTGGGCATCTGTGAAATATCAAGCTACATCTTCATTATCAAGGGATGAAAATAGGCCATGTTCTGATATCCCTTTTAGGTTTTATAGTTTTTTTTAATGTAAGTTTAGCACAACCTCTGGGCACTAAAGGCAGTTCATGATCACAAACACCTACAAGACAGAGTAAACACCTAGTTCCTGGAGCCTGAAGAAAAAACCTGTGCATTTTTTTGTATTGCTAAATACTGTTTTCTCTGTAATCAGACCATTTAGCTCGGTATGCTAATTTACCAGTAACTAAGTTACTGTAACTCAGTTACTGAGCGTAATCTTTAAAAATGCTGGTTATTTTCAAAGTGGTCAGAAAACATCAGAAATATATTTACTTACACTAAACGGGTGGTGGCCTAAAATTCTATGTACTTCTCAAAACTATAGGCTTTCCTCTGAACTGAAATGCATATTTCCATAATTTCATTACATGCATCTCAACCACAAAAATGTTGTCCCTTTGATTCCACTGCAGTGCTGAATTTTTTTTTAAATGTAAACATATGTTATAGGCAGTTTATGTCACATCCAACAGGTTTTTGCAGACCACCATACAGACATGACAAGCTATAGGTATGAATCATCTTGCGAACTAATTCTACATAAATTTTCCAATTCAAGAAAGCGGAATCTGTTGAATGTGAACTATACAATAGCTCTGAAGTGGAATCTTTTCTCCATACGTGATTCTGTATTCAGATTAGTACGTTTTCCTACTACCCCGTTTCCATCATTTCATCTGTATCCTATAGCATCATTTTTATTGAGGCACAGCAATCTAATGTAATGGACTTTTTCCCCTCACTGCTGCTTACCAATGGAATCTGTCCTGTCTGCTATCCTATCTGAGACAGACAGACAGCGAGCCAACCGACGAGACAACAGCGACCGAGGTCTGTGTGTGTGTGTGTGTGTGTGTGTGTGTGTGTGTTGGTCTGTTTATGACGATTAAATTAACTAGCAGCTAAACCTAAATTATTCAGATTTTCAGCTATTGTTGTCTGTGAGTTTGAGGCTACAAACTGTTTAAAGAATAATGTTTTAAAGTAGTAGAGCCTTTTGGGGATTTGGGACAATGTCAGTTAATCATTGTTTCTTTGCTTTTCTTTCTTGATGTTGACTTTGGCTTTTAGTCTGAGCCAGAGGATGAAGCAGAACTAATGACCCAGGTACTCCATTGCAGTGTCCTCAGCAGTCTTCTCTTTAATTCCACTGTGATGCAACATGATCTCAAACTGATTTTGCCATGCTGTTGCATCCCGAACACCATCACAATATCATCTTTTTTGGATAGTCAATTTTCCATCAAACCATCAATGATTATGGTCTTTCCTGAGTAAAGTTTGTGGATAAAGTCATGCAAACTTGCTTGACCAGGGTGTTGTTTTTGCATGAGTCTCAACAGTCTTTGCTTAAAAAAAATAAAATAAGGCAGTTTCTCTTGTATTGTTGGTGAAAATGTGCCACTGTGTTTAAAAAACACATACCACAATGCTGTTAAATTCGCAAGTTTGACTAGTTAATAGATCTCGGTTCATTTACTATTACAGCAGCAGTTTTTCATTTTATTCATCTTTTCTATAATGTGTTTAATTCCTTGGGGACATTTTTTTCATCAAACGGTCTTCCTTTTCTCCTCCTAGAATAATATCAAAAGGCAGACAAAGGGAGACAGTGTGTTTATCAAACACAGTAATCTCATGTTGGAGGTTTGCAAAGCAACATGTCTGAAGCATTTGTGTGGGTGTTGCATGCTAAAAGGGCATGAAAAAATTGTGTGTTACAATCTCTGTCAGCTTCTATGACTGGTTGTGAATGGTCTTTTGGAAAATACTGTCATCTAACAATTGTGTGAAACATAATGCTTCGTTGAAGAGTTCCTGGTGTTCATATTAGATCTGGAAGTTGTCTAGTAGAATTTGCTTGCATGGTGCATAACATTTTTGCTCCCTTTTGGTGAAATGTTTTTAACGCATGTGACTCGTGAGTGTAGCTCAGATTCCTAACCTCCTAAACTCCCGCTGTGTGGCAGACATAAAGTAACTTGAACATAAACCACATTAGGATTGGGACTGAAATGACCATCTAAACTCCAAATGCTTTATACCTCAACTGATCGTGCCGTCCCTGTCGTGATTTGATGTGTCAGGAGGCCGATGCCCCAGAGGAGTTGCTCAAGAGGCGGGCGAAGCTCAGCGAGCTGAAGAGGTCATTTGTGGGGATGCTCCCGGAGTCATCAGGAGGCAGTGAATGGGACAAGAGGCTGGCCTCTTTCCCCTCTCACTGTCCCCGACTGACTGACACAACCACGCCCAGATCTCTGTTACCCATACAGGATGTAAGCTGAAAAGTTGGCATTTGAAATTCTGCACATGCGTGCCTGTGTGAGCGGTTTTCCCCAAACCAAAAGTGCACACTCAAGTACAGAGTATTAAAGTGGCTTGTTTTAGAGTGGCTTGCGTTGGCTTGTTTGTGTTGTAGAGCTTGGGTTTGCTGTGAGATATATCAGGGCATGAAGGGTGATGTACAGAATTTGTTGACTTGTAAATAATTTATAGCTGTGGTCGAGTGTTTATTAATTCCCTACGGTTGTTAACCTTTGAGCAGATCTGTTTAACAGTATTGGGATTTTTGTTACACTTTTTAAAGTTTCATTTGTTTCTCCCCATTGTTGTGGGTTTCTCCTTCCTTTTGGTTTTTCTGTTTGCTCAAGTCATTTTTTCCTTTGTGGTCTGCATGATCCGCCCCACATCCCAAACATGCACACCCGCACCCACAAGCTTTATATACTTTGGGTTTGCAATATTGTAAACATAGCGACCCTCATTATGTTTTTGTCTGTTTCCCTTTGCAGACTGCAGAAGATGCCAAATCCCAACCTCCTCATGAAATTTCGGAAGAAAAACCAGAGCCTGCGGAGGCTAACTCTGCTGAGGTAGCACTAAACTCAACTGTTCTATTATTGTACTGTCCTAGCATGATCTGTAACAGTGCTTGTTTCAGTCGCCTTGAGTTCTTCAGATGGTTGTGTTTTGATCTTTCTATTTAATGACCATGTCTGGAAAGGGAGTGTTGTCCAGCTATAGCGGTTGTGGGAAGCTAGTAAAATATTGCCAGTCCTTGCTTTCCCACTATCCAATAGGTTCCACTGCTGTAACCACAGAATGTCTTTAACATGATGTCATAGATATGTATGAAGTAGGTTGGGGGGAAAAAAACATTAAATACATTGTGCTCTGTCTAAAGGTATTTTTGAATGTTAGTGCAGATTGTTGTATTCAAGTCTTTAATTTTAACATGCAAACTCTAACCAGTATAGAAAAGTCTTCCTGTGCATATGCTGCAAATGTTATTGTATTGAGTATTTTTTTTGTAGCCATCCATGTATCACAAAGCAGCAATTCTTGAATCACATGGTGAAGATATTCTCCTCATTGCTTGATTTGTATATACAGTAGGTTTGTGCTTGTGGGAAACGAACCCATATGAGATGTTGGCAGTGGAATGAGGAAGGCAGTGAAATGCTCTCCTTTATAATGATCATATGCAAAGTCCATTGCAAGGGGGGAAAAATATTAGAAGGCAACAAAAGCCCAGATGAAACTGACAATCCCAGACCAATACACCATATGTGATCAAATTCTAATGGAAAGAGTTGCATGCACTCCTAAAAGCAGATTGAGCGGTGTGGTACATGATAAACGTCAGCACTGTGTTAGGCAGTGAGCTCAAGATTGCACCAGCTACAGCTAAAGCTTGCCAAGAGATCGCAGACCAAAGCAAGACCGTAATCAAATCAAGTCGCACCTTGTGTGATGACGTTAAAGGCGAGGCACTCGAAATGACTAAGCCTGGCCCCACACTAGGTGATTTGATGCCGGATTTTAGGCCTGATTATTGGTTAAAACTGTCCTTATGTCTGAGATTTTTAAAATCTGTACAGATTTGAAAGTCGTGTAGTGTGCAGCCTAACCAGGCTAAACATATATAGCCTGCTTAGGTTGACTCGAATCCATCATTTATGGAGTTTCCTGTGCACTAAAATGTGTTTCTTGGCAGCAGATGGCAACATCATTCTGAAAAGTCTTGTTCTCTGTCTCACACAGTGCTTTTTTTCATGTTGGTTACTTTGACGATGATCCATAATAATGATGCATTTATCTGTGTTTTATATTCAGTCTCACAGCCTACTTATTAGAGAGACCACATAAAGTAAGGAATGATATTTAATTAGGAGTGACTGTAACACTGCATTTGGTGTATTTATTCAGAAGAAATGTTTCCGGTTGTTAGATTTGAGGGAGAGCCTAGCCTTCAGCTTGTTCATATCTCAATAGGGTGACAGTTCAGGGAGTTCTGTAGTGCATACATTCCCACATTTATCTTCGTGTATAATGTCACCCTTTTAAAGTGATGTATTTGAGTTCCTGCTTTAAGACCAAATCATTCACATTTTATAATGAATATACAAGGGCGAGAGAGACAATAACTTTGGTTAACTTTAATGCAGTGAATTAGAATTTCTGTCTGGGTTGGATTTTTTTGTAATCCTCGCTTTTTCTGTTTATCTTGGTCTATAAATATACCAGAATGGTCTTGATGATGTTCATAGATCTTATCTATGCATGGCAGCAAGTCTGTAAAATACTGTTATCTGATTTGTGTACTTTATTAACTCATACACTCTGTGTACTATATTTCTGTATTTTTTCAGTACCTATTCATTAATATACACATTCTTGTTAAGCACAACTCTATTTGTAATAGAATTCCATATAATAGCGTGCTTTTTGTCTGTCACAGAGCTCAGATGACCAACAGGACACTTCAGAAGTAGAGCAAGAGGAAGCAGCAGTTATGGTGAATATTCTGGCATTTAAAGCTTCAGATAATTTGTTGAATGAGAGTTGGTTCTCCAGTTCCTCTGTGTTTGTCTGAGAAGCAGACCTCAATATCTGGAGGCATACATTCAAAAGCAGTCAGTGAGAGCACTGAAAAATCATCACTCACTGAAAAAGAGATGTCAGTACTTGATACGAATGAGGAATCTGGAGACCAGGGTGGTGATAAAGATGCTGCAATGGCGTCCTCTGCTGGTGAACCTCAGGTGCTCATGGAAGGAGCATCTGCTGAGCAAGGTACACTTGCACTGGACACAGTGCCACGGCTTTTTTCAGGGATATATACAGAGAGGAAAGAACTTTCTGTTCATGTTGAGGAGAAAGAATTGTCTGTTCACATTTCATCTGATATGGAACAATTTCCTTCTCTTCTCCATATTGAAGTAGAAGAATTTCCTGCTCAGACCCCTACTGAGGATCAAGAATTTTACATTAAGACCCATATTGAGGAAGAAGAGTCCCTTGCTCAGATCCCTGGTAAGAACGAACGACCTCTGGCTCAGACCCATACTGACCCAGAACAATTTCTGGTTCTGAACCTAGCTAAGGAAAAGCTGCTGGCTCAAACTCATATTGAGAATGAGTTTCATTCTCTGGCTTTTATAGAGCAGAATGGATTTTCTGTTCAAACCTATCAAAAGGAGGCAAAACTGCTTGCTCAGACTTGTATTGAGGAAGAAGAACTTTCTTCTCAGACCCAAAATAAGAAGATTGAAATTCACATTCAGACCCATATCAAGAAAGAGGAGTTTCTGGCTCAGACCCCAGATAAGATGGAAGCACTTCCTGTTCAGTCCTCTTCTAAGGTTCTGAACTCTGCTCTGAAGGAGAAACATCCTGCTCGAGTTGCTTTTGAGAACATAGAACGTTCTGCTCAAACCCAAGTTGAGAAGGATGGATTTCCTGCTCCGATCCTTCCGGATGATGTAGAACAATCCGCTCAAACTCGTATTGCAGAAGAATTTTTGACTGTTATAGCGTCACCCTGTGCGATCATTGCTGAGCAAAATTTACAAGAGGACGTGGAAGAGGAAAATGCAGCAGAATATGGAAACTTCATACCTTCAGAGACGTTGCACTGTGAAACCAAAGAAGAAGAAAAGGCTAAATATGGACAGAAGAACGAGAGTGAAGTAGAAGAGGTTCTATAGGAAGTAACAAAGATGACGCAGGAAGTGAACACAGTTAGTGCTACTGCCTTGTTGAAGTAACTTGGTTGGTTTAACCTCACAGTTTTTACATGTCCATCACAAACTCTGACTAATTCAAAAGGGACTTGTATCCTCCTCTCCTTTTGTCTTATTTATGAAGTGATGTGTTTGATAGTGTATAAATCACTGCATGACCACTGGAGTGATGTTACGTACATTTGCATGAACTGGAAAAAAGAAGAATCTGCACCATTGTTACTGTGTTCAATAGAAATGCCTTCCTTCCTTCCTTCCTTCCTTCCTTCCTTCCTTGCTTCCTTGCTTGCCAGCCAAACAAATGCATGTGTCTGTGTCTCTGTAGATGAGTTTTCCAGCTAAACTGTAGATGTTGGTACCTCTGCTGTGTTGTATTTTTGACTAGTCATGTATTCCTCACTCTGATCCCTCCAATCTGCGCAGAAGTCAGAGGTGTCCGAGAAGCCAGTGCAACCAGTGACCACTGAGGTGCCTATTGTTCATACTGAAACCAAAACCATCACATATGAGTCTGCTGAGGTACACATTTTCATTTTTACTTCATATCGATAACTCTTCTCTGACTATAGTTACACGTCACACTCAAGTTTATAATGTACGTTACCTTGCTTAATTAGTTCTTAATGAATGTTCTTTTTATGTACAAATGTGAAGGTGGATGCAAATGGTGACGCAGAACCTGGAGTTCTGATGAGTGCTCAGACCATCACCTCTGAGAACAACAGCACCACGACCACCACGCAAATAACAAAGGTCAGTGAAGTGAACCCGGAGAAAGCGGTATTTGCTAGTCACTGAAGAACAAACAGCAGCATGTCATAAAATTCATCAGAGAAGAAAATTCCTTCCCTTGTGCTTCTAATTGATTTTGTGGTGTTGTATTTTCTCCCTGATATTTAAACTACTGACCTCACTAGCTTATTCATCGTTTAACGTATCGGCTTAGAAATATTTGTATTGGTAATTTTTACAAATTGGAAACAAGCTGAGCGACACAAGCTTGTGCACACCATTTGAGTTTATTTTTTAAAATCAGTACTAAATATTTAATTTTTAAATATTTAATACTATATAATATTTAAATATTTATGTAATATTTAATGTTATTTTTAATAACATTTAAAAATATATTTTTTTAATAAAAATTCCCACTATATCTAACAAATATCACTGCTTCATTTATATGAACACCTCTATTACTGCCTGTGCTTCACTGTTGAGCAAGATAAGTTTACATTTAGATTAGAGTGCAATCTATTTGAGTGAATCACATCACGTCTCCTTTGCATACATTCATGTTTACACCTTGTTTACATCTTTCTCCTCCGTTAGACGGTGAAGGGAGGAATCTCAGAGACACGGATCGAGAAGAGAATCGTCATCTCTGGGGACGCCAACATCGATCATGACCAGGTACTGAGGCTGGCCAGTTCTTCCGTGCTTGCGGATTCAGGTTCATTTCAGATTGTCCTTGTAGAAGCCAGATGTTGTTAGTTATTTATTTATTTATTTATTTATTTATTTATTTATTTATTAATTAAATGCATTTTTTTGATGGGTATGGAGGCTAGGTGTGAGTAATTGAATGCAGGGTTTGGGTTTTTTGGCTTTGCTTCCGTTCTAAATAAATCCAGAAATATAAAAGAAAATCTTTACTAATCACAAATAATTTTTTGAAGTCATTATTTAAAACCTTACATTTCTTTAATAGAAAGTTTGTAATTTTACAGCAAAATGTTAAACCAATGAATCACATTAACATGTATGAATTCACTGATTTGATTCATGTAATTTTGATGATTATCCTGTCCTGTGTCTGCCCCCTGCTGGTCTTGTGTGCCATTTCTCTGAACAAGGCTCTGGCTCAGGCCATAAAAGAGATCAAAGAGCAGCATCCAGACATGTCTGTCACCAAAGTAGTGGTTCATAAAGAGACAGAGATCTCGTCTAGCGAAGGTGACCAGTGACGCAGGTAAGGGAGGGAGCGTAGCCGAGCCTCCTCTAGAACCGTAGTGCTTTCCACTGCTATAGTGCTCTCCACTACTGGACTCGCTCTGCACGCTCTGTTCTGACCTGTGCTAGTTTATCTGTGTATGTGTAATGGGTTTGCTTTGTGTGTGCGTGCTTGTGTGGCTGTATCAGCAGCATGAACTTGCTTTCCATGCTAGTATATAGTGCTTTTTGATTTGTTGTTTCATTTCCTTTGTACTTTCACTGTGCTGCTGCAATTGTGAGACACATCCCTTTTTAAAAAGTTGCTTTTTTTAATGGGTCTTTTTCAGTTAGTCTGCTTTTTTAATTTTTTTTATTTAGTTAATTAAATTTTTAATTTGGCCTGCACAACATATCCTTAATTATCACCAGATTGGAATTTGCAGTGCAAAATACAGCTTAGAATAAGCTACTCAGCTTTTTATCCTCTTTCCTAACTCCACCACCTGCTGTCACTGGCTTTACAGTGAAATCTGTGCGTCTCTGTCATTCTCTGAGACTCTGAGACTTCTGTTTGACTGTTTCGAGAACAGAAGATCATCCTCCGCTTTGTCCTCTTCTCCATGTCTGGCATGTGCTGTACAGAAAGCTTTGGTGCCTCTCAGTGCATGGTGAAGTCATTTGCTGCTGGTCTGGTCCTGGCTCTTGTGTAAAAAGTTCTGGCATTGCTCTTGAAGTGCTTACAGGCTGTCCTGGAGTGTGTCATGACAGAACCAGCATAAATGCCATTTTCCTGTTCGTGTCACATTTTCAGTTCATGCTACAGTCATTAGCACCGTAGTGTGTAGCTAGAGTACATCGCCGGATTGTAACACTCGTATTTACACATGCTGACTGCTCTGTCTCTCTCTCTTTCCTATGTTTAGGAGTAAACACCAGTTTGACTGAGGACAGTGCCATTCCCCCCCCCCCCCCCCCCCCCACTCCTTGGACCTGTGGACTTTCAGCTTCTGTGACCTTTGATCCAGACAGCTTAGTGGATGTGCTGGGACAGTGGAGAAGCGATGATTCATACGACACACACACACACGCTCAAGTCAGCCCTACACTCCAACATTTCCAAAAGCTCAGCTTTTTATTGGAATGATCATTTTACTGTTAACAGCAACAATCCCAGGACGCCATGGACAAACGAAAGCTCCAGAATGGGGGAGAATCTCCTAAAAAACATTTGTGCAACTGCCTTAAAACCCCCTTTTTTGTAATCATGAAGTGTTTAATTTATGCACCTTCCTTTTATTTATAGCTGACACTTAAATCATCGTGCCAACGACAGAGCTATAAATCCATACGCCAGTGTTCCAAGGAGATATCACATTAGAGCCAGGTTTGCTGACATAGACTAAATTTCTTCCAAATGTTTTTACTGAATTCTGACTGGAAGATCAGATTAACATGAAGACTTGGATTTATGTGTACATGGAGAAACCAGCTCACAGGCCAGGACTTAAAGGTATTGAGTTAAAGTTAAGTCTCGTATATACATTATATAAGCTTATTATCTACAATAACATTAATTCTCTGTAGTACATTTTGTTCATTAAAATGATTTTAGCATTACAAGTCCTAAAAACTATACCACTATAAAAAGGGCTGCTTTTGGTTTACTTGGAAACTCATTAAATCTGATCTTTTACTTTTTATCTCACTGTCGTTCTGGAGAAGTTAAAAATGGTACGTCTTCAAGGTTTAAAGATGGAGGGGAAAGACCTCTTGGGCCTTTTTAAAAATGTTGATCCCAGCAGTTTTTATTTTATTTCATCTTCCTCTGGTGACCTGAAGCTGAATTACTCAGAATCCTGTTGCCATTTTCTCCATTCTAAACACACAAAAACTATTTGGATGTGATTTTTATTTTGGTTTAATTTCTTAATTAAATATGATTGAAATCAACTGTTTCCATTCCGTTTATTTAGCCACGTTTAAGTTTTTTTATCCATTTGTTTAGCCACATTAAGTTAAGTTACCCAAATTAAAACTGACAGTTTTATACAATGATGGTTCCCAAAATGTTGGACAAAACTGTTTGGCACAGAAATACGCCTGCACTTTTAATCTCATTAAAGACAGACAAATTGTGAACAGAAAAACTGGAAACACCTCCAAGCCCAAAGATGAGTTTCCCTGGAAACAGCCCTACAAAGCCTGCATTCACATTTTGGTGAAATTACTTCAGGATATAATCACAACAGAGCATGCTGTGAAAATAATCAGTGGCCGGGTGTTTTATTCCTTTTATACCACAGCAATCTGCCAACTATGATAATTCATTCATTAATAAACACATTCTACCTGATTCCTATCTTGGAGATTTTTTGGGGGTTTGTCCATTATAAAGTACAGACAATGCAGACTCCTTCCATTAAAAGAACAAACAAAAAAAAAACTTCTAAAATCTTCACTTTATCAACAATTATGTTTCTTTTTCTTACGCAATACTGTGTGTTACAGGGTGTTTTGTTTTTTTGTTTTTTAATTATTATTTGTGGATACATCCACCATACACATCCCTGTATTGGCAGTTACTATAGAAACAATAACCCATTAGAAGGAGCACAATTCAATATAAAGCTGGGATTTGAATTACAGCCAGCAGTCACAGATACTGTTACTGAATGTTAAGCAATACCTTCTGACCAATCAGATTTAAGAATTCAACACCACTGTGGTATAACTCAATATAATTTGTCTGTTAGTTCAGTATTATAGCAAATCATATTGTTTTTCCCTTCAGGCTGTCATTATAAGTGGCTAGTACATTACAGAATCCATTGTTTACTCTTATTCCTGACTAAAAGAGGCTCATAGTTTTACATGCTGTTTTCACTGTTCACCACAAGATGGCATCATGTAAATTCCTAGCGTCGCTACGTACTTCAGTTGCCTTTAGGCTTGTCTAGGGTAAGAGCCATCATGTATATGAAGTTCCTTACCATGAACAGCAATGATTTAACTGATCGTCTGTACAAATGTGCAGGCAGGAGGTTTACGGTTTCATGTTGTGTGTTACAGAACTTTTAAATGTGTAGCCGTGAACAAGAAAGCTGACTCACGAACAGCAGCATCTATGTGCAGTGAAATGATGTCTTATTAAGTTGGAGCAGAGAGAGAGAGGGGCAGCACTGGTTTCAGGGTCTGATGTGTAAGTAAAGAGTTCTGTGTGGAAAAGTGACGTCAGGCTCCGAGTGCAATGGAGGGGTTTAGTTAAGCAGAGTTGGTAGTGCTGCATTCTACCACAGATCTGCTTTCTGAATTACACACACACACACACATGCACAAACTGTGGCTTTGCATTACAGTATACCACAAGTCTGCTTTTTGCATTTCTGATCCAAAATACTCACAGTATGTTCACAGTAATGAGAGACATATTCTGGGTTTGACATGTGTAGTGTATGGGCATGCTCATTCAGGAACATGAGCACATTCTTGGCTCAAAGAGGTGACTGTGATGATGATGATAGGCTTAACATGCTTCATCTGATCATGTAGCATCTGCACCAGGAAAGGACAATGCGTTGTAGCATGAAAGGGGCTACCTGTGTTTTGATCGCTGTGTGTGTGTGTGTGTGTGTGTGTGTGGAGGGGGGTCAGCCGGTTTGCATTAGCAGGCAGTGGTTTTTACTGGGCCAAACCACAAGTCTCACCCCACCTCCTCCTCCTCCAACATCAGCAGAGAAACACTGTGTAGTCCTACACCCGCCTTAACAATTCACTATTATTGTTATTCGCTTGTGATGTTATGTTGAGTGCTGGATTTTCGAAGCATGTCGACTTTTTGCTTTTAGATGAAGCTGTGAACGAATGTATGTGTTGTTTTCCTGAAATGAAATCATTAACAATCATTTAAAGCCTCATTTAACTGTACATGGAGAGCTGCAGGGTTGTCACCGGGTAGCATCTTAATGCCTCTGAACATTAGGCTTATAAGTATTTTTAAGCATTACTTTACTTGATGGATTAAATCTGAAGTTTACTGGTGGAGAAACCTTGAAATTGTCTGAAGACGGAATTGATTCAAGTTGCAGGAAATTCCAACAAAGCCACCTCTTGAGATGAAAACTCCACCCTTTTTTTTTTTTTTTTTTTTTTTTTGCCCAAAGGATGGATGGAAAAGGGAATTGTATGTGGAAGGATGTTGACAAATTAATCCTGTTTTGCTGCAAACAAGAATCTTCTACAGAGTGAGACCTGTCTCCGTTGAGGGACTGATGCTTTCTAGATTATTTTTTTTATTTTTTTTTTTGATTCAATGTATGTACAGATACAAGAGCAGGCTTCTATTTTGATTTTATTATTCTTTTGTAGGTTAAAATCTTATAGTCATGATTACATACATACATACATACATACAGCTTTGGGTGCTTTATCAAAATTTAGAAAGATCTCAGGCTGTATAACATTTAAAGCATGTCTAGGCTACAATATAAACAAGAATCCTGTTATTTATCATGGTTTAATCTTCAAAATTTTTTTGGTATCCAGAACTATATTCTGTCTTTACAGCAGTGTCTTTATTTGCTTCATTTTTTAAGACTGGTATGATGTAATGTGCTGAAGTGGAAACACTGTTGTTCTTATTTCTTAATAACTGTCTGATCGTCACTCAGTTTGTTCAACAATCTATAATTTGTCATTGCTTTCAGTAAACAAAACGTGCGCATACAAGGATGATGTGTAAATTCTATAAATGACATTTTTCAGTTTTTATATCTGAAAATCAGCCTTTTAGACCCAGCTAAAGTATGACTAAAGAAATGCCTTTTTTTTCTTCTTAATATAATCCTGTAATTTAAACATGTTTTGACAGAAATTTTTTTTTTGTTCCATTATAAGCATGCTTTGGGTAACAAACCCTTCAGTTGTTTTCTCGGCACATGGAACCGTGTTGAAGCGATTGTCCATGGTAGTCATACACACTTTACAGATGTGGTGGATCAAGATTAGTTTGGCAATGCTGCAATATTCCTTTAAACCCCTGTGTTCTTACACCACACCAGCATGCACACACACGTGTTATCAGGTCATCACTCCTGACCCTGAGAGCCTTAAAGGAATCCAAGTGAAACACCTAATAAGCTGAATGTTTCTTGCTCACTGTCTTTTCCTGTCCCTCACTCTTGCACTCCACACAGCTGCTTCATGTCACTCATAACCATCTTATCTTGCAGAATCTTGACCATCAAACATAAGCTCAGGGCTCTAATAAGCTACAACAGCAACAGACCACTAGTAAACTTACTGATACACATGTGGCTCATATGTCTATGTGCTTTTTCCCCATTATTCTCCTGTCCCATGAGAAATGAGCTTGGAAAAGATCTTTCTTTTCTTTCTTTCCTTTTTTTTTTATCACCTTGAATTATTTTGCACCATCGAAACAGCGATAAGCCACATGGAGAAGCATTACAGAGTTAACCAGGTCTGAGACAAGCTTTGTTCTCAAGGGGTCACAAAGCCACATGTGTCTGGAGCAACACACACACACAGCTATCTCAGTGTGAGACCGTGTGTGTGATCTATGGTGCATAACTCTGTCTAATTAAATTCCTCAGCTTTTCATTCCCTATCTTTAAATCACTCTGAGAATTTGTGTGTGTGAGAGAGAGAGAGAGAAACTGTGATGATTCATTATTCATTCATTCATCTTCAGTACATGCTTTATCCCGGTCAGGGTGGTGGTGGATCCGGAGCCTATCCCAGGAAAACTGGGTGTGAGATGGGAATACACCCGGGATGGGAGCACCAGTCCATCTTCGTGTGATGCCTCATTAGCATTATTACAACGATCACATTCACTGCTCCATCTGTTTCATCTTATAATGCAACAATGACCTTAGTATAATTTCATGATTTCTTTTTATTACTATTTTGTTATATGTGCTTGCTGCAAAGTCCCACATGGCGCTGTGTCCCTGCCATGGTTCACGGATTCTTCACTATGCAGCTCTAACTGAAACAAGGCCTTCTTGGTATGAGTTCGAGGACTGAAATGCACTCTGAAGACAAACTTGATTTAATGCTTTTGAACATGCTGTATGACACTAATGTCATTTGAAGCACTTCTGGGAAGAGTTCCTCTCATCTCCAAGCCTCATTCTGTGCTAATCAGCTCCAGATATGACCCGGAATCAGCCCACTGAGCCTCCGCCACTCTTTAGATCTCCTCTCCTATTTCTTCATGGTCTTTAACTACTTCTCTTCATCCATAGGCTCCAATTTCTCCTCTGATCTCCTCTCATCCTCGTACATACGATTCAGATGGAATATGTTATCCAAACATATGTCTGTCGAGGGCAGACTTGCTTGACTAAGATTAATGATTATCACTGAGATAAAAGATCTCGGAATAAATAATGGAGATGAGCATCTACATGCTTTGTTGTACCTAAAGGTATAATACTGTTTACATGAGCTTGGCTTTATAATCTCGGATTATAGAAACTCAGTTGCTTCAAGTTAAGATTTAGACTCGATTCTGCTGAATAATTACTGAATTCAGTTTTAGTCTATCACAAGCTCTACATTTTACTACACAGAGATCGATATTGACAAGATACTATCCTAACAACACCGATCAGGCTTAATCCAGAACATTTTAAGGAGCTGAACAAGAGCTACAGCTCCACCGCATTGACTTTATCAAGTGTTGAGTATCTGTTGTTTATCAGTTTAATGTCTGATACATTCCTATTAATAAATCACTACGGCATGAAGAAGATTTTATTACAGGTGAGTTCTCAGTGACGAAAACAATAGGATAAAATCCCGTGGCATTTAATAATATTCACAATAGCCAATGATGTAATATGTATTGTTTTTTGTTTTGTTTTTTAGACTTAAAACTGGGCAGATTAATACAGATATTGTGATGCTATATTGAGGCCTGTATTGTATATTGAGTACTTCAAATCAGATTTTCAGAAGCAAAACTATTCATTTTATAACCGGATTGTTAGAGAAGGACGATGAGCTCCACTGCATCAGCTCCACAGACTGATTTCTGTTGTGATCTGTGATGTTTCTCTTTGTCTATGACATTTCAACCCCCATAGAGTTAAAATTACATTTTAATTCTTATTTTGCCTTGCTGATGAAATCCAATTTCTGTTCATATTTTTTTCAGGCTATCAAGCTGTTGCACGATTGAAACACTCCCTTGGCAGGGGAAAAAAAAAAAGTTCCTGGAAATGAAACTCAGAAACTAAAATTCATACTGACCATTTCTCTGGTGGAAAAACAGCTCAAGTTCCTGAAAGAATTCCAGCGTTCGCTTCCAACTGAGACGATGATTTGGTGGAAATTCAACTAATTAGAGGATTACATTTGGACCAGACATTTCAAATGTTTAGGATCTGTTTCTGCACTCTGAATCTCAGCTCATGTAAGTTGGACTGCAAATCCTATACAAGATCTCTAAAGACTATCGAGCTGAACTCAAGATCAACAAAAGAGAAGCAGTTACCGAAGAGCAATTCAAAATGGTAATTAAATATTAATTCAGCATCAGAGATATTGTTAGAAATAACAGGAGCTCGGAGGATTGCTTGTTTTACTAAGCAGCAGATAACATGACATATCAATTAACGTCCATTTTCTCATCCTATTTTTCTTTTCTGATGTATTTTTTGTCTGGTTCATATGAACTGGGAGTAAATAAATGATTTAAGGGATGTTCTGGCTCTTTCTTTATCCCGCTGCCATTTTTGTTTTGTTGGAATGAAGAAATAATGGTGCGACCTTTTTGACCTGCATGAAATCACAGCATCCCACCTCGCGCCTTTGCTTTTTATCCTGAAGCCATCTGTATCAACACACATTGTTTGAAGAAATCTTACAGGCTGAGCTTCTTCAAGCATTAAATCATTTAAATCATTGTTATAGGTCTAGTAGAAGACATATGCTGGGTCTGGTAGGCTTGTAAAAATAACACCAACAGTGTTTTGGGTTGTGCTATATATTGAATTTAGCCTTTTGTCATTTCAGATTTTCTCAATTATGTCTGGGCAGGAAGATTTGAAATGCCTCACAGTGCCCTTCGTTTCATAAAGAATTAAATAAACCACATTTCATCATGTGTGTGTTTGTGTCTCTGTGCCAGCATGCCTGTCGTACATTAATATCAATCAAGGGCTCCAGACAGTTTGCTGTTTTTGAGCCGAGTTCGATCGAGACGAAGAAAAGGAGACGACCGACTAAATAACCTCGGATATTACACAGTCCTTGGTGGATAATGTGATGAAAGCTTTAAACCAGCCTTTAAACCTCAAAATCTGAAATGAGACAACACAGCAGTTAAGTACAAAGTATTTCACTTACTGTAACGCAAATTCCAGGAAGATAAACATATTTGTAGATTTAAACTGTGTCATGAGTTTGTACATTTGTACGGTTATATTAGAAATGTTATATAAACCTACAAGCACAACCAATTTGCAGCTTTGTCATAACAGTATTCATAGGTTATGAGTCTCCGATTAAAGGAATAATCCAGTGTCTTACAACTGAATATCAATCACCTATACTCACCAACCACCTTTACATCTACTCATTCACCTAAACTAGATAGTTCAAGACCGGAAAATAACCCAGTGACTCATTTCCGTAGCTCGCCGTAGCCTCAGATTCCTGTTCTTGAATGGTTGAGTGAGGTGAGTGTGCTGTTTTACTGTTTCTGCTAAGCGGTTCTACTTCAATGTGTACTGTGTTGTGCTTTCTGAGACACTTTTCAGCTCACCACGGTTGTAAAGAGTTATTATTTGAGTTACTGTGACTCAAACCAGTCTCTCTTTTATCAGTCCTGACCTTTAATGCAAACAGAACTGAAGCTCTTGACCCGTATCTGCATTATTGTATTTAGTGCTCCACTGCAAGATGATTGGCAGTGTAGATAATTGCATGAAAGAGCAGGTGTACAGATGTTCCTAATAAAGTGGTTGCAAAGGGTGCATATGCCATTATGAAGAAAATGCAAAACCTGTAGCCTTAAACCCACTGGAAATCTAAGGGAAGTTGTTGAGTTCTGATTCTAAACATTTTCAGTTGTTAATGAAAATTCAGGACTCTAAATACATTCGAGATGAAACCAACACGAGAGAAAGTTGTAGTTTGTAGCAAGTAATTACAGTGATTATGGTTAGGTTTTGTGGCGTCAATGCGTGCACACAACTCCGCTAGAAACACAACTACAAATTGATCCAAGACACACACACACAAAAAAAAGACGTATTATACAGAATTCGAACTCCATTCACAAATTTATTACTGAATGTGTTCTATAGGAATGCATTTGTGTGACTTCTGTTGAAAAAGTTCTGCTATAGGAAGACATCTCAAAATCTTCGTCTGTGGAAATCGCATATGCTTTACAGATGGAATGAGAAAAAAAAAAAAATACACCACCGACAACAAAACGCTGGAGTACATCTTCAAGTCCACAATCTGACAGACATCTTATAAATAAAATATCACTATTTTATTACTTTGATTATCTATCTATGGTCAAAAACTAAAAGTTATAGAGTGTAGAACAAGCTCTGGATAAAAAGACAAATGGTTTAATTTAGTTCACACACAGCCTGTTGGTTGAAATTGAAGTTGGTATATGAGTGTGTGAGAGAAAAAGCATGTGTGAGGAACCTCATTTGAGTGAAGAGATAGATCATGTGTCAGCATATGTCTTAGGAAAGGAGAGTGTGTGTGTGTGTGTGTTATAAAGAGTGAAGTATGGGCCAGCAATAAATCACCGTTTGCTGTGCTGACAGTCAGGCAGGAAACACTTCACATCAAACGCACCGGGTCACATACCTGAACATGTTGTGTGTGGATGGGCGAGTACTTCAGCGTGTGTGCCTGCAAAGACTGTGTGTTCGATAAAAGCACTGTGGGAGACCCAGCGAAAGATTATACGCCACAGCATGAGCACTGAGCACACAGCACAGTTCTCAGCTCGCGGGCCAAAGATAATATTTCCCCCTTCACTGTTTTCGCTCATCTATCAGCAACCTTTGGCTCGCTCTCTCCGCTCTCTAATACTTGAAACAATGAATATGTGCAAAACCTGCTTAAATCTGCCACTTCGCTAGGCCAAGCGTACCATGTAAAAGGATTTCAATTCTCAAAAAGGCTTTGAGAGTGTGTGACACCTGTATGTGGCAAAAGATATATATCTGATATATCTGGTTGTGTGTCCTGGCAAAACACCTTTTAATGATACACTGCTGGTTTTCTTCTCAGGAATCTGCCATTTCTTTTTCTGGCATTCCAAACTGTGGAGTAATCAGTCTTACACTTCCCTCATCTATCATGCTCATTCATGAAAATCACAGAGCAGCCCTGCCAGTAACAGCATCTCTTTTTTTTTTGCTTGACTAGCTTTTATACTCTTTCACCTGAGGCCTTCATGTAAAAATGGGTGACTGTAATGAAATCGTTTTTTACCGAATGGAATCTAACTTTCTTAAAATCAGCTTCGTTTGATAAACAGTAATATAGCAAGCTAGTAGACCTAGCTAACTGCAAAGACAATGAGCTAGCCAGCGTGACCGCTAGTTTCAGTCGCACAATCAAATAAACACAGTGTATTTAATATTAGCTTGCTAGTGATTTTTGATTTAATGCTTGCTAACTCCTGCTGATGAAGCTTGTTTAACATTAGCTGAGTTGTTTAGTTAGCTGACTGAGTGCTTTCTTTAGGTAGCCAGCTAGCATAGCTACATGTTCTCTTGGTAAGTGCTGTACCAGCAAGCACTATGTCAAGCCAAAAGTGGAAATAAAATTGTTTGAGGCTGGGTAAATGTTAATCCCTTTCAGTGAGTGACCTGTGTAAAAAAAAAAATAAAAAAAATAAAAAAAAACCAGAAAGTTCCCACTTGAAGTCTAGCCATGAAGCTTTACTAAATTCAAAATGGATGAATTTTTGTGACTTTTTTCCTGTTTCTTTTTTTCCTGAGCTATTATTCCTCAGCCCTTGTAGTGAAATGATAGTGACCCATAAGTGTAAAAAAAAAAAAAAAAGCAATAGTACATTCAGAAACATTAAGCTCAGCTCAAATCTGAACATCTTAAGCTCTTTACTGATTCTTCACGGTTTATGACTATCACAAGGAAAAGAATTGTGTGTGGTTTTCAGGCTTGCAGTCTCGATCTACAATGTAATGTGTGTGTTATGTAAAGTTATTACACTGAGAAGTGATTTGCTGTCCTGAATAACTCCTTCAGGCAGACGTTCAGCATTCTCATATTCATTTTAATGGCATGCAATCCTGACAGCAAATCTAAAATACCATCATATGAATTCCCCTGATTATAAAAATTTACAAATAAAAGGATCAGTAGATTTATTTAGGTTCATATTTCGACTTACTGTAAACATCATCCAGCTCTTTGTTTCTGCAGCGTCTCAGTCTCTAGCGAGTATGTGATGTTTAAAAAGGACCGACCCTTTCTTTCTGTTTTGAGTTAATGCTTTTGTGTTTCCATACTCTCTGTTGTGTTTCTGATTGTTGTGGTGTTTTTTTTTCTTAAACTCACTGCTGGGTTTTTAGTTTTGCTGTCTAATTTGCTGTAGTGTTTTTCATTAATGCTCGTTAATGCCAGTAGAGCTAGCTAATGATTAAAGGGAAAAATGGGCTTGGCTGCTATACAATAAGATGGATACTTAACATCTGCTGAAGAAAATGCTTTAACATTGTATATAAGGTATATACACTAAATTGCCAAAAGTTTTGGGATGTCTGCCTTTACATGCACATGAATGTAATATGGAGGTGGCCCACCCTTTGCAGCTATAACAGCTTCAACTCTTCTGAAAAGGCTTTCCACAAGGCTTAGGAGTGTGTTTATGGGAATTTTTGACCATTCCTATAGAAGCGCATTTGTGAGGTCAGGCACTGATGTTGGGTGAGAAGGCCTGGCTCGCAGTCTCCGCTCTAATTCATCCCAAAGGTGTTCTATCAGGTTGAGGTCAGGACTCTGTGCAGGCCAGTCAAGTTCCTCCACACTAAACTCTCTCATCCATGTCTTTATGGACCTTGCTTTGTGCACTGGTGCGCAGTCATGTTGGAACAGGAAGGGGTCATCCCCAAACTGTTCCCACAATGTTGGGAGTATGAAATTTTCCAAAATGTCTTGGTATTCTGAAGCATTAAGAGTTCCTTTCACTGGAACTAAGGGGCCGAGCCCAACCCCTGAAAAACAACTCCTGAATTCAATGACTTAGAGGGATGTCCCAAACATTTTAGCAAAATAGTGTAGTTTTGCCTAGCATAGTTACTGTATTGGTAAGCCTATGTGACACAAAAGAAAGTGTAGATGTTATACATTACTGCCGGTTAAATGTAACTTAAATATTAATCCCTGTCTGTATAGCTTGTGTAACAAAGACAGGAAGTTATTAGTTAAAATGAGGAGGATATGCAGAACAGACCATGAATCCATCACAAGGAATCACATGCTCATTTTTGAGAGGTGTGAGGAAGCTAGAGACATTTATTCAGTCTTTATTCCCATTTATCCAGTTTATGGGGTGTTTAATGTTGACTGTGCTTCTTGTTATCTGTCTGCTCTGGTGGTGTAAATGAAATGCTGTGTGTTGGACATTAATCCTGTGGATAAAATCTGTATACTATATGTTTAATGTATAACTAAACTGAAAAAGTTAATGCAATAATTATCATTAGCAAGAATTAAACTAAGAAAAATGATACTAATATAGAATAAATAATACTGTATTTTTTTCAGACTTTTCTAGCCTCAACCTTCACCTTCACTTTTTTAAACTAGTTATAGCCACTGAACTGGAAAAAAAAAAAAAAGTCACATAATCCTGTCTTTTAAATGACGAAAAAAATATTAAAAATCTTTTTTGGTAGCCATTAAATGTCGAGTAAACGAGATAATTTACCATGTTTACAGACAATCTCCTGGAGAAGGAATGTTATTGAACATCTGTTATATCTTATTGTGTCTTTTTGTTAAAGTAGACTGTGCTTGGATGCTTTTACTGACAAAATGTACCAGATTTGGTAGTAAAACTAGAAGTCCTGTGGCTTGAGAGACCAGGTCCAAACTGCTGTTTTTCATTGTAGTTAGAATATGAATAATATGCTTTAAGATGAATGCTGATTAATAAACTGAGTTTCAGATGGTTGTTTGAAAAACCGAGAAAAATAACTTAACAAAAAATTCAGTGTAGCCCAACTCATTTAGATCGGACTGATCAGATAAAGATAACTGACTTTTCACTTATAAACCATCGTTAATGCCTTAAATATATTTTGTTGATCCTAGTGGCTCTATGCACTCTATGATATACATGTAACAAAGTCTTTTATCTGAAGTAAAATAAAAATGTAAAAAAAAAACAGACAAAAAAAATCAAAACTGAATTTTCAACGCAAAAAAAAGCATCCTCTGAAATGGTATGAGAATTATTTACTAAAAAGCAGATAAAACATTAATATTTATAAAGAAAGGAAGATTAAAAGCAATGAGAGTGAAATCACACCAGTGCATGAACCTCTATGTAAACATCCACTTCACCTATTGTTGAGGGGGAAAACTAGGGAAATCGGCTTCACTGACGCTTCCATCCATCTGCAGGGGAGAAGAGTTAAATTAAAGAGAGCTCCTTGAATGAAATGCATTCTTCATTCTAACATATGGAACAGAGGGAGGGACACGAGAGAGATCAACGTCTTAGGCAGTCCTATAATTTAGTCAATTGGATCCTTTGATTTTGGCATCTCCCTAATCATCTCCCAACAGCCATGCTGGGGTGACCCTGAGGGTGTGTGTGGGTGTGTGTGTGTGTGTGTGTGTGTGTGTGTGTGTGTGTGTGTGTGTGTGTGTGTGTGTGTGTGTGTAGTTGACACACATGTTTCTGAGCTGCCTTCAAGGGCATTGGCCACATGTCTTTCAGCTGCTATCACCAGGCCGAGTCTCTGTTGGAGACGAAACCCAGCAGTCTCTGTTTTCCTGTCAAGAGAAAGAATGCAGACACTACCGAAGAGAAAAAAAGAGAGAAAGGGATGGTGTGGAGATTAAAACATGGGTGTCAAGCAAGAGAACGAAGAGCGTTTCACCCTAAATTGACCTTTTGGTGGGAACTGACACAGCCAACGAAAATGATAGCCAAGTAAAGAATCCTTCAGATTTTCTTTTTTTTTTTTTTTTTTCTTTTTACAAATGTACAAATCGTTTAAAAGGAGAAATAGAGACAGACTCAAACGCATGGTCCCACCTCCCACACATCTGCTTGTGGCACATCAGGGATCAACAGGACCAAAGATTGATTTTGCACTTCATATTTTGATTCATATACATATGTATAGATAATAAAACTACCTGAGGCTATCAGGTGTGTGGTTGATAGTGAGTTTACAGATATTTTTCCCAGCAATTAGAAATAAAGACGTTAATTTTACGGGTTTTATACGGATTTATTCTTTATTTTTATACATAAACTAGTAAATATGTCCTGATGTATTTTACCATTTTTAAAATGTAATCTCTATTTAATATGTCTGAAGTGTATGTACTATTACAACAGAATTTATTATTTTTATTTTATTATTATTTTATTTAATTAATTAGTGAATTAATTAATTAATTAATTTTACAGAAATGTTTTACTATACTGGGGGGGGAGAAACACAGCAAAAACAGTGAAATTCCCATTTATTCACAACTTACTGAATTTTATATAAACTTTAAATAGTTACATTTATTTA
Organism: Hemibagrus guttatus; assembly: GCA_033459395.1. Classification (NCBI taxonomy): domain Eukaryota; kingdom Metazoa; phylum Chordata; class Actinopteri; order Siluriformes; family Bagridae; genus Hemibagrus; species Hemibagrus guttatus. Next base: position 6,187,803 of record JAUCMX010000022.1, on the reverse strand, counting down.
TTTGTTTGTTTGTTTGTTTGTTTAGGGGCATTGGTGGCTTAGTGGTAGGTTTTTCGCCTATCATGCGGAAGGCCCGGGTTCGATTCCCAGCCAATATCTCAACCCCAGCCACTGGATACAGTGCCGGTCCCAAGCCCGGAAAAATGGGAGGGTTGCGTCAGGAAGGGCATCCAGCGTGAAACATTTGCCAAGTTGTTGTGCGGTCCAGTTGGTCCGCTGTGGCGACCCAATTATTCCTTCAATAATACGAATGACCAGAACAGACTGCAAACAACGAGTCTAACACAATTCTACACAATGCTGGTAAAGTGCATGAATTGGTCAGTAGTCTCCCTCTCTCACTTTTTCTCCCTCTCTCACTCAGTCTCTCTCTTTCTCTGAGGAACAGATGCAGGCGATTAGCCGGTGCTCCGTCAGATTAGCCCCCGTTTGAAGTTCAAGTTCCTTTTTTTTTTGGTGACATTTTCCTTTTCTCGCCCTCTAAAGGAGTGTAATCCGAGAGCAGAAAGCAGCGAGAGGGTGTGGGGGAAGGAGAGCGGGTTAGAGAACGCAGGTGGAGGGGGTTCAGTGGTCATACTGGGTGGTCTGGTCTGCTTAACGGGATCCTGGCTGTTTGTGCTGCTCAAACAAGCCAGTTGATGTTTTCAGCAAACTTTACAATTCTACTTTTCCTTTTCTACAAAGATAAATGTCCAATTCAGTCCTGGGGACCTACTGCCCTGTAGAGTGTGAAGTTTTTCCTACCCTTAACTGACCTGTGCAGGGCAGCGGGTCATTGTGTAGTTATGAACCCCTGACTCAGGAGTGCAAGAAAAATGTATAAAGCCTAAATTAATAAAATTGCTAAACCAGGCATACACAAATGACTGCTCTGAGAGAAATCACTACTCTGTGACGTATACCCATAATGCTTAAGGCTATTAAAGGAGCCATTTGTCATTTTTACAGCTTCTTAAAAATCTACTTTCAAGGCAAAACCCAGCTACATTTAAAACACAGACCAGCTCAGCCCTGTCCAAACTGACCTTTCCCTGTACACTGTGTACACTTCATGAGTTCAAAGAAAAACATGCAGAACTCCACTCAGAGCAGGAGCACAAATAATTTCTGGGCTAGAAAAACGTTAAGAGTACCTTTAAAATGCAGAAAAGACATCAAGAATCTGTTGCATAGAAATATTCTGAATTACAAATTTTCTTATGTATGTTTGAAATGATATGGAATAGAAAGAACTAAAGAATGCAAGCGCCACTTTTAACCATCTGTGCACTTGTCATGCTCGTATAGTCGAGTTGAATGCGATCTTGAATAAAGATGTGGACATATTGGATTAATTAAGGCCTAGGAGTTCTTCCTGTGTTTCAATATGATTATACCATCATAGGAAGTTTGGTGTGTCAGCATAATGGCTGTTCATTCAGAATCATTCAGAATATCCGTGCTGACATGGAAAGACACACACACACACACACATAGATGAATGTTTATACGAGCGAAGATTTTTTCATCTGTGGTTTGTGCTTTGCACAGGATGAAGCCAAGAAAAGTATTCCACGTCTTCCTTTAATCAGATAAACGCTCCATAGGCTAAGGCTTCAAACGAACAGGAATAAATCAAGCTTTTGTTCCTTTTCAACTTTTAATTTTGTTTTGACAAGCAACAAAGACAAGAAGTCATTATCTCACAAAGAGATATTAGAAACAAATAGTGACAGGTACCGTGTGAAGCTGAGATTTATTTCACAAATAACTTGTTCGAGTCTGGACTTGTTAGTAATCCTAAAAACCCTTAAGTGAAGGTGGATAGTTTTTCTGCTGCATTAAAAACACCACTTCTCATATCCCTGAAGTAATCTAACCCATTCATTTACAGATTCACAGTCAGACTTATGCAGAGATGTTTACAAGGCTTTATTTAACATATAAACTGTTAGCTGTAGGTGTATACTGCATATAGGTATAAATATTCATTCATTGTCTATCGCTTATCCGATCTATACTCGGGTCACGGGGAGCCTGTGCCTATCTCAGGCGTCACTGGGCATCAAGGCAGGATACACCCTGGGCAGAGTGCCAACCCATCGCAGGGCACACACACAGCGGACAATTTAGAGATGCCAATCAACCTACAATGCATGTCTTTGGACCAGGGGAGGAAACCGGAGTACCCGGAGGAAACCCCCAAGGCATGGGGAGAACATGCAAACTCCACACACACGGCAGAGGCGGGAATCGAACCCCACCCCTGGAGGTGTGAGGCAAACATGCTAACCACTAACCCACCGTGCCCCCCTGGTATAAATATTATTAAGTGTAATTATTTAATAATATGAGGATGGGTTCCATTCTGAGCCTGGTTCCTCTCAAGGTTTCTTCCTCATATCATCTCAGGGAGTTTTTCCTCTTGCCTCAGGCTTGCTCATTAGGGATAAATGTTGGAGATAAATAGTAACTTAATTTTAAACTTTATAATTTCATATTCCATGTTTCTATACTTCTGTAAAGCTGCTTTGAGACAACATCCATTGTTAAAAGCTCTATACAAATAGATTGAATTGAATTGAATTAGCTTATTACTTCATTTTTTTAGATATCAAGCTAGACAAATAGCACACTGTTCAAACTGACAAGAATTTCTGGTTGTGTTTTAATGTATTATCAAGGTTTGAGGTTCTTTATTTTGTTTTTTTTGCATGTAACACTTCGGTAATATCCATCGCAGTGAGTTTTTTTGTATCTAAACAATGTTTTAACATTAACATTTTGAGGGGATAAAAAAAATCATATTAAAACTTCTTAGTTTCTTAACCTCTTGAACTGACAATGGCAGTAACTCCAGATTTATTCAGTTTATCAAGCAATCCTATCAAACCATATTAATCCCAATCTGGTCTGGTAGTAGAAACTCCAAACATTTTGAGTTCAGATCTAATCTTGTGTGTAGTTTTAGCCCTTAACATTGTTTGACTTATTAAAGGGTTTGTTTTCCATGTGTATGCAAAGGCACTTTTTCTTGTGTCTGCATCTTGTTAACCTAAACACAAGAAAGATGACACTAATGACTGCCAGTTCTTTTCCATCAGTTATACATAAGTCTGGATCTGCATACACACACACACACACACACATTCAGCGCTCCAGCATGATCATGGTTTCTCTGCTCTTTTTGAAGTGTGCATCTATTGCTGATTAGTTCTTGATGGTTTACTGTCATGTAAAGGATCATCTACTGCGTCTCACACACAGACACTCACTAGAACGGAGGTATAAATCATAAAAAGTGTGTCCTTTGAGTCAGACCAACATAAAAATAATTGTGTGGGGATTAAAGGAATAATAAAGACCTGTTGTTTTTTTTCAACCTGAAGTAGATATTACTGAACAATAAACAATTTTGTACTGAGAATAGAGCGGAAAGTTGTTTATTCGCATAAAATGGAAGTCAAAGGCAGTTGTGGATGCCATAAAATGTTTCTTTTTAATTCTTTCTGATTTCTTTCTGCAGTATATGTCCTGTGTGTAAACGCAGCAGTGTCTCTACTTTGCCTGATCCTTAGGGAAAGAATAGATAAGGTGGGTAAAAAGTACACATAAAACAGTGTTTTTAAGACATTCTTTCATATCTAGACCTTCATTGTTTGAGTGTAATAGATGTAGCTTTGAATTTACATCATATGTTCGATGTTTAAAATATTGAAATCAGTGAATAGATTAGATATTCATTTTTAATTATAGGTAAAGAGAAACAATTCTAGCTTTAGGTTAATATGCAATTATGGCATAGATAGATAGATAGATGGATGGATGGATGGATAGATAGATGGATAGATGAGTAACACGTAGTCTGGGCTCTTGCGAAACTGTTCACAGTTGCTATATTTAGCTAGTTTACTTTTACATTTACTGTAAGGTTTGTTTAGATTTAGTGTGGGTGTGAAGTATCTTGAAAGACACTTTTTGTAAATAAGTGAAACACTTCAGAATTCCTTCACTCTGACTTCCCGGTTCGAAAAGGAAAATGGATCAACATACACTCAAATCACCAGACAGAAATAGTTCCTTGAATAAAATATCTGAAACCAGTTCTGCAATTTCTCCTTCAATATTTAGGCTAGTGATTGCAGGTTTAAAAAGGGTTAGCATGTTTATTCCATCACTTCCTCACTGCATCCCATAGCAAGAGGTGCCATCCAGGTCTGATGACAAACAGGCCTGAAATATGCCATGTTTAAGCCAGGCCTGCATTGTATTGGGTGTCTCTGATGGAGGCTTGATCCCAGAACATAGACAAGGCCACGTTTGTATAAAGCATGACTGGCACAGAGCTTCTCTTCAGCTCCCTGAGATGATATCAACCCTCGCTGTCAGCAGCAGAGCCACAGGCAGCTCAAACAGAACTTCATACTCCAGTGCCATGCGTGAAGGATATTTAGAGATATGACGCACAAAGTGCACTTCATCATCGGGATACATGGGGAATATTTTATAAAAGACAAATATTGACTTATAGTGTGTTGTTTGTGAATGAGGTGAGACTCGCACCTTTTTTTAACTCAAAATATATTTAGTAAATGTGTCGCAGAGGCATTGCAGTCGAAAGTCAAAGCAAGCCTTACAGTTTCAACGGAAGTATCAGCGGATGGTTCCAAATAAATTACATTTCAGATGTCTCTCTATTTGGCAGTTTTATTCAACAAGCTGTTTTATCCTGTCAGTTCTGATAAACCCACATCTTGTCTCACTTTGGTTTTTAAAAAATACCTTTGAACGCTTAGGTTTACATGTTGTATGGGCCAAACTCTCTTTCTCTCTTTCTCTCAGACAGCAGGTTTTCAGACAAGTTCTGCTATGGTGAACATATTAAATGCATTCTCCTCTCTCTCTCTCTCTCTCTCTCTCTCTCTCTCTTTCTTTCTCTCAGCAAATTATTGGCCTTATCCCTAGCACTGGTGTTGTTTTCCACTAGTATCCATGTAGCCGTGTCTCCCGTAATTGCCAGTGGCATCCGTATAATGCCGTACTTAGGCTACCATGTGTGCCAACAAAAGAGAAGGCCATCCAGGACACATCCACCCTGCTTATCCGCATTACAGCTCTGAGTCTCACAGTGAACCCACAGAAGAGCTCCTTAACACTAAAATGTGTGAGGGATATTATTACGCTTGCCAATCAGAGTCAGCCAGGCCTCTGTTGAGGATGCTAGACTGATGACGGCAGCTTCATCGGTGATCCCCTTTGGCCTGCTAGAGCTGTGGACATTCCAGGAGTAAGTTATCAGCCTGCAGCTGGAACCTAAAACACCACAGACTCAAATGTGTCCTCGTCTCAATGGAAAGAGGCCAAATATGGGATCACTGGCAATGCAGGACATTCCAAACTGAAAAAAGCCTCACTGAAAGGTATAATTACCATGATCACCTCCTTACAGACTGGCCTGCATCTGATTTTGCGGCTTTTTGTGAGCACTGTGCTGCTGGAAATATGGAACAAACCACACAATGCCTCCTGAAAATCCCTGCATGCTTTTCTCGCACTTGCAATATTCCCAAATTTACTGTCAATCATGTGAGATATGACACACCCACACATGCAGCCTGTGACCCAGGGGACTGCTGTGGATAGAACCACTTGGAGACGCAAGTATCGCGCCGCATCAGTCAGCTTTCGGAAGGGAGGAATTAATGCTAAGTCTATAATGAACTCAGAAACTACATTGACCTATTAGTTCCTGAAGAGCTCTTGGTTGCTGTTGTAGAAAGGACATTATCAACAGTTACATTATCTACTGTCCAGTGTCACCCAAATGAGGATGAGGTTTCCTTCTGAGCCTGTGTGTCAATCAAACCCCCAACCTTGGAGGTATGAGGCAAACGTGCTAACCACCAAGCCACCAAGCCGCCTTCTTCTTCTTCTTCTTCTTCTTCTTCTTCTTCTTCTTCTTCTTCTTCTTCTTCTTCTTCTTCTTCTTCTTCTTCTTCTTCTTCTTCTTCTTATTATTATTATTATTATTATTATTATTATTATTATATTATTAATAATAATAATAATAATAATAATAATAATAATAATGCTTTTTTGTTGTTTTTTGTTGTTTTGTTTTGTTTTGTTGGGGCTTTCTTGAATTTCTTAAATTTCTTAAAAATCATTTAGAATTCTTTCTGTTGCTGGATATTTCTGCGCAGTCTGTGAAAGCCACAATTTAAACACCTAAACCCTCCCGTCTCTTAAAGTATATAAGTAGAATTGTTCAAGCACAGTTTCCCAACTCCTGAATGTGAAATTGTATCCCATCATTATTTTAGGATGGAGTCATTATTTACATCTACTCAAAGTCCATTCATCTTTATTTTAGTCTGCAATCTGCAAATCTTTTGATTACACCTTGTCCTCATGCTTGACATGTTTAAGAAAAAAACCCCGCCTCGCTCCACCTGTGCTGTGTGAGAGAATAAAGCTGCCAAAAGACGAAGTTGGGGGAACAGACAGGTGGGATGAAGGAGAATGTTGAGGCTGGCAGGCCGCAGCTCATCAGTAACACACTGTTTGACAAGCCAGAGAGGCCATGAGGAGGAGAGAGGGACACTGTGGTAATCCAGCGATACACACACACCCACACACCCACCCCTCACACACATTTCCCCACAAACCTTTACCAGTCTCATAGATAACACTTTATATATCACTACATGCTCTCGTCTGTTTACACAGCGCTCTGACAGATATGGCCGTCCCTGGAGTGTGAAGGAAGTGGGGTATAGGAGGGGATTATTTGAAGGAGTCTGACAGCGTTAAAGTCTTGTATAGGACAACACTTTTGTTGCTAACTGTTTTTAGTGTCCAAGATCACTTGGAGTGGCTTGGCTTACTGAAATCTAGCTAAATAAATATAGCTAAAGGGACCACTATATCAGACAATTCTTTTTCATTTAGTTTTTAAGTCTGTGCATTGTCTTTGTGGTATTAAGGCGTTGTCAGTATTTATCGTAAATGTGTTTAAAATACAGACTGGAAATAAAGAATGCTTTTTTGTTCTTTCTATTTTGTAGAAACAACAGATTGATTCATCAATGAGGAAATGGGAAGGTAATAATGTGTTTACTATCTAGAGTAAACACATTAATCTATCTAGCTAGATTAATCTATCAATCTAGCATTACTGGATGTTTTTTAAAAGATTATATAAAAAAGTCCTTTAGTATTCACATACTTTGACTAGCTAGTCGTGATGGATGCTTGCTAGCAGGCAACGCAACAATGATCTTGTCCCTATGCTAAGCATTTACTACCACATGGGAGACAAATAACAATACGTAAGCATTTGAGGCACAACAATTCCTTAGAAAATGTAGAAAGTGACAACAAAATTGAAGGATACGTCATTTTTTATTGTATAGTGGTTTATGGAGGATACTTAGTGCTCTTGCTAAGGGCTTTGGTGGCTCAGTGGTAGGTTTCTTGCCTACCATGTGGAAGGCCCGGGTTCAATTCCCAGCCACTGGATGCAGTGCCATTCCCAAACCTGGAAGAAATGGGAGGATTGCATCAGGAAGGGCATCCGGCGTAAAACCTGTGCCAAGTTGTTGTGCAGACCTAAAATCTGAAATGTGGGTACAGCACAATTTTCAGTCAATGTACTACATTGTACCATCACAAACCAGTTACTGCAGATACTGGGTCCAGCACTGTTTTATTAGGGTCATCTCAAGAATAATGGCAAATCATAATCTTACAAAACTCCTGAAATCACACTGTTCAAAGCAGCTTTAATGTTTTATGTTGTCATTTTCAATGAGAGATGGAAGTCACAGCCAATAGCACTATAGATTGTAGACACCTAGCCTTCATCTATAACCTTATGCACTGCGTAGCACGCTGATTTAATAAGCTGTCTTTTTTTTTCTTCTCATGATACGTTTAGAACACGGTCTTAACAGAAGACAGAATCTGTGTTTCCTAACCAAGGCCTGGGGCTTTGAAAACATATTGCTCTCAATAAACTTGAAAGATTTCTGTTGAAAAGAACTGTCCCATGGTCTCAAGGGGAAAGACATGGATCCAGCTGTTTCCAGAAAGTATCCGCAGAGTCAGCGTTGACTGCCACATCCACAAATTGCTTTTAATAACATGATGAATGCCATTTGGTTTTCAAATCTGTTACATATTTCGTACGATGCGTCATTAGATGTTCAGTATATTACACCGAAAACATCGATATCGTGGCTAGACGGAAACATTCGGGTTTGTTCAATGCGAGCACAATTATGGCTCGATGAATACTAAAATGAACTATTAAGCATGACGCTTGTTTTTTTTGTTCAACCTAGTCATCTACCTTCACTTTAACATATGGATGATTGCCTCAAACAGTAACCTGGACTCATATAAAGGGTTTAAAATATTTGTCCGTGCAACACAAAAAGTCAAAAGTACAACCATTAAAACTTAGGATGAAATTAAACAGGAGAAAGTTATCTAAGCTGTTGTTATTCAGAGATTTTATCTGATGTTAAACATAAAAAGTACTTCTGGTTACTTCACACTGATCCCATGAGTAAATTATTATAAATCTTGAGAATGGAAATTGAAGGTTTTTTGGATTTATACAACTAAAATCATATGAAAAGGTATAAACACTACCTCGGTGCCAAACACTGAACAGAACACTCCGAAAAATAGGGAAAAGATTTTTTTTTTGCTGGTTATTCTTGCTTGCACCAGGCTTTTGTGGTTTCCATGCACCATCAGAGCCATACAGCTGCCGGTAAAACATAACCATAAATTCTTCCCTGAGACCAGACTGGGAACAAAAAACAGTCCCATATCTGAAACTATGCAAATTTGGAGCTAATCAACTGAATCATTCTGTAGTAGATGTACATTAACCATTTTATTGATATCTCTACATCGATAAATAAACTATTGAGCTAAGATGTTTTCTGCTCTTTCTTTAGTACAGAGAAAAAATCCTAGTGAAATCTTTTAAATACCTCGGTATCACATATTTCGGTCACTGTTCATTTAAGACATATGTTATTATATATAAAAGAGCTTAGCGATTATTTTTAACTGTTATTATTATTTCGTTGTAAACTCAATGGAAATATCTAGAGAATCTACACCCACAGGTCACTTTAATCTCCTTGGATCTTCACACACAGCATTCTCTAAGAGTTTACAAAGAGAAAGGTGGGGGGGAAAAATCCAGTGAGCATCATTTATGCTTTCTTGCTAAGTAAATACTCTTAAAAATAAACTCTTACTCTAGAAAACCCTCCCAGAATGCATTTTTTTCTTCTTTTTTTTTTTAATTAATGTTTCATAGTTTATAAAGTTGTCTTAAGATGCTTTCAATGGACAAATCCAGTATACAAGGGGGGGCACGGTGCCTAGCATGTTTGCCTCACACCTCCAGGGTTGGGGGTTCGATTCCCGCCTCCGCCGTGTGTGTGTGGAGTTTGCATGTTCTCCCCGTGCCTCGGGGGTTTCCTCCGGGTACTCTGGTTTCCTCCCCCGGTCCAAAGACATGCATTGTAGGTTGACTGGCATCTCTAAATTGTCCGTAGTGTGTGAGTGTGTGTGTGCCCTGCAATGGGTTGGCACTCCGTCCAGGGTGTATCCTGCCTTGATGCCCAATGACGCCTGAGATAGGCACAGGCTCCCCGTGACCCGAGAATAGATCGGATAAGCGGTAGACAATGAATGAATGAATACAGTATATAAATAAAATATAGTTTATTAATAGTTATTTATGATTCAGTGCATATCTTACATAGCGTACTTTTGAACTGACTTGAAGTATCTGGAAACTCCTTAAAATACCATACAATTAAAATTTAGAGATTCACGTTTTCACATGCTACTCCTCTGACCAAGATAACAGGATTTTTCCCAAGATCTACTGATATACAGTGTACACTGAGATACATGCTTCTGTCTCTCTCTCTCTCTCTCTCTCTCTCTCTCTCTCTCTCTCTCTCTCTCTCTCATTCCTTTTCCCTCTCAGTATGTGTCTCTTCAGTCGTCTCTCTCTCTCTCTCTCTCTCTCTCTCTCTCTCTCTCTCTCTCTCTCTCTCTCTCTCTCTCTCTCTCTCTCTCACTCATTCCTTTTCCCTCTCAGTATGTGTCTCTTCAGTCCTCTCTCTTTCTCTGTCTCTCTCTTATTCCTCTTCCCTCTCACTCTGTCTCGTGGTTTGTCCCTCTGTCTGTGCAGCATCAAATGCTCTGGAGCATGGCTAGAAGCGGAGGCTTTAAGCCTACATACATAAATAAAAAGCAGCCTTTCATGCCAGTGCAGTTTACTTTTATGTTCCCCTCAAAACCTCCTAGTGTTTATGAGAGAGCAAATATATTCAAAACATCTTCTAGCCACAAAATTAGTTCTGCTTAAGCATACCCCATCGGGACCCCAGTGCTGCCATGGAAACGAAATGTTTCTAATGTAAAACAAATATTAGTGCCCAACCTCATCCTCTGTCCAGCTTGCTATTTTCTTGACATCTTATTTTGAGATCTCTCTTTTTGTTTTATTTTTCATTTGGTCTGTTTGTAATGTGGCTTTGTAGTGGAGAAAACCACTGTAGTTAACTTTTTTATGGGGAAAGCAGTAAAAGAAAAGAGTAAAGAAAAGGAGGTGAAAAAGAGAAAGAATGGACTCCTCAAAGTCCAAACCTCTCTCTTTCACTCTGGTTATACACAAGGCCACTACCGGCATCTAAAATCTCATTACTGTATGATTCATGGTCCTTCACTGATACTTTTGTGTTTCGCTCCAGTCAGGAAACCATATATCACTGCACATGACCTGACCACATAAATGGCAAAGACCATTTATGTTAGAAGAGCCTCATGGCAGAGAGAGAGAGAGAGATGACTGAAGAGACATATAGTGAGAGGGAAAAGGAATGAGAGGGAAGGGGAATGAGAGAGAGAGAGAGAGACAGAGAGAGAGAGAGCAAGAGAGAGAGATGACTGCAGAGACACATAGTGAGAGGAAAAAGGAATGAAAGGGAAGGGGAATGAGAGAGAGAGAGAGAGAGAGAGAGAGAGAGAGAGAGAGAGAGAGAGAGAGAGATGGTTGAAGAGACACATAGAGAGAGGGAAAAGGAGTGAGAGGGAAGGGGAATGAGAGAGAGAGAGAGAGAGAGAGAGAGAGAGAGAGAGAGAGAGAGAGAGAGAGCGAGAGAGAGAGATGATTGAAGAGACACATAGTGAGAGGGAAAAGGAATGAGAGGGAAGGGGAATGAGAGAGAGAGAGCGAAATGACTTCAGAGACACACAGTGAGAGGGAAAAGGAATGAAAGGGAAGGGGAATGAGAGAGAGAGAGAGAGAGAGAGAGAGAGAGAGAGAGAGAGAGCGAGAGAGAGATGATTGAAGAGACACATAGTGAGAGGGAAAAGGAATAAGAGGGAAGGGGAATGAGAGAGAGAGCGAAATGACTTCAGAGACACACAGTGAGAGGGAAAAGGAGTGAGAGGGAAGGGGAATGAGAGAGAGAGAGAGAGAGAGATAGAGAGAGAGAGAGAGACAGGGACAGAAAGGACCAGAGGAGTCTGGGACAAATCGTCGTTCACTCAAGACGCGGTCTGCCTGCACTTATGGAAGTTATTGTGGTGCACATCATTTAGGTCACACCATGAATCAATAGATCCCACAGTCACTTCAGTCACTTGACATGCACAGATCAGCTTTGATCAGCTCTCCACCAACATCAACATTAAGGCTTTAAGGTCACATCACTTTGAGATTTAAGCAAAACAGCGAGGCTTAGTTGTAGAATAGATACATTTTTGTATTTACGTGGCATTTCTTGTGCATACACAACATATATGAAGCAACTTTTAAAAAACACTATGCACTATTTGGATATACAATGAGGGACATGCTGTTTCGAGAAAATAATCAACAATACTGCAGATGCAACTTTTCCAATTATTTCCCATTAATAATGTTTTATTCCTCTCGCACCACAGTAAGATTATAACAGCTGACCAACAATTATTATTTATTTTTTACCAAACAAATTTGATTAAAGAGCCACCAAAATTGGATTTCCTTTTTTTTTATTTAGTTGGTTAATTAAATGTTTTTGTTGTTATTTATTTATATGCTTACAGATCAACTTCCGTGTAAATCTTTTTTGTATATTGCGTGTTTGTAGGCCTTTATAGTAAAAATATGAGACTAATAATTATTTACCTTTTAATTACAGTATTACAGTGCACATTACTCCAAACCTCCACTGCAGAATTCCCCCAAATGATAACATCTTTTGAAGGTATCTTTACAGGCTGCCACATTTCTGTAAACACACACACACACACACACACACTCACACACACGCACGCAGAGCTGACTGCAGGTTCCTGCCTGCTGTACATACTGCAATATAATTACATATATGCATCAGTCAGAGCACATGAAAAGTCTCATATGGAAGATGTTTTGGTGGTATTAGATATCTGAGAAAGAATCTGGAGGATCAGCATCTTCATCTTCATCATCTTTCTGTCTCCATTTAAGCCTTCATCATATAAAACGTTTATGATTGCACTGGCATGACTGGAGTGTAACAAATCAAAATACATACGCATGCTCACACACACACTTTACTAACAGCGACAGGGACTTTATCTCTTCTGGCTCTTAAACCATGTGACGCCACATCATAGTCTAAATTTGACAGTGGTAAATTTGAGTCATTATCCAGACTGGAGTATGCTGAATGTCACAGACACTTCAGCGTTGTTTCAGAGAACCATTTCCTGTTTGCTCGCCTGATGTCCGTACCTTTGATCTGGAAGAAGACCCATCACTCCTGGATAGGAGTCTGCTAATGAGCAAGGAGGAGTTTATTAGACCTTTATGGGTTAAAATCCCCAAAATACACCTATAGTATTTATATATACGGTCATGTGAAAAATTTAGGACACCTCATTGAATATTCAGCTCTTTATTAAGAAATGTCAACATGTCAATTTCTGATCTTGTTTTAATTTGTAGCTGTAGATGAAGGTGACGTAATTGCATGTAAACAACAAAATATCACATTGTTTTCACTTATTAAACAAAAGAAATCAACAAAAATAAGTATTTCACCTGAGGAAAGAGTTATGGCACCCTATGCCCTAATAGCTAGTGTTTCCACCATTGGCTGAAATAACCTCAATGAGACGTTTCTTATAGCCATCTAGCAGTTTATGACATCGACTGGAAGAACATTTCCCCCCCACTGCTCAATGCAGAATTATTTCAGCTGTGTGATGTTTGGGGGGTTTCTTGCATGCACAGTCCGTTTCAAATCAACCCACAGGATGTCAATAGGATTTAGATCTGGGCTTTGACTCGGCCGTTCCAGAATTCTCCATTTTTTACTTTTCAGCCAGTCCTTGGTGGATTTACTGGTATGTTTTGGGTCATTGCCATGTTGCAAGGTACTTATTTCAATAGTGTGTATTAACCAATAACATTTAAAGGACAAGATCTACTTCTACACAGGGTGTTACTAAGAGCAAATTAACATAAATGATTGACAGTCCGCAAATGCTAATTAGTTAATATAGTGTTAAATATAACTGGTGTTAAATACATTTATCACTGTATAGATTATGAAGTCTATATGAAGTTGGCATAAAAATGTAGCTCCAGTTCTCTTTCCAGGACAGACGAATCTTCCACGTTTTCTCTCTATTTTTTGGTTCTCTACAAAATAAGTACGAAAAAGACTAAGAACTCTTGTATTTATTTTTCAGAAAGCAGGATTTGGAGGTGATGATCTCTCCAGGTGAAACATCATGTGGTGTGTGAGTCTACAAGCGATTGTGTAGTGTGTAAAAAAAACAAGTGACTAAAAATGATTAAAGTCAGGTAGTGGGAAAGGGTCAGTGATTCTGGGATTCTGCAAATGATCAGCTTTTCTTTGCAATTCTTTGCATGCCTGGTTTAAATAATCCAAACTGACCAAGACAGGAGGAAATAGAAAGAGGTGGACTTGATCAGAAACTGCACCATATTCACCATGTAGTATGAATAGGTTTAGTAGGATTTAATAGTCCAAATGTCCTATTCCTTACAAAAAGTGCTTACTTAGACATGTCCGAATCAAATGTTTGCATAAAATGCTGCTGATAATTAAAGTCACCATACTGCCCTTTGACCTCTCAATATTCAATTCAATTCAATTTGTATAGCACTTTTAACTATGTACATTGTCTCATAGAAGCTTTAAAAAAAAATGTAGAATAAAAGTGACAAAGTTTAAAGTTATTTTTTTATTTATCCCTAATGAGCAAGCCTGAGGCAACGGTGGCAAAGAAAAGCTCCCTGAGGTGATAAGAGGAAGAATCCGGGAGAAGCCAAAATATAAATATTGTTCTTTGTACAACTATTTATAGTCAAGTGAAGTTGTGCAACCAGGAGCTTTTGGAGCAACTTATAAATCAGCGTAGTTTCTGAATTCATAATAAATTTAACACTGATTCTGTCCTGCCGAAGCCAAGCAATGAAATGTTCAATGATAAAGACTCAAGCGCAAAACTGACCATCGCAACAGCAGTTCAAAGCCAGCGCCATAGTCTCCAAGTGGTTCTGTCCATAGCAGCCCCATATATCTCCAGGTAGTCCATTATCTTACATTGATTGAGGATTTGTAGTTGTTATTTATGTAAGATTTTATTTCTGATCAGAAATAAATAGCAGATCAGAATAGCTGGTCTAAGCACAGCATGTCAATTATTTTCCCAGTTGGTACTTGATTTATTTTTATTTCAGGATTATTGTTTTATTTAACAGATTTTGGGGTATGTAGGTATAGGTAGGTAGGTAGGTAGGTAGGTAGGTAGGTAGGTAGGTAGATAGATAGATAGATAGATAGATAGATAGATAGATAGATAGATAGATAGATAGATAGATAGATAGACAGACAGACAGACAGACAGACAGACAGACAGACAGACAGACAGGCAGGCAGGCAGGCAGACAGGCAGATAGATAGATAGATAGATAGATAGATAGATAGATAGATAGATAGATAGATAGATAGATAGATAGATAGATAGAGAGACAGACAGACAGACAGACAGACAGGCAGGCAGGCAGGCAGACAGGCAGATAGATAGATAGATAGATAGATAGATAGATAGATAGATAGATAGATAGATAGATAGATAGACAGACAGACAGACAGGCAGGCAGACAGGCAGGCAGGCAGGCAGACAGGCAGATAGATAGATAGATAGATAGATAGATAGATAGATAGATAGATAGATAGATAGATAGATAGATAGATAGATAGATAGATAGATAGATAGACAGACAGACAGACAGGCAGGCAGACAGGCAGGCAGACAGGCAGATAGATAGATAGATAGATAGATAGATAGATAGATAGATAGATAGATAGATAGATAGATAGATAGATAGATAGATAGATAGACAGACAGACAGACAGACAGACAGACAGGCAGGCAGGCAGGCAGACAGGCAGATAGATAGATAGATAGATAGATAGATAGATAGATAGATAGATAGATAGATAGATAGATAGATAGATAGATAGATAGATAGACAGACAGACAGACAGGCAGGCAGACAGGCAGGCAGACAGGCAGATAGATAGATAGATAGATAGATAGATAGATAGATAGATAGATAGATAGATAGATAGATAGATAGATAGATAGATAGATAGACAGGCAGACAGACAGGCAGACAGACAGACAGACAGGTTGTGTTACAGCAGCTTACCAGGTATCTTGGTAACATAGCATGTGCAGCCTTCAAAGCATGTCAATCTCATATACAGCTATTGAAATTCTGCCTTCTAAGATGCAGAGTGATGATGCATCACCTGCAGGAAGACAGCTACTGTTTGGTTAGGACACAAGGATAAAGTCGAGGAGGATATGCTTCATATCAAACAGTGAATTTCATTATTGTTGATGAATTAGTGAAACTTGCAAAGAAACTAAGGATCATTTAAAGCTAGCTTGATGGAAACTAGTTTGGATGTAGTGTAGAAATTTATAAATCTATACATGAAGAGATCATTTGCCCTTATGTTCTTGTTGGTCACATCTGTTAGAGATTACAATTGTTTGGAATTTGGATCAATTGCTTTAAGCTGTCTGATGAAAGAAAAAAAAAAGTCACATTATGGCTTCCAGAAAATGTAGAGAGTAAAAAGTAGAAAGAAAAAAGGGGAAAAAATGTTAAAATGTGCCTAAGTACAGTAACAAAAGTAATTGCTCTCTGTTACTTTCCACTTCTGTTGTGGATTAAATCTAGGAATTCTGTATTTCTTTCGTGAGCAAGCTAAGAAAATGAGCCTTTTACAGTTTTCCTGTTTCAGGTAAACATGGAGCAATCAGACAATTACAGTAAACATCAGCATCAAAGCAAGCACTCAACGTTTTATAGGAATGGCATCACCTGTTAAATAGAGAACAGGCAAAGGCTCAGATGCAGATCCAGTGCTGGGGCAAATCTTCTCATCAAACCACATCAAACGGGGTAGAAAGAGAGACGCTTTGACAAAGCTCACCCACGGAGGTCTGAACCGTGCAGGGAGGCCGTGGTGGGGCATTGTGGGATTGTGGCCACACTACTGAGAGATTCCATTTCTGGAGCAGGGATCTGGCAGTGGATGGCAGAGAGCAAAATGTGAGTGAAAGAGGGGTCACAGCTCTCTCTCTCTCTCTCTCTCTCTCTCTCTCTCTCTCGCTCAATGGGATGTTTGAAAGGGTGTGGGCTGCTGTGTGAGGAAGATGGAACTTTAGATGTCTTTTTCTCTCTCTCTCTCTCTCTCTGAGATATTTTTTATTTGCTGTAATGTTTGTGAACCTGGGTCCACATCACCAGAACCTTCTTTCACTCTCTCTCTCTTCTTCTCTCTCTCTCTCTTGTTGAGCTCTCTCTCTAAATCTGGATTTGTTTAAACAGGTCTCAGCCATGCTCTGAGCAGATGCTGGCCATATTGAAGCTCAGATCTGGCTTGATGACTGCCAAACAGTGTTGATCTCATACCCTCTTCCTCCTTCTCCTACTTAGTTTCTTAGCTTTGAGGGCTTATTGTTCAGCTATCAGCTTATCCGGAAAGTTCAAAGTCTCCGTGTAATATTGCTAATTATTATTTTCTTCTATATACTGATTATTACTGCATATTTGCAGTATGCAGCATCTTTCTTTGTCAAAGTCAGAAAAATTGTTCGGAACAGACATGTTCTGTATACATACAATTTCCGTAGTGTCTAGATAAGGCAATGTATAAAAGACCAATAAAATGTCTACACTCTTTGCAGCTCAACTAGAATATCATAATGATAAAACGCAATGGAAAGTAAGTCTCTATAATAAACAACATCATGGAGCGTAATTTTCTGTATGTGTGAGTTAAATATCACTTTCGGTTAAACACATGTCCATGTTTCTTTGTTTTAAGGATCACAAACTGACACAAACATGCTCATTTTAATGACACTATTGCCACAAAAATTCACACACAAAAAGACGCTTTACGTTTAAAATATTTTATCTAGCAATTTAATTCATAGCTAAATTTCTTCATATAAATCCGTAAATATAACAAATAAATAAATATTTCAATATAAATATTTCAAAATATGTATATCACTGGATGTCATTTCTTTTTTTATTTAATGATTTTATTAGTGATTTTATTTCATTTTTATTTTATTTTATTTAGATTTGAGTTAAGCGTGTGTATCGAGGACTTCCAAAATCGATACCAAAATTCGTATCAGTATTTTGAAATCAGATATGCCAGACACTCAGAAAAGTGCTACTCGGACAGTTGTGCAAGAATGACACACGTGGGGTGGAGTTTAGCAAAAACAGATGTGTGCTTTTGATACTTGCAATTCTATCCTTAGACTTAAGCATGTTTTTTTTTTTTTGTGCAATTTCGGCTCAAGCGAGAAACAGTGTTGAGTCCAGCGTCACTGTCTGATGAGTTGTAACCACAATTATTCACTATAAAAAAAATGTTATTTTATTTGTATATTACTTTTAACAACAAAAATTGCCACACAGCAGCTTTACAGAAATGTGTTCATGTAGGAGATAAATGATATACATTTTAATTTATCCCTAATGAGCAAACCAAGGGCTATGGTGGTCCATCAGTCTGCATTTTCTATCCCCCTGATTTTTTATAGGCTTAAAGGCAAGTGTTTGTGTTGAAATGCAGTGGATACTGTTGAAAAGAGAACGTGGTAGCTTAGTGGTTAAGGTGTTGGACTACTGGTCAGCAGGATGAGAGTTTGAATCCCAGGTCCACCAAACTGCCACTGCTGGGTCCCTGAGCAAGGCCCTTAACCCTCAATTGCTCAGTTGTATAAAGTGGGATAAATTGTAAGCTGCTTTGGATAAGGGCGTCTGCCAATTTCCAGAAATGTAAATGAAAATCCTTCTCAGATACTTCTACTCTCAAAACACTGAGTACATAACCAAACTCTAAATACAAGTAACTTTACCAGTTTATATTAATGTAACGTTTGGAGATTTTGTATATTAGCCTTAATAGACAAGCCGGTTGAGGTTTATTCGTGCATTAGCAATAAAAAGGTAAGGTGTTCTTTGCTAAGGTGTCTCAAAGGTTTACGAGTGCAAATCCCAGGACTAGCTGAGAGTTGGTGTCTTATCTTTTCAACTGTCAGTCTGTGCGCTTGGATTGTATCCTGTCTCACTTCTAAATCACACTGAAAAAAAGCATCAGCCAAATGAAAAAAAAAAACGTAAATGTAAACCTTGAATGAGTTACAGCTTTTATGTCAAATTTCGGTCCAGCTGACAGAAATATTACAGTCTCTCGACAGTTCTTCCTGCATGAAAGGGATCCTAGACTTTACAAGGCCACATTAAGTCTCAGTTAGGTTTGACTTAAATAGCACTTTAAATATTCTCTAGCAAAGTGGAAAAAGGTGCCGTGGTCAGATGAAACTAAAACAAAAAAGAAAATGGATTTCATCCAAGATAGTATGTCTGGAGAAAAGCCAGTATATTTAACCATCATGTAGTAAAAGGTGGTGGTGAGAGGATCCTGTTGTGCAGGTGTTTCTCTTTAGCTTGGAGTGAGGTACTTGTCAGGATTTAAGGGAAGATGGATGGCACAAAATACAGGCAAAGTTTGAAGAAAGCCTGCAGCCATCAGCTAGGAAGTGAGAATGAGAAGATCAGCTTTCAGTGAGACAAGTTCAGCAACAAAGCAACCGTACAGTAGCTGCAGGACAGAAAGGTGAACGTCCGGTTTTACTGAAAAGCAAATGTTTCATTGTGACAAGTTCAGCTTCCAAGCAATAACACAGGTGTTGATGGACAGAAAGGTGAATATCAACAGTCACCACACTACACTGTGACAGGGTGGTGTGATAAAGCCTGACAAAAAATTATGGTCACTTTTACCATTCGAAAATTAATTCTTTTTTTTTTTTGCCATATTATCCATACATTATCCTCCTCTTACACCACAACAATTTGCCTAGGATTACAATTTTTTATTTATTAATTTAAGGATTTTTATTTATTTATTTATTCATTTAAAGAACTTTTTTTTTTTTCTATTTAAATGTTTATTTATTTTTAAAAAATATCCATAAGACTAGAAACCAAAAACCCTTTTGTATTGAAAACGCTTCATTGGTGGAAAACCTTCTAACTGTCACAAAGAACTGACACTGAAGACTCCTTCCATAAAATGTTAAATGAACATCTCTGTTTAAGAAAACTTATTATTAATGATTTTTTTTTTTTATTTAGATTATTTTATTCTATTTATTTTTTTTGTGTGGGGTTTTTTTTTTTTCATTTTATGATTAAATTATTATTTATTTTATTTAATTTCTTTAGTCTTTAATCTGTTGTTCATTAGTAGCCTTAGATATTGTAGCTTGTCCTCCAGACAAGTTCCTGTGTATTTAGTTATTGTTGCTATGAAAACAGTGTATTAGAGCGAGCACATTAATATAAACCTGTGATTTGCCTTGCAGATGGAGCTATTCTCAGAGCTGCTGTTATAGAAAATAAATCATTTGTGACCAGGCATTCAATAGTTCTGTGCTATAATGTATTACATTATATTTGTATAAGGTATAAGTTTCACTATAAGTACAGAGTCTTAAAGTGTAAGTAGACTTTATTCTTTCTATAGAAACCTTGGTGTATAACTTCTTTAGGCATATCCTGATTCTGAAAGAGAAACCGCAGAGGCTTTGATTACTGAACACAGACATGGTTAACACACCGTGACTACTCTGTCTCCCTCATTCCCTTGCCCTCTCTCTCCCTCTCTCTCTCTCTCTCTCTCTCTCTCTCTCTCTCTCTCTCTCTCTCTCTCTCTCTCTCTCTCTCTCTCTCTCTCTCTCTCTCTCTCTCTCTCTTTTTCTCTCATTTCTAAGTCAGGCTGCTAAATCCCTCCTCTCTCTGTGAGCATTGTTCCGGATCCTGGCCTCTGCCTATCCGTAACCTGGGAAAAAGAAGGAGAGTGAAGGAAAGAAGGAACGAGGGGATGTGTGGAGCAGAGCGGAGCATGCATAAGGGAGGGTGATACCGTGACAAACTCCATGGTAACGCAACAGGAGACGAAATCCCCCAAACAATAAATTTAATTAGAGACGCTGGGTGTGGGCCAAAATCACTTAATCATGATTTTATGAGAAAGAGAGAAAGATAGAAACAGACAAACAGACAGAGATATGTTTTAGAAATCAAGCCTAGACAATGCCTGCAAAGAAGAAGGACCCAATACCACTTATTTTTACTTATTGACATGTTCTGTTTTCCAAGGAATTATAATTCTGACGTCTGTGCTGCTAATGCTAGCGAATAAACTAGCATGATATATCTTGCTATCTTTCTCACCTTTCATCCTGTCTTAAATAAGTGCACATAATCAATAGGGATTAGTCTTTGGAGATCATGTTTATGGTCAAATTTTTGACTTCGAAAAGCTGTAGGAAAATAAAGAGAACTCTTTTACACTATGATGAACACATGGAAAAACCTGTAATAAAAAGCCAGGCCATCTGGCCTCAAAATCTTTCTTGAGAGCTATCAGACATGACTGTTCTGATCCACTCACACCATCACCTTAGACCAGGAGTGTCCAACGTATCCACAGTGGGCCGGTGTGGCTATCCTATCAAGCAGAAGCCACACCTGATTCCACCTGTTTAATAGGTTGATACTGGCTTTCAATAGACTCAGGTGAGGAATGAAAACTTGCGCCCACACCAACCCTTTGCAGATAAGAACATTGCCTTAGACCACAGGTGGGCTGAGACACCACTCACTGATCATTTTCTGATCAGGGGTCTTATTTACTTATCAGACATTTTCAATCAGTATAAACAAATGAATTATTTCATTTCTGCAAGTCTGATATAAATTCAGTCAGAACACTGTTGGCTTTCAACTGTTTTTGTTTTTACATTTTTTAATATACTGCCCCTAGTAGGCTAGTTAAAAACAGAAATACTTACAAAAAACTACAAATACTTAAAGTCCTGAGTGTCTAGTTTCATGTGAGCTATTAATCATCACTGTGGCTTGTCACATGCCAATGAAATTCAATGCTGAACTTGTGTGAAGATTCCATTGTTTGGCCCCTGGTAAAAAAAAAAAGTTAAGATCAGCCTTCAAAGAGCTAACAGCAGCCTTTAGTGACCTTTCTGCCAACCATTTTGGTCAAAAAAAAAAAATAATAATAATATCTGCATTTATATCTGTTTATATATCTGAATAATGTATTAGTACTCGGATTTGGTTATCTCCCTAATGTGTAACCATGGATCTTTTCACTCTGTATATCTGCCAGGGTTTGTTTGGGTGTTGTACAATGTTCAGAGAAGCACAGCTCATAAAATCACAGTGTCTTATGTGTCAGCCATGGTGTTAAGTGCTGAGTAAGGCTCCAGGAACTCATCCCAGAGGTATCTCTAGTGCCTGAAGCAGGAGGCCGGTGTTTGTTTTGACTCTTGATGCACACATACAGGTTAAAAACTTCAGAGAGGGTGTGTAAAAGCAATTCATGGATCAGTGCTACAGGTCTCACAGACACACAAAAATGAAAGATCAGGGGTCAAAGGTGCAATGGAAAAATTAGTGCTTTCAATTATTTTGTGTATGATTTGTGTGCTCAATAGTGTGTGTGTATGTGTGTGTGTGTGTGTGTGTGTGTGTGTGTGTGTGTGTGTGTACATGGCTGTCACGTGCTGATCATGGTGTATTTCAGAAAGTTGAGAAAAAGGGGAATAAAGACTTCAGTTAAGAAAAGTGAAAAAACAATTCCTTATATGGCATGAATAATAATAAAACATAAAGAACAGAAGGTAAGGCAGCTGAAGAAGAATGCTAGAAAGGGGAAGTAGCTCTCTCTGTGCTCGTTCTCTGAATGTGCATATGACAGACGTCTCTCTGCAGAGAATAAAATTTTGCTCTTGCTTGTACACGACTTCTCTGTTATTTTATCTTTTGAATTAAGACGGATTTGCACCACAAAGGTCATGTGTGGTGTGGAGTGTTTATGAGTTTCTGCAGTTCTTGTATGGATCTCCACCATGGAGGTGGACTAATAAAACTGATAAATTAGAACGTACGCCACGCCTTAGACACATACGCTGCTCCCAACCCTGAATACACACACGCAGACACACACACACAGAGTCTTAGCTGAAATAATTCTGACTAGAAAAAGGCATTATGGTTTTAAGAAGAAATGCAAGAATGTCTACATGAGAGGGATTTTTGAACAGAATAAAATGTGGACTGATTTATTGTTAAAGGTCCACACTGATGTTGCTTTTAGAGGAGAAGTCTCCATGTTGAAGTTAGCTCATATTGGGAGTGAGGTCACTGGAAATCCACAGATAATAAGCTCTGTAGGCTTTTTTTCATCCCTGCCAAGTGGGATTTTTTTTTATCTCAGCTTGTCTTTACTTGTGATCTCAGAAGGCTATTCACTAGAGAACACTGCACACTGTGTGTGTGTGTGTGTGTGTGTGTGTGTGTGTGTGTGTGTGTGTGTGTGTGTGTGTGTGTGTGTGTGTGTGTGTGTGTGTGTGTGGGAGAGAGAGAGAGAGAGAGAGAGAGAGAGAGAGAGAGAGAGAGAGAGAGAGAGAGAGAGAGAGAGAGAGGGTGTGGATGCAATTTTTTTCCCTAATACCTGTGGTTTTCCTAAACTAAAAACATTTAGTTAGAACAATGGAGAGGGTGAGGGAGAAAAACCAAGTTTGACAGAAACAGATATGCATGAAGTCACCACTTTATAGACACAATTCCGGCCTCTCTATTTTCTCACTTTTACAGCTGCAGGGTCTCTCGAGAGAGAGACACAGAGACCCAAAAAAAAGGAAAAAGAGAGAAAAAACCCATGTCCAATTGTGGCCAAACTGAGAGATTAAAGTCTTTTGAACACAGAAACCAAACCCAAATTTTGGATGCTTGTGCTTTTCCCTTTCCATATGGTCACACAGTTATCACAGTCGCAGGAAATTACACATCTCTTCCCCGAGGCACTGCTGTGTTTAGAAATTCGACAATATTGTTAATACCATAGGAGAAAACATAATGGCTTTAGATAGGATAGTGAGAGTGGAGCGCTTTCTGTTTTCCTGTACTTTTCCAACATTTAAAACCAAAATACAAAGTGAAAGTTTTAAAAGAAAAGTTTTTCGAAAGGTTTTCATGTTTAATATCATGCAAATTAGTTTTGACCATGGTTATGTTAACACAGTATACATACTTAATATAACTGTGTAATATAATTTTACAATAGTCCAGTGTTTCCAATCCGGCTCATGTAGTAACTCTATATTTACAGTTTTTCAGCTCTTTACATTTTTTATTATTTAAAAGAGTTATTAATGAGCTAATGAGTTGGATTGGGTGTTTTAGAGCAGTGCACAATGTTTACATGTCCATATTCATTTAATTTAAGTACATACCTTAGACTTTATTCTTTAGTACGTAATATTTAATTCCTGTAAAAGGAATTAAGTAAAACCTGTTATAATACAAGTAGGCTATATTTGACCTTATTTGGTAAAGGTTAATTGTAAATAGGTCATGATTGACATTTTAATTAAATTCTAATGAGTGCCAAATTTATAATATTCAAATTTAATATTAATAATGTGAATTGTACCCATGAACCGTCGCAGGTGAAACTGGTGGAATCCCAGCAGCTCACTTCTCATAGATCATTCTGTTTATATTATATTAAATATAGCAACTTTAATATTATTGATATTTTTGCACAAATGACGAAAAAATACATGTTGCTGAAGGGGTATCATTTTAAAACATGTTGGATTTAATTGATCAACTTGTGTAAGTTTAGTCTAAGTCTGTCCCATCCTAGTGATTGCAACTGTGACAAGGATTATTAAAACTTATATTTACACAATGAATAGTATTTGTAAATGCTCACAGTTTGTAAAGCAAGATTGAAACTAGGGAATAAATTGCTTAAGCTGTATTGCCATTGGACTTTTAACAATAGTACTTAGAATTACCAGGCTATCCTTCTCTGACTGGTGAATCAAACGTATCAAGCCTCGCATGATTCGACTCAGTCAAAGCAATACAGTATGTTCAAAAGAGTCGGATCAGTAAAGTGAACCGAATCGCTTGTCACTAGCAAAAGGCTCCGATTTTCTGGATCAGCCTCCAGTGGTGATGGCGAACATGGAGTTGAAAGTTCGCTAACGGAAGTTATCTTTCAGCTCATTTGCAATGTGCTTGCTCTTCTACCCGGTCTAACGACTCCAAACTCTTAACACACCGACAAAAATCAGCGGTTCTTCGGCTCATCACAGCGAGCGCTTGTCCGTTGCTCTACGAGCCGACTCTTCATCAGCCGCGCTTCTGCAGGCGAGTCGGCGGGGATCAGGAGGCTCACTGTGAACCTGCAGAGTCTCCAGCGATTTCTTTGAGGGTCTTTTTTTGTTTGTTTGTTTGTTTTTTCTTGCATTATTTTGGCAGCACTAAAGTGGATCTGCATGAGGACACCATGAGGAGCAGCAGGAGAATGGCCATGACTGTAACACTGCTGCTTGTGACGCTTGGTAAGTCCGATCCACTCATTCATGCTTTCCATGTTACTCTCATTGGGACGTTTAACAGTCCAAGCTTTCTAAATAGGTCTTACTTATTTATACATACTTGCAGTTCCTCTGAGGGACAAACCAAAAAAAAAAAAAAAAAAGTACCCAGATTATTTAGATAATAATTCTACTGGACACTTCCCAAAATGTGTACATTGCAAATGTCAGAGTGTGCATGCATGAATTAAATCATTAAGCAGATTTCAATGTGAAATTACTCACTTGGGTGTGTATTTAACTGCCCTTATTAAACCTATTATCATTTATGATCCGATATTCATCAGCTATAAGACGCAGCATGTTTCATCTACCCACACAGATTCAGAATTTTCCCCTATATTATAATCATTATTAAAATTAATACTGTAATCGGGCATCAGGGGTTTTTTTTTTTAATTTCATTCTGTTTATTCTTGTCACATCTATAATGCTGTTTTTTTTTTTTTACCAGAACAACTGGACTGCTTTTCATCTTCCTCAAATCACATATTAGATTATTTACATCTCAAATTGTTTTGCTTAAAATGTGCCACCTTGTCATAAGGCACCACATCATAAACTGCTGTATCTCTTCGATATCTAAAGCAAAGTCTTAATTTTTAACTTTTGTCTGTGTTACAAGAAGTACAAATGGTCTCATGGGTACTGCAGCCATATAGACAAAACATGTTACATGACCTTACTGCTACATGAGCTTCAGTAATTTATTCCTTCTTTTTCTTTTCATGATGTTGATCCTCCATGAAACGATGAAAATACTGGTCTGTCATTTGGCAAAAAAAGATTTGGTGAAAAGTGAACCTTTTGGTTTTGATTTGAGTTCTAAATGGTGTCCTAAGCCCTGCGTTCCTTCTCGCACTTTGGTGATGTTTGTGTGTGTGTGTGTGTGTCTGTGTGATCACACTTGACCAATTTGCATGATATTTCATGATAAAATCATCTGATTGCATGTTGTAGTTCTTTCTAAAATTGACCATGGTTTATAAATGTGTAGACTATACACATAAAACAGGTATTTGTTCACACTCTCGAGTGCTGCTTGACGTCAAGTTAAATGAATAGCAAAAGACACTTTATGACTAATTTATTGTTGTTGGGTTTAATGCTACAGCATCAGCCCTGTCTTGTACTTAACAACTCATCGGCAGTGATTAGGCTTTGATAATCGGAGCAGGTTTTGGGTCACAATCCACTGCTGTGTCTGCTTCAACAGGCTTAGTAAGGGAGCACAGAGGGCGCTCACGAGCACTTTCTGGTCCTGGAGTCCCCTCCTGTCCTGAACATTTTAGTATTTTATCAGCACACCTGATTCAGTTAATCAGATAATTACCAGCACTTACGAGTTGACGTGTGCAGGGAAAACACCACCTGTGCTGGACAGGGAGGTAGCCTACTGCATGACTGACTTTCTTCAGTATTGTGTTTCCTTTTTAAGAAGGCCTGCAGCTCTCATTTGTAAGCGCAAAGTTTCTATACTGTAGAGGTTCAACAGGGAGATTATGTTTAAATCATTTCTTCTAAGAGGAAGAGAATGCAATAAAGTGTTTTCCCCGGGGCTCTTGGGTTAGATGAGGGTCATCCTGGAGTTGAAGGCTTCACTGTGATGCTGGCCTGGCATGGAGGGGAAACACAGATTACTGCATTACCTTTGACCTGCTCCATCTGCTAGAAATAACAGCCAGAGGCCAAACATTCAGCTCTCACTTCAAATGGGGCCCAGAGATAAAAAAGCGATATTTTCAAATCCACTTAACTCTCGAGTGTGTTTAAAGGAATCTAACGTTCAATTAAGTGGCACATTATTGCAGCCTTTCCTGGCACCCATAAAACTGCCGATGTCAGGCTGGATTAGAGCGTACTGTAAATTTATGGGGGGGAAAAACCTCAGGATAAGGTTGAAGACAAACCAAAAGAGCAGCTTAGAGCTGAGATGTTATGTAAAGCTGTTTTCCTGTACACTGACGCTAAAGCTGTGAAATAAACTAATATACAAGATAATTATGCTGCTGGCATGTGCACATAAAATTATAAAGAAAACATTAATCATGTATAAAAACTACTAATATTCAGTCCAAATGTAATTAGACACTAAGCAAAACAGACATGATGCAATGTAACCTAATACATATACTACATTACTGCTGTGCACATTAAGATCTTTCATTTTTTATACATTCAGTAAAATTCCTGTGGATACATAAAACTTGTTTATATAACCTGTATTGACACAGGACTAATAAAAGGTGTGTTGAGAGACAGCTATCAGAGACAGGTTGTCCCTCAGTCATAAAGGGAGACATGGAAAAGTGCTTTAGAAGGGAAGCAGCATGTCGCAGAAGTCCTGGATTTCCCTCACCAGTCCTGGTCGACTCTGAAGCTCGTCCGTCCGTTTGTCAGCTATCCCAGGACCGTTAGCTCACCGATGGGATCTGTCCAACTGGAAATGTTCTTGGTGGTTAAAGCGTGGGGAACTGAGTGGGTGCTTTGAATTAGAGCTTGGGAAAAAGTGGTTATGGGCCTCAAGCTGGAGTAGAAGGGGCTATTTGGCTTCCAGGCATGGAGATTTGACAATTAAACCTCATATGAAGGATTTTAAAAAGCAGATTTGTTTAACGAAAGCAGAAAACCAGGCAGGGTCAGGCACCATCTCATTTGCAGATACACTGGTAACATTGAAGAGTACAGACAAAGACTGGCAGCATAGTCATGCATGGGAATTATAATGAAGTCACGTCCAGTTGTGAACTCTCTGTACCCAGGCTACAGGACGCCAGTAGATCGTAAATACCCTCTGTGGGTCATGGGTCATAAATACTCTCCATGCTTCATTGCCACTGAGTATTTATACTGTCGGTTTTGTCATCGTGGATGATTTCAAAATGCTGGTGATCATATGAGAGGATGATCCTATTTATTCCAGTGGATCATCACTGTACTGGCTTTATTCTGTTTATGAAGCTTCATGCAATATCAAATCTCCTTTCGTCTCTCTTGGGCTCTTTTCTGACTTTCGCATCAGCTTGGACCAGATTCCTCATAAGTCCTTGGATGCAAACATAACATCAGACTTATCAACCTTTGGATCAATAGCAGCAAGGTTTTCTGTTAAAATGCTTTTAATACAAAATCCCAGGCCTTCCTCAACAAAAAAAAAGAAAAGAAAAGTTGTGCAATTCGATGACAAGACCAGGGTGCTAACGTGCCATTAGAAATTCTCCCAACAGCAGACATGTCAGGTTGCCTTTTCATGTTATCGCAGTGTGTTTACATAATAGAAGCCTTCCGGGTTTTGCCGTGGCCAACTTCTCCACAGTGGTTTCAGATATCACGGTTTTGAATTATTCACTTGGCAGGCTTGATGAGTGGGAGTAGGTGCAGGTGCAAATGGAGCCGGTATATCCTCAGGGTGCAGAGAGAGAGAGAGAAAGAGACAGACAGACAGGAGACAGGGAGGATGCAAAGACTAAAGGACACTTAGGAGACATGAATGAGTTTTTTTATGGGGCTTATTGGTCAGTTGGGTCAAGATTCTGCTCACGCCTTTCCTCTGTCAGCTTTCAGATCACTTCATGAAGGATTACTGTTACTTTCCCCTCATTGGTCAAAATGATGCTCACTATCTTTAGGAAAATAATGTTTTGTCTGAATCTGCAATAGCATCATTTTTGATGGACTGAACATTCTCATGTCTGGAAAACTTGTATGTCCTTTATTTAGAAATAACTGCAGGTAACATAAACATCCACTATGAATTTTTATGTTGGAAAAGTTTCCATCATAACCTATATGCCTTTTTCTTAAGCATAGAGAATGCTCTTTCTTTCTTTTTTTTAATGTGCCTTGCCTAATCACAGCTGAACGCTTGTTGAAAGTGGCGAATAATAAAATACACACGTGATCTACTGTTTTCCTCGATAAAGGTGTAGCTTACATACATTTTATTAACATGTAACCCAAATTGCATGAAAACAAGCCGTGCAACATGGGTTTGTTTATAAAGATTAAAGCACTCAATTTATATGAGGATATGAGATGATGATGATAAAGAAATTTATGCATTTCCCTCTTGGTCTGATGAGAAAGCAAACATCATATAGGTACTTATTGGTAATGTGGATGGTTCTTATATTGTATGAGTCAGCCATAGTAATGACAGCACTCCTGCCTTAAAAAGAAAACTCCAAAAAAATCATGTAGTATTAATAATTAACCCATAGAATGAGTTTTAAAGAATATGTTTATTGCATTCCTAACACCATCTAGCAAAATTCAAAGCACGTCTCTTTGCTAATATTGCACTTATATAGCACCACGGTTATAACCGATATAACTCAAAATACTGTCCTTAATGCAAACGTTTCAGCAAGGTCAGTATTGCCACACTTTCTTTTTTTTGTGGTAAAATATGACAAAGATTTCCCTTTGCAGATCTTTATATATTTCCAACACATTGCATATTTCCATAAATAATGACTTTCAACAAGAAGGGGAGGAAGACAGCTGAGATAGCTGCAGTCTAGCAGGCCACACATCTGCACCTGCAATTCCTAATTTTCAGGTCATAAATCTTCTCACAATTATTCTCCAAAGCCTAGTGTCAACTGTTCTGCTTCAGCTGTTATTTACAAATCAGGAAAAGAATGCAAAATATGGGTGGAGTTTAACCATTCAGCTACATCTGTATCTGAAATTTGCATTAAGATAGCTTTTACTATCCTAAGGAGATATTATTTGCTTATCCCAAGCCTGTTTATTGCATGTTGCATGTTATTGACATGCAAATGAATCTTGGAAGGCATAAATCTTGGACCTAATACCTCAGGTTCACCAGCCTGCCACTGCTGGGCCCTTGAGCAAGGCCCTTAACCCTGAATTGCTCAGTTGTATAAAATGAGATCGATGTAAGTTGCTCTGGATTAATGCGTCTGCCAAATGCCAGGAATGTGAATGAAAGATTATCTTGTGTTTGAAATTCAATTGAAGTTTTAAAGGCTACACCATGTTTTAGCTCTTTAGAGAGATCTCAAGTGTTGAATGTTGACTGTGTTTTTGATAAAATAGATAGAGTTTTGAGAGTAGCACTAGCATGGTCTATGACCAGCATTGGCACACAATCTCTCCCTAATAATAAGCTCCAAACCTACAGTAATCTTGGTGTATGAACTACATCCTCACACATGGAATGTTGCCCAATAGCCTCAGGCTGTGATGCTCTTTCATTTCAGATATGTTTGCCTCTAAAAATTCCTCATCATTTTGGGGCTTCACGGTGACATGATAGAGATCATTATAACCCAATAGGAGCTAATGAATGTGTCCAAGTTTAACACAAAACTAAAGGTCTCAGACAATAATATATCAGAGGTGACGTACCTGATAATGAGAGGAGATGATGAGGCTGTGCTCACTGTGGCCTTAGATTCCTGTTCATGGCTGACAGGAGTGGACCTGATGTGGTCTTCCTCTTTTGTAGCTTATCCATCGTACGTTTTAATATGTTGAGATGCTTTTCTGCTCACCCTGGTTGTAAAGGGTGATTATTTGAGTCACCTATCAGCTTGATCCAGTCTGGTTTTTCTTCAATGGTCTCTTTCATAAAAATGTTTCCATCCTCAGGATTATTCCAGACTCCTGAAGTGTTTTTTGTTTTTCGCACCATTTTGTGTAAACTCTTGAGATTGTTGTGCATGTAAATCCCAATCCTAGTAAAGTGAGTATATATTATCAAAGCAGTGCATCCCATTTAATAATGCTTTAATTTATAATAGATTAAAGATTAAGGCTAATTGTGTGATGTGCTTGTGTGTTCAGCAGGCTGGACAGTGGGCTCATCTCTGTATGTCGCAGATGGACGATCACCACGTCTGGCTCTGGAGAAGAGCTTGAGCTGGCCGCCCAAAGACACGCCGTGCCAGAACATGCTAAAGCGTCTCCATAATGGTGCTCGTGTTACCGTGCAGATGCCCCCTAACATAGAGGGCCACTGGGTCTCCACCAGGTGAGAGTGTGACCTGAAATCAGATCTGCTGCTTCATTGTAATAGTGATAGAAAATGAAAATACATGCTTAACACCGTACAGGAAATGAAGAAAATGATGGATTATTTAAGGAATAATCTTTATCTTCCCACTTTGGTGTTCATGGTTTGTTTGGAACGTTAATATTTTATTGGAAAATCTGTTAAAGACTTGAGCAGAGATTCTCTTAGCATTTTAGCTCGATTGTTTGCTTCTTCTGCGGAAATAAATTTAGAACAATTTTAGAGCAAAACACTATTGACTATTTTGTTCATATTAGTCATTTTTGGATATATATTATGTACATATAACTACAGTGGAAAACAACAATACATATTTTTCCTAAAAAAAACAACTCAAAATCTCTGTTTCTAGATTTTCTGGTTTTAGGAAACCTCCTTTTCAGTCCTATACCTAATGAAAATAATAATACATAAAGGATTCCCCAAAATGTAAATAACCAAGTTTAGGTCTAAAAGTGTACAAATGTATATAATGTAGTGTACAAATGTATATAATTTATTTTAAAATATCTTACATGCTATTTTCTTAATAAATAAATAATTTTCCAACAAACATCTTTAAAAGTGACAGTGCCTTCACAGTGAAATAGAAAGAAAAAAAAACAACTTAATGTACTATTTTACATTTTAAAGTCATTTTTGTAAAAAATTTTTTTTACCATAATACATTAAATATTCATAGGAATATCATCAGTCAACCGTCAGAGATCACATGTAGTGTCTTATATTAAAACTAAATAAAAATTGTCGTTTTTTATTGTCCGTTTCCCTCCACACCTTGCTTCCTCCCTTCATTTTCTGTTTGCTGTGGCAGCTGTGAGGTGCGTCCTGGCCCGGAGTTTATCACCCGCCTTTACCACTTCCAGCACAACCACACATTTCAGGCCCACCAGTTCTACTACGCTGACAACCACTGCACAGTTCCCACCTACACGCTGGTGATCCAGGGCCGTGTGCACATGCGACAGGCCTCGTGGGTCATTCGCGGTGGCACAGAGGCTGATTACCACATCCACCGTATTCAGGTAAGATGGCACAATTGGAAACCATAATAAAGAAATCTGTAACACTATTAAAACTTTGTGTTTTGGGGGGTTTCCTTCCCCAGTCCAAAGACATGCATTGTTGGATGGTTGGCATCTCTTAATTATCCACAGTGTGTAAATGGGTGTGTGAGTGTGTGTGATTGTGCCCTGCGATGGGTGGCAACCATGGATAGATTTATATGTTAAAGGCTTTCTACTAATTTCATTGGCAGATTAGCAAAGCATGCTAAGCAAAGAATACTATCTAGATACACTCACCAGAGGCACAAATGATCTCTCCTACTTCCTTCCAAGAGTTTATTTTTCTTTATAAAATCTCTATAAACATTTCATGAGCGGTCATGTATGAGAGAAGGTGAAATCAGGTGAGTTGGAGGCTAAGAGGTAATTAAAAGTTGTGAGTGGGGAACTGGAGAAACAACGGTCCCCACACTATTGGTCTGGTGTAGGATTAGGGTTCATAAAACCACTTCTGAAACTGTTTATGGAACTTTTAAGGGTTCTTCTAGATGGAAACCTGAAAAATCCAGGAACGATGGTATGAAATTAAACACCAGGAGCAGCAAATGGACTGGTTCACATACTCTGGACAAGTTTACTAAGTTTACTGCATCCGTGGATTTACTCTGTAAACTGGAAAATGAGACTTTCCTTTTGTTGAGTGCAGTGAAGAAAATAACAAAGGATTAAAACTGGCTCACTGTCATGGTTACATTCCAACCTTGAAGATTATTACGGATATTGATTTAGATCTGTGATTAAATTTGAACCTGGTCTTCTTTAGCAATATGGTTTATTGTGATGTAAATGGGATACTATGAGACTATTCTTTTCTCACTACCTGTAATCCAGGTGGTGTGCCACTCTTCAGGCATGGCCAAGGAGCTGAGCAGGCGTATGGCACAGAGCTGCGAGGAAACCAAAAGCGCCTCCTTGGAGCCGAACAAAAGTTATGAGCTGTGTAGCGAAGAAGGAAGCTGCAACTGCACTCGTGACATGAACTTCACTATGCATGAGCTGCAGCTGCTGCGGGTCGAGAAGCAATACGTGAACAGGAACATGGAGCAGCCTGTGGAGGAACTCTTCCTAGGTGATCTCGATACTGAACCACACCGGAGGATGAGCCACAGGCCCTCAAGCTATCAGCCACCGCTGCAGAACGTCAAGGTCAGTGTTTGTGCATGCAGTATGTGTGCATTAATGAACTCTACTTAAGTAGAGGAGAGTGTGAAATGATTTTATTATTGAAATCATATATACTGTATGTATCTGTGTGCATGAGTGAAAGTGAAACATATGGTTTTTCCAGCTGTTAGGACAGAAATTGCATGGACCAATTATCATTTTATAATATGGGATCATATATATATATATGAGAGAGAGAGAGAGAGAGAGAGGGGGAGAGAGGGGAAGGAAGGAAGGATGTCACAACTTTAGCTCTAGTCACTGTGTTTTTTCTTCTTCTTTTAAGCATAGTTAAGTCAACCACTTCAGTCTGTTTACCTCAATAAAACGAACCCGCTACAAGATCAAAGTTTCCAATAAAATTTTAGAACCACTGGATTTTGTTCACCGCACTTTGGCACTGCTATGTCAAACACTCAAAATAAATCGACAGTGAAATTGCCCTGAGTTGAGCTTTGATGAACATTTCAGTCCATTTATACTTTGGCTCATACTCTAGTCCTTCACAATCACTCACATTGTCTGTCTCTTTATCCCCTTAGACAAGTGTGTGCATTCCTGTCCAGCAGTTGTCTCATTTGGATACATGTCATTGCGCAGGTCACATCATACACCAGCCCGGCGTTAAACAGCTGTCTAAATAAACCAAGCCTTGTTTTAAATGATTTAACATTTTACAGATCAGCATAGGGTTAGTGTTTTAGTGAACAGGGTGGAACAACGATGTCCAACAGCAAGCCTTTCACCGTGTTAAGCTCTTCCAAGCAAGGACACGAATGTGAACCCTATCCTATCTCCCAGAGCAATCAACATGTGGTATTTGTAGAATTCACGCGGCTGTATGAATTATTCCAGCAAACACATTCCAGGTCTGATTTCATGCATGCCTGAGGCAGTATTGGAAAGTTTTGTGTTTCTCAGCCATCTCTCTCTCCCTCTGTCTTTGTCCACAATATGAAAATAAGAGGCTTATTCAAGACTGGCCTTTGAGTTTATGGAATATAACGCCTTTCAAGTGTTTTATATGGGATGCTTCAGAAACACAGCAAAGATCACCACAAATGAGCTGGCTGGCCTTGGACACAAGAAATCAACAGTATAAATTAAAAAAAAAAAAATATATATATATATATATATATATATATATATATATATATATATATATATATATATATATATATATATATATGTGTGGCAAACGCTCCCACTTTTCCAAAAGCTCATAACTTTTTGTGTCTGCTATAATTTCAGATCTGTTTAAATGAGACAGAAAGCCCGCCTTACAGAAAAGATGTCCACATAAAATGTGTGCCATTAAAAACGGTTTTGCACGGTCCAGCCACATGGAATTCCAAACAAGAGTTGCTCTAACGACTAAGCCACAGGAGAAAAAAAACAACAACCGTAAATGAGCTTTGAAGCATGTGGCACTCATTTTCATTCTAATCAAGCCTAACGATTTGGTCTACACTTGGATGTGTTGTGACCACATCAGCCAAATATGGC
Source organism: Hemibagrus guttatus (assembly GCA_033459395.1). Classification (NCBI taxonomy): domain Eukaryota; kingdom Metazoa; phylum Chordata; class Actinopteri; order Siluriformes; family Bagridae; genus Hemibagrus; species Hemibagrus guttatus. Next base: position 6,152,910 of record JAUCMX010000022.1, on the reverse strand, counting down.
AGAACCACGAATAAAAGACATTTAATTAACAACTCCACCATTCACGGGAGGAGGGCTCCTTCCTTTTTTTAGATGTTTTATTGCCGTAATGACAATTCCAGCCATAAATCACAAATAGCAGCTCGTGCCCAGCTCCGGATCTGTTTTCAGAGGATTTGAGAGTGCCACTCTGTTCATTTGCGGTTATTGGGTGGATCAGAGCTACATGGGCAGAGGCCAGCAGCAGTCACAACTGTTTTCCTCTTGTTTCCCATTCCTCTGCCACTGCTTTCCATCATCCCATCCCAAACCAGTTCGAGCCAGTCTGGAAGCGCTGACGATTGTTAATTGATTGGCACAAATGAATAAGTCAGCGCACAAATTAGATGTTGGCGTTATCATGTTTTAATGGCGCAGAAAGCAACGCGAAAGGAAAATACACGTCGTTTTTTCTTATGTGGTGTGTTTAACTACAGTAATCACAACTTCCAAATGACTTTGGTTCACTTTGGCTAGATGAAAGAGAAACTGGAGCCAGGCGGAGTGAGAGAGGAAAAGAGCGTGAGACATGCTGTCAGATGTGTTGCATTGCTAAGTCTGAGGTTAGCCAGAAGAGCAGGGATTCATCAACTGAAATCTTCATCAGCAGGATTGGGTGAACACATCTTGTCCACACATGCAGTCTGTCTTTTCTTTTCTTTTCACTGTTTCCTGTGTTGTAGTCTCTACCGGAGTTGAGACGCCTTGTTCTAGCACATCATTAAATATTTTGCTTTGCACACTAAAGTACTGGAGGAAAGAAAATATGCCCAAAGTTTACTGCAATTCCATAAAATAAAATAAAATAAAAACAGGAAAGACATGCCCAACTCTCCAGTTATCTAAAAAGTCAGTTTTCCTAAACAGTTTATCTAAAAACAGTTTTCCTTTTCCCAGACAGAACACACCGGCTTGGGTCTGTTAGACGCTGCAGCCTGTTGAAGCATTTGAACAAAAACTGACGAATTCTTTCACAGTCCCTCTTTGCTAGTAAAGTCTAAACATGTGGCTGCTTTTGTTTGACCTTAACTTTGACACACACTGTTTCATATTCCTCAATGCAAAAGCATGAGCTTCTAGTGTTTTTCATGTAATCTTTATCCACCACATTTTGAGAAACCTGGACTAGAATTTGAACATTTCTATATACTGAGAAAACAACTGATAATCCATTTGCATGAAACTCACTTTTAAAAGATGTCTAAAGGTGGATGATGAATTCCGCTGATGTTTATGGGAAACGTATTCCCGTGTGCACGGTGGCTTGGTGGTTAGCACGTTTGCTTCACACCTCCACGGTTGGGGGTTCGATTCCCACCTCTGCCGTGTGTGTGGAGTTTGCATGTTCTCCCCGTGCCTCGGGGGTTTCCTCCGGGTACTCCGGTTTCCTCCCCCGGGCCAAAGGCTGTTGTAGGCTGATTGGCATCTCTAAATTGTCCATAGTGTGTGATTGCGTGAGTGAATGAGAGGGTGTGTGTGTGTGCCCTACGATGGCTTGGCACTCCGTCCAGGGTGTATCCTGCCTTGATGCCCAATGACGCCTGAGATAGGAACAGGCTCCCCGTGACCCGAGAATAGATCGGATAAGCGGTAGACAATGAGTAAATGAATGAATATTCCTGTGTTTTCTCAGAGGTGGCAATTCTGACAGTATACTTGTAGCATTTACAAATATTTCATTCATTTCTATGCCAATAGATCTTATAAACACCAATAAAATTCCAGAAAAGCCAATTCACTCCAGATGAAAGGACCTGAGATGTTATAGAAATACTTTTGTTTTTACTTTTCTTTTTTTTTTGCACTGGTGACCTTTGACCTGAGAATTCATGAGCCACACTCTTTTCAGCCAATATGGTAACAAGTGGGTGTGGTATCGTTGTTTTTATAATGAAGTAGTGATCTTTTATCTTGTTTTTTTTTATTGTTGCTTGGTTGAAAAAATTAGCCATCTTATCCACCATCCATCATTTTAGTGCTAATTTTTTTCCCTGTGCATGCTAGGATTTTCCTGTTCAAAATATTGATACCTTTGGCTTCATGAATTCTTAAATCTCATGAATTAAACTCTAAATCTGTGACTAATTATTTACAGAAGAGCATAAATTTGTACTAATTGTACAGATGCATGGATACCACAAGTATAACCAACAAGTAATCTTTATCTAAAACTAGCAGATAACTTGTCTCTCATTGTTCTCTCGTCCTTTGTTCGAGTGTTTAGAATGGTAAACCTGCTGTAGACTTTCATTCAGTTCAGTATCCAGGTGTTGGACGCTGTCCCCGGTGGTTATCTGGAGTTTATAAAAACACAGTTGCATCAGCAACTAGTGTTGTGATTAAATAGGATTTCCATTCTTTTTCTCACGCAATGATGTCTACATTCTTGTACGTGATAATCCCCCATATGGCCTGCATTCACAATAATATGAGAAAGTCTTAAAAAAGTGTTCACATTCTGCTGTTATCTTATTAGAAAACAAATGAGCATTTGCATTCCTTTAAAGGGAAAAATATACTACTTCTAGCATCCTATACTGAGCCTTCTTGTTTGGGTAGAACATTAAATACAACATGAAGGATAAATAGGAAGGACAATACAACTAATGCTAATATGAAAGAGTGCTAGAGGATCAAGGTTTTTTTAGAAACCTTTAGTTTTTTTAGAAGGTCTTTTGTCCAAAGTGAGGCTGAAGTTCATTCCACCACTAAGGGACAGTCAGTTTGAAAGCTCTGGCAAGGGACCTCCTGCCTCACTGAGTAGGCACTACCAGACGTCAGTCGTTAACTGATCACATAAACCTCAAGATGTGTGGTGAGGTAGGAAGGTGCTGTTCCTTGCAAACCACTTAATGCCTTTGAACTAAGGAACACTATTGCCTGCATGCTCAATAGAAACCATTTCTAGCTGTGAAATCTGTAGAGATCTCAGTTCTGATCTTTCTTTCGCCACCTTCTCACCTTCAGAGTCATGAGCAGAACTGCATCGCGTGTCGCATCATCTCACGCTCGGACGAGTTCCACCCTCCGATCCTGCCTCCACGGGCCGAGCTCGCTGTAGACCTCCACGGCCAGTGGGTTTCCCAGCGGTGCGAAGTTCGCCCAGACGCACTCTTCCTCACAAGACATTTCTTCTTCCACGATAACAACAACACATGGGAGGGTCACTACTACCACTACTCAGATCCCATCTGTAAGCACCCAACTTTCAGCATCTTTGCCAGGGGGAGGTACAGCCATGGCGTGCACTCAACAAAGGTCATGGGTGGAACTGAGTTTGTCTTTAAGGGTAAGTGTGGGTAAATTTTTTCAGCTAGATGAACCCAGTTTGAAAGTAGCCTTTTAGGGACTATGAGGCTGGGTGATGCCACTACAAGCACATCAACATTTCTTGTTTTTTGATCAGAAGCAGGGTTTTCAGGGGAGTGATTTCAAGAGCCCAGAGTAGTCAGGATACCCTATGGATCAAAAATTGTCTAGTGTGGGAGATCCTCACACTAGACAATTGATACTTAAAGGAATTCAATCCAGACATCAATGTAAAATAAAATATGGAAAAGCGAATCTAACTCTCTGTCTTTCTGGTTGTAGTGACACACATGCGGGTGGTACCAATGGACCCTGCCACTACATCTCTCCTGAACATCTTTGATGGGAATGAATGCGGTGCTCAAGGCTCGTGGCAGATTGGAGTGGAGCAGGACGTGACACAGACCAATGGTTGTGTGGCGCTAGGGATCCAACTCCCACACACCGAGTACGAGCTCTTTCGCATGGAGCAGAACTCTCACGGTCGCTACGTGCTCTACAACGGCCAGCGCCCCAGCGACGGCTCCAGTCCTAACCGGCCCGACAAACGGGCCACCTCCTACCAGACGCCTCTGGTGCAGTGCTCAGCTAACAGCCAGAAGTCAGAGGTCAATCTTGGTCACCATACAAAATGGCAGCAAAAGTTAAATAACAGTTGCCACCCATCTTACCAAAGCTACTTGATGGAAACTGTGGTCCTTTTGGGATTAAACATGCTGATTATGTACTTCTTTGGTTGAAAGGACAACCCCAGAAGCTGAACTGATATTTCTGTACATCTTTTGTACATATCGACACAAGGAGGACCAGAGATATCAAAGAATGCACTCTGGTCATCTGGGAACAAATTTACTTGGCGCACTTTGGGGCATTCTGCTAATTTTTCTGGTTTCTGGTCTACAATGGAGATGGATTAAACGGAGATGGAGAAGCATGTGAAGATGCAGAATGTGTCTTGTCTGCCTCTGTAGTGAATAGACTGCAAAGAACTGAAATTGCTGCACCACAGTAACTGCACTTTAAAAAAATCAAGCATGACTGGCAACTTGTACGGTTCCAATTTGTTAAAAAAAAATGTTATCAGCTTCATCAAAGAGGGTTTCCTGTTTATTTTCTCAACCTTCACTGTAGACGTTTATGCTAACAAAGAGATATTTTTCTATGGTATGATGTGTGAGTGTGTGCAAGTGCATTTGAAATGACTAAATGAACCAATTCAGGGTTTTGTAGCTTGAAAGGGAACGACAGTGTACCATATTGTCGGTGATGAATTCTTGCAGGACAGTAAAAAAAAAAAAAATTAACATTTGTTTTTCATCCATGAAACAGGAAAGCGTCAAAATGTTACACGGAGTCCATGTTTAGTTTGGAGCAGAGTTGGAACAGGGCGGCAGACGAGTGCCTGTTCTGATTTCCTGATGGTTCTTGATGTCTGCTTGCGTGCTCTAAGCTATCATTTTTGCATACTGTGTTGGGTTATGGTATGAAGAATATTCCAAGCAATTGTGGTTTCGGGATGTTCCACCAAAAACTGACATTCTTCACTGCAGTTTGATCCAGAACTGGATCGGAAATTAAACAGCAATATTAATTTCCCCCACTGTTATAAATGGTGTTTGCTGAAAAAGCAAGCGGAGTTAAATATGATACTGTTTGTGACAGAGGTTATGAAGCATTATGGATATTTTTTCAGATTTTTATGTTTTGTTTTGATACAGAGTACTATATTGTTACTAAAGCCTATGTACATCCACCGTTGAACTACATGCATCATTAACTGCAAGTGCCTTAAAAAGACAGACATTGTCCTAATAACTGGATTGTAAGAGTAGAAATAAAATATTTGAATGGATTGTATGTAATGAGATTTTTTTTTTAATTATTATTTCTCTTTAATCTGTGGTAATAATAAAATGTGCCTTGATACTGGCCAGGGTTCACTTTTTAACCCCATATTATCTTATCGAGACAGAACCCTGATGTCCCAGCCTGAGACGAGTTTTACTTTTAGTCGTATGCTAATCACAGCTGTTGTGATGAGGCAATATAGGGTTTAACCATGAAATGTGGCTGCTAGTTACTATACCAACCTGAAAAGACACAGGCCAGCATTGCAGAAAGTTCTAGCACATATATACAAGTGAGTCCTGAAGGTTTTACAGAAGGAGACTATGGAAGATAGACATCTGAAATTCTTTTGGAAACTTAAACATGATGGTTTAGATGTGTGTGTGCATATATTTCTAGAAAAGGAGGACATGGATAGATCAGACAGAACACATAGACTTGGGAAAAACCCACAGCTGTACAAACGGAGTTTTTTTTCCCACTTTATTTATTTCTTTAATGTTGAATAGCATTGGACAGGACAAGAGAGGTGTAGACTCGAACTTCAGTCAACATTTGCCTCAAGTAGGGATAAATGCTTTGTATTGAGGGAAAATAAAGAACATTAATAATAATAATAATAATATGATATAACAGTAATAAAAGTCTGCATTGGTATCGTTAGGGACAGGAAAAGACAAATGTACAAAAGGAGGCATCTTTGATCCCAGCCCAACTGTTGACGTTCCCGTGGAAATGGAGAGGCAGCGAAGGGTAGAAATATCTGCCGTCTTTCTGAGGCTGCCGGGGATGAAAAGGGTCACAAGGTCTTTTTTTTTTTGTTTTGTTTTGATTGAGGTTGCTTTTCCTTTTCTTAAAAAGGATTAAAATTACATTTACAAGACACCTAAAATTCCATTGAACTTTTTAATAAAACGAGAAAGAGAGAGCGAGGAGCGTGGTGGTGGTGATTGTTCTAGTGGTGATGCAAAGGGCAAAAATATTCATATTAACACCTTTAGAATTTGGATCGCTGAGCTGTGTCCTGTCTTTTTTTTCTTTGTGTGATGGTTTCATCACTTTCTCTTAAACCAATGCTGTGTTTTAAGCTGTGCTGAATTACCTTCTGTCTAGATCACAAAGAAAAGTATGGTGTGGGAATAAAAAGAGACAGAGAGGGAAAAGAGCCTTACTTCTGCTCCTTCTTTTTGTTCTCTCATAGTCTCCCCCATCTCTCCCTCTTTCTCTCTCTCGTGTTGGACTAACAGTGTGTGAGGCTGAGGACGTTATGATGCCGCACAGATGTGTGTTTCTGCCGCTGGCCCAGCTACCAATGATATGGCAAAGTCAACAGAAAGACATTCTCCTTTCATCCAGGCCATGTGAGCTCTCCCTCTCTCTCCCTCTCTCTTTCCCTCTCTCTGGAACCGGTTGATAGGCAGGCAAACACGTCAGACTCCCCTCCACTCGTCCATCTACAGGATGAACTTGCCGAGGAAGAATCCGATGAAGATGGCTGCTATGACGACCAGGAGTGATGGGAGGGAGCTGGTGGCCATCTCCCGGCCAATCAGAGAGCTGGAGTTGGAGGCCGTGTGCTCGGGTCGCTGAGCTTTCCTCAGTCTTAATCCATCATCCTGAGAACGTAGGGTAAATACAAGACATGATTCAAACACATGCGTGTCACCAAAAGTGGTGATTTTCACTTCAAGTGTCAGCTGAAGATCTAGAGGTTTGTTAAACGCTAAAATTATGGTAACAAAAACCAAAACCAACAAAAACTATTTTTTCTCTCAATTATCATACTCTAGTAAGCCAAATATTTTATGTACAACTCCTTAATATTCCTGACAGATTTTTTTTTTTTAAATCTCACAGCCTAACCAGAATTCCTACCATAATTTCACTGGCTTGTCCTTTTTGGACTTGTATATGTCCATGCTAAACATAAGGATAAACACAAAGCCACTTCCTGATTGGAGTTAAATTGCTATTCTGACAAATTCAAGCAGACAGCAGTCAAATCACTGACATTTTAAATTGCTGTGAGCCTATAAACCACTCAGATTTCAGACTGTTGTGGGTTCCAGTGGTCTCCAAGTGGTTGAAAATGAACTCCAATTCCAAGTTATATTCGTTCATCTTGAGGTCACTTTCACACAATTCAAAAATTCAAAAACTCCACCCACTCATTACTCTGGCCTCTGTGCTTAATGTTACCTTAAGCTGCCGGTTCTCCTCTTGCAGCTTGCTCATTTCCGTCTGCAGTCGCTTGCACTCTTCGAGAACCTTCTTCATCTCTGTGTCGTCCAGGGCAGCGCTCGCAGGTTTGGGTGCAGCCGGTCCTTCCGCCTTGGAGGAGGCTAACACAGGGGCAGACTTGTTCACAGCATCCACGTCGTTCTACGATTGCCATTAAAAACAGAGAGTTAGACATGTGTAATCAGAATGAGTCAAAGCGACAGGGACTTAGGAGCGGCACTGGCACTAGTTTGCAGCTTGATGTGGGCCTTCAACAGGGACGATACTCGTGATGACATCACAGGGACAGGTACCGGGGTTCCTATGGAAAGACTGCAGGTGCTGGGACTGACATGAAACACTGAAAAGCTTACAGGAGAAAATGTGTGCGCGCACAGTGTGTCTTTTTTTTTCTTTTCAGAATAATGAATACTGAGAAAAACTCCATCATATAGGTGGTTGATTAGTCAAATCCCATGAGAGAAAAAGAACATGACTCATCTTTACTTCCTTTTGTGGTTCCCTCATACAACCCTTTCCATATTTCCTTCCATGTCCTTCCTTCTTTTAATCCCTTCCTTCCTTTCAGTCTTATGTTCGCTTACATTTCCTGTCCTTTCCGTCTTTTTTTATTCCTTCTTTTCCTTCACTGTTTCTCCCATCCCAAGTTTTGATTCCTTGCTCCCCCTTTTATTCATTCCTTTTCACTTTCCTTCCTCTAGTTCCTTGATTTTTTTTCCCTATTTCCTTGATTTTTTTCCCCTTTCTCCCAAATTTCCCCCACTCTTCATCTTTTTATCCTTTTCTGTTCCTTTCCATTCTTTTTTTTTTTTTTCCCTTTCCCTTTCCCTTTCCCTTTCCCCCCCATTCCCCATCCTTCACTTTGTTTAGATTTGTGCCCTTCGGTCCTACCCCCCCCCCCCTCTGTTTTCCCTTTCTGTTTTTCTTTCCTTGCTCCACTTCCTTCTTTCTTTCCCATTCCGTTCCTTTTTCCTCCTTCCTTCTCCTTTTCTACTTTCTCTGCCATTTTCTTATTTTCCATCCTCCATCTTCCTCAGTTCTCTTTTTCTTCCTCCTATCCTACAGTTTCTTCCCTGCATCCATCTCTCCATTACTCATGTACTCACCATTTTATCGTTTTCAGGAGGCAGCTCAAACACACATCTCAGTTTGGAATCCATGAGCTCATCGGGTTTTGCGTCTTTCCACTGCAGGGTCGAAACACAGACATGCAATTCATCAGCCTCGACAAGCGAGCAGCTGGAACCTCATCCCACACACGTACAAACAGTACACAAGCAGTCACAGTGAAACAGTAACACATCAGAGACACCACATGTTTACACACAGGCTTGTGCACAAGCGCACATGCCAGCACCCCGACTTTAAACTGTGACCCACCCCCCAGACTAACAAGGCAGAAATACTACTGACTCTGTGTTTTTGGTTCAAGTCTGAGGTTAAACTGCAGCCAGGAAAATGTCTGACACGTTACTGTAGTGCAGGTGCAGTGAAGGGCTGAATATGACCCAACACCCGCAATTCTATTAAATCAGCTCGACCGCTACGGTGTGGTTTTGATGCTTATAGACTTTCTGTAAATCCCTGAGTGGAACTTTGGCTCAATATAAAATGTTAAGACAATATACCTTTCAGTAATTCTTCAATAACAGATATTAACTTATTAAACGGCATATTTTCCTGTTGCACTCTGCCCGTGATGGGAGACCTTTTGCCCACATATTTGACAGAACTGCAAATAAATCTGCCAACATGTTAGTTATGTTTTTAAATAAACCGATAAATTTGATAACGCTTCTAAAATGACCGGATCTGTCTGATCTGAACGTTGCTAGTTCGTATATTTGTAACAGAAAGACAAAGAAACCTTATATTATTCCTGTCTACAATACATGACTCTATATTCTACAGATGTAGAGGACACTGTAGTATCTCGATATGATACAATATGTGTATTGTTTCTCCTTGTCAATTAAAAAAACTCAATGCCGCACAAGGTACAATAACTTTTGGTGTTTTGGGTGATCCATTCCGATTCTTGACAGCATACAGCAAAAAAAAATGAAACATGGAATATTAAATATCAGTTCTTTGGAAAACTTTTAAGGATGAGACTCTTAAGGGAGTGTTCTATGAAGTGTTGGGGTTGTCAAAGTCCTAAATCCCAAAGTACTATACTGAGTAAAGGTTCATTTCTCCTGAGCAATATAAGCAACATTTTATAGACTTTTTTTTTTTTAAATAAATTTTTTAATAAACTTTTTTTTTTATTTTGTTTTGCACAGCATGTATGTACTATATATTTTTTATGTATTTTTATATTTTCCCATATACTTTCTTGCTTTTTCCCTTACTTGTTCAATTACTAATTCCATTTTTTATATAATTTTATATTTTTATTTTTTTAAATACAGTATATATTATAGGATATATTTATTCTATTCTCTTTTTATTCTTAGTGACTATATTTTTATGTTGTGGACATAAACAAAGCATAAGCATTTCCTTACATATCACACTGTAGAAGAAGAAGAAGAAGAAAAAGAAGAAGAAAAAGAAGGAGTTGCTTTCGGCTGCTCCCTGTTCCGGGTCGCTACAGCGGACCAATTGGTCCGCATAACAACTTGGCACAGGTTTTACACTGGATGCCCTTCCTGACGAAACCCTCCCATTTTTCCGGGCTTGGGACCGGCACTGCATCCAGTGGCTGGGGTTTGGGCATTGGCTGGGAATTGAACCCGTGCCTTCCGCATGGTAGGTGAGAAACCTACCACTAAGCCACCAATGCCCACTCCTTACATATCATAATGTGTATGTGATAAATAAAATGTCAATTTTAATTATGTAACATGTCAAAATTATTTATTGATTTTGATTCAAATATAACTGATATAACAGCAGTACTAGGAGTTTATTCCATACTAATAATATCTTGGTCAAATGGTCTTGGTCTGCAGAAGACCAAGTAACGGACCAAGTATCAGTAACGTACATGTGTGCTGCACATCAGATTGCGCAATTCCGGTCCTGTCGCGATAGTCATACAATGCAACATTGACTTTCACGCGCACGTTCCCAGATGTCTGCCAGAACTTGTTTTGTCGAGCATCTTTGTGAAGGCGCTAAATCATATCAAGAGATCTGAGACCAAAGATGTTAACTCGCGACTGAGGAATTCTTTGATGATTTGCGACAGATTATCTTACAAAATGTTACAGTGTTAAACATATGTAGGATTTACATGCATCAGGATGCAGAGTGTAAAACCTCTGCCAGGTCTGACTAATAAACAATTACACGGTGTTGTCTAGGATTTGTGGGTTTATTATGGAGTGGCGTCGGGCTGGAATCCTGAACTACATTTAGTTGGAGAAAACACTAAAGTGTGTCCTGGGTGTGATTTATGTTCCTGTTGTCTGGTTCTACATGGAATCTTTAATGTCCACTTAAGCTTGGTGGTATGGTCACTGAGATCCCAGGGATGTTTAATATCTGAATTGATATAACGTAATGGTCAACTGAAGCTCAATTTACTGCTATGATGCACCCCTGAGTTTCCCATGCTGTTCATACCCACTTAATAAGCAAACAGTTAAAAACAAATATGTCCATTCTCCCATCATTCAGTGATGAGGGGAAGAACGTTGTCTGATTAAACATGTTTTTGTTCATTCCCAAAATTTGTCATTTTAGTTGCCATAATAATAATAATAATAATAATAATAATAATAATAATAATAAGTTGCATTTATCCCTCACAAGAACTTGCACATATCCTACACAAGGCATCATGAGACTGAGATATTGTTGATAAAAAAAAAAAAAAAAAATACACATGGCTACAGAAAAGTCTTTGCTGCCCTCTGCTGACCGAGAAGGAAGAATACAATCTCACACAAATGCTCCACTTCATGCTCACCATGGTCTCTGTGTCTGTGATCGCTGCCGGTGCAAAGATGGTCTGAACCATGAATTTGTGTTTACTTTTCTCATTGGGATCGTAGTCAAAGGGCTGTAGCATTACTGTTTAAAAGAATAAAGAAATAGTGAAAAACTGATGAGATGAGCTAAACAGTTTAGAAACAAAACCTTAAACTCTACACTTAGTGTTTTGTTTATTTACACACATGATCACACATTTAACACCTCTATGTAAAGCCATCAACATGGCTACTAATACTGTTGCAGATCCAGTTGAGAATTAGTGCTACAATTTTGTGCATAATTGAAATTCAGCCATTTCAGAATACACAGGCTTTTCAATCTGTGTGATGCTTTAAATATAAAAAAATAAGACTGTTCAGTCTTCAGTCACAGTCGGCTTCATTTCCCTTATTTTCATGTTTGAGTAAAGTTGTTTGTAAATATTTTTGTAGGCTAAATCAGACTAAAACTTCCCATGAAAAAATAAATAAATAAATAAATCGGTAATATTGATGTTCTTCATCTTCACATGTGCATGCTGATAAATGACCAAACATGGGAGATTTAAATTCAACAATTTACTTCCTGTAATGTAGCTTAGCCACTACATCATTGACATGCTAAATAACTCCTTTTTTTATACGACCCTTTTCTGTTTTCTCAAAAGGATCGGCGAGGAAAAAAAAAAAAAATCAAACACTTTCACGTTTATTTTATATTTATAAGTGAAAGAAATTAGCAAAATAAATTAAACTTGACATATAATTTGCTGAAACTACGCTCATTCATATTGATCGATATCCGATCATTCTAAATGCTAAACAAAACACAATCAGATTGAAAATCTTACATTAAGCACTTCACTGTAGCAGTTGATTATGATGATTATTAACTGATTAAAAACGCTTGAATTTCACATATAAGGAAGCTTCAAATAAAAACAGTGACCTTATACCCATTATATACACATGAAGGCTGTGGGTACATAATAGCATTAAAACAAAGCAACATAAAAAAGTGATGAGGATTTCAGAGTAGGAAATCTGAGTGTTGCTTGATTAATAAATGATGACGCTGAAGGTATTTTAGTCTCACTGTAACTGGACTGCATCAGCCTTTTGAAAATTCAGATAACAGCAGCTGAAATATTAATAATTCCACAACATTTGCATGTAAACACGTCCGCACTTTTTCCTGCTCCTTTACATAACTCTTGGTTATAAATGGTAAAAGTAAAATGAGATGATTGACAACTGATTTAAGAGCTAGACGTGAAGCTGACCTGAGATGCTGATTGAGGCGCCGGGGTCGATGGCGCCGCTGTTGGGCCGTACGCAGTACCGGCGTGGTGCTGTGGTCTTCACTTTGAAACACACTCTCTTGTCCGACGGGTTCGTCAGCTTCAGGTTAGCCGTGACGACATCTGTGAACGGACCTGAAGGGATAGGAGAAAATTTGGCTACTTAAAAGATCCGTTTTTTTAACCATTCAGTCACATTTATAATTCTTTCATGCCATTTTTGCACACTCCTCTTATCTAGATCGGCTCATTAAAACAACTGAGCAGTTGAAGGACCTTGCTGAAGAGCTCAACAGTGCAGCTTGGTGGTCCTGGGGTTTGATCAGTAGCCCAACATCTTAACCACTGAGCGTCCACTTCCAGTCATGACAGCATAACCATTAATGATTCATTCATAGCTATAAATAAGACTTAAATTATGCAGATTTAATATGCAGTTATGTTTCGTTTCATAGCAGTGCTTCACATTACCACATTTGACTAAAGCCATATACAACGAACAGATGAGATCCAGTATATATTTATTTAAACTGAGAAAAAAAACTCATTTTGTATGTATTAAAATTTCTCATCCTTCACTAATAAGACCATAGAAGAAAAAGAAAATCTCTGACAATCTGTTCAAACATTTTTCCTTTTCATTTTCTTGGTCAGTTCTTCTAGTGTATTTTTTTGAGTCTTTAGATAATTCGTGCTTCATGAATCATCTTCCACCTCATGTATGATTTGACACAGTACAAAAAGCCTGCTGTGCATTTTAAGATTCAGATTAAAGCTATGTTTTTTACTCCAGCTTCATAAAAGCAATCATACAGGCTAAATTGTTTGTGACTAAATACATAATTACCTATTCTGCAACCAGATTAAGAGCGAAAAAGCACACGTACCAGCAAAACGCGCATTAAAAAGAAAACAGTTCACAAATTCCAGTCTGTTTAACATGACCTTAGAAGGTTTTTCTTTATACAGGATGGTCAACACAAACACGGTTGAGTCATTCCGGGGGGGAAAAAACACTGCGCTTTCAGCTTGCACATACTGAATCCCTTGTGCTTTAACAGCAAGTAATTGAGCGTTACTGACGTAATTACTTCGCAACTGTGAAATCTCCGTTTCACGCTTATTCGGATCGGTGGCTACATTTTGAGAAGAGGTGTAGTGGTCACAGCCTGACTGTCATTTCACAGGCTGAAACTGCTGCTACTCACACCATCTATCTGAGGAACGTGGAAATAATGACTGAGAAAACCCCGTAGAGAAGTGTTCAGGTTGAATGTGTTTGCACTTCACTAAACATTGTCAGCCTGTCCCTAGCGTAATCCCTCACTCCGTTCTTTTCCTTTTTTTTTTTTGTGAGCAATTTGGTGCTTTCGGTGAATTGAATGCAAGTCGGAAGCCGGAAGATGGATTAGTTGAAAACTGTCTACTGAAACCGATGAAGCACCTTGAAGGGAGAAATGTTTGGAGTATCACTACCAAGGCAATTAAAATAAATGCTACACTACTGACGACTTAACAGCATATATGTTAATAGCTAGCAGTTGACTGGTTGATCATGGTGGTGATTTATCGTATCCGTCATCTTGCGTACACAGAAAGGAAATATTCAAAGCTATTTTACAAAAATGATCTCAGATTTTCCACAGGTTATTTTTTTGGTCTAGGCCGCATCATGTGACATCACCACATTCAACCAAAGCCCTGTTTGCTTCACGTGTGCTGAACATAACATAATTACATACGTGTCTTCACTGGTAGGAGTTTAGAAGAATCCTGTGCTTGCAATTTCACCAATTCAAGTAGTTTTCACCAAAATAAGTAAACAAACAAACCGCCACTAAAAAAAAAATATACAAAAGAAACCTCGACAAAAATCCTTCTGGAACTGATTTAAGTCATGCAAAGCTGTGAAACTAGAAACAACAGCAACTATACAAAATGATTGTACATCTCTGCAACAGTGACAATGTTGTGCTAAAGAGTATTACATAAGAGGAACAGGATGTAATGCCCCCTTTAAGATTTTGCAATGCAGTGCAATGATACAGGAACTCATTATATGCTTTAGCAAAACCTGACTAGCACAAACAAAAAAATAAAGCAATACTGAGTTACTAATCCACAACATGTGTGAAAGTATAAGGTTGTATAATTAATACAGACTAAAGGAAAACATATTAGGCGTTTACGTGTATCCTGTTTAAACAAAGTGTCTAAGGTGTCACTGTTATTGTATCACAGGAAACTCTTATTGTAAAGGAATCACAAGTTTGAACCCTAATGATGCCACAACCTTAGTCATGAGCCAAGGGACTAAAACTCAACACTAGCCAATTGCAGGAGTGTGGGAGCTCATATATGTGGAAGAGGGCAGAAAACACTTTCCTCCAAGTATGCCCTGTGATGCAGCATTTTTTAGGGAGATGGACCTGGATGGCTTAATGTGTCTCAGAGGAAGAACAAGTTAGCTTTCGCCCTTCCCCATTTGGGTGTAATGGATGGTGTCTTTAATTTCCTGACGTGTGTAACTGTAAACACAGGCAAACATCCAAGCTCAAGACGTGATTTTTTTTAAAAGAATAAATTCTGAAGTCTAAAAAGGTTAGATAAGAAGCATAGGGGAAGATAAGACACCTCATAAAGCAATGTAGTAAGTGAGTCAGCATGCCATGTTGTCACTAAGAGTTAAGTCATTAACAGTGTTCATATGAAGACATAGTTCTTCCATGTCGTAACAGATTACGGGAATCTGGGGGAAAAGAAGAAGCAATTCATGTTCGACTAGAACAATCAGCTATATTCCAGTTTCATTTATCCAAGTTCTGGACACCAGATCATCACACCATCATATGTCCTTGTTGAACATCCCATTCCAGATTTAAATCTCCTTTGCTGTCATAATAAGCGCCGCTCTTCTGGAAAGGCTTTCCCCTAGAGTGTAGAGTGTGGCTATGGGGTTTTATCAAGGGCACTTGAAGGTCACACGAGAAGGCCTGGGGTGCAATTGGTGTCTTAATTCATCCCAAAGGTGTTCAGTGGGATTGCAGTTAGGGCTTTGTGCAGACCACTTGAATTTTTCCACCCCGACCTTGACAAACCAAGCCTTCATGGATAGTGCTCAAGGGTACTATACTGTTGGGCTGGACCACATTTTGACCACTTAGTTCTCTGTGGCAAAACTTTGTGGTAGCGGTTTAAAGACGACCTACATGTGTGTATGATGTTCATGTGTCCACAAACCTTTGGCCACATGGCATGATTGTGTTTTGATGATAGCAGTGGTAGAGAGCACTGTCTAACATGTTGCAAAATCTCCCTGGGTTGACTGTGCAGGCCCTAGCATATGATTTACATCGTTATCATCTTCATGATAACTTTTATCGAAGCGCTGTCGATATGGACGCCTCATTCTGGAAGAGACCGTGCCTCAGGACAGAAATGTTTCAACATAGGACAAAGGTGATCAGTCGAAAGACTCATAGTGACGTTTCTCTCTAAGGGGATAGGTCGACCTACACCTAAGCCAGTAAAAAACACACAGCATAACAGAGCCAGTGCTTTTGTTTAAATTGTCACATGCCTATAGAGCAACTGATAAAAATAGTTAATGATACTCAGGCTTTTGGACAGTAATGTTGCTTATCTGGTGTTTAGTTACTGCTGAACCAGCCCCATTGTTTTCCAGAGATTGTTTGCTTTACAGTTGGGTGTGGCGAAGGAGAGGGTGTTTCACTGAGAAAATTCCAACAGTAAAGCACTGTGCAGTGAGAGTGACTCCAGAGTGTGCTTTGGTTTTGCTCTAGATGGCACCTTTTATCAGACCATGGCACAAAAAAATACAACTGAAAGCAGCAGCTATACAAAACACCGACAAACACTCTCTACAGAATACGAGCTGATACTAAATGGCAATAGTTTAATTATATACTGAGAAATTATTTTTAACCTTGCCTGTAGGATGACTTCCGGGTTACTACTAATAAAGCACGGCTCTCACTCAAATTTTGTGAGAATTCTATGTGCTGTTTAAACAACCCCCACTCACTCGAGATGGCGATCTTATTAATTACAGACAAGCTAGCAATCAACCTTCAAAATTATGTTTTGATAGTAAATCTTATTATTCCACAGCGCCGTTTACATTCCATAACAACTTTACATTAATTCCTTATCTTTTCTATAGTAACAGCATACACAAGGACCCAATGTGTATGATACATATTTGATACTGTGAGCATTTCTGGAAGGAAACACTGTGTTGTTCGTTAATAGATGATAAACACGCCATATATTTACACTTAGAACAAGTTCTATGCTATTTATACTTAGTGTTATGGGAAAATAATTTAACTTTGAGTGCACCTTCCAGCTATTTTCCTATCACCGCATGCCTGAGATTTATCGCTTAATTATTAAATCAGTAGCAAATGTCATGTGACTGTAATCTTCCTGGCCCAAAACGAATACCGAACATTCTTATGCTTTCTTTTTTACACCACTGACTATAAACCTGATCTGAACACTTATGAAATTATGATCCTTTTGGCTTTACTGATAAAATGCACCACCAGCTGTGAGGCAGTGGAGACCTAATCAGTATCAGTGTCTGTAATATGATCCTGTATTAATCTCTTTTTATTTAGTAGTATACTATTACTTAGAAATTTCTCCTCCTCCTTGGTTCACAGAGTCGGCCAGGAACAGCTTTATGTGTTTATCCCATAACAGGATGTGCAGCATATTGTTCACAATACCCACTTAATTTTTAGTGGTGAGGCTGCAGAGGTTTCCATGTGAAATATCCAACAATTCCCTACAGTCACGAGTAGACATGATGGCTAGAATTTAATAACAGTTTAGAGAAACCATCTAGCAGTCTTACCTTTCCACCATTTTTATGTATCAGAGATACATTTTTAACTGATTCTCCTTCAAAACTATTGGAACAGCACAGCCAAATTATTGCTGTAGACAGAAGACATTTGAGTTTGAGACCAAAAGATGAATATGAGAATTTCTTATTTTGATAGAAATATGAGAATACAGCCTGGTATTTCCTGGTATTTATGTTTTATTTCCCGTTATTTATGTATAGACGTTGAATATAGCACAGAATATAGCAGATTTTGTACGAGCTCAGGCAATTTTTAGGCAGGCAAAAATATTGGCACATGCGACTGACTGGTGTTTCTAGATTCCCTGGTGTGTCTTGTTAGATTGTATAAACATCTCTTGATGTTAGACTTTTAGTTTCACCTGTGAAGTCTGCATTTGTTGTTAATAAGGATAAGCCACCATGAAGATCAGAGAGCTGTCTATGGAAGAAAAGTAATCCAGTCTGATGTTGAGAAAAGAGGGAAAAATCAGTCAAACATCGCATAAACATTGGGCATAGCCAATACAACAATTTGGAAGAAACCACTAATGTACTGAACAACAGACGCTGAACAGGTCGGCCAAGGAAAACAACAGCAAATGATGACAAATGTGAAAGCTTTGAAGGAAAACACAAAACTACAGTCAGTGACATCCATAGGGCATCGCAACCCACCAGTGAGAGAGGAAATAGTGGCCATACAGCAGATTTGTAATGGAAAGGCTGAAGTGTGGATAAAGTGAGACTTTAATCATGATCCAATACATGGTTCATCTGTGAAACATGGTGGTGGTAGTATCATAGGTTGAGCTTGCGTAATTGCCTCTCTAACATGCACATTAATCTTTATTGATGTTGGAACTCATGACAATAGCAGCAGAATGAATTCAGAGGTTTTCAGAAATATTCTTTCTGCGAATGTACTGAGAAATGCATCCGAATTAATCACGAGGAACTTTCACGCAGCAAGACCATGATCTAAAACTCCCAACACAACAAAGGACATCATCAGGGGGAAAAAGTGGAAGGTTCTAGACAGACTATTTCAATCACCAAATTTTAACACAAATGAGCAGCATTTCACCTCCTGAAGAGAGAAACCCCTCGAACCAAATAACTGAAAGCATCACAAAACAAAACAAAAAACAACAACAAGAATTTAACAGTCACTGAGTGTTATTTAGTTTGAACTTCAAAAATGATCTGTTCCTATATTTTTGCTCACCTAAAAGTAGATTATCTGATAGAAAGGTTTGTGTTGTTTAAGATGTAAATACCAGGAAATAAAAGCTGATGTTCTCGTCTCATTTCCATCTTTTAATCTCAAACCCAAATATCTTTGTTATATAGCACAAAAAATAAATAAATTAACCTTGTCGTTCCAATAGTTTCGGAGCGGACTGTAGCTGATTTAGCTTCCACATACACACCATGTTCCATCTACTGAGCTCCATGTCTTGGCTGGCATGGCCAATGAGAGGCACACTAATTGAGATGAAGTTCAATTAGGACAAAGCGGTGGACCTTATGACCGGGCATGACTCGTATTAGCATATTAACCATCATCAGGTGCGCTCCGAAACGATCAGATGAAGTTCAACTGGTTTTGAAAACAGAGCCAAACGTTTGAGGCTCAACTTTGTCAACAGAACAAGAACGCTTCTGTACTGTGGAAGCACTAAACAAAACGTATTAAACGAAAAAAAAAAACCCCAAAAAACCCCAACGTAATGTAATAATTACATCATCTTGTAAAAAGAATAACAAAAAGCCAGACAGTCCTCTCCCTCTGCTTAGCTTGTGTCTTGTCCAAAGTACGACACGTGCTTGATGCAGATGGCTTGATTCAGGCTTTCTCACTGCAATTGAACCCGATCTAAAGTCTTCTCGGAAGTGGACCGAGGCAACCTCGCTTTGACACTCCTGCTCGACACCTGAGTGTGACTATCATGTTCTCACCTGCCCAAACAAATCACACCGAGGACTAAGCACTGCTTTCAAGAAAACCCTGTCTGAGCAAAGAAAAAGCAGAAAGTACTGTTAAAATTATATTAGCGCCAATCCCACCCAGCGAGTAAACACAGGCCAACCCAATACGGACTCATACCTCATCACCAACATCTGTAACAGATGAAAGGCTGATGTTAAAGTGGACCTGCAGCCTCATTAAAAAAAAAAACAACACACACACACACACACTAGCAACAATGCAGCTGAATTAAGAAAAAGAAAAAAAAACCTAATCACCATTGAAGGCCACAATCACTGGACGAATACACTTATTAAAAGTGAAGGCAAGAGCTACATTTTTCTATCAACCTTCCCCCAAGGCATCACATCCTGCACTAACCCAGACTTAAACAAGCACATCAAACTTAAAAAAAAAAAAAAAAAAAAGAAAGAAAGAAAAAAGAAAAGGAGTTAAGGATCACTGGCTTTTTAGATGCTCAAGCAAACAGCAAGCATCATTAGAAAAGAATTCTTCGATTATATACAGAGCTGACCAGCTCAGGCTCTCAGTCGGGTCACGGCACAGTGATTAAAAGCATTCCAACTGATCCAGCGACGGATGAAAGATCTCCTCCTACACTACAAGCAAAGTCATGGTTTTTAAATAAAAAAAAAAAAAAAAAAAAAAAAAAAAAAAACAGGATGGGTTCATTAACATGAACTTGCTGGTAACATGTGAAGACTGCTGTGTATTTGAAGGAGAGTTTACTGTCAACATAGTGATGAGGCCATCGCAAAAATGCTGATGCACAGCACAAATAAAAAAATGTAAAAAAAGAAGTCACAGGATTGTACATTTGCCTTCCGTCCAAATTCTGAAGTGCTAATTCTAGCCCCGTAGATGTTTAAACGTCATTTTTCATAAATCTATGCCAGAGCTGATTTGACCGGCCTTTTCTCCTCAGTCTATTTATGCTCCAGTGTCAAAGCTGGCGAAGACCATGATTTGGAGCACTGAAGAGCAAAACACATCTTGTAAATAAATCCAAACTAGCCGTATACTGGCGGAATATGCGCGTGTCTGTTTCCTTTTACATAACACCACATATGAAAGTTCTACTGGAAGTGATAGTGCTAGGTAGGAGTAGTAAAATGCTACTCGTAACAAAGAAAATGATATAAAACCAGCAGGCTGGCTAAAATGTGTGGCTCATACACAGCTCTCTCACAGGAAGAAACGTTTTGTGTTCGCTCTGACCCCAAAAGCATTTTACAGGTTCAGATAATGTGATACTACAACTATCACAGCATTAATATCTACTAAAATTTAACAAAAAAATATTGCCACTATATGCTATAGGAATTATTACTATCAGATTATTTTGCTGCCAGTTTGTACACAAGCCTATATATTGTGATTTACGTACATAATCTATTTTAGCACCACAATAGAATTCATTTGTCATATTCCAAAAGCCAATATCTATATGGCATTAATAACCAAACTATTAACAGTTAATACTGATATAATATGCTTGTTACTGCAGATCACAACGTCCATTATTACATACTAGTTAATTATAACGTCTGTCGATGTTATAGTCTAGAAACTGCAATGTGTGTGTGTACATATACAAGACAGTAACTACCTTCTTCCATTTTAAGAAAAAAAATATTTTATGTACAAAACTGTACAACTCTGAACACGATATAAATCAGTTTAGCATACACTTAAATGGCACACCTGATGACCAACACAACAAACATTTCTATACCTATTAACATTCCTCAGAAAAGTCTGGATCTCGTGACGCAGCCTAAATATTTTTTTTAAACGTAAAAAAATTTTAACAGCTAATGACTCACGGTGTTGCGTAACGCAGCAAGTTACTTTTGTTATTGTACGTCTCTGTAGCTTGAAACATTCTTTAAAAAAAAAAAAAAAGAATAAGGATGTTCGGATCTGACAAAAGCGAAGAAGTCAATTGTATGACTCGGCTCATTATGGCTCATTATGACTCAGACCATCGCCTACTACGATCACAGTGCTTTCCTGATGGCCAGGTTTGTAACAGATAGTAATAGTATGCACGTAATAGGTCATCGCAGATGATTCAGTGCTACTTGCAGGCTTTGGTCATTCATTCATTCAGCACTGTGATATAGACTCTTGATAGTATTCCTGCAGTCATACAAACAAGCAGGATGTCCAGCAATCATTCATCTTTAGAGCTTTTGACGCTACAGAAAACAAGATGCACAGAAAACGTAATTTTATTGTTTTTAGTTTGTGGATAATATTCTGCTTTTGTTCTTTAATATGTCGCCAAGACTGTGGCTAATTTCCTTGGTACAAGGTTGTTTGTAATGAATTTAAATGCCTCATCATCACAACGTCACTCTTTCTTCAAGTGGTCATGCTTTTATACAGAATACTATATTACATGTGTGAGTTACATTTTTCTATTTTCCATTTCCAGCTAGCTAAATTTTCACAAAAGTGGTTTTATTGCAGAATACCTAGTGATATCTGCCTGTTGATATTTTTTCAGAATGTCATCCTGATTCTGCAAAACCACCCCATCACGAGATGAGGTCTATTCGCATTTCCCTTCCAGCCTCGAATCAGGCGCCGAAGAAAAACAGAGTTCCGAGGCTTGTCCGTTTGCTAGATGGCTTCGTGATTCAATTCAGCTTCCATTTGTAAATCTAATCTTTGAGAAATGTTCGTGTTATGCCACGCCACTCAGTGACTGAGTCCACTAAGATACATGCTTGGGTGCTGGTTACTCGTGTTGCACTGCATATAATGTGTTACAAAATGCCCTACACTGATACCCTTTTACAACTGAATATCTGGCTTTTTTTTTTTTTTTTTTATCCGATTTGCTTTCGATTAGAGAGGCTGAATTCTTATATATGTTAATGCAAATCGTCTCATTACATTTGAATACTTTCCGCGTTTTCTCCTTGTGTCTTTGGTGCATTTACTTTCATTTTAATATGGAAAATTCCTAGTTGGATATAACCCTGATAATCAAGACTCATGAAACATCCAGTATATTCTATCCTTACCTTTGGTCTACAGTACACTAGCAGCTGTAACTGTATTTACCGGATATTCGTTGTCACAGAAAAACAAGGTTGCAAAGCTGCTCTGTACTAGGAAGCTTGTGTCCTCTTTCTCTACAGTGGCTTCACCATCTCCTCCACTTTCACTCATGCTGTACCAGTCTCCCAGGCCTCCGTGTCTCTATAAATAACACCAAGGGGGAGAGGGAGACTGAGGGGGAGAGAGAGACAGAGAGAGAGACAGACATACAGACAAACAGCACAAGAGAGAAAAACAGAGAGAGAGAGAGAGAGAGAGAGAGAGATACTGACGAGGAGAAAGATATCAGACTCCATGAGGAATAGAGAGAACAAGAGACAGACAACAGACATAGAGGGAGAGAGGAAAAAGTGAGAAAGAGAATGGATACATGGCGACCCCGAGTAAGAATGAAATAGAATGAGAGAATGAAACAAACAAGGAGAACTGATGGATAAAGAAGCAGATAAAGATGGAGATAGAAAGAAAGAGCAGATGAGAGACAGAAAGAAAGAAAGAAAGAAAGAAAGAGAGAGAGAGAGAGAGAGAGAGAGAGAGAGAAAAGAGAGAGAGAGAGAGAGAGAGAGAGAGAGAGAGAGTGTCGCAGATCGGAGCAGCCCTGCTGCTGCTGTTTTTAGCTCAGTGGACATGGCTACTTGGGTCCGCTTTGGCCTTTCCAAAGCTCGAGCAGCAGTTCAGTGCTGAGAGAATCGTGTAAACAGGAGGTAAACTAACACGTTCCCCCTGGACTGATGGACTAAGGGAGATCTCTGTGCCGGGTGATACAGGGACACTTGAGTTGACCTGCACCTGCAGGCAAGGTTTACTGCCAGATCATGTGGACTAATGGTGGAAAACAACAGTGCAGAGCTCAGGGCGGGTGGGGTCAGTTAATGTATGACCAGAAGGATGAAATGTTTAAAGTGGTGTTTTAATAATGTGGTGATGCAGCTTTGGGGTTGGTATTCAGTGGGGATTTTTTTGGATGGGGGTGTTATTCAAGTGAATCACTAAAAAGATTTGTTACTTGTGTATTTATTTTCCAGCAGAAAATGCAAGCATGGATGTTGATTATAATGATGAGCATGAATTTGGAATGGTACCTACAATCGGTACCATTTTATGTCACTGACACAATTGTCAGACCTGTATAACAGCATCCTGACCAAATTCACAGGAAACAGAGCTTTCTGATGGCTATGATTAGGCTACAAAGCATGCAAGCCAGCTGAGTTGTTGAGCAACATGTTGAACATCATTATAGATTAGATTAATATAGAAGAGGACAGAGAGACAGATCCAACAAACACTCCTCAAGACAAGGAATCTCACAGGACATAATCAACTGATCTCCTGACTTTCTGGCACAAATACTTGACCAAGTCCTGGTCACAAACATGCACTATCAACAGGACAATTCTGTTTGGTCTCTGAAATCGGGAATTCATCACATGAGCAATTACAATTTTCTTTCTGTGTGTACATATCCACTTTGGTTGCTGTAATAAAACTATGCAAGCTAGGTAAAGCTATCTGACAGCACGGAAATCATTGTGAATTGTGTTTTACATCACAGTAAGGTCCAATCACGGTTCTGGAAGATTTGTCGCAGACAGCAGTGGTGTATGCCAGATTTGCAGCTGCTGGAATCACAGGCACTGCAGCTTGACAAGGTCCAACTCAATGTCTGCGTAATATGCGGTCTAACATCCTACCCTGATCTGGCTTCAGGATATTTGCAACCATGCTGCTGTTGTTGTTGCTGCTGCAAACCCATGACGTCAAAATCATTACGGACAAGATGAGTAAAAGAAAATCAGTTCACTGAGTTGCATGTACAACAATCTCTTTTTATCTGGGTTTGAAATCATATACAAACATATGAATGGTATGATTAACTATCAAATCAAAGATATAAAATTTGACCCATTTCATGTAGAGTACAGGCAGAAATATTAATCTAAGCTTCCCAATCTGGACACGGTCTATGCTAGCAACATCATCTAAGAGAGCTAGCAACATCATCAAGGACCAACCCACCCAGGGCACAGACTGTTTGTGTCCCTCCCATCGGGCAAAAGATACAGTACAATCAAGAGAAGCACAAACGGTCTAAGGAACAGTGTCTTCCCCAAAGCTTTAACATGCATCACCCCCCCCACACACACACAGAATTATAACAGCTAATAGTTAAGCTGTTACCCCTCCTTCTCCACCAAGTTGCTGCTAAAGCACTGATCACTTTACACCCAGAACTGTACTGCTATCATCATCATCTGTGCAATACTTCCCCACTCTCGTTAATACCTGTTTGCACTGCCACTGTTTTCGCACTCCGATTCATGTCCCACTGCATACATCACCCTGTATATACTGTGATATTTTATATACTAGATATTTCTTATTTATTTTCTCTGTATATTTTTATATTGCATATTTTTTATATTGTAGATTTTACACTTCCTTTTCCTGCTAGTCTCTGAGAGCTACCAAACAAATTTCGTTGTATCACTACAATGACAATAAAGACTCTTTATCTAAGCAATTTCAAAACAGATTTCAACTATAATACTCTGATTATATTTGGATTTTTTTATTTTTTTTTCCATTATAAAAACTCATTTAAAGCTTAGGTAGGCTCGTTAATTGATCACGTGACACACCGTGTTGTGAGTGGCCATGTGACAATCATAGTGAGATTTAATTGGCTGAATGTTTACGTTGTCCTTTTTCGTGTCATTCGTCCATTTAATCTGTCAAATTAACCTACCAGATGTTGTATGCGACCTAATAGTAGGAAACAAGGCACATGGTAACTTATCTTTTATTACGCTTATGCTCGAGATCATCACTGATGTTAAATTACATACGTTTATAAGCTTGTGAGTGTGTTTCCCCCCTAGACTGCGACTCTTGCATAATTTAGACACTTTACAGGCCGCTGGATGTATGATAAATGAGCAGTCTGAAATGTATGGCTGATGATGATGATGATGCAGAATTGATCTGTGCACACACCCTACTTCCATGCTGAAGCCATCAAGCTAAAGTCCCATTTGGCTAAAGAACCCCGCCCTCCTTAAGGATACTTCATTAAGACGAGACTCAAGCTAAATTGAACAATTAATCGCTTTTTTTTTAAAGAAAGCATACTAACAAAATGTAACTGGCAAAAATAACAGGGTTGCCAAATGGTTTCCTTCAAAAAAAAGTTGAACCGGGAACACTGCCTTCATGTAATGCACCTTGTCTGACAGAGCATCAAATATTTATGCGAGCTATCCTCGCTATCTCACAACCTTCAATTCAAACCCGATGAGGCTAAACTAGTTCATTAAACATACGCAGGCGTCATATTTAACGATTTAAACATACAACTGTGTGTGAAATGTACCACTTTTTTTGTATTTAACTTGGCTTTTTTTAAAGTTACGCCAACGAATTAGCCTACATCAGCACCTGCTAGCTAGCTAGCTAGCTAGCAACATCCACGTCGTCCCTGTAACCCTATCCACACTGACTAGCTCATGCTAACGCTAGCGTCAGATGCTAACTGATCAATTCGGTGCCAAAAAGAAGCCGGGCTCTGAAATGACCGGTGTGTATTTAGACAGAAACGTGACCAAGAAATCAGGTAGGTTAAATGACTTCAAGCCAAATATTTTATCGTGGTTGCTGTATTGTGTACGGTATAAGGCGAGCTATCCGGTGAAGCTAGCCGAAGTAAGGTGAGTGTTGGGCCGCATAGCGACGACACTCGAGCCCGGGGATCCGCAGTTGCCCGAGTTCCCCTGCCTCAAACATGGCGGCGGATGCAGGCAGTGGGAGTGTGAAATCCGTGGTTCACTTTTATTTATTTTTTTTATTCTCCCGATCAGGTGTCAGTTATGGGTCGGAAGCGCAATTGACTTACCTTTGAATTTGAGATCAGTCGGGGGATCGAGGATGAGGACCTGCTCCAGCTTGGACATGTTTGCCGGGGGATTTGCAGCGCCGGATCGCCGTTTCCAGAGAGCCAGCGAGCGCGGAGAAATCCAAGCCCTCTACAGTGACACACACACGGGAGCGCGCACGCAGATCCCACACGCCAGAACACGCGTACAACAACACTACCCTCAATTATCCGCCTCTCTACTTAAACAAACTCAATTTATCTGTTTTTTAGCTACTTTAAATTCAATATAGTCATTTCACTAATTGTGTACAGTCCGAGGAAAATACATGACCAGTAGGCACGGCATAAACTGAACCATGTTGCTATATAGTGGTATATTACAGTATATAATGTATATTATTACATATTGGGTTTTTTTCCCATTATTATTATTTCTGTATCTAGTTTATAACATATGACCTCGGGAATAAGACTAATAACAGTTTTCCTCTGTGGTTCTCCAGTTTGCTTCTATTTCACAAAATCAGGCATGTAATTGTATTAGATATTCTAAATTGTTGTTAGGTCTAAATAAACACCTGAACATGTGTGCATAATTCCCTGTGACAGATTAGTGTCCCAAATAGGCTGTGTGATCTACCACAATAGAGCAATATCTGTAGATGAATTAATTAATTTAGCTCAACAAAATAGTTTCCAGTTATTTACAGGCGGGTTATGTATGGTTGGTTATAACCAAAATATTTGTATATATTTAAGGGTTCTGGTGGGTTATAATTTTTTACAACTGTAACAAAATGCTCCATAGCATCACTGAATCTAAATTTTGTGTTATGGCATGGCTATCATAAAGAAATATACTGATACACATGCCTTGTGATCATAAAATGTGACTTTCGTTATTATTCATTCATCATTTGTTTTTGTTTTGTTTACACTGAAAGGAGTTTCTAACTACACGAGGTTTAAGAACCCTTAGTAGTCTTAGTAGTCATTTGTGAGGGATAGAAAGTAGGGCACTATTTCAGACCCACGGCTAGTTCCTTATCATAGAACACTCTTCACTAAACAAAGCTATTTATAGAGAGCTTCAGGAAGGACCGGTCCACTGTTCAGTAATAATTAAAAGACACAGGCTACAGCCAAAACCACATACTGCTCTTGCGTCCTAGATGTAATTTTGACATTCAGTATATTATGTGATTTTGGATGCAAATAGTTTTGGTGTTATTGCTGAGACCACTTATATAAAAATCTTCCCTATTTTTATTTTTTTTTTAATATGTCTGTTTTATTCAACAGACGAAAAACATCAGCGTTTTTGACAGTAAACCTTACAGGCAATGCAGATGCCAAACAATATAAAGCTTTTATAGGAATATATTGTTCATGGGACATTATTTTTTGCTTTTGAATGCAGAAGTCTGCTTCTACAGTGTCAGCCTTGCCTCTTTGTCATTTTTTACAATCCAAGATTATGATTTTGATGTGACAAAAACACAAAATGTCCCTCAGGTCATTTTAAAAAGTGTTTTGAGCTGAACAGATGGTGCATGTTTTTTTTTTTCTTCCTTTGACACAAAGAACATGTTGCAGTGGTGCTTCGATCATTGGTCAGCATCCAGCCTTTCTGCATAGAAGGCAGTTTATGGCCTAAAAGCCATCTATGCACTGTCCCATTGATTTTTCTCCTGTATAACTAAGCAAAGAATTGTGGGAAACCTTTTAAAAAAAGATTTGTCACACATATATACACATTTGTACCAGTTTAACCAGTTGTTACTTAGTGACTGAGTTACAAAAAGCATTGATATTGGCTTATTAGCACTGACTCTTTCCCCAGTTAGCTCTGTCAATAACAATTCTACATTTGGTACATCTTGGTTAAATAACAACACTTTTAGTTCATCCATTTGTTATTGGCAGCCTTGTAAATGAGTTGTTACCATAGAAACAACAATGTATAAGAACAAGTGAATTAATATAATCCAAGTCAATTAATATAATTCTGTGATTTGAATAAAAGTCCAAACCTGACTGAGCTGCTGATATGGAAAATTATTAAAAACACCTCCTGACCAATCAGATTCTAGAAATTCACAGCACCATGGTATAAACTGTTATGCATGTTGAACTGCTTTTTGAATGAAAGATTCTGTGAAAATTTTAAAAGATGGTGAAGATAATAATAATAATAATAATAATAATAATAATAATAATTTTAATCATCATTATCATCATCATAATGATATAGAATTATTCTGTTTAATGGATCAGCACACATTTCTGAATGTTTAGGCCCACCACCTACCTCGAATGCCATTTTTCTTCCTGCTCTTGTCTTACAACTAGCTAGTTGCATTTTTTCCCCACTCTGGAAATCTTTATACATATTTACTTATGCAGCATGTTTCAAACATGCCATATAATAATGATGTCATATTAATTTAAAAAAGATATGTGATCATCATTGCATTATAACACCCTAAAATATATAAATACAAGCTAAAATGTGTGGACAATCAGGAAAACAAATTTTGAACTAATGGGTATTAGGAGCATTATTAATAAGCATAAATAAACTAATTTCCACTACTAATTTAAACTACTTTTATCTGCGGTGAAATGTCTCCACCTAGTGATGTTTCACAGAGCAAGAGTTTTAAAAAATAAAAGTCTAACCTGGAGGAATAGAGAGATTAATAAACATATTTGTTTTTCTATTTGTATTTTAGGCTTTTTATTTATATCACACGTACCAACATGAATAGGTCATTCCCCATGGAATTGATTAGTCTCTGAATTTTGATTGTCAGCAACCGTGAAGAAGAATCCCCAAATATCAGTTTCCAGAGAAACTTTTGTAGAGAACATGTAAACGGCTTTATAGCTAACACACCTTTGAGTGGTCCAAGTCCAAAAACTGCAGGAGGCACACCTACAAACTGCAAGATGACAGAGACAATGTGCTTTCTTCGATGTAAACATTCTTCTTAAATTACACTTTTTACATTTTCTCTACATTTTTACACTGTAAGAACACCCCCCACCCCACCCCCCCCCAATTAATCTATTATCTTGGATGTGTTTGTATGTTACGTCATGCCTTTAAGGCTCACAATACTGAAGTTTCTGAGAAATAAATAGAGAAATTTCTTTTAACTAGGTTCATTAGTCATGTTTATTAGGTTTATTAGGTCAATGCATGATAGTGTTCTCTAACAAACTAAGACACTCAATTCTAGGCTTTTCATAGCATATTATCTGGACTTCCCATTTCCTGCTGAAAGCTTACTCAAAAGAATTAAAAACACAACCACAGTCACATCGGGGTACAGACAGTATTAAGTGCTCATTTTAGTTTCAAAGCCTGTGGTGGTTTGCAAGACAATACCGGGCCTAGTAGGTGTTACTTACAAAAAACACAAATGTAATCAGGAGTTTTGACTATTCAGAAAGTGCAAGCTGAGGTGCCTTTTGAAAGGGTAGTACCACGCAAACGTCTTGTCGCACAGAGAGCAGTGAAAAGGCCTTTCTCCAGTATGGACGCGCTGATGAGCCCTTAAGTTAGAGCCGTGGGCAAAGGCTCTTCCACACTGGCGGCAAATGAAGGGCTTGCTGCCACTGTGTGCCCTCTCGTGGGTGACGAGGTTCCCCCTGAGGGAGAAGCGCTTCCCACACACAGCACAACCATACGGCTTCTCGCCTGTATGAATGCGCTGATGTCTCTTCAGGTCTGCACCACTCTGGAAACTCTTAGGACAGAAAGAGCAGGAGAACAGCTTATGCCGCATATCTGCTATTGGCAGAGCCTTCGCTTTTGTCAGCATTGTGGACACTGTGGAACTCTGTCTAAGTGCTGAGGTTTGAATCATGTCCTGTATATTTCTTCCTCCTGCCTGTTTTGCTTCAGGCTCAATTGTATACTCAATCTCACCACTCATGCTGAGATGAAATCCAGGGTGTTCAGGGTGAGAAGCATGTATCGTCTGTTGGAGCATCGAGGAGCAGCCTGGACCTCCACCACTTACTGGAAAGTTAACCGAAGTTAATGACGGCCAAGACAAAGCCTCGCTGTCCATCATTCCACATGGTGCCAGTTCATTTGTTGTCTTTGATAAAGGCTCCTCGTTCTCCTCGGTCTTTAGAAGCAATCCATTAGTGTTCCCTTCACTGCTCCGATGCCCATTTATATGATTAAAGTCTGTCTCGAATTTGTAGTTTGAGTCTTCTTCTGAGAGCTGTTTGTTATGGAAATGCGCTGAATAATGAGATTGTGACCAAAGATCTTCTGCAGAGCCAAACTGATTACTGTTGTCTCCTAAAAAAACATCAAGTAATAACAGATTTAACATACAGTGCTCTATTACAAAGTTATCAAAACAGCAAACAAGGTACAAGCTAACAGAACCCTAATGATAGCAAACTAGCTAATAAATAGGCTAATCTGATATCTAAAAGCCTTCCTGTTCTTCAATACTACAGCTAGCCTGTTAGCGAACATGAGCTAACCTGACAGGATTTCTGAGAGGATTTTAAGTCATACTCATATATGTTAATAATAAGGCTAATCAGACAGGATATCCTAAAACATTTTGGTTCTTCACTGCTTAAGCTAGCCTGTTAGCTAACAGGAGCTAACCTGACAGGATTTCGGAGAGCATTTTTGACATATTTAAATCTGGTCACTACTACAGCTAGCCAGTTAGCTAGCATGAGCTAATCTGGGAGGTTTTCTGACAGAAATTTAAAAAACACCTCAGTTTAAATCTCATCATAGTTTACATCTGTTGCGCTGTAAATAATGAAATATATCACATCTCGCATTTTGCGGTAAATATGTTATTTTACAGAATTGTCACAGTTCCAAAGTAGCAATGGAAATACAAGCTAAGAACTAATCACAGAACTACACAGTTATTGTTCTGGACACTCTGTTTTGAACCCTTTATTTCAAACTTCCTGATCTTTGGTCAAAACAAGCCTAATGTCTCAAGCGGTCATCTGTACCTCAGTTCAACTTAATGACTTGTAATACTTACAGATAATTCATTATCATTACTTTTAAGGATTAGTGAACCTGCATGTATGTGAATGATGTGATCCATTGGGATGGTTTACCTACCGGTTGAATGGCTGTGTGTGTTTGTGCATTGCTTATGGTCAGATTGATAGACCTCTGAAACACACTTGGCTGTGGACACAGGTGGACTCGTAACCTCTATCTTTACAGCCGCAGTGTTGAGTCCTTGGATGTCATCTATACCTTCAGTGGTCAATGAATCTATAAGGATTTGGGACTCCTTCAACTGAACTCTGCTTTCAGATGGGGTAAACATACTCGTCTGGTTGCGTTTACTCCCAGAGTTTGGAAGAGAATTCCTGCTTCCTGCTTGAACCTCATTCTCCTGTAGGTTCTTCACTGGTGCTGGAGTATGTGTTTTTTTATCCCTTTCTTCATTCTGACAATCAGGTACTGTGTTGAGATCATCAGATCTGTTATCTAAGCAAACAAAAACCAAACAAGAATTTTATTATTAGGGGTGATAATGTGGCTAAAGAAAACAATCAATGTTAGGTTTTTCAAACATTAAAAAATAAATTCTCATTACAAAATAAATCTTACACCAAGGCATTCAGGATGGATCAGTGTTGCCAACAAGATTCGGAGACAACTTAGTGCCCTTAGGAACAAACTTAGTGACTGAATTCAATACAGCTCTCCAGCTCTCATCACAAGCTTCTAAGTATACAAGCTGAGAGAGGAGGTTCGGTCAACTTAACACTATTATAGAAAGTCTGACTAAGTTGCTGAATCACTAATCAACCACTGTTCCCAACAACCAATCACTGATCACCATTGTTCCCTATGACCACTGAACATCTCTCTTCCCAACGATCGCTGATCACCATTCCAGAACCAATCATCGCTGTAGTTTCAAACAACCAATCACTGATCACCATTGTTCCCCTTTGACCAATCACTGATCACCACTCTTCCCAACAATCAATCACTGATCACCATTAATCCCAAAAGAACCAATCAGTACTGTGGTAGTTTCAAACAACCAATCACTGATACCCACTGTTCCCAGTGATCAACCGCTGATCCCCAATAATCCAAATGACCAATCACTGATGGCCAAAGGCTTATAATCTATTATGTCCCATTCTGACAATTTCCATTCTTCAGAAAATCTTCCTTCTTCATGTCATTTCGATATGCCAGTAATCACGAGGATCAAATTATTATGCAGATTAGTTCATTACACCTTCTAGCAAAGCTGTTTGAGCACACATTATCTGCTTACTGGTAAAACTGGGATGGATTTTTCCTTTGATTCTGCCTGAACTGCTGTGATGTGAACTGGGCTTGCATTTGAGGTGGCAAGATGGCACTAATCACCCAGTGCCACCAAAGTGGCCACAACCCTGGATCAGTCCTAATGAGATAAAATGGCAGACGTTTGTTTTTTGGGAGTTGGCAGCTGATAAATAGCGGCCAGATCCTAAAACCTGAATTTTAGGAACGACAGATTGGAGATAAAGGTGGGTAATGTATTGCGCAGGTCCGAAATGAACATTACCTCCATCTCGACGATTTGTCTGAGGATCGATTAAAGACACTGCGATCAAAGGAGGATTATGTGCTTCTATTTTCAGATCCCGTATTTTTCCTTTCAGGGCTTCGATCTCTTTCTGGCCCCTGCGGATCTCCAACCGCATCTCCACACACTCGGTGTTGATCAGTTTACAGATCTCCACCACCGCCGCTCGGGTCAGACTCTCCATCACGGAGGAAATCTGTGTCTCCAGAGTCACACACGCCGGCATCTTGTTAGTCCTTATTGCAATCTAAACAACTGTTTCCTAGATAAACAAATATCTCTACCGTTAAAATTAGGAGTCCTCTCTCTCTCTTTTTTTTTTTTTTAAACCTGCATCACTAGGTTCTTCCGCTTTACTCAGCCAGCGGTCAGGGTTGCCAAGGTAACAACCAAAAATCCCTCATCACTACATTACAAATAAGTGAATGCAAAAGTTTGAACACCTTCAAGGTTGTATGCGTAATTTAATATTTTTTCTATTTACATATTACATTATTACGAGTAATAAAATGGTCATTATATGCAATGATAAAGTAGTAATATATTCAAAACATGTCATTTAAAAGTATTATTATTCTTGGGAAATAATTCTAACAACACGATCGAATGAAAAGAAGGAAATGGTAGATGGAAGTAAAACAACTGAGAGAAATGGTGAAAACATATTTTCACCAATATTACACATAATACGTACACAAGTGCATACTGTACATTGTTGTTTTATTTGATTTGTTACACGGTTTCAGTGATCTGGCAACCCTGACAAGTGTTACGTTGACGGACCTAAAAATTACCGTAAAATCAAGTGTAGCTGTAACTTCACTTCATTCTAATCCCAAATACTGTACAGTTATTATAAAATAGTAATGTCACCGAACGAAATTATTCTGTGAATTGTGGGGGGAAATACATGATATAACATCCTATTATGTCCTTTAGCTTTGTCGCCTTGCGACCGAGTTTTTAGTTCCTAGACCTAGTTAGACCTAGTTCAATTCGAAGCTAATAGCTAGCCTGTGTTGTTTACACTGTGCATTCAACTCAAATTTCAGTAATTTTCTTCACCTTTACAATAAAAAAACTATAACGTGTCTTGTACAAGTGTTTCAACACACACACACTTTTTAAACCAATATATGTACACAATGCAACAAAGCAACTTAAGATTTTGATTGTTTTATTTTTCTTATGCTAGAGATTCATTAATGATTTTATTAATGAATAACACCTTGCATTTTTATGTTTAGTTTTAACCACAAGTTAGTTCACACTATCTATTAAATTATATCAGCTTTTCACAGTAATAAGACAGGTTGTCATTTTACCCAGGAAGCATGTCTTCTGTCCTGAAGACTTTCTCATGGTGGACAACATGAGAACATGATGGCCTACAACTCACTGACACTGGAGACTCCTTCCATAGAAGTTGCTTTCGGCTGCTCCCTGTTCGGGGTCGCCACAGCGGACCAACTGGTCCGCACAACAACTTGGCAAATTTACACCGGATGCCCTTCCTGACGCAACCCTCCCATTTTTCCGGGCTCGGGACCGGCACTGCATCCAGTTGAGGTTGAGGCATTGGCTGGAATCGAACCCGGGCCTTCCACATGATAGGCGAGTAACCTACCACTGAGCCACCAATGCCTCACCGGAGACTCCTTCCATAAATGTTAAAAATATCTCAACTTACCGAAAGTGTCACCGTCTCAACATGCATCCGTCTGTTTTCTGAACCCACGTCCTACACGAGATATGGGGGAAGCTATGGCACAAGGAAAGGGGACATCCCGGACACTCACATCCTTTCATACAATATTGACAATTTAGAGATGCCAATCAGCCTACAACGCATGTCTTTTGACTTGGGGAGGAAACCAAATTACCCCCGAAACACAAGGAGAACATAAAAACTTCATAGACACAGGGCAGAGAAAGAAAAAAAATCGATGTTTGTAAAATTGTACTGAATCTCTAGAAAATGTATTGTTTCTTTGGGGTATAAATGAGGTTGCGCACGTTGAAATTTATTTGAAAATTCATACGGCTCAATTAGCCCTACACTCAATTCAAGTGAATTCAATTTATTTGTATAGAGCCTAGGACATTGTGTCAAAGCAGTTTTACAAAAATAGAGCAACAGAAAGGAGAGGGAAAAAAGAATCATTAAATCATTAAACTATTTTATCTCTATTTATCCCTAATGAGCAAGCCTGCGGCGACGGTGGTCCCCAAGTGGCTCTGTCCACGGCTGTCTCCTGGACACAGGCTGTTCACACAGATCCATCCACAGCATCAGTGAGCACCACCAAGCGACGAGACTCTGACCAGGGGTAGAGCGAGTGGTCACACTGGAAACTCAGAATGCTGGGAGCCCGGGAGTGGGACGTACAACTCGACAGAGAAAGACACAGAGAGAGAGAGAGAGAGAGAGAGATTAAGTATGCTTGTGATCATGTGATGTTTAAAGACAATGTAGGTTATGTGTAAAATGCAGGCAGGAACTCCGGCAGAACTACCTATGACAGCATAACTGAAAGGGAGAGCCAAAAGGTCACAGACATGAAGGCTTCCCGTGACATAAAGTGTCCAACCCCTTCACAGTCAGCAAACCTGACCGACTTGCAAGAGTGGTAAGGCGACAGCATCCAAACATCCCAGTACACCAAACACTCTATGCCCATTAACCTTCCAGATCTGCTCCATTACCTAAGAAAAACTATACATTGAAGGCTTGACTAAACAAAAGTGTCTTCAGCCTAGACTTAAACATTGAGACTGTGTCTGAATCCCAAACACTAATTAGAAGACTGTTCCATAACTGTGGGGCTTTGTAAGAAAAAGCTCTGCCCCCTGCTGTAACCTTTGCTACTTGAGGTACTACCAAATAACTTGCACCCTTTGATCGGAGTAGGCGTGGCGGATCATAAATAACCAAAAGATCGCTCAGGTACTGTGGCGCGAGACTATTTAGTGCTTTATCGGTTAGTAACAGTATTTTGTAATCAATGAGGAATTTGAATAGGAGCCAATGTAGTGTGGGCTAAGATAGGAGTGATGTGTTCATATCTTCTGGTTCTAGTTAGGACTCTAGCTGCTGTGTTCTGGACTAACTGGAGCTTGTTTATGCTCCTAGTGGAACCTCCAGACAGTAAGGCATTACAATAATCAACAAACAAAAGCATGAATTAGTTTTTCTGCTTCATCAAGTGACATCATATTTGTTATCTTAGCAATGTTTCTAAGATGGAAGAAGGCTACCCTAGTGATATTATCTACATGAGCTTCAAATAAAAGACGAGTCAATAATCACACCAAGATCTTTTACTGCTGGACATGATGAAACAGAAAGACCATCCACAGTTATTCTGTAATCAGAAAGCTTACTTCTAACTGCATGTGGTCCTAGTACAAGCACCTCTGTCTTGTCAGAGTTAAGCAGGAGGAAGTTAGTAAGCATCCACTGTCTAATGTCCTTTATACATTCTTCAATCTTAATAAGCTGGTGTCTCTCATCTGACTTAGCTGAAACATACAGCTGTGTGTCATGTGAAATTAACAGTGGAAGCTGATACCATGTTTATGAATAATTGCACCAAGGGGTAGCATATATAAGGAGAAAAGCAGTGGGCCTAAGACAGAACCTTGTGGAACACCGAACATAACCTTAGTATGCATAGAGAAGTCACCATTTAGATCTACAAACTGATAACGATCCATCAAATAAGACCTGAGCCAGGAGAGGGCTGTTCCTTTAACACCAACAACATGTTCTAGCCTATCAAGTAGAGTAGTGTGGTCAATGGTGTCAAAAGCTGCACTTAGATCGAGTAACACCAGTATGGAGACACAACCCTGATCAGAAGCCAGTAACAGGTCATTTACCACTTTAACCAGTGCTGTCTCTGTGCTATGATGAGCCCTAAATCCTGACTGATACATTTCATGAATGTTATTCCTATGTAGGTATGAACATAACTGCTGTGCTAC
Organism: Hemibagrus guttatus; assembly: GCA_033459395.1. Lineage (NCBI taxonomy): Eukaryota > Metazoa > Chordata > Actinopteri > Siluriformes > Bagridae > Hemibagrus > Hemibagrus guttatus. The sequence goes on along the minus strand of JAUCMX010000022.1, from coordinate 6,115,863 downwards.
AGCCTTTTCTAGGATCTTGGAGATAAAGGGCAGGTTTGATATTGGCCTATAGTTGGACAGCTGACAGGGGTCAAGGTCTGTTTTTTTAATCAGGGGTTTGATAATTGCTAGCTTAAATGACTTAGGCACATATACATATATTTTAGTTTTTCTCTCTCTGTGTCTGGAACATGGAAATCCAAAAGCTTAGCAATCTTCTGAGGCCACATTGGTATCCTTAAAGGCTCCATCCACAGATCACAAAATGTTTGATTTGTTTTGTACACTTTTCTGGCCACGAGCTTCAGGATCTTGAAGGCTGCAATCTGTCTGGCTCTCTGTGTATACATAATTCTATGCGCTGGTTTACAGCCCGAAAAACAAACATTCAAACATCACAACACAATTAACTTTTTAGGAGCAAAATATAATCACTGGATTAAAAGGCATTTCCTGGAATTCTGTATGCAAAAGATCAATAAAGTAAATGAGATAATCTTACGTGTTTGCTGAAAGGCTATGAGTAAAGGTCTGTTGTTCCTCAACCTTCTCATTCAAAGTGCCATTTCATATGAAAGCAGAGGTTTGTAGGTCACAATTAGTGGAAAAAAAACATACCCTCTAGTGAATACTTTGATGCCAAGCCTGAAAAAATAAAGGTCATATCATTGTCCTGCCAAGTGGGTAGGAGGAATGGCTCTTGTCCCGTCATCACAGCAGTATGCTAACTGATGTAGAGTGGCAGTTATTCCACATGGCTGTCCTGTTTTATGCATCAACAACAATTTAAACAGATATGGTGGCTTTATCAAACACAAGGGAAGCATGTGTTATCCATTGTCTTGATATTTGTGGGTGTTGTAAGATAAGAGGTAGCTAGCTAGCTCTTGAGAACATTGCGAGAAACTAGCAGTTTCTAGATTCTTTAAATCTTCTCAAAAGCCATTGATCTGATATCTGAACTTGATATTTACCAAACAAAATGAAACAAACATTTCTACATTAGCAATTCATGATTTAATAGAGTCTGCAGAGAAACAATTACATCTATGCCCAATCCTGCTGATGGCTCATTGCATGTTTCCAGCTTTCCAGTGATGCAAAAATACACAACATGTGATTACAGTACCAACATATACTGCATTCCTGTCCAGTCCTGACAATTAGCTATAAGTTCTATTCCTAATAGATGAAATCTCTTCCCTACACTAAATTCCCCCCAAAACCGAAGGCGTTAAACAGATTTGGCTGCTACGACCTGACAGCACGTTCGACGAAAAGGGACAGTACACATTCTGCAGCCCAACCTAATGATAAATACAGTTACATGTTCATAATTATTATGATTCTTATAAAGAGAAAGCACATAAAATAATACACTAAGATTAAAGTCAATGGATGTTTCACATCATCTCAGTTTTAACTGGGGTATAAAACACCACTGCTTTAACTTACTGATTTTTTTTTTTAAAAAGCCCTGAAAGCACCAACCTCAAACTTGGCTTCTTAACATCCACAGAAAATGTGTGATGAATGGACATTAGGTTTGATACAGCTCACGCAGCAAAATCCCACTGCATCCACTTTATGTTGTCTGACTGAGTGTAGTTCTTTAATTTTATGCCAAGACAAAAGCGAGAAAATTAGTTCTCCAGGGCTAGTCAGGGCATGTTGAGCTTATAAATGCTTGGTTAAGGCAAGTTTGTGAGATGTTTGTCCATAATGATACGTTTCGCAGTCTGACGCTGTTGTCTGTAATCATGATTTTTACATCGCTGTAACAACTTCAGGGATATAATTGGCATCACACAGCAGCTCATTGCGTCACTAGCGTTTCACATAGACAGTAAACACAGAATCTTTGTAAAATTGATCTTTCAGGTAAAGTCATTATTAAAATGAATCATTGTTAAAATTGTTGTAAACGTTAACATTTGTTTCTGATGTAGAATTACCCAAAAAAATAGAATTACTTTGTGTCACCCTTGAATGCAGGGCGGATGATTTGCACACAGTTAATATCAGAAATGTAATTCGTTGTACAGCAAATGTGGTCTAGGACAGAGGGAAACAGCTGTATCAAAGTACAAAGCTGATGAGTTGTAAGAATCTACCTAAAACATTTTTTCTGCACTGCTTAGTTCATACAGCAGGACCTTTGAGATTAAGCGTAAAATGCAGGTCATGGTTAATTACAGTGATGCCGGTAGCGACTCGCTCGTGTAGGGAAGCTCATGCCACACAGCGAGCAGCTGAAGCCATGTTCGCCAGTGTGTGTTCGCATGTGACCCTTGAGGCTGCTTTTCTGTGTGAAGCTCCTGCCACATGTCCCACAGCTGTAGGGTTTCTCTCCGGTATGCACGCGCTGATGCCGATCCAGGTGGCTCAGACGGTCAAAACTCTTACCACAGAGAACGCACAGGAAGCGCCTCTCCCGTCCATTCAAAACCCGCTGTCTCCGAGGTAACGTGTCGTATGGAAAATCTGGCACCGCTGCAGTCTCTGCGCTCCTGAGAGACTCAGAAGTCAAGTTCTGATCTAAAGGTGAAGCTGTGTTCGGGTCATAGGATGACTCTGGATTCAGATTGGACTCTTGGTCATCCAAGCGGGACGTGTCCTCTTCCTCCTCTTTGACATGGATTTGGTCTGCAGGAACACTATTGGCTTCAGAGACCCCCCACACGAGAAGGACTGACGAGGTAGATTCTAATCGCTGTTGGTTTTGAGCTGAGGTTTGCTCGGTTGTGCTAACGCATTCAGATTCCATCGAGTCTTTTACAAAGCTTGCTGCATTCAAAGAGTGTGCCTGAGCATCTTCCTCGTCCTGGACGCTCTCAGATCCAGAGTGCCTAGGCTCATCCAGACGACAATCAGGAAATGCCGGATCTTCATCTTCTTCTATTTCCTGCCTATTCTTCTCACATGGCTCAGGTAGATCAGCTGCCGTCTTGTTTTTTTCTGCAGGGAAGTTTCTAATCTGATCTCTATACATTTGGTGCATGGTCTCTTCATCTGCGTTTATGAAGTGAGCTCCTTCTTGGCTCAGGTAGGCCGGGTGTGAATTCGGTTCTTCTGCGTTTTGGTCAAAGTTGTGTACGAGCTGCTCTTCACAGTGAGTCGCCATATTCCACTCATCGCTGAAGAGATTGTTTTCACTAGGCAACAAAGATGCTGCGTCTAAGTCACCAGTGAATCCTGAAATGAGAATAAAGCCTTAGTGATCAAGAAAAAAAAAAAGATTTAATGACATGTTTCGAAATACAATATATGAAAATAATTTGTTAAAATGTAAAATTGTTAAAATGAGTCAAATGAGCCGGCTTTCAGCGTGAGACGTGTGTTTTTCCCTCAGTTGGATAACATACAGAATTTTAGTGGTTGAAAATTCCATTCCATTGTCTGTACCACTTATCCGATCTATTCTCGGGTCATGGGGAGCCTGTGCCCCGTCATCGGGCATCAAGGCAGGATACACCCTGGACGGAGTGCCAACCCATCACAGGGCACACACACACACTCATTCACACACTACGGGCAATTTAGAGACTCCAATCAGCCCCTAGTAGGCCAGGAAAAATAAAAAACTGCAAATTCTTAAATGAGTATTTTTTTCTCCTTTCATATGAGCCATTAAGCACCACTGTGGACTGTGACATGAGAAACCAACCATTTTTATCCAGTGCATCATTACTATTGTGAAATAAGTTACATCAGTATTATGCTCCATACCTAACCAATAACTGACAGGTCTCACCTCGATGGGTCTTGAGATGGCTTTTTAAGCTGCTTTTCTGGGTGAAGCACCGGCCACATAACATGCAGCTGAATGGTTTTTCTCCTGTGTGTATGCGCTGATGTCTATCAAGATGACTGAGACGGTCAAAGCTCTTGCTGCAAAAGGCACAGGCGAATCGTCTCTTCTGCAAAGCCGCCCCAACCATCGGTCTCCCTCTGGACGCTACGCTGAGTGCGAATGCACCGAAATCACCCTGACAATCAGGAGGAGGGTGCACCAGCGAACGTGGCTGCGCTCTAAGAAGTTCATCCGAAGCTGCATGCAGGCTATCTACTGACAGCTCCTCTTCTCCACTCAGGCCCTGCGTCTCCGCTCTGCCCCCAAGGGATTCGTTATTATTCTGCTCTCCCTCAGAGCAATGTTCCGTCCTGCGTCGAGACTGATCCTGTCTAGAATAGATATGGGGGTCGCGCATCTCGGCGTTGTTCTCTAATGACCATACCTGTTGGTCTTCATCAGCAGAACCTGAGTGTATTTCAAATTCAGTTCTCGTGCCCTGGATTCCATCTTCTACCGTCTGCTCGTCATCTGTTTTTTCAAGCTTTACAACCACTCTGGATGCTGGTGTGTTGTCGCTCGGTCTGCCGGAGTCTTCCGTTACAGGCTCCCTTTCTTTATCTCTTTGATCATTTTCTTTGGCACCTGAGGAGGTTTAGAGAAAACAGATTAAAACCAAAATCAATGTTCGCTTGCTGCTTACTGACAAATTTGGTTACTTCTTTATCAGCTTTTTTTTTTTTTTTTTTTTTACTTTTTAATTACTTTTGAGAAACCTCTAGTTATTATTCTGCTGATTTTAGTTAATGTTATAGATTTTTGTCAGACAGATTTGTTAAAAGCACCAAATCCTTATGAAGTAAATGGAATAATAAATTATTTTACTTTATTTCATTACGAAAGGAAACCCTAGGCCTGAAGAAAAGTGAGTACTGAGTGAAAAAAGTTTCACCCCTATTGTTTCTGGGTAAAAAAATCCTATATTACAATTTATGTTTATATTTATAATTTCTACATACATAATAATACTGCTACTACGAATAATAATAATAATAATAATATAAACACCAGAACTTCCATGGTAGCACTTCATGGATGTGCAGTTTATGTGCGTACTCTCTCTGGGTTCTTCCTCCCAAAAAAAACATTCCAGTAGGTGGATAGACTGGTGTGTGTGTGTGTGTGTGTGTGTGTGTGTGTGTGTGTGTGTGTGTGTGTGTGTGTGTGTAGTGATGTGCAGTGGACCAACGTCCCTTCCAGTGAGCATTTCCAAATCATGCCATGTGTCCCCTTGTATAGGCTCTGGATCTCCCATGACCCAGAGATGGATAAAGCACTTACTGACTATAAATAAATGAATAATAAATACAGTTTTGAAAACAAAAAGAGTGAGATAAAGAAAAAAACAAACAGAGGAAAAGTCTTAAAAGACGTTTTGTAGTGACCGCTTGTTAATCTAGCCATGGGGGTCACAGTCCAGTGACTTCTGTGCCGGTCCCAAGCCCAGATAAATAGAGAGGGTTGCGTCAGGAAGGGCATCCGGCATAAAACATTGCCAAATTTAACCATGCGAATCGTCAGTACTCTGAATTTTATGGATGGAATTAATGAGGGTATGAAGCTAGTGGGTGCAAGTGTTGAGGATGCAGAAGATAGGGATAGGTGGAGAGACTGTGGCAACCCCTGAAGGGAAAAGCCAGAAGAAGAAGTAGTGACCGCTTGTTGTGATCAGTTTTCATGATTGTTGAGAAAGCAGTGCATGTCATACGATAAGATAGACATTTTTATTTTTATTTCATTTCATTCTAATATCCTAACACACACCATGTGTGTGCTCCTTAAGGAAACTATAAGACTTGAACTTTCATTCTTCACGTTATGTAAACTTTTACACACGATCCTATACAGTAAGTCATTATCTGTATCATGTATATCTTACACAAAGAATAACTGGACCAAGAAGACCATCATCATCATCATCATCATCTTCATCATGTGAAAGGTCTGATGAGTTTCACGTCACCTTTGAGCGGCTGTCTTGGGCGCACGGCGCTCACACACCGGCGGACGAGCGCTCGCCGGGTCTCCCGCAGCTCCTCGGACACCATCTGTAGATTCCGCTTTAACGAGTCGATCTCCTGCTCGCGTTCGCAGATCTCCAGTCGCAGCAGAACGACGCCATCGTCCACCACTTTGCTTATTTCAGCCACCGCGGCTTTGGCGAGCTCGTCCATGATCGATGCTATTTGCTTTTGAAGAGCGACACCGCTGGACATGTTGTCCATCTCATTTACATACATACAAAACCGAGAAGTTTCCGTCACGGCTCCTTTTCACCTTTTCAGCTCAGCAGTAATGTAAAGGCTGAGATTTTATTCCTGCAGACTTTGCCAAAAGACAAGGATTGCGTTGTTTTATGCCAGGACAACCACAGAACGGAAGAAGAGACACTATGTCGTGGTTGCCAGATCTGTGAGATAAAACCATGATTTCCCTGCTTACAACATAACGATATGATTATCATTGTTACTTAACATTGTGAATAATATATATATATATATATATATATATATATATATATATATATATATATATATATATATATATATATATATATAACAATAATCACAAATTTACACTTTTCAGTTTCCCTAAAAATAATAATGTCCCTTTATTCTATATATTGTCAAGTTATGCGAACAAGTCTTCCAATGCAGGCCTGCAAAACATTATACATTTATGCAGTATCTTTACAGTATTTCTATACACACTTTAGGGCTAAATGTTTGTGGACACCTGACCAAAAAAGCCTTGTGTGCTTTTTGAACCTCCAGTTCTATAGTTATTCCTTCTGTGTTATTAATAACATTCACTTTTCTGTGAAGGCTTTACACTAGATTCTGGAGCATGGTTAATGGGACATTTGCTCATTTTGCTCAGATTATTTATCCTTAATCAAGGGTTTTCCTACATGCAAGAAAACACTGAGGGTATCATTCATTGTCTCCCGCTTATCCGAACTACACTCGGGTCACGGGGAGCCTGTGCCTATCTCAGGCGTCATTGGGCATCAAGGTAGGATACACCCTGGACGGAGTGCCAACCCATCGCAGGGCACACACACTCTCTCATTCACTCACGCAATCACACACTACGGACAATTTTGAGATGCCAATCAACCTACCATGCATGTCTTTGGACTGGGGGAGGAAACCGGAGCACACTGAGGGTATTCTAGTGGAAAATATATAAAACATGGCCTTATAGAGTGCAACTTGCAAGAAAACTTTGAAGTGAACTCTTGCACAGGCTCTATAAGATTCTCCTACGTGCAAGAAAATATCATGAAGTGCCCTCTTCCTGTGGAGATCCACTGCGTGTAGAAAGATCCCTTTTTATTTTGCACCCCAGGTAACTTGTATCCTCCAATGATCCCATGATGAATGTGCAAATGCTTCACGTGCGGACCTAAAAAAAACAGAGACAAAAGTGTCGATCTGGCAACCCTGCACTAAGGTTAAGGCGCTACCGTAAACAAGAAAATAAACACGCATAAGAAAAACAACTGGGTTTATTTATATATATATATATATATATATATATATATATATATATATATATATATATATATATATATATATATACTTTTATATATATATATATATATATATATATATATATATATATATATATATATATATATATAAATATATATATATATATATATATATATATATATATATATATATATAATTTGATTTACAGTTCACTAGAAACACCAGAAAACAACTAGAAAATTACACTATATCAATCAAAATGCCACATTATTTTCATACATTTTGATAAATACCCACCACTAAGTGGCAGTAAGTATCCTTTAAAATATTAAAGCTACTTTTTTTGTTCAAAGTGACGTAAAATCTTCGATTATTAACCGTATATAGTATACTACATAGGACGTGGAATAAGTTAATTCATATAAAATTTAGGCAACCTATATAGTAAATAAGACGTTATTTATAGCATTCGGACACAGCCTGAGCGTCAAAACCGGAACCGGAAACGCTCTTATGCACTTCCTTTGTTTTGTCAGAAGAGTAGAAAAAAAAATTCAGGAAGATGGGAACGATATCCCCAAAAAGGATTCAGTTTTTGCTTATTTGTGTCTTTTATGCACGTAAGTCGTAAGAATCATGTCTTACCTATTGAAATTCATCACCATTTCTGTCGTAAGGTTCAAAAGTCGTGTTTGCTAACTTTCTTTAGTAATCCGCAGCCATGGCTGGTTAGCCGGGAACACTGGCTTCAGCTGGCTTCCCATATTTCCTTAGAGAACTGACCTGTTTTTCATGTTTTACACTTTAATACCTAATAATCGATCATGACGACGCTTCTATATAGGCTTATTGTTTTATAATAGCATGTAGAGTCACGGAAGTGCATTGTACAGGAGTGTTACAGAGTGCTGTGTCATTTCTTTCTGTCTCAGATGTAAGCTGTAGCTCTGTGGAGCAGAAGATCTATGTAGCCCTGAACAAAACGACTCCTTGTGTCCGGCTTCTCAATGCTACTCATCAGATCGGGTGTCAGTGTGAGTACAGTGCCAGTGATGGATAAGAAAATCCAGACCGCATACTGTAAATCAATTTGTACACCAGGCTTCAGGGAAATATCTGCCAGTTTGTTAATACACCATGTCATATGACATGAACTGATGTTACTGGTTTATAGGTGAAACGTGTCTTTGCTTTACAGGATGTACTTTACCATTACTGACCTTTTACTTCTATTAAAACACTAAAGCAATAAAGTACAGTCACTGGGATGTGTAAGGAATAAAACACAATTGGTATAGGAAATTGATCAACGTTCGGTTGGTGTAATGTGACCCGAAAAACCTTTATTTGTTGAAAACATAATGGAAAGAAAATCAAGCTAAAACCGCTAAAGGGTGGTGGAATGGAGGATAAAAAAAATGGTTTGTTGTAGATATGGAATAAAATACAGGGACATTATTATCCTCCCTAGAGGCATTGGTGGCTCAGTGGTAGGTGCTCGCCTATCATTCGGAAGGCCCGGGTTCGATTCCCAGCCAATGCCTCAACCCCAGCCACTGGATACAGTGCCGGTCCCAAACCCGGAAAAAATGGGAGGGTTGCGGCAGGAAGGGCATCCGGCGTAAAACCTGTGCCAAGTTGTTGTGCGGACCAGTTGGTCCGCTGTGGCGACCCCAAACAGGGAGCAGCCGAAAGCAACTTCTTCTTCACTATTATCCTCCCTAAAACAGCACATAACAGTGTCCCCCCCCCTTTATTCCACACTGATTTGACAGTGACTGATTTGCAATTATTTAATTAATGACCAAGTTAATTAGCGTGTGTGGAGTTTGCATGTTCTCCGGGTACTCCGGTTTCCTCCCCCGGTCCAAAGACATGCATTGTAGGTTAATTGGCATCTCTAAATTGTCTGTAGCGTGTGATTGAGTGAGTGAGAGTGTGTGTGTGCCCTGCGATGGGTTGGCTCCCCGTGATCCGAGAATAGATCGGATAAGCGGTAGACAATGAATGAATGAATAATTAATGACCCTTTATACTTTTTATCTGTTTATAGTTAAAATCTGTGTTGGAGAATGTTGTTGAGACATTTGTTCCCATTATCACTTATGTTATTACATTGATAAATATCTCTTATTCTCTCACCTCACTCTTTTTTACTCTCTCTCTCTCTCTCTCTCTCTCTCTCTCTCTCTCTCTCTCTCTCTCTCTCTTAGAATTGCAAAAATATAAACGCAGCTTGTAATGTTACTGAGAAAGTGCTACGTCTTTTGTCCCGAAGAGTTTCCAATGGTGGAAATGGGATATGGTAGCTTAATGGTTAAATGGGTGGAAATGGGATGTTAGCTTAATGGTTAAGGTGTTGGACTACTGATTGAAATATTGTGAGTTCAAATCCCAGGTCTACCAAGCTGCTACTGCTGGGCCATTGAGCAAGGCCCTTAACCCTCAGCTGTATAAATGAGATGAATGTAAGTCACTCTGGATAAGGGCGTTTGCTAAATGCAGGAAATGTAAATGTCGAAAAATCTACTGATTTTAACAGAGCACTGACAGTGGAAACTGTTAAATAAAAGGAAAAATAAAAGTACACTTGTTCTTCGTGTTAAATCACATAGTTTCTACCACACAACTCCCTGTGAATGAGGTGTTGCGATAGACACAGTTAGAACCAGCATATTAATATACATTCAATTCAATTCAATTCAATTTTATTTGTATAGCGCTTTTAACAAAGAGCATTGTCTCAAAGCAGCTTTACAGAACATAGGAAACAATAAACATACAAACAAACAGTCCTAGATGTTAGACAAAATTTTCCCTAGTGAGCAAGCCTGAGGTGACTCAGGCGACTGTGGCAAGGAAAAACTCCCTTAGATGGAATTAGGAAGAAACCTTGAGAGGAACCAGACCCAAAAGGGAACCCATCCTCATCTGGGTGACACCGGAGAGTGTGATATGAACAATGTCCTTTCTGCATTAGTTGTGTGATGCAGATACAGCATGTGTAGAATGTTATGTGTAAAATGTCCACATAGGGTTGGCAGTGCTGCTTTGAATACTCCAGTCCTCAGAAAGCAGAACCCGGCTGGAGCTGGTCCATCTCTGGATGCCACAGGAGCTGGCACAATCTCTGTGTGTCTCGGGGGGTGGGTAGAAAAAGGGAAACAAGTGGAGAGGAATTAGCGTAGCTGCTATTCATAATATTAGCAGGCACTAGATGATGATGTGCGTTTAATCAGATGTATTGGAGCACAAAGTTATGGGATGTATTAGGTGTATGCCTGGCTAAAGAGATATGTCTTTAGTCTACGTTTGAACTGGGACACTGTGTCTGAGCCCCGAACACTGTCAGGAAGACTGTTCCAAAATTTAGGAGCTAAATACGAAAAAGCTCTACCCCCTTTTGTAAACTTTTGTACATCTGTGATATGAATTATAGCTGGAATAACAGTCAGCGCTGCTGTTCTAGAAAATGAATCAACCTCCGAGTATATGTCGTAAAGGGCATTTAAAAATCCATGATTTGTCTTCCACTGTCAATAAACAGCATTTTTCTGCTTGGATGCTTCTGATTAAATGCTTCTTGTGTATCTGTGCATCTCTAGCATCCATATCAGGAGACACTGGGGTTCTCCATGTGCTGGAGACGGACAATGACCTGGACTGGATCACCAAAACCGGACCTCACGCTCCATACATGGTGCTCATGGAGTCACTCACCTTCACCAGGTGCTGTTAGCAAACCGCAAACACATGCGCTTTCTTTTTGTCTTCCTCTTTCATTTTGTAGCTTGTTCTTTTACCTTCCCTTTTTCTTTTTCCCTTCTCTTTGACTTCTTTCTTTTACCTTTTTTCATTCTTGTTCATTTTGTTTTTTCCTTCCCTTTTTTAGTCACATTGATTTTCTTCCAGTTCTTTTCTTTCTTGCTTTATTGCTGTTGGCCTTTCCTTTCTTCATTCATCTTTTCCTTCTATCCTGTGTTCTTTCTTGCTTCTTCACACTTCTTTTTTTCCCCCCTTTTTTCTTTCCCCTTTCTTTATGCTCACCCCATTGGTTAGTACTGATTGTGTATCTCTGCGCGCAGATCCACGATGATGAGGCTGAAGAACTCCACCCGTGTTGCAGGAGTGGCAGTCATTCATATCAGCACAAATCCAGATAAAGGATTCTCTCCTCACACGTCGTGCCCCAACCAGAACACAGGTTTGTATGCACACGATTTTCGTATACAAACATGTACTTGTAATGGCTGCTGGGATTTGGATGTGCTTCAGAGGGTAGAACCTTGTCAATGAGTTTATATAAGTTGTTTTAGTAAAATGGTGTCAACATGGTACATTTTTTGAATGCATCATTTTGATCTTAATTGTTGTCAGGTGTGTACACCGAGAGCTACGGCCCTGATCTAGCCAACTGCAGCACTACAGTGTGGAACCCTCTGGGAAATGGCTTGTCCTACGAAGACTTTCCTTTCCCTATTTTCTCTCTTGCTGATGACAATGAGACACAAGTCATTCGTAAGGTGGGTGTTTGTGCTAGGGCAACTTATAGACATCCCAAGATGTTGTTAAGCACTTAAGAAAGATGTTTAACCTAGTACGTATGCTTTATGAATCTCCGGTTTATATGGTATGTGATGTATCTCAGATACTTGAACACTACTGTGTTCTACTTTGTCTAGTAAGCATATGTAGTACATACAAACCATTTGGGTTTTGGCTTATATGGTCAAAAACGGGCTAATCTCTCTCTCTCTCTCTCTCTCTCTCTCTCTCTCTCTCTCTCTCTCTAGTGTTTCGAGGACCACAACAAGCGTGTGAACGGCAGTGCTCCTGAGTACCCACTGTGTGCCATGCAGCTCTTCTCTCACATGCATGCAGTCACAGACACAGTGACCTGCATGCGACGCACAGACCTGCAGAACAGCTTCAGCATCAACCCAGGTACACACACACTCGCACACTATGTGGCTCTCGCTAAAGAGCAACCTGACCAGACAAACAAATCTGTATTTATGTGAACTGTTTCCGTTTCTACTCCATCAGAGCAACTGTGCGATCCTCTAATGGACTTCAACGTGTGGGCGACCATCCGACCCATTAACGCCACCGCCAAGGGACACAAGCAGAATGAGAGCATGGTTATTGCAGCAACCAGGGTGAGCACTGTGACTGATGTGGAGAGGAATATAGCATGTATCTCCAATAAAGTGTCTCTTTGGTCCTTGTTGCAGTGAAAGCAGCAGCCGACTTGCTGCACTGCTGCAAACATACTGCTAAAATATTGTTTCAGCATGTGTGGCATGTGTGTTAACTTTTGTACAAACCACAGACCCTCTCATTTAAAAAGTCAGAAATTTGTTAAAAGAGCCACATTTATGTTGGGGGGGGAGTGTGTCTTGTGGTTGTGGTTCAAAGCTTTTTGACTGCTTTGGGGGGGGTGTGTGTGTGTATGTATATGTATATGTATATATATTCTCTGTCTTTCTCAGTTGGATGGGCGATCGTTTTTCTATGACCTTGCTCCATCAGCAGAGGGAACCGCCTCTGGCATCGTGACACTGCTGGCTGCCGCAGAGGCCCTCCGCTCTGTCACGCAAGTGGCTCCGCCCCCACGAAATATTTTCTTTGTCTTTTTCCAGGGGGTGAGTGTGCTTTTGCATATGTGCTCCAGTGCCGTTACGTGGTGTTATGTAAGTAACTCATCAGTATTTACCTCTTTGCCTGGTCACTGCGTGTCACTAGGAAACATTTGATTACATCGGTAGCTCACGGATGGTGTACGATATGCAGAACAACAAATCTGTGATCGATTTTGACAACGTGCACTCATTTCTGGAGATTGGACAGGTTTGTGATGTGAACAACACACCCACACATTCATTGTTTTGCACATACTCATGCATGTGCAGAATAACCCTGGAGTGTTTACAGGTGGGGTTGAGGAAGGAACAGAACCTGTGGTTGCATTCGGATCCCATATCTCGGAGGAATGAAACAGTGAATGAGGAAGTGAGTAAAAACAAAATCAAGCAGCAAGTGAAAAAGTTACTGTACCAACCCTTCCTTGTCTAAATCACGTGCTTCCTTTCTGTCTTTTCAAGGTTGCATCTCTGGTGTCCAACATCAAGTCTGCAGCCTCCATGTCGAATCTGACATTGGATGAACCGAATGCCACGCAGGCTTTACCTCCCTCCTCCTTTCAGCGCTTCCTGAGGGTTCGGCCAATCCCAGGAGTGGTGCTGGCAGACCATCAATCCTCATTCATCAACAAGTAGGCATTTATATCCATGTTAAGAGTATGTTGTTAGAGCAAATTTCATGGCTCAAATACTTTTTCATATGTTTGATATTTACCTTTTTATAAGCAACTGTTCAAGATTTGCTTGAAGGTACATAATAGTCCTTTCATTTAATGAAATTTTTTACCTAACATACATACAAACAAAAATGCTTGATGTTGCCACTTAGTCTGATGCTTCGTCTGACACAAACACCTTGCTAAATAGTATCACAATTTACTGCTTTACTTGCTTTACTGATAAGTATGATAGGATGAAGTTTCAAATGCTGTAGTTGTGAATGTGCTGTTTGAGTAATTGTCAAGAAAATGTTGAGTTATGTTGTTAAATTAGTTTGAATAATGTACAGATGTTCATTATTTGTTAGTTGATAGTTATTAGTTGTTGAAGGAAAGTTATATGAATTGTTTTTGCCTATGTTGCATAGGTATTATGAGAGTCTGTATGACACAGCAGAGTACCTGAAAGTGAGCTACCCTCCCAACCTGAGCCCAGAGGAGCAGCTAGTGTATGAGACAGAGGCTGCCAAGGTACCACTATCTTTTCAGAAGTTCAACTAACATTTTATATATATATATATATATATATATATATATACACACACACACACTGGTGTGAAAAAGTGTTGGCCCCCTTCCTGATTTCTTATTTTTTTGGCATGTTTGTCACACTTTAATGTTTCAGATAATCAAACACATTTAAATATTAGTCAAAGATAACACAAGTAAACACATCATGCAGTTTCTAAATGAAGGTTTTTATTATTAAGGGAAAACAAAATCCAAAACTACATGGCCCTGTGTGAAAAAGTATTTGCCCCCTAAGCCTAATATGAGCACCCTTAGTAGCAACAACTGCAATCAAGCGTTTTCCATAACTTGCAATGAGTCTGTTACAGCGCTGCGGAGGAATTTTGGCCCACTCATCTTTGCAGAATTGTTGTAATTCAGCCACATTGGAGGGTTTTCGAGCATGAACCACCTTTTTAAAATCATGCCACAGCATCTCAATCGGATTGAGGTCAGGACTTTGACTAGGCCACTCCAAAGTCTTCAATTTGTTTTTCTTCAGTCATTCAGAGGTGGACTTGCTGGTGTGTTTTGGATCATTGTCCTGCTGCAGAACCCAAGTTCGCTTCAGCTTGAGGTCACAAACAGATGGCCGGACATTCTCCTTCAGGATTTTTTGGTAGACAGCAGAATTCATGGTTCCATTTATCACAGCAAGTCTTCCAGGTCCTGAAGCAGCAAAACAGCCCCAGACCATCACACTACCACCACCATATTTTACTGTTGGTATGATGTTCTTTTTCTGAATTGCGGTGTTACTTTTACTCCAGACGTAATGGGACACAGACTTTCCAAAAAGTTCAGTTTTTGTCTCATCAGTCCACAGAGTATTTTCCCAAACGTCTTGGGGATCATCAAGATGTTTTCTGGCAAAACTGAGAGGAGCATTTATGTTCTTTTTGCTCAGCAGCGGTTTTCATCTTGGAACTCTGCCATGCAAACCATTTTTGCCCAGTCTCTTTCTTATGGTGGAGTCATGAACACTCACCTTAACTGAGGCAAGTGAGGCCTGCAGTTCTTTGGATGTTGTTGTGGGGTCTTTTGTGACTTCCTGGATGAGTTTTCGCTGCGCACTTGGGATAATTTTGGTCGGCCGGCCACTCCTGGGAAGGTTCTCCACTGTTCCATGTTTTCGCCATTTGTAGATAATGGCTCTCACTGTGGTTCGCGGCAGTCCCAAAGCTTTAGAAATGGCTTTATAACCTTTTCCAGACTGATAGATCTCAATTACTTTCTTTCTCATTTGTTTTTGAATTTCTTTGGATCTCGGCATGATGTCTAGCTTTTGAGGATCTTTTGCTCTACTCCACGTTGTCAGGCAGGTCCTATTTAAGTGAGTTCTTGATTGCGAACAGGTGTGGCAGTAATCAGGCATGGGTGTGGCTAGAGAAATTTTAACTCGGGTGTGATAAACCTGTGTTTATCAGATATGTTTTAACAGGGGAAATTGCAAACACTTTTTCACACAGGGCCATGTAGTTTTGGATTTTGTTTTCCCTTAATAATAAAAACCTTCATTTAAAAACTGCATGATGTGTTTACTTGTGTTATCTCTGACTGACTAATATTTAAATGTGTTTGATTATCTGAAACATTAAAGTGTGACAAACATGCAAAAAAAAAAGAAGTCAGAAAGGGGGAGAACACTTTCACACCACTGTGTGTAATATATATATATATAAAAAAAAAAAAACAGTGGGGCAAAAAAGTATTTAGTCAGCCACCAATTGTGCAAGTTCTCCCACTTAAAAAGATGAGAGAGGCCTGTAATTTTCATCATAGGTACACTTCAACTATGAGAGACAGAATGAGGAAAAAAAATCCAGAAAATCACATTGTCTGTTTGATTTCTAAAGAATTTATTTGCAAGTTATGGTGGAAAATAAGTATTTGGTCAATAACAAAAGTTAATCTCAATACTTTGTTATATACCCTTTGTTGGCAATGACAGAGGTCAAACGTTTTCTGTAAGTCGCCACAAGGTTTTTACACACTGTTGCTGGTAGTTTGGCCCATTCCTCCATGCAGATCTCCTCTAGAGCAGTGATGTTTTGGGGCTGTCGCTGGGCAATGTCTTCCATTTTCTAATAATTGCTCCCACAGTTGATTTCTTCACACCAAGCTGCTTACCTATTGCAGATTCAGTCTTCCCAGCCTGGTGCAGGTCTACAATTTTGTTTCTGGTGTCCTTTGACAGCTCTTTGGTCTTGGCCATAGTGGAGTTTGGAGTCTGACTGTTTGAGGTTGTGGACAGGTGTCTTTTATACTGATAACGAGTTCAAACAGGTGCCATTAATACAGGTAACGAGTGGAGGACAGAGGAGCCTCTTAAAGAAGAAGTTACAGGTCTGTGAGAGCCAGAAATCTTGCTTTTCTGTAGGTGACCAAATACTTTATTTTCCACCATAATTTGCAAATAAATTCTTTAAAAATCAGACAATGTGATTTTCTGGATTTTATTTTTCTCATTCTGTCTCTCATAGTGGAAGTGTACCTGTGATGAAAATTACAGGCCTCTCTCATCTTTTTAAGTGGGAGAACTTGCACAATTGGTGGCTGACTAAATACTTTTTTGCCCCACTGTATATATATGTATGTGTGTGTGTGTGTGTATATGTATATGTATATATATATATATATATATATATATATATATATATATATATATATATATATATATATATATATATATATGCCATAATATATGTATATATATATATATATATATATATATATATATATATATATATATATATATATATATATATATATGTCAATAGATTACATTATTTAATCACGATTAAGCACACTCTTTTTGTCTGATTAACTGTGATTAATCGCACACTTATAGTGAAATTAAACATACACTATTTATTTTGTTTAACAAGTTTATTTTTGTCATCATTTCACAAAATGAAACTATCACAATAGGTTCAGTCTCAATGCAATTTCAATATATATATATGTGGCGGACCATGCATTTCACACTTAGGCCTTCAGTAGTGCTCTGTCTGAATCAACCCGCCCCTCAAAAACCAATTTATGGTTATAAAAACCATCTTAATATGCAGAAATACAGTCTAAAGAGCCGTTGCATCGCAGATAGATAACTCCTGTAGCCACAATAAATGCCTTTATTGAATAGACAAACCAGGGGTGAACAAGTCTCCTCCTACTGCAGCTACAGCCGCGACACACATAAAAAACATCAATAATAACCTCATAAACTTGCAATATTATTTAGGAAAATCGCAACGTTTTACTCACCAAAAATTCAGATTATTTGTAAACAAAATCCATCCTCCTCTCTTTCCTCAAAAACAAAATAGCTATTACACCATCCTATCCAATCAACGGGTCTGAATATGGTGACGTTGCCGTACACCTGCTAGAGGGCCCTAGTGACACCAACTCAAAATCTGATTGGTTGAAGCAAAAGTTTCATCGACATTTATTTTGTGTTAGAGGGCCTGCAGAACGGATTGTGAAGGCCTCCGGGCGGACTTCTTTGACTTTGACTCTGCCTGGCAACAAATGATGGCTGAAATGTGATTGGTTAAATGCTTTAATACGAAAATACATGTCTGGAAGCAGCGCAACCATCGGAAAAACTATGAAAGGAAGCTGACAGACCATTTGGAATTATTCAATAAGTATTCATGGACAAAATATAATTAACATCAGTTTGTGATTCAGATATTTTTTTAGGCCAGCAGAGAAGACCTTGCAGGCCCTGACGGTCCACCACTGAGAATATATATATATATATATATATATATATATATATATATATATATATATATATATATAAAATTATAATTAGTACAACCATATGAATAAGTGTATTGTCTTTTGGTTGCAGCAGAAGTTGTATGCCTAATATCTTTCTCATATTTCTAGTCTCTAACTGAAGTGGCTACTCTTGTAGCTCGCTCACTGTATAAGCAGGCTGGAGGGGAAAACAGCATGCTTAAAAACATCACTGCTGATACAAAGACAGTGAGTAACATGATGCACTGATTCACTCACATGATCACATGATATTCTGCTGGAGGAAGTGGAAGCACTGAGATAATATCTTTCTGTCTCTCTTTGTTTCAGATGGCCAAGTTGCTCTATGGCTTTCTGGTTAAATCCAATAACAGCTGGTTCCGTTCCTTGCTGCCCCGTGAAATGGTTTCCAAGGAGCGCATCTTAGGTTTGTTTTTTTGCTTTTAAATATTGACCTAGAATACTCATCAATGTTCCCTCATTCATTTATGTTTTTGTTCCTTCCAATCTCTGCAGAGTCAGGCCCTCCTCAGTACTATGTCAGCCTGTCGCAGAACCAACAACCTAAGAGTGTGACCACCTTTGTGAAGTACATTCTGGCCAATATGACCGGCACTGCCACCAGCCTGAACCAGAGTCAGTGCCAGAATCCGAAAGACATTCCTGGCGAGAGCAAAGATGTACGTCCAAATTAATACACTCGAGTACATTAAAGCTGTCAGAATCTTCATAGTTTCATTTTCACAGTCTGTGCACATCAGTGTTAATGCAATCAGCACTCTATATCGATATAGAATGATAGAGCTTTGCTAAATGGAAAAAACATGATTTGTAAATAGATGTCTGGAAGGAATTGTAATATTTAATCAAACAAAACAAAAACGCACGTGCATGAGCAAACTATCAGATTTCTTTCTGAGAAACATTTGCTGTTGATTTGCAACACTAAAGACAAAGGACGCGTTTTACTTCTTCCTGGGCATCTCATATTTATCCAGTACACATGCACAAGTCCAATTATTTCTGTGATTTTATTCTAATAATATTCTATATTAAGGATCAACTAATATAAATAGTAGTTATTTCATTAGTATGCCTGTAAAGACACTCACTCAGAATTACACTATACTGAAAAGGTCTCTCTTGCTGTTGTGTTTCAGCTTTACGTGTACGATTGGGTATCTGGCCCCGCGTCAGAGAACCATACAGCAGGGGAACCTTTTTGTGTACGTGCTCCTGTGCGCCTGGCAAAAGCTATGTCCCCTGCATTCGAGCTTCGGCAGTATGGTTCCAGAGAGTACTCCACGTGGACGGAGTCACGCTGGAAGACCATCAAAGCACGTATCTTTCTAGTCGCAAGTCCACAATTACAGGTAACGTATTCAATCCAGTGTAGCACTAGAATAGTGTTATTAATTGAGAAATATAATCATCACAAATGAAATACGATTTGTTGTCTGGTTCCATACACCACCAGCAGTTACTAAAAGATCTGCTTTGTTTATGTGCAAACTGTCAGACCTTATAGTTATGGGTTTTTTTTTGTTCCCCTTCCACTTCTTGTCTCACAGATGCTGACACTAGGAGTAGGCATAGCTGTTTTGCTGGTGTCTCTGGTGGTGACGTACTTTATCAGCTCAAAGGCAGACATTCTGTTCAGTTCTGCCCATGATGCCCCAAATACAACCTACTGAATATTCTCAACCCACAGAACATCTCACATTCGTACACATTCATACAGACTTTATTACCACTATCCAATCTTCCACATTAATTTATAACTCGGTACCACTGTTCAGTCTCCAGCATTACAACTTCGTACACAGACGTCTATGCATCGACCTGCCGTTGAGCAAAGGGCCGTCTTGCAGGAATGTTTACTCACATGTAGACCTTTGCTCGTCATACAACTTTATTCCAAGCTGGTAGAGAAAATGCACCATGATATTTAAAGTCTAACTAGACCTGGTCTGATCCGGACACTGGACTGAACTCAACATTTTAAGGCCAGGTTTATTGACTGTACAGAAAATGAGGAGTGGACTTTAGGTGTCCAAAATTTCTTCTGTTCCATTTTTTTTAAATTGCAGAACTTTCATTTGTGCTTACTGTACTGTGGGTTCGGCACTAATCTGAAAGGTTTTTTTTTTTTTATGTATAAATAGTGCTTCTGTAATTTGTATGCGTTTGTGTGTGCGCATGTGAATATTAAAGAGGCAATTAGGACTTTTTAGAGCCCTCTGCTGTGTAAGGCAAATCATTTCAATGAAAAATGATTAGTCCTGTTTCCAATTGATCTCACCCAGATGTTGAAGCTGATGATGTATGAATTGCAAGATGCCTTTTTAAGGAAATTCTTGAGAAGGATTGCTTCAACTGGGGGATGAGCTAATTTCCTGGCCAGAAAGATACTGAAACCTGAAAGGATCAGATCCATTACAATCATTACAATATTGTGAATCACATTTATGTAAATAACTGCATCTTTAATGTGTGTGTGGGTGAGTGTGTGTGTGGTGTGACAGAAAATAAGGAATGAAATGAAATGAAAAAGTCAGTTGAATAATGACCATTTGTGTATCTGTAAGCAGTATGTGCAATAGGTGTAACAGAATCCATTAAACCGTCTGTGTAAGACTTTATTATGCATTATTTCCTGTCCAATCTGAAAGACCACTACTTAACTTTGATTAAGATTGCAAGGTGAAAGACCTGTGCAGCTTTTTTTGTCCTCTGTAACTATAAATCTCTGCGGTTACCAGAGCTGTGTATTAAACCGTTTGAGAATACTGAGAAACCAAATCAACAATAGATTAAATGCTTTCATTTCTGGTATTAATCTTTTTTTCTGTGAGAATGAGTGAGAGTAGAACCTGATGCTTTGATTTCAGAATAAACATGGGTTATTTCATGAAGTTTCCACTTGTTATTTCATTGAAAATTACTTTAAATTACTTGTGTGTATATTTTAGGAAATATAACCAATTTAAATGAGAACATGAAACTCAGAAGATATTGGGGGTGGGTTCAAACAAAAATAACTGCAGGTCGGGTTGGTCAATATTCCACTGGATTTGGGATTTAAAAAGTCATGTGGTTATTATGAAAAAGGAAGATTGGACCATTGAGGAAATATATACATTTTTCTATTCTGGGAACAGTGGGCATGAGGCAGGAATACACCCTGGATGTGAAAATAGTCCATCACGGGGCACCATGTACACACACACACACACACTCATTCACAGAAATAGGCAATTTACTGTTGTCAGTCCGCTGGCATTCTTTTGGGACAGTAGTAGGAACCCTACACAGAAATTCTGTGCAACACAAGTAAACAAGCTCAGGATCAAACTTTGAACCTTGAAGCTTTGAAGCAGCATTTCTTACCCACTGAACCTTGTCCCTTCTCCACTTCTCAGAAAAGAATGTAAAAATATTTTGGTTGCAAAACTGAACCTAGAATACTGATGGCTTAAGATCTAGCAATGGGACTGTAGTTATTTATATTTCATGCAAATAGTGAAGAAAGCGGGGTCAGAGGTATGTAGTGGTTTAGTTTAGTTTGTCAGTAAAGTTTGGTGGCAGAGATCACTCCAGCAAACCTTACCCTATTATATAATATTACACTTTCGGGGAGTGTGTGTGTGTGTGTGTGTGAGACCCCTGATAATACGAGATAGAAGCTACGTTGTGGCTTTTATCAAACAGGTTTTGACAGGTCTGTCGACCAATCAGAAACGTCACGTCACAAGGTCCCGCCCCTTTTCAACCAATCCGAATCGTCACGTCACAAGACACACACAAACACACACACAACCTTTTTTATATGTATGTTTCTATTGATAAAACACAGAAGTTTATCTCATGACAGGGTCACGTTTGGTTTGTATTGATAAAAGCATACATATAAAAAAGGTTGTGTGTGTGTGTGTGTGTGTGTGTGTGTATGTATGTGTGTGTGTTTGTGTGTGTGTGTGTGTGTGTGTGTGTGAGTCTAGTGACGGGGGGTATTTGGGTCGCAGGGGTCATTATTAGATATCCCTTTTCATGAGACAAACTTCTGTGTTTTTATCAATACAAACCAAACTGATAAACTTCCACAGGAAGCCACTCTTACCTTGTGACCGTGTGACGTGACGATTCTGATTGGTTGAAAAGTTGCGGGAGCTTGTGACGTGGACGATTCTAATTAGTCGACAGACCTGTCAAAGCCTGTTTGATGAAAGTAACTTCTCTCTAATACGCGAGTTGCCATTTTATATGTAAGTAAGATGTGGATTTTATGTGTCATAATTTGATATGTTTATTGGGTTATTTTTGTTTTTAAAACCACAAGCCCCAGTACCATTATGTGTTTATGTAATTCTGTATATGATCCTGTTGTTTATATTCATCCTTGCATAGCTTATTATTTTATTGTCTTTTTTTATTTGGATCAAGTATGTATTTTAAATTTTGCTTGGTTAAGCAGTATCGACATCGTTATCATAGCGGCACATGGTAAAATAATAAGAGCTGGAAGTAGGGTCAAGAAAAAATATGCCATATATACCTGAATGTTTTGAAAAATTTGCAGACTAAAATCATGGAAGAAAACACTGATATTAAGGATCCATTAATATAATCTATTCATAACAGTACCTGTACATGTAGAAGCCTGTGCATTTACTGTGTGCATTGCAAATTCAGTTGACCTGTTGCAGAAGAGTTTATATAATCCAGCTAATGTATAGAAAATACAAAGATCAATGCAGATACCAGGGAAAATGTATTCCAATGCAATAACCTTAAATTTAACACGGTTTCAAGCTCTTCAGAAAGGTCCAAAGTCCAAAGCTGTAAAGTACAGCACTGTAATTCTGTGCACATCTAACATCTGAAGAGTCTCCATGGACGTGCAATCTTCTTCTTCTTTCGGCTTTTCCCTTCAGGGGTTGCCACAGCGAATCATCTCTCTCCACCTATCCCTATCTTCTGCATCCTCAACCCTTGCACCCACTAGCTTCATATCCTCATTAATTCCATCCATATACCTCCTCTTTGGCCTTCCTCTTTGCCTCCTGCCTGGCAGCTCCATCTCCAACATTCTCCTACCAATATACTCACTCTCCCTCCTCTGAACATGTCCAAACCATCTTAATCTGGCCTCCCTAACTTTGTCCCCCAAACGTCCAACATGAGCTGTCCCTCTGATGTACTCGTTCCTAATCCTGTCCAATCTTGTCACTCCCAAAGAGAACCTCAACATCTTCAGCTCTGCTACCTCTAGCTCTGACTCCTGTCTCTACCTCAGTGACACTGTCTCTAAACCATACAGCATGGCCGGTCTCACCACTGTCCTGTACACCTTCCCCTTGATTCTCGCTGATATTTTCCTATCACACAGAAAAAAAGAAATGCATATTAAGTTGTGTAAAATGTTACATTTCTGTGGAATAATTGTTTATATTTCTGAAAAAGTTTGAACAAATCGATTAAACAGATTAGAAATGAGACTTTTCAATCTTTAAAGTGATACCTCAATAAGAACGTCGCATTTGGAAAATATGTTTGGTGTCATTAACAGATGGGTGATTAAATTAATAGGAAAATGCAAAAAATTGTGTGTGTTAGTTGTTGGAGCTCCACTAGCTGCCAAAACAGTTTCATTGTGCCTAGCATACGTTCTGCCAGCCTATGAAAGTTATTGTTCAGAGGATGGTGGTAGAGAGCTCTGACTACTGATTTAATTTTCTTAATTTCTCAACTCTTGCAGGCACGCTCCACAGACGATTTACTAAACGTGATTGAGAATCGAGGGGCCTGGCTTCAAATTATTTTTACATTCAGCCTACAATTGTTAAGGACAATGGCATTCATACCTGTGGTTGACTTCGATGTCTACAAACTTGGTACCAGCGATGTCGCTGACAAGAACTTGCAAGAGTTAGCCAAAGAAATCCGAAAGGCCTTCACTGAAGTGGGGTTTGTGTATCTCAAAAACACTGGAATAGATCAAAAAGAGGTGTGTATTTCCATTTGATCAGTCTATATCAATTCAAGAAATTAAAAAGACATTACAGATTGGGTTTGTTTTAAGTGTTTGCAGAAACTCTCTTGTCTGTATTAGGTGGTTCGTGTCATGGACATTTCTAAGAAATTCTTCCTGCTTCCTGAAGAACAGAAAAGGCCCTTCAGTAGGAGCAGTTACGCAAATAATGGCAATCACGGTTGGGTGTCCTCAGAAACAGAAAGGTAGCTGACTCTTCTGTCATTTCTATAAAGACACCCAGCTTGGAAATATTTATGATCATTTAAAGTGTAAATTCAATTTTACTTTCCACAGTTTAAACCCTCTACGTCCAGGTGACTTGAAGGAGGCCTTTAATATTGGATCCTTGCAGCCTGATATTGTAATTATTTTAAACACCACTGCAACAGCTAGTGATATAAAATTGAGAATATTAAGGAAATTAATTATGTTCTTCACTTTGCTTAGAAATGGCCCTCCGATGGTCTTGATGGCTTTCGTGATATCAAAGTCGACTTTTTCCTACGCTGTAAGGAGCTGTCTCTCCGTGTACTGAGGGTCATGGCTCTCAGTTTAGGCCTGGATTCAGAGGTTTTTCTCAAAGCACACTATCACATTGGAAGTAAGTTGAACACACACACACACACACACACATTTTTGTGTTTCATTATGTTTAGAAAACACAGACCAACGTTTCATGTCAGAGTTCACTTAGAGTAGGCCAACGTAGGACACACGCTGACTCAGTGTGACTAAAATGTGAATGGTTATGACTGAAACATATGGTAAGTCAAAACATGATTGGAGTGAATCTCTTTTATGACAGAAAGATTCACTTGCCCGAACTCGAACACACTGAAAAACAGGAATGATCATGATCCTTGTCAGGACTGAAAGATTTCAACTCTGACCCACTGAATCCACTGACACAAGTGAATCTTGTTCATAAACAAAAATGTTTGCTAACTCAAACCCCTACCTACTGAGTGACAGATATTCCTATCGATGTTAAGGTGATAATAATAGCAGCACACTGCGCTCTCTGTATTACTCACCGGTGAAGGCTGAAAGTGTGAAGAAAGATCAGCTCCGCTGTGGTGAGCACTCAGACTATGGCAGCATCAGTCTAGTCTTCCAGAACCAACAGGAAGGCCTGCAGGTAAGAAGATTTCATAGAAAACTAGACATATGAGTTACAGTATATGTAACAGCTGGTGGTATGATCCCAATTTTTTCAACAAACTATATGTGGTACATTTTATTAAAGGAGCAGTTTGTAGTTTTTTGAGCCATCTGCTACAATCCAGATGAAGTGTCTGAACAATGAATACTATAATTTTTCCTGCTCAGTCTGTTAAAACTGTGTATTATTATTATTGTTATTAGCATTATTATTAGCATCAGTATCATTGTTGTTGTTGTTGTTGTTGTTGTTGTTGTTCTGAAAAAACATTACAGACTGCACCTTTAAGAAAGGTTGGATCTTACACAGTTCTATTAAGTAGGTTTATGCCTTTGTCTGACTTTCATAGTGAAGTACATTAATTTATTTTGCCATGTGTTTCTCCTTTAGGTATTAAATCGCAAAGGCGAGTTTATCTCAGCCCCAAGCATCCCTGGAACAGTGCTGATCAACATTGCAGATATGATGCAGAGGTGGACCAGTGACGTGTTTGTGTCTGCTGTAAATATGGCCATTCATTCACAGTAAAGCCTTGTTTTCTACTAACCTTACATCATTAATCTTATATTTAATGTTACACAACCCTGTTTCAGGTCCACAGAGTTCTACTACCTCCTGTGTGTGACTCAAGCCCAAGGCAGTCTTTGGTGTTCTTTGTGCAGCCGGATGATGATGCCATCATTACGTGTTGTGATGGCTCAAACAAATATCCTCCAGTGAAATCTCTGGATTATGTCCTGTCAAGATTCAATGAGACTTATGGCAGGAAATAAAAATGTGCTTCTCCTTGTCAGGGGTTTATTTTAGTAATCAACTGGGGGCATTGGTGGCTCAGTGGTAGGTTTCTCGCCTATCACGCAGAAGGCCCGGGTTCGATTCCCAGCCAATGCCTCAATCCCAGCCACTGGATGCAGTGCCGGTCCCAAGCCCGGAAAAAATGGGAGGGTTGCGTCAGGAAGGGCATCCGGTGTAAAACATTTGCCAAGTTGTTGTGTGGACCAGTTGGCCCGCTGTGGCGACCCCGAATAGGGAGCAGCCAAAAGCAACTTCTATTTTAGTAATCAACTGTTTCATTTTATTTTTTATGAGCATGATTGCAGTCCTGGGTAGGATATCATACGGACCATCAGCATGTCTGAATATACATTTATATAACCATATTGATTTTGTCTGATATTGACCTTTTATCACATATTCATTATTAATTGTCTTGTTTAATGTCCACACTGTTAAATTTGACTAATCACAGAATTGAATACAAAATGTAAAAAATAAAGAAAAGAACACAAGATACTAGGAATTAAAAACAAAATTTTATTTTGTTTTTTGTTCTATTTTATTTCTGTTATTTTTTGCTCTTTATTCACGCTTTAGTTTCCTTCCTTTGCAGGATAAAAGTCTCCATTAGTCCACTGGTTCTCAACTGACAGCCCTTCTCTAGCCAATCAATAAAGTGACGTCACTGACACACGACTGTTCTTTCTTTAAAAGTTTTTTTTATTTTTTTTATTTATTTATTTTTTTTATAATGTTTATGGAAGCTTGTTTTTCCTCGAGTCGATGATGAGCTGAGACTGCTGTTTAAGGGATATCCGAGTGAAGACTTCACTATCATCATCATCCTCACTGTCGTCCTCTTCTTCATGCAGGTCGGCCCTCTGACAATCCAGCTTCTGCTGCTTCATCTCCTTCATCACTCTGTGTATATCATGTCCCTGTAGTTCGTCCTGCAGCTGCATCAGTTTCAGCTCTGCCTCCTGCAGCAGATCTAACACATCCAATGGAGACTCACACTCTCGCTGCACAGGAGCATCCTGCAGTTTGATGTACTTTAGTTTGTAACACAGATATGTCACAGATGTTCTCACAGTCTTCAGTGTGTGTGTGTGAGTTTCTCCACAGTCTCTTTAGCTGCATCTTGTTTCTGTTGTTCCCTCTGTAGCTGAGACACACACTCCTCTACCACCTTCCTCCGGTGGGTCAGTTTGGTATCTCCTGAGTATTTCAGGTCCTGGTACTGAGTGTGTACTGCATCTCTCTCCTCCTTCAGCCGCTGAAGCTCACGCTCGTTCTGCAGCTTCATCTTCTGCAGGTGTGTGCAAGAGTCACGCTGAGAAACAAACCTGTCCACCAACTTCTGTGGGTCAGTGACTCCTGTAGCTTCTGTGATGCGATTGAAAGCCTCCTTGAAGCTGGAGATGGTTTTCTTGTTCTCTCGCTCTGCTGTTCCACTGCACTGGGCTTCACTGCTCAACTTACCTGTGTGCGGCGCAACCCTCTGGGCTCGGCGTTTCCCCCTGTCAGTTTGTGCTTTTTGTTCCTCTGCGTTTTTTTTTGTAGCGGTTCAGGATGAGCTCTTGCTCTCTCCTCTCACCGCACATCATCAACTTCTGACACTGCAGCTCCGCCTTGGCTTCCTGACTGGCCTGATGTGCGTTGTTGAACATTAGCTGCAGGTATCTGAGCTCCTGTTTCTTTTGTTTAATCTCACAATCCAACTCATCAAATCGAGACTGGAACGTCAGACTCTCCTCCTGCAGGTGCTCCTTTACATTTTCCTGTAGGCAGCCTCCTCTGAGCGGTGGGATTGAAACGCGTCCCTGATGACCTGCTCATCTGCAGCGAGCGCCTCAGCCAGTTTCCGGTGTAGGAGTTTATTCTCCTGTCTGAGCTGCAGGATCTTCTCTCTGTTTTTCTGTATTAAACACTTTGAAGTCTCATACTGCATGCTCGTCTCTCCCTCCAGGACCTGGATTTTTCTCTGTAGCGTTGAGATCTGGTCATGAATCGGAGATCTCATTTTCTCTGAGCTGAAATACGTTTCCATTTTCTGTGTGTATCTTGTCACGTGTAGTCTGAGGTTTACTCTGTCACTCTAACTGATTCTGATTCTGATTCTGATTCTGATTCTGATTCGAGCGTTGTTGTTGTTGTTGTTTTTAAGTTTAGTTCCATCACATATAAGCAAAAGACAAAAACTACAATTCAGATATAAGGCAATGTCATACAGTTTAAAGCAAGACAGAATAACAGCAACAATGCATCTAATATGTTTGTCTATTGTAGTATCGTGTCAAACTTCCTGTTATTATGCTAAAGAGTAATTTAATGAACTGGACAAGTGTATCATTACACCATCATTAGCATCATACCATTGCCTGTCTCAGTCCTTCTGCACAATACTGAAGAGCTTGAGACTGCAGAGGAGATTTTACAATCCAGTGAAGCAAGGCAAATGATGGTTAGTGCTTCTATGTAGACCATTTTGTTATTAATCCGTTTTTGGGACATTTGGCATGTTCTCTCTGCTTTGTGTACACATTTTGTATGGCAGGTGAGACACTTTAGCATAATTGGAGGAACCTCACTGGAAATGAGGGTCCGTCGCATGCTTTCCTGTGCACTGACCAATGAGCTGGCATCATCAATAAATTGGGCTGGGAAGATGGTTAAAGAGCAGTCAAGGCAAAAGAGGGCATTCAAGGATACTTTCTTGAATATGTGTATATTTGGTGAATTTTATAACTATCAATGATTTGAATTGTCCTTCTGCCTTTTGTGTTCCCAGAAATCTACCTTACTCTATCCAATATTTCCCTCTTCCAGTGCCTCCATTAATGTATTCAATTGTATACATTTTATATCCTGTTGTTTTTCTGTTTTGTTTTCAGATGCTTTGACTTTGCAGATGGGTGTGGGGAAAAGTTTCCCAATATGAATATATTCAGGCAGTCCAGAAATGGCTCCGATATGCATCATAGTGTGTGGGTGGAACTGCACATCAAACAACTACAACTGTTCCTTTGGTGCCTCCAGAAACAAATGAATTGTCATTTTATTTATTTCTATATTTTTTTGCTTCTGTATGATTTTTTTTTCATGACATAGTATGAAGTGCTTTCAGTTGATTGAATTAAAAGACAGCAAAAAAAATAAATAAGAATGTGATTGAACATCAAAAGTGATGTTGAAAAAATATCACTTTATAATGTTGAATCAATGCTATTATCGTTGATTTATGGTTGAAATCTCAACATTTTCAACAGTGCCAAAGACGTGTTGAAAAAATACCACTTTGTAATGTTTAATCAATGTTATTACCATTGATTTGTGGTTAAAATATCAGTATTGTTTCAACATTAACTGAGGGTGCAAGAGTGATGCTAAAGCAACATCACTTTTTAACGTTAATTCAATGTAATTGGTGTTGACACATCAACACTGACTCAACACTGTTTCAATGTGACGATGCTATCTGGGTCGTGTCATGGATATTTCTAAGAAATTCTTCCTGCTTCCTGAAGAACAGAAAGGGCCCTTCAGTAGGGGCAGTTACGCAAATGTCAATCATGGTTGGGTGTCCTCAGAAACAGAAAGGTAGCTGACTCTTCTGTCATTTCTATAAAGACACCCAGCTTGGAAATATTTATGATCATTTAAAGTGTAAATTCAATTTTACTTTCCACAGTTTAAACCCTCTACGTCCAGGTGACTTGAAGGAGGCCTTTAATACTGTATCCTTGTAGACTGATATTGTAATTATTTCAAACACCATTGCAACAGCTAGTGATATAAAATTGAGAATATTAAGGAACCTCTAATTGTTATGTTCATCACCTTGCTTAGAAATGGCCCTCTGATGGTCTTGATGTCCTTCATCATCAAAGTCTGCTTTTTCCTATGCCGTAAGGAGCTGTCTCTCTGTGTAAGTAAGCTGAACACACACATTTTTATGTTGCTTTATGTTTAGAAAAAACAGACACAGACCAATGTTACAAGCACCGAACTGTCACTTAGTTCATTTAGAGTAGGGCAACATAGGACATATGCTGACTCGTAGTGTGACTGAAATGTAAATGACGGTCATGACTGAAACACACGGTAACTCAAAACATGATTGGAGTGAATCTTGGTTATGACAGAAAGATTCACTTGCCTGAACACGAACACACTGATAAACAGGAATGATCAGGAACTCTGATCACTCTAGTCTTCCAGAACCAACAGGCAGGCCTGCAGGTAAGAAGATTTCACAGCAAACTAGACACGAGTTACAGTATATGTTACATCTCTTGGGATCCCAATTTTTTCACCAAACTAGACGTGGTACATTTTATTAAAGGAGCAGTTTGTAATTTTTTGCCGTCTGCTGCAGTCCAGATGAAATGCACTTACAATTAAATTATAATTTTTCCTGCTCAAAAAGCTGTACATGGTCATACAATGAGCTGTTGTGAATGGGGGCGGATTTAATTTCAGGACCAGAAAACAGAACCATGATACACCATTTCCTGTAATTATTATTATTATTATTGTTGTTTTGTTGGTGTTGTTGTTGTTGTTGTTGTTCATCTTAAAACACATACATTTACATTACAGACTGCACCTTTAAGTAAACTGTTGGATCTTAAACAATCCAAATAAAATAAAATAAATCAGTCACTCGTCACCGGTATATAAAACTTTATCATTTTATTTAAAAACTAAATAAAAAAAAGATGAGAATAATACAGCACAAGACACACACCATAACAATATACAGTCATGGCCAAAAACATCGAGTCAAATCTGATACAATTCCACACAGAACCCAAAAAAATGCACTGGACAAAATTATTGCCATCCTTAACTTTGGAAAAAATAACTGAAATCAATCACTTCCTGTAACCATGAATGAGTTTCTTACACCTCTATACTGGAATTTTGGACCACTCTTCTTTTGCAAACTGCTCCAGGTCATTCAGATTTGAAGGATGCCTTTTCCCAACTGCTATTTTGAGATCTCTCCACAGGTGTTCTATGGGATTCAGATCTGGACTCACTGCTGGCCATTTCAGAATTCTCCAGCGCTTTGTTTGTAGCCATTTCTGAGTGCTTTTTGAAGTGTGTTTCGGGTCATTGTCCTGCTGGAAGACCCATGACCTCTGGTGGAGATGCAGCTTTCTGACACTGGCCGCTGGTTGTGCCCCAAAATTCTTTGGTAATCATCATATTTCATGATACCGTTCACACAGTCAAAGCATCCAGTGCCAAAAGCAGCAAAGCAACCCTAAAACATCTTTGAATCTCCAGTATGTTTGACTGAAGGGACTGTGTTCTTTTCTTTGAAGGCCTCATTTATTTTTCTGTAAACAGTGCCATGATGTCCTTTACCAAAAAGCTCTACTTTTGTCTCATCTGTCCACAGTATGTTCTCCCAGAAGGATTGTGGTTTTGTCACATAAGTTGTGGCAAACTCCAGTCTTGCTTGTTTATTCCTTTGTGTCAGCAGTGGTGTCCTCCTGGGTCTCCTACCATAGCGTCCCTTTTCATTCAGATGGCGTCGGATAGTGCAAGCTGACACTGTTGTACCCTGTGTTTGCAGATGAGCTTTAATTTGTTTGGAAGTTAATCAGGGTTGTTTATCCACCATCTGAACAATCCTTCGTTGTAATTTTTCATTAATTGTGCTCTTCCGTCCATGTCCAGGGAGGTTAGCTACAGTGCCATGGGCTGTAAAACTCTTGACGATATTGCGCTGTCACGCCCTGCCCGAGATCTAGCCACGAGAGGGAGCCCTCGCCCGACTTTTGAGCCGCTTCCGTGTTGCCGCACGGGCATAAGTACAAAACACGCTCTTCTGGCTCTGTGCGAAGTATCGTCACCTGTTGACCTACCAAGCGTTTTCCTCGTGCTCTTTTCTGGATTGCCTTTGTGGATATTACATGGATTGTTTCTCGTTTTTCGTCTTTGGCCTCATCTCTGATATTCCCGAATTCTGTGTACTGACTCTGGACTGTTTCTTGACCTCCCCTTTGTCTCTGCCCATTGGATTATTCTGCCTGTTGTTTGCTTTCCCGGTTACGAACTTTCTGCCTGCCCCCGACTACAATTCTCTCCTCACCCCCTTCTCCAGCCCTGTGCATGGATCAGGCTGCTACCGCCTCCGGCGGACAACCGCTACAGAATACTTCGCCTCCTACGGAACCAGCGGAGCTACGAGAGATTATCGTGCGGCAAGGAGCGTTGATCCGCTCTTACCAAGATGAGGTGGAGGCACTTCAGAGCCAACTCCGCAGCACGAGCACCGCCGCACCTCCGCCCTCACGGGATCCGCCAGCAGCGTGGTGAGTCACCCAGACTAGCTATGCCCGAAAAGTATGATGGTTCTGCTGATCGCTGTCGCGGCTTTTTGAGGCAGTGTGAGGTCTTTTTCGCGCATCAACCGAGGGTTTATCGCGATGAAGGGACTCGATGTGCGTTTTTATTGTCATTGCTGATGGGAAAAGCCTTGGACTGGGCCTCTGCAGTGTGGGACACGGACCCTCAGATCCATATGTTGTTCGCTTACTTCGCGGGAATGATTCAGGAGGTGTTTGAGTATCCAGCACAGTCCGGGTGGAATGAAGCGGCACTATGGGCAGTGTTCCGCGAGGGATTGAACCCCGCGCTCCAGGCGAATTGGCTTGTCGAGAGGATGCTACCTCGCTGACTCAGTTCATAGCCACGGCCATACGCCTGGACAACCTTCTGCGTCAGCATCAGGCGGGGGCATGCCCACCAGTCTCAGCTTGCCCTTGTGTGCGCCTGGACTACCCTAGGCCTCGGGAGGAGGTCCCCGAACCCATGCAGCTAGGGAGATCTCGGTTGACGGAACGGGAGCACCAACGACAGGCCCAGATGAGGCTGAGCCACTACTGTGGGGCCTCGGGACACCTGATCCACCGGTGCCCTGAGAGGCCCTCGTCAGCTCAGGTGGGTGAGAACTCTTTGTTCTCTAGCCTTTAGCCACAGGCAACTCTTTACACTTCGTTCTTTTCTCCATGCTCAGTGTGACATACGACGCAAAGGTTGAGTCAACTTTTCTCCATTTTAACTGGTTGCAAGTGTGATTACTATATTGCCCACACCTGTTACTTGCAACAGGTGTGTCTAAATACAAATTACAGGAGCATCACATGCTTAAAAAGCAATTATTTCTTACAATTTTGACAAGGTGTCAATAATTTTGTCCGGTCCATTTTTGAGTTCTGGCACGGTTTAGGACAGCCATTGATCCAAACTCCCCATCCCGAGACTTCGGACGAGATCTGTACTTATTGGTTTTAAACTGCGTGCAGCAGATCGCAGAATGAATGTGTTTTAATTAAATTTATAGCATCACTCTACAATGCTTACATCTAATAACCATTAAATCCTTCTGCAGCTTTTATGGTGACATGCAACTCCTACTGTATTAATCTTATATATAGTCTAAATATTCAGGGCTGCCATTACAGATGTACTTGTTTGATTTGTAAAATACAATTGTTTGCATAAAGTTTTAAAATTATTGGACTCTGCACCTCTGTTTCTGCCCATTGCAGTAGTTTCATTGCTACAGTTTTTTTAATTCTTGGTGAGGGCTGTTACTGCTATAGTTCTGTCTTATGTTTAAAAAATGAAGGAAAGAAAATAAACTTTTATTTAAGCAATGGCTGTTTCTGATTTATATTAATAAAGAGAGAGAGAGATATGGAGAGATAGCTGATGACTCATGTTATAACAATGGCTTTTTGTCAGAGTAAAAAAAAGCTGTCAACTCAAAATAATCATTTAAATTATAATTTATTTCTAGACTATTTATTTCTATTTGTTCTCTGTGTGCTAGAGATAGAGCAACATCATTATGGAGTTGCATGTCACCATAAAAGCTGTAGAAGGATTTAATGGTTATTAGATGTAAGCACACCTCCTTGAACCGCCACCTTATTGTGGTGGAGGGGTTTGAGTACCCGAATGAACCTAGGAGCCATGTTGTCAGGGGCCTAGTGCTCCTGGTAGGGTCTCTTAAGGCAAATGGGTTCTAGGTGACGGGTCAGACTAAGAGCGGTTCAAGACTCTTATAGAAGTAATATCGAGGACCGTTACGTCGCCCGGACTGGCGTCACCGGGGCCCCACCCTGGAGCCAGGCCTGGGGTTGGGGCACGCAGGCGAGCGCCTGGTGGCCGAGTCTTTGCCTGCGGGACTCGGCCGGGCACAGCCCGAAGAAATGACGTAGGCCCACCTTCCCATAGGCCCACCACCCGCAGGAAGGAGCATAAGGGTCCGGTGCAATGTGTTTTGGGTAGCGGTCATGGGCAGGGGCCCCGGCGACCCAAACCCTGGACAAAGAATCTGGCTTTTGGGACATGGAATGTCACCTCACTGGGGGGGAAGGAGCCCGAGCTGGAGAGGGAGGTTGAGCGGTACCGGATAGAGATAGTCGGGCTTGCCTACACACACAGCCTGGGCTCTGGAACCCAACTCCTTGAGAGAGGTTGGACTCTCTTCTTCTCTGGAGTGCCCCATGGTGAGAGGCTTTGGGCTGGGGTGGGCTTGCTTATAGCCCCCCAGCTCAGCCGCCATGTGCTGGAGTTTTCCCCGGTAAACGAGAGGGTTGTTTCCTTGCGCCTTTGGGCCGGGGATAGGTGTCTCACTGTTGTTTCGGCTTATGGGCTGAATGGCAGTGTGGAGTACCCAACCTTCTTGGAGACCCTGCGAGGGGTGCTGGAAGGTGCTCCGACTGGGGACTCCATAGTTTTGCTGGGGGACTTCAACGCCCATGTGGGCAACGACAGTGATACCTGGAGGGGCGTGATGGGGAGGAACGGCCCCCTGATCTGAACTCGAGTGGTGTCCTGTTGCTGGACTTCTGTGCTAGTCACAGCCTGTCCATAACGAACACCATGTTCAAGCATAAGGGTGTCCATCAGTACACGTGGTACCAGGACACCCTAGGCCGGAGATCAATGATCGACCTTGTGATCGTGTCATCTGACCTTCGGCCGCATGTCTTGGACACTCGGGTAAAGAGAGGGGCGGAGCTGTCAACTGATCACCACCTGGTGGTGAGTTGGATCCGCTTGCGGAGGAGGATGCCGGACAGACTTGGCAGGCCCAAACGAATCGTGAGGGTCTGTTGGGAATGTCTTGCTGATCCTTCTGTTAGGGGGGTCTTCAACTCCCACCTCCGGGAAAGTTTCAACCAGATCCCGAGGGAGGTTGGGGACATTGAGTCTGAGTGGACCATGTTCTCCACCTCCATTGTTGACGCAGCCATCCGGAGCTGTGGCCGTAAGGTCTGTGGTGCCGGTCGCGGCGGCAATCCCCGAACACAGTGGTGGACACTGGAAGTAAGGGATGCCGTCAAGCTGAAGAAGGAGTCCTATCGAGCCTGGTTGGCTCGGGGGACTCCGGAGGCAGCTGAGGCATACCGGCAGGCCAAGCGAACTACAGCCGTGGTGGTCTCGGAAGCAAAAACTCGGGTCTGGGAGGAGTTCGGTGAGGCCATGGAGAAGGACTATCGGACGGCCTCGGGGAAATTCTGGCAGACCGTTCGGCGCCTCAGAAGGGGTAAGCAGCTCTCTGCCAACACTGTTTATGGTGGAGGTGGAGAGTTGCTGGTCTCGACTGGGGATATTGTCGGACGGTGGAAGGAATACTTCAAGGATCTCCTCAACCCTACTGACACGCCTTCTGTAGAGGAACCAGAGGCCGAGGACTCAGAGGTAGATTCATTCATCACCCAAGCTGAGGTCACTGAGGTAGTTCAGCAGCTCCTTGGTGGCAAGGCACCGGGGGTGGATGAGATTCGCCCTGAGTACCTTAAGTCTCTGGATGTTGTGGGGCTGTCTTGGCTGACACGTCTCTGCAACATAGCGTGGCGGTCAGGGACAGTGCCTCTGGACTGAGCGACCGGGGTGGTGGTCCCTCTTTTTAAGAAGGGGGACCGGAGGGTGTGTTCCAACTATAGGGGGATCACACTCCTCAGCCTCCCAGGGAAAGTCAATTCCAGAGTACTGGAGAGGAGAGTCCGACCGTTAGTCGAACCTCGGATACAGGAGGAGCAATGCGGTTTTCGACCTAGTCGTAGAACACTGGACCAGCTCTATACCCTCCACAGGGTGCTCGAGCGTTCGTGGGAGTTTGCCCAACCAGTTCACATGTGTTTTGTGGACTTGGAGAAGGCTTTCGACCATGTCCCTCGTGGCATTCTGTGGGAGGTGCTCTGGGAGTACGGGGTCCATGGCCCTCTGTTAAGGGCTGTTCGGTCTCTATATAACCGGAGCAGGAGCTTGGTTCGCATTGCCAGCTGTAAGTCAGATCTGTTCCCGGTGTATGTTGGGCTCCGACAGGGCTGTCCTTTGTCACCGGTTCTGTTCATTGTTTTTATGGACAGAATTTCTAGGCGCAGCCAGGGGCTGGAGGGAGTCCGGTTTGGGGACCATAGGATTTCATCGCTGATTTTTGCAGATGATGTTGTCCTGTTGGCCTCTTCAGGCCTGGACTTACAGCATGCACTGGGGCGTTTTGCAGCTGAGTGTGAAGCGGCTGGGATGAGGGTCAGCACCTCCAAATCCGAGGCCATGGTTCTCGACCGGAAAAAGGTGGCTTGCACCCTTCAGGTTGGCGGGGAGGTCCTTCCTCAAGTGGAGGAGTTTAAGTATCTCGGGATCTTGTTCACGAGTGAGGGAAGGATGGATCGTGAGATTGACAGACGGATCGGTGCAGCGGCAGCAATAATGCGGTCTATGTACCGGTCTGTTGTGGTGAAGAAGGAGCTGAGCCGGAAAGCGAAGCTCTCGATTTACCAGTCAGTCTACGTTCCTACTCTCACCTATGGTCATGAGCTCTGGGTCATGACCGAAAGGGTAAGATCCCGGATACAAGCGGCCAAAATGAGCTTCCTCCGTAGGGTGGCAGGGCGCTCCCTTAGAGATAGGGTGAGGAGCTCTGTCACCCGGGAGGAGCTCGGAGTAGAGCCACTGCTCCTCCACATCGAAAGGGGGCAATTGAGGTGGCTCGGGCATCTGTTTCGGATGCCTCCGGGACGTCTCCCTGGAGAGGTGTTCCGGGCATGCCCCACCGGAAAGAGGCCCCGGGGAAGACCCAGGACACGCTGGAGAGACTATGTCTTTCGGCTGGCCTGGGAATGCCTCGGGGTCCCTCCGGAAGAGCTGGAGGAAGTGGCTAGGGAGAGGGAGGTCTGGGCATCCCTACTTAGACTGCTGCCCCCGTGACCCGGCTCCGGATAAGCGGAAGACAATGAATGAATGAATGAATAGTTGTAAGCATTGTAGAGTGATGCTATAAATTTAATTAAAACACATTCATTCTGCGATCTGCTGCAAGCAGTTTAAAACTAATAAGTACAGATCTCGTCCGAAGTCTTGGGATGGGGAGTTTGGATCAATGGCTGTCCTAAACCGTGACTGTGGCCACAGCATACACTCAGTATCTGGGAGCACAACCCCAGCACTCTGCTCCTCTGGGAAACAAGCAATGTCCTTAACTTATATAGATCCAGACACATAAGGGCATCAAGCAATGACAGGACAGGGGCGAAGACAGGACAGTAAACAAGACAAAGGCACATGGTAATGAAAACAAAACACAACAGAAACAGAGTTCAAAATATATGTGCAGGGTTGCCCTCTGGTAGTCTGGCGGGGAAGCCTCACAAATATTCCTGACACCTAACTGTTAAAAACAAATAATCCACACCGTCCACCTCACTCCACAATCCCCAAATATACAATGTGTTATATACAGTATATAACACACTATAATCACTCTCTGGATCTGTCTGATTCATCCTGATGCTCAACGTCTTAGTGGAGTTTTTTCACTTATGACTCACTTTCTGCTGCTGTGCATGCTTCCACAAGAATACTCTAAAGATTTCTTTTTAAAAAAAAAAAAAAAAAAAAAGAACTTCCTAAAAACAATCAATGTTCAAATTTCAAACTTGCTTCATGAATAATCTCAACTGAATCCTGTAGGTTTGTACCTTAAGGACTGATCATGCTGACCAGCCCTTCAACATGCTTCACACGTCACACTGTTTGACTGTATAATATACATTTATTGAAGAGAAATTAGTTAAATTCTCACTATGCAGCCAGGCACACTAGGAAATTCTGTCTTCCCTATGAGTCTGGTTTCTTATGAGGTTTCTTCCTTATGTCAACCAACTCTAAGGGCTTTTTTTCCTTTGCCACTATACTGAATACTGACGGCTTAAGATCTAGCAATGTGACTGTAGCTAGAACAGGCCCTTAACTCTAAAACATACACTGAAATATGCTAAATTAAATTTCAGTTATAAACAATATAATGCTATATAATGGTAGCAATATAATGGTAAGTGAACTGAACTAGTTGTGCTCATATTGTTTCGCACCCAAGTAGAACACTGACAATTCCTAATGTATGTGTATACGTGTACAAACACACATATACACCAATCAGCCATAACATTATGACCACCTGCCTAATATTGCGTTGGTCCCTCTTTTGCTGCCAGAACAGCCCTGACCCTTTGAGGCATGGACTCCACTAGATCCCTGAAGGTGTGCTATCGTATCTGGCACCAAGATGTTAGCAGCAGATCCTTTAAGTCCTGTAAGCTGCAAGGTGCCTCCATGGATCAGACTTGTTTGCCCAGCACATCCCATATATGTTCGATTGGATTGAGATCTGGGGAATTTGGAGGCCAAGTCAACACCTCAAACTCATTGATGTGCTCATCAAACCATTCCTGAACCATTTTTGCTTTGTGGCACGGCGCATTATCCTGCTGAAAGAGGCCACAGCCATCAAGGAATACCGTTTCCATAAAAGGTCTGCAACATGGCTTAGGTACGTGCCAAAGTAACATCCACATGGCTGGCAGGACCCAAGATTTCCCAGCAGAACATTGTCCAAAGCATGGCATTGCCTCCACCTGCTCGCCTTCTTCCCATAGTGCATCCTGGTGCCATGTGTTCCCGAGGTAAGCGATGCACTCGCACCCGGGTATCCACATGATGTAAAAGAAATTGTGATTCATCAGAGCAGGCCACCTGCTTCCATTGCTCCGTGGTGCAGTTCTGATACTTACGTGCCTATTGTTGGCGCTTTCAGCAATGAACAGGGGTCAGCATGTGCTCTCTGGCCGGTCTGCAGCTATGCAGCCCCATACACAACAAACAAGAGCTGCAGTTTTGGAGATGCTCTGATCCAGTCGTCTAGCCATCACAATTTGGCCCTTGTCAAACTCGCTCAAATCCTTACGCTTGCCCATTTTTTTCTGCTTCTAACACATCAACTTTGAGGACAAAATGTTCACTTGCTACCTAATATATCCCACCCACTAACAGTAACAGGTGCCATGATAAATCAGTGTTATTCACTTCACCTGTCTGTGCTCATAACCTTATGGCTGATCGGTGTATTATCAGGGGTGACACACACTCACAGAAGCGTACACTGCTACCGAACTTTACTGACAAACTAACCTATGCTACGCCGCTGGCCCCGCCCTGATAGTTAAAGCCTCAGTCAAGCCTTGTATTTGAATGTATTGTTTGTTTAATCATTATTAATACGTTTTGGGATGTTATTGCATATTTAGGTGTGTGCTTTTATGTTTACTAATAAATTATTACTATAAATTTTAGATTTCTATACTCTGTTACTATTTTCTAATAATTTATCACTTCTGTATATCGTTATGATGTGTGTCTTGTGCTGTAGTATTCTCATCTTTTTTTCTTTTAAATTTTGTTTTTAAATAAAATTATAAAGTTTTGTATACCAGTGACAAGTCATTGATTTATTTTACACTTTTCAGTAATCACTCTGTGAGCCGGGGAGGTAAAACATTCTGTTATTCCTTTATTTTTGCATTCTGAGGCACCTTAGCACAGATCTTTAAATAAGTAATGGAGCAATCATGAGTACAGTTTATGAGTACAATTAGTATTTTTACTAAATAAAAGGGCAAACAATAAATCAGAACAAAAATTAAAAAACAAAACAAAACAGCAACACAATAAAATTCATTATTTTGTAGAAAAAAATCCCTAACAGTACATATGTATAGAGAAGCCATAAATTGAATCCTTGAATGTTTCTGCAGACTAACAGATGTCGTCTCAAAACTGAATGCAATATTTATTTCTTGTCTGTGGTGGGATTTGAACCGTGTCAGTACTGATGGCAGGGGAACTTCAGTCTTTTGTGAAGTCTGCCTAAAAAAAAGCATGCTTGTCTGAGGAAAATACAAAACATGCACATATAAATCACACATGGCACTCTATCTCTCATTTGCTTTATTTATTTCTTTTTTTCTGTCATTTTTCCTCTTTTTCCTTTCTTCCCCACCCGAAACAGACTGTAGTTTTGAGTACATGCAGCAAGCTTGTAAGCAATAGTCTTATGAACTTCTTCCCTAAATTTCATTACTCTGTAAAGGTGTGTAATGATCAAACGGTTAGAACTGATGCAAGTTAAAATGTACCAATTGAAATTACAGAGGCAACAACCACAGATTAGTTTCTGCCTAAAATTTACTCTGAATCAAATATTATTAAAAAAAAAAGGTAGAGAACTGGTGTGTCAAAAATAATACATATTTTTTAAACTGATGTGAAAAATAGCTAGCAATTTGCACTCAAGTGGCCACCTGTTAAGGTGTGGATCGTGTAGTGGAAACTGAATATTTTAATAATAATGTACAATGTAGTTTAATCTCTGTCCTTGACCATTAGATTAACTCAGAAGTCTTGAAATTGCATCAGCTATCATGTATAGATTATATCAAATATAATTTAATGGTGGCGAATACATATGGACTTTACACTTCTGTTTCATTTACAATTTTTGTGTTATATTTATAAATAGATTACTATTTTGGTTGATGTGAATAGGAAATTGCCTCAGATTCAAAATCTGCTCCAGAAATGCACACATAAGCAAGTTGGCTTACTTCTGCCATGTATTAAACTTTATTTGCAGTAATAACGTATTGTAATGGACTTTAAGTCAACACAGACGATTAAAATAGTTTTACAATCTTAAAATACAACTCCCAAGTATATTTATAAACAGAGGGGTTTTCTCTTTTTTTTAATTGAGGCTAAAATGCAGGTTGGTCCTTATTGTGAAATAATTACAATTTCTTAACTTTCAATTATTTTGCTATTTTTAATTAGGGTTAAACAAATCTATGGAAACAACTTTCATCTTTTGACACGTCTAATACGGTGTAATGAAGGTGTGTAATTTACTGGAAATGAACAATGAAGTCAAATTTAACAGCGTGGACATTAAACAGGACAATTAATAATGAATATTTGATAAAAAAAGTCAATTCAACATGGTTATATAAATGTGAATGCAGACATGCTGATGGGAAACAGCGTTATAGCGCCCTCTGGTGAGAAATATTTTACACAGGACTGCACACGCATTCATGCTTATTTAAGATAATGAATATGAAAATAAAACGTCTTAAAGTTTTTAGTCTGAAAGACCCCATACACACAAACACTGCACGTATGATGGAATCTATGCTTCATTATACCATCAGCATGAATTGGCCTTGTCCTGATGAGTGAATGTGTCCGTCTCTGATCCTGCTGCCCCTGGACCCTGTATCTGACTGACCTGAGCCTCTGGACGCGGTGGTGCAGGACTCTGATTAAGAATCTGGGTTAATACAGAGATAAGACTCTGTGCTGCAGAAACCACCTCTAAATATTCTATCTAGTAAACACAAAGCAACTTACATTGCTTTAAAGGTATACATTTCATCATGATTAAACTGAACACGAGCTTAGCCCTGCTAGCGCACTACGCTATGCTATGATGCTAATGATGGTGCAATGGTACACTTGTCCAGTTCATTAAATTACTCTTTAGCATAATAACAGGAAGTTTGACACGATACTACAATAGACAAACATATTAGATGCATTGTTGCTGTTATTCTGTCTTGCTTTAAACTGTATGACATTGCCTTATATCTGAATTGTAGTTTTTGTCTTTTGCTTATATGTGATGGAACTCAACTTAAAAACAACAACAACAACAACAACGCTCGAATCAGAATCGGAATCGGAATCGGAATGAGAATCAGAATCAGAATCAGTTAGTCATCAGTTAGA
This sequence comes from Hemibagrus guttatus, assembly GCA_033459395.1. Lineage (NCBI taxonomy): Eukaryota > Metazoa > Chordata > Actinopteri > Siluriformes > Bagridae > Hemibagrus > Hemibagrus guttatus. The sequence continues at coordinate 6,073,764 of JAUCMX010000022.1, read as the reverse complement.
GTGACAGAGTAAACCTCAGACTACGCGCGACAAGATACACACAGAAAATGGAAACGTATTTCAGCTCAGAGAAAATGAGATCTCCGATTCATGACCAGATCTCAACGCTACAGAGAAAAATCCAGGTCCTGGAGGGAGAGACGAGCATGCAGTATGAGACTTCAAAGTGTTTAATACAGAAAAACAGAGAGAGGGTCCTGCAGCTCAGACAGGAGAATAAACTCCTACACCGGAAACTGGCCAAGGCGCTCGCTGCAGATGAGCAGGTCATCAGGGACGCGTTTCAATCCCACCGCTCAGAGGAGGCTGCCTACAGGAAAATGTCTGGGAAGGATGCAGTGCAGGCTCTGGATCAGAAAGTGTGTGTTAAAGTGAAGAAACTGAACGCACTGAAACACATGACGAACACACAGCGCCACCGTCTGGAAGAACTGAACACTGAGTACAACACTGTGAGAGCAACCAGTCCTGGACTGCTGACTGATGTTGTCACCACGTATGAAGTGGACTTGCGTGTGTTGGAGAGCCAGTTAGAGAAAGCACAGCTGAAATGTCAGGAGACCGAACACATCATAAGGAGCTACCACAAACTAAAGGAGCACCTGCAGGAGGAGAGTCTGACGTTCCAGTCTCGATTTGATGAGTTGGATTGTGAGATTAAACAAAAGAAACAGGAGCTCAGATACATGCAGCTAATGTTCAACAACGCACATCAGGCCAGTCAGGAAGCCAAGGCGGAGCTGCAGCGTCAGAAGTCGATGATGTGCAGTGAGAGGAGAGAGCAAGAGCTCGTCCTGAACCGCTACAAAAAACACGCAGAGGAACAAAAAGCACAAACTGACAGGGGGAAACGCCGAGCCCAGAGGGTTGCGCCGCACACAGGTAAGTTGAGCAGTGAAGCCCAGTGCAGTGGAACAGCAGAGCGAGAAAACAAGAAAACCATCTCCAGCTTCAAGGAGGCTTTCAGTCGCATCACAGAAGCTACAGGAGTCACTGATACACAGGAGTTGGTGGACAGGTTTGTTTCTCAGCGTGACTCTCACACGCACATGCAGAAGATGAAGCTGCAGAACGAGCGTGAGCTTCAGCGGCTGAAGGAGGAGAGAGACGCAGTACACACTCAGTACCAGGACCTGAAATACTCAGGAGATGCCAAACTGACCAACCGGAGGAAGGTGGTGGAGGAGTGTGTGTCTCAGCTACAGAGGGAACAACAGAAACAAGATGCAGCTAAAGAGACTGTGGAGAAACTCACACACACACTGAAGACTGTGAGAACATCTGTGACATATCTGTGTTACAAACTAAAGTACATCAAACTGCAGGATGCTCCTGTGCAGCGAGAGTGTGAGTCTCCATTGGATGTGTTAGATCTGCTGCAGGAGGCAGAGCTGAAACTGATGCAGCTGCAGGACGAACTACAGGGACATGATATACACAGAGTGATGAAGGAGATGAAGCAGCAGAAGCTGGATTGTCAGAGGGCCGACCTGCACGAAGAAGAGGACGACAGTGAGGATGATGATGATGATAGTGAAGTCTTCACTCGGATATCCCTTAAACAGCAGTCTCAGCTCACCGTCGACTCGAGGAAGAACAAGCTTCCATAAACATTATAAATAAAATAAAATAAAAAAACTTTTAAAGAAAGAACAGTCGTGTGTCAGTGACATCACTTTATCGATTGGCTAGAGAAGGGCTGTCAGTTGAGAACCCACTGGTTCTCAACTGACAGCCCTTCTCTAGCCAATCGATAAAGTGACGTCACTGACACACGACTGTTCTTTCTTTAAAAGAATGGAGACTTTTATCCTGCAAAGGAAGGAAACTGAAGCGTGAATAAAGAGCAAAAAATAACAGAAATAAAATAGAACAAAAAACAAAATAAAATTTGGTTTTTAATTCCTAGTATCTTGTGTTCTTTTCTTTATTTTTTACATTTTGTATTCAATTCTGTGATTAGTCAAATTTAACAGTGTGGACATTAAACAAGACAATTAATAATGAATATGTGATAAAAGGTCAATATCAGACAAAATCAATATGGTTATATAAATGTATATGAGACATCCTGATGGTGAACAACCGTATTATATCCTACACAGGACTGCAAGCGCAATCATGCTCATTAAAAATAAAATGAAACAGTTGATTACTAAATTTTTATTTCCTGCCATATGTGTCATTGAATCTTGACAGGAGATAATCCAGCGATTTCACTGGAGGATATTTGTTTGAGCCATCACAACACGTAATGATGGCATCATCATCCGGCTGCACAAAGAACACCAAAGACTGCCTTGGGCTTGAGTCACACACAGGAGGTAGTAGAACTCTGTGGACCTGAAACAGGGTTGTGTAACATTAAATATAAGATTAATGATGTAAGGTTAGTAGAAAACAAGGCTTTACTGTGAATGAATGGCCATATTTACAGCAGACACAAACACGTCACTGGTCCACCTCTGCATCATATCTGCAATGTTGATCAGCACTGTTCCAGGGATGCTTGGTGCTGAGATAAACTTTCCTTTGCGATTTAATACCTAAAGGAGAAACACATGGCAAAATAAATTAATGTACTTCACTATGAAAGTCAGACAAAGACATGAACTTACTGAATAGAACTGTTTAAGATCCAACAGTTTTCTTAAAGGTGCAGTCTGTAATGTTTTTCAGATCAACAAAAACAATGATAATAATGCTAATAATAATGCTAATAATAATGCTAATAATAATAATAATAATAATAATAATAATAATAATACACAGTTTTAACAGACTGAGCAGGAAAAATTATAGTATTCATTGTTCAGACACTTCATCTGGATTGTAGCAGATGGCTCAAAAAACTACAAACTGCTCCTTTAATAAAATGTACCACATATAGTTTGTTGAAAAAATTGGGATCATACCACCAGCTGTTACATATACTGTAACTCATATGTCTAGTTTTCTATGAAATCTTCTTACCTGCAGGCCTTCCTGTTGGTTCTGGAAGACTAGACTGATGCTGCCATAGTCTGAGTGCTCACCACAGCGGAGCTGATCTTTCTTCACACTTTCAGCCTTCACCGGTGAGTAATACAGAGAGCGCAGTGTGCTGCTATTATTATCACCTTAACATCGATAGGAATATCTGTCACTCAGTAGGTAGGGGTTTGAGTTAGCAAACATTTTTGTTTATGAACAAGATTCACTTGTGTCAGTGGATTCAGTGGGTCAGAGTTGAAATCTTTCAGTCCTGACAAGGATCATGATAATTCCTGTTTTTCAGTGTGTTCGAGTTCGGGCAAGTGAATCTTTCTGTCATAAAAGAGATTCACTCCAATCATGTTTTGACTTACCATATGTTTCAGTCATGACCATTCACATTTTAGTCACACTGAGTCAGCGTGTGTCCTACGTTGGCCTACTCTAAGTGAACTCTGACATGAAACGTTGGTCTGTGTTTTCTAAACATAATGAAACACAAAAATGGTGTGTGTGTGTGTGTGTGTGTGTGTGTGTGTGTGTGTGTGTGTGTGTGTGTGTGTGTGTGTGTGTGTTCAGCTTACTTCCAGTGTGTCAGTGTGCTTTGAGAAAAACCTCTGAATCCAGGCCTAAACTGAGAGCCATGACCCTCAGTACACGGACAGACAGCTCATTACAGTGTAGGAAAAAGTCGATATCACGAAAGCCATCAAGACCATCAGAGGGCCATTTCTAAGCAAAGTGAAGAACATAATTAGTTTCCTTAATATTATTAATTTTATATCACTATCTGTTGCAATGATGTCTAAAATAATTACAATATCAGTCTAAAAGGATCCAATATTAAAGGCCTCCTTCAAGTCACCTGGACGTAGAGGGTTTAAACTGTGGAAAGTAAAATTGAATTTACACTTTAAATGATCATAAATATTTCCAAGCTGGGTGTCTTTATAGAAATGACAGAAGAGTCAGCTACCTTTCTGTTTCTGAGGACACCCAACCGTGATTGCCATTATTTGCGTAACTGCCCCTACTGAAGGGCCTTTTCTGTTCTTCAGGAAGCAGGAGGAATTTCTTAGAAATGTCCATGAGACGATCCACCTAATACAGACAAGAGAGTTTCTGCAAACACTTAAAACAAACCCAATCTGTAATGTCTTTTTAATTTCTTGAATTGAGACAAACTGACCAAATGGAAATACACACCTCTTTTTGATCTATTCCAGTGTTTTTTAGTGAAGGCCTTTCGGATTTCTTTGCTCGACTCTTGCAAGGTCTTGTCAGCGACATCGCTGGTACCAAGTTTGTAGACATCGAAGTCAACCACAGGTATTAATGACATTGTCCTAAAAAAAATGTCGGCTAAACACAGTTAGCCAAGCTTAATGAAAAAAATTCAAGCCAGGTCCCTCGATTCCCAATCACGTTTAATAACTCGTCTGCAGAGCGTGCCTGCAAGGGTCGAGAAATTAAGAAAATTCAGTAGTCAGAGCTGGCAGAGCTCCAACAACTAACACACAATTTTTTGGGATTTTCCTATTAATTTAATCACCCATCTGTTAATGACATCAAACATATTTGTGTTCATTCTCATTCAGGTGTCACTTTATAGATCGAAATGTTTCATTTCTAACCTGTTTAATCAAATTGATGGAATTTTTTTTTTTTTAAAAGGTAGTGCCAAAAAGAACCACACAGAGTCGGGGTTCAGGTAGCAATGCCCTTCAGAGGTTATTGAGACAGACAGGGAGTATTTATACGTGGTCTTTGTCATTGTCTACTGTATGTGTAATATCTATGGTTAACAAAAGGAGCTAAACAAACTGGCATCAATGGTGTCAACAGAGGTGGTTGCAGAGGTCACTACAGATGGGCTAATGACAAAAGGAGTTGTCCATGGGTAAAGAAAGGCAGTAATGATGGACATCAAAGATAGCGGCAGATATCTCTACAGGTGGGCAGACGACGGAGTGTCTGTGCTCGACACATTGTTCATTCAATCGAAACAAAGAATTCCTTGATCTTAAACAAAGGATATCGTGGTCATAAGATTAGGTCATATAAAAAAGACATCACGAAATCAGCACAGAGGGTGCCAAGATATATTCAAAATATATCACAAATTGTTCAAACTTTTTCAGAAATATAAACATTCATTCCACAGTAATTTGGTACTTCACATAACATGTCATGCATTTCTTTTTATTTTTTGTTTTTATTTATGTCCATTCTCTTCAGATGTTAGATGTGCACAGAATAACAATGCTGTACTGTGATAAAACTGTGTTAAGTTGAAGGTTATTGGATTGAATGCATTTTCCGGGGTATCTGTGTTGATTTTTGTCATTTCTATACATTAGCTGGATTATACACTGATCAGACATAACATTATGACCACTGACAGGTAAGGTGAATAACACTGATTATTTCCTCATCATAGCACCTGTTAATGGCTGGGATATATTAGCACCATAGGAAAAATGCAAGCCGGCGGAGGCAGGATTATGCTTTCTCCTGGGAAACCTTGAGTCCTGCCATCCATGTGCATGTTACTTTGACATGTACCACCTACCTAAGCAATGTTGCCAGAGAACTTCTGGTTTCAAAAACAAAAATACCCAATAAACATATCAAATTACGACACATAAAATCCACATCTTACTTACATATAAAATGCCAACTGACGTATAATCAGGGGTCTCTCTCACACACACACTCACACACACTCCAAAACTGTAATATTATATAATAGGGTAAAGCTTGCTGGAGTGTTCTCTGCAAACAAACTTCAGTGACAAACTAAACTAAACTACTCCATTAGCCTCATGCCCACTGTTCCCAGCAACGGCAAAACTCACTGTAGAAAAATGTCCAGATTTCCTCACTGATCCAATCTTCCTTTTTATAATAACATAGCCAATAACAACCATGGGACTTTTTAAATCCCAAATCCAGTGGAATATTGACCAACCCGACCTGCAGTTATTTTTATTTGAACCCACCCCCAATATCTTCTAATGAGTTTCATGTTTTCTCATTTAAATGGGTTATATTTCCTAAAATATAAACACACCAGTAATTTTTACGAGTAAGGAAATAGAAATGTGCTTCTCCTTGTCAGCAAAAGATCACAAAGTAATTTAGTAATTAACTGTGTGTATGGGGTCTTTCAGATTGGAAAAATGTCAAAACTTTAAGACGTTTTATTTTCATATTCATTATCTTAAATAAGCATGAATGCGTGTGCAGTCCTGTGTAGAAAGTTACTCACTAGAGGGCGCTATAACGCTGTTTACCATCAGCATGTCTGCATTCACATTTATATAACCATATTGATTTAGTCTGAAATTGACTTTTTATCAAATATTCATTTTAAATTCCACACTGTTAAATTTCACTAATTGTTAAATTGGACACCTTCATTTCACCATATTATTTTATTTCAATTGATTTGTTTAGCCATAATCAAAAATAGCCAGGGAATTGTAATTATTTCACAATAAGGACCAACCTGCATTTTAGCCTAAATTTAAAAACAGAGAGAAACCCCTCTGTTTATAAATATACTTGGGAGTTGTATTTTAAGATTGTAAAACTATTTTAATCGTCTGTGTTGACTTAAAATCCATTACAATACGTTATTACTGCAAATAAAGTTTAATACATGGCAGAAGTAAGCCAACTTGCTTATGTGTGCATTTCTGGAGCAGATTTTGCTGACTAAACTTCATCGTGCATTATTATTAAAATATTTTTTAATTTAGTCTCCACTACACAATCCACACCTTGATTAACAGGTGGCCATCTGAGTGCAAATTGCTAGCTATTTTACACATCAGTTTATAAAATATGTATTATTTTTAACAAAGCAGTTCTCTATCTTTTTTTTCAATAATATTTGATTCAGAATAAATTTTATGCAAAAATGAATCTGTGGTTGTTGCCTCTGTAATTTCAATTCTTACATTTTAACTTGCAACAATTTTAATCATTTGATCATTACACACCTTTACAGAATAATGTAACTTAGGGAAGTATTTTGTAAGTTAAAAACAGACTATTGCTTACAAGCTTGCTGCAGGAACTTAATATTCTTAATATGTTAAAAAGTCTAAAGTTTGTTCTCAAATGTACTTTTGGATCACATACTTTTCACAATAAAGCCCAGCAGGATTTACAGGGAAGAGGATCAAAACCTGACAGAGTGGTGTGCCAAAAACAGCCTGGTCTCAAATACCAAAAAGGCCAAGGAGATTATCGTAGATTTTTCTACTGCCAAAAAGACCACATACAGTCCTGTCCACATCAACACAGAGGCTGTGAAGAGAGTCCCCAACTTCAGTCCCTGGGGGTGACCATCACAGAGGACCTTTCCTTCTGACAACACGCCAGCAGAGGTGGGTAAGGCATAACAATGGCTTTATTTTCCAAGGAGACCCAAACTCTCCCAAATGCATGACGGAGAGCATCCTAGAAAACTGCATGACAGTCTGATACACCAGCATTACCAAAACTGATTTAAAAAAGTCCTCCAGCGTGTTGTGAGAGCAGCACAAGACATTTTTGGAACAGAGCTGCCTTCACAAAGGTGTCTTCACAACAATCGCTCCATAAGCAAGGCTTAGAATATCACATTAATATCACAAAAGGACATTATACACCCTGTGAAATACTTCTTTGGGTTCAATTCTGACCAAGAAGTCTGTGCTCGCTCTGCTGCCACTGTACCAGCACTCAGGGAGGTTTGCTGAATGAGACTCAGAGACACGAGATTCAGAGAGCACAGTCTTCCAGAGTTTATTGAGAGACACAGAGTATATGTAGCATACAAAATGTCTATTTTGCACAAGACACTAATATGAACTTTACCTCATATGACCAGTTTTACTTCTCCAGGCTGAGTTATGTTTCATGTCAAATATAGTCTCGAAAGCAAGGACAAATTAATTGGTTACGAATTAATTCCAAGACATCAAGAATGAAGTGTCCAAGACCAGGAAACTTTATGGAAAGTCCATAAAATGAGCATGTGATCAGAAGACGAGAACGAGCAAATATACTCAAAACAATAGTCTGTTTCGGGTGGGGAAGAAAGGAAAAAGAGGAAAAATGAGAGCGAGAGAGAGAGAGCGAGAGAGAGAGAGAGAGAGAGAGAGAGAGAGAGAGAGAGAGAAGAGAGAGAACTATTTTGAACTCTGTTTCTGTTGTGTTTTGTTTCCGTTACCATGTTCCTTTGTTTTGTTTCCTGTCCTGTCTTCGCCCCTGTCCTGTCATTGCTTGATGCCCTTATGTGTCTGGATCTATATAAGTTAAGGGCATTGCTTCTTTCCCAGAGGAGCAGAGTGCTGGGGTTGTGCTACCAGATACTGAGTGTATGCTGTGGCCACAGGCATGGTTTAGGACAGCCATTGATCGAAACCTCCCATCCCGAGACTTCGGACAAGATCTGTACTTATTAGTTTTAAACTGCGTGCAGCAGATCGCAGAATGAATGTATTTTAATTAAATTTATAGCATCACTCTACAATGCTTACATCTAATAACCATTAAATCCTTCTGCAGCTTTTATGGTGACATGCAACTCCATAATGATGTTGCTCTATCTCTAGCACACAGAGAACAAATATAAATAAATAGTCTAGAAATAAATTAGAATTTAAATGATTATTTTGAGTATTTTTTTAACTCTGACAAGAAGCCATTGTTATAACATGAATCAGCAGCTATCTCTCCATATCTCTCTCTCTTTATTAATATAAATCAGAAACAGCCACTGCTTAAATAAAAGTTTATTTTCTTTCCTTCATTTTTTAAACATAAGACAGAACTATAGCAGTAACAGCCCTCGCCAAGAATAAAAAAAACTGTAGCAATGAAACTACTGCAATGGGCAGAAACGGAGCTGCAGAGTCCAATAATTTTAAAACTTTATGCAAACAATTGTATTTTACAAATCAAACAAGTACATCTGTAATGGCAGCCCTGAATATTTAGACTATATATAAGATTAATACAGTAGACTTTCATATACTCATAAAACTGCAAATCTAGCTTTTATTAACTGACATCTTGAAAACATTGAACAGGGAATCTATACTATAGTATACCTTCAGCATGCACTTGTCCTTGTCCTGATGAGTGAATGTGTCCGTCTCTGATCCTGCTGCCCCTGGACCCTGTATCTGACTGATCTGAGCCTGTGAACGTGGTGGTGCAGGACTCTGATTAAGAATCTGGGTTAATACAGAGATAAGACTCTAAATATTCTATCTAGTAAACACAAAGCAACTTACATTGCTTTAAAGGTATACATTTCAACATGATGAAACTGAACATGAGCATAGCGCTGCTAGTGCACTACTCTACTGTTTGAGCAACAATAACGCTATGCTATGATGGTAATGATAGATAGATAGATAGATAGATAGATAGATAGATAGATAGATAGATAGATAGATAGATAGATGTATGAAGTATGTACAAGTTGTATTTATAGCACAAAGTGTTAAGGAAAAAGTCATTATATATCTGTGCAAAATGTGTCTGTTATATGTACAACAGTAACAGAGATATTATAGAGTGTATATACAGATATATATATATATATATATATATATATATATATATATATATATATATATATACACACACACACACACACACTCTCTCTCTCGAAGTGTTGGCCTCTTTTCTGATTTTTTGCATGTTTATCACACTTTAATGTTTCAGATAATCAAACACATTTAAATATTAGTCAAAGATAACACAAGTAAACACATCATGCAGTTTTTAAATGAAGGTTTTTATTATAAAAGGAAAACAAAATCCAAAACTACATGGCCCTGTGTGAAAAAGTGTTTGCCCCCTAAGCCTAATAACTGGTTGGTTTTCGATAACTTGCAATGAGTCTGTTACAGCGCTGTGGAGGAATTTTGGACCACTTATCTTTGCAGAATTGTTGTAATTCAGCCACATTGGAGGGTTTTCGAGCATGAACCACCTTTTTAAGGTCATGCCACAGCATCTCAATCGGATTAAGGTCAGGACTTTGGCTAGGCCACTCCAAAGTCTTCAATTTGTTTTTCTTCAGCCATTCAGAGGTGGACTTGCTGGTGTGTTTTGGATCATTGTCCTGCTGCAGAACCCAAGTTCTCTTCAGCTTGAGGTCACAAACAGATGGCCAGACATTCTCCTTCAGGATTTTTTGGTAGACAGCAGAATTCATGGTTCCATTTATCACAGCAAGTTTTAGGCATCTCAATCCGATTGAGGTCAGGACGTTGACCAGGTATGTACAAGTTGTATTTATAGCACATAGAGTGTTAAGGAAAAAGTAATTATATATTTGTGCAAAATGTGTGCGTTATATGTACAACAGTAACAGAGATATTATAGAGTGTATACACATATAAATACAGAGATAGATAGATAGATAGATAGATAGATAGATAGATAGATAGATAGACTAGATGTAATCTATGAATTAACAATATGTACATTATAATTATGTTATACAGAGAAAATGCAGGAGAATGTACAGGGTGAAGCAGAACTGCAAGCTGGTGAAGTGTAGTGAGTGTCCTAGCGGTGTAATGTAGAGTTCAGAAGATTTATGGTTGTGGGGAAAAAAACTGGCCCTGAACCTGCTGGTTCTGGTGTGGATGATCCTGTATCTCCTCCTGGACTGAAGGAGGTTGAACAGTTTGTGACTAGGGTGGGAGGAGTCTTTGATGATTTGGTGTGCTCTGTGCAGACATCTGCTGTGCTGAAAAGACTCAATGGCAGGTAGTAGGGTGCCGATGATGCGCTTGTCAAGCTTCATCGGCTGAAGGAGTAGAGAGACGCAGTACGCACTCAGTACCAGGACCTGAAATACTCAGGAGATACCATAGGAAGGGGGTGGTGGAGGAGTGTGTGTCTCAGCTCCAGAGGGAACAACAGAAACAAGACGCTGCTAAAGAAACTCACACACACACTGAAGACTGTGAGAAAAGCTGTGAAACATCTGTGTTATAAGCTAGAGCACATCAAACTGCAGGGTGCACCTGTGCAGCGAGAGTGTGAGTTTCGTCTGGATGTGTTAAATCTGCTGCAGGAGGTGGAGCTGAAACTGATGCAGCTGCAGGACAAACTACAGGGACATGATATACACAGAGTGATGAAGGAAATGGAGGAGCAGAAGTTCCATGCCAGCACTGAGAGGAAGCTTCCTGACTCTAGCACCAGCATCACACTACTGGATTGTCAGAGGGCCGACCTGCACGAAGAAGAAGACGACAGTGAGGATGATGATAGTGAAGTCTTCACGCGGATATCCCTTAAACAGCAGTCTCAGCTCATCATTGACTCAAGGAAAAGTAAGCTTCCATAAACATTATAAATGAAATAAAATAAAAAAAAGAACAGTCGCGTGTCAGTGACGTCACTTTACTGATTGGCTAGAGAAGGGCTGTCAGTTGAGAACCAGTGGACTAATGGAGACTTCTATTGTAATGTCCAGGCTCCCCTGCCCTATGCGGGACTCGAACCCGGACCTCCGTGGTTGCTGCGTGCACGCACCTCCACGCCCTGGGAGGAGAGACCCATACGTGGGATTCAAATAAGCACTGCTTTATTAACATAAACACGAGACATGGCTAAACTAACCTAAACATGACACTAATAAAACAAAACCCTACACACAAAACCAAGGAACATAGAACAATGACCCACGAGGACAGGTACGCAGGGATCCCTATATATAGGGCTAAACATTAAGGCTAATAGGGAACAGGTGAAACAATGGGAATGAGAATAGGAAAGGCGTGGCACAAAATACAGATGATAAAATTATTGGCACCTTGTTAAAATTGTAAGAAATAATTGCTCTTTAAGTATGTGATGCTCCTGTAATTATTTTAAAATAATTATCACAGTGCACATGCTGACCCCTGTTCACTGCTGAAAGCGCCAACAATAGGCACGTAAGTATCAGAACTGGACCATGGAGCAATGGAAGCAGGTGGCCTGCTCTGATGAATCACAATTTCTTTTACATCATGTGGATGCCCAGGTGCGAGTGCATCGCTTACCTCGGGAACACATGGCACCAGGATGCACTATTGGAAGAAGGCGAGCAGGTGGAGGCAGTGCCATGCTTTGGACAATGTTCTGCTGGGAAATCTTGGGTCCTACCATCCATGTGGATGTTACTTTGACATGTACGTAAGCCATGTTGCAGACTTTTCATGGAAATGGTATTCCTTGATGGCTGTGGCCTCTTTCAGCAGGATAATGCGCCGTGCCACAAAGCAAAAATGGTTCAGGAATGGTTTGATGAGCACAACAATGAGTTTGAGGTGTTGACTTGGCCTCCAAATTCCCCAAATCTCAATCCAATCGAGCATCTATTGGATGCGCTGGGCAAACAAGTCTGATCCATGGAGGCACATTGCAGCTTACAGGACTTAAATAATCTTCTGCTAACATCTTGGTGCCAGATACGACACCACATCTTCAGGGATCTAGTGGAGTCCATGCCTCAAAGGGTCAGGGCTGTTCTGGCAGCAAAAGAGGGACCAACGCAATATTAGACACGTGGTCATAATGTTATGGCTGATTGGTGTATATGTGTGTTTGTACACGTATACACATACATAAGGAATTGTCAGTGTTCTACTTGGGTGCGAAACAATATGAGCACAACTAGTTCAGTTCACTTACCATTATATTGCTACCATTATATAGCATTATATTGTTTATAACTGAAATTTAATTTAGCATATTTCAGTGTATGTTTTAGAGTTAAGGGCCTGTTCTAGCTACAGTCACATTGCTAGATCTTAAGCCATCAGTATTCAGTATAGTGGCAAAGGAAAAAAAGCCCTTAGAGTTGGTTGACATAAGGAAGAAACCTCATAAGAAACCAGACTCATAGGGAAGACAGAATTTCCTAGTGTGACTGGCTGCGTAGTGAGAATTTAACAAATTTCTCTTCAATAAATGTATATTATACAGTCAAACAGTGTGACGTGTGAAGCATGTTGAAGGGCTGGTCAGCATGATCAGTCCTTAAGGTACAAACCTACAGCATCTAGTTGAGATTATTCATGAAGCAAGTTTGAAATTTGGACATTGATTGTTTTTAGGAAGTTCTTTTTAAAAAAAAAAAAAAAGAAAGAAAGAAATCTTTAGAGTATTCTTGTGGAAGCATGCACAGCAGCAGAAAGTGAGTCATAAGTGAAAAAACTACACTAAGACGTTGAGCTTCAGGATGAATCAGACAGATCCAGAGATTATAGTGTGTTATATACTGTATATAACACATTGTATATTAGGGGATTGTGGAGTGAGGTGGACGGTGTGGATTATTTGTTTTTAACAGTTAGGTGTCAGGAATATTTGTGAGGCTTCCCCGCCAGACTACCAGAGGGCAACCCTGCACATATAGCATGTTTTTTTTATAATAAACAAAAAGAATAAAAAGTAGATAGAATATAGAGTGCTAGTGTCAAGGTTTTTATATATTAAATAAAAGAAATCAAGTAGATAGCATAGAAGTAGAATAGACAGTGTAAGTGTTAGAGGGTCAACATTTTTTTAAATAAATAAAAATTAATTACCTACACACGCGCATCTACTGCATGGCTAACTATCGCCAAATAAGTCCACTTTGTGCAAGCTAATGGTGTTCACAAAATCTATTTTTTTAAAAATATAATAATATGAGTATAAAGGCATGTTCCACAACATCTTAGAAAATGACAAACCAGCACACTGATTTAGAGATGGGGATACAGTATTTTCTAGTGACAAATTTGACTAGAAATGTCTTTTTTTCTGAAAAGGTGAGGAAGGAAGCAGTAGCAGCACTACTGAACTGCTGCTGAACTAGAGGTGTTGGACAGTTCAGCGTTTGTCTGAACAGGACCCTTCAGGTAAAGTTTAAGCTAAGCAAAACTAAACATGCAGGCTATACTCTTAGAAAAATATGTTCGTTTATGATTTATGAGATCATCATTAGTAGGACTGTAATCATGGGGACATACATTTGATGGCTGCACAATTAAGATAGGATGGTTCTTATGGAACTTGATCAACTTGATGGCATAATTGACAAGATGGCAGAGAGCAGTGAGCTACTGTGCCGCCTACTAGTGTATTATTGCTAATAACTTACAGTTTACTCTTACTGGTCTGTTCTTATGCCATTGAGTGAACATTATGATGTTACTTACACTGTCGTAGCTTTTGTTAAGCTTGTGTTTCTGATACTTTTGATATACTGTACTTGATCATTGGAAATACATAAAATATATATATTTCAACATTTGGTTGTGTATCTCTTATTATCCTTTTTTTTTTTAAAGTGTAAGCCAATTTTATATTTCTCTGTGGTGTGGTAGTATAGATGGTAGTATAGAGAGTTTCTGAGGGTTCATTTAGGCCTATTTATTCATTTATAATTCATCTGGTAGTCTACCTGTTAAATCATTTAATAGGGTTAGCCTACAAGATAATAAATTAAATTATATAATTATAGATAGATAGATAGATAGATAGATAGATAGATAGATAGATAGATAGATAGATAGATAGATGGGTGATTCTCACGAAACCATTAAAACACTACGGCACTAATGATTTTAAATATAAAATGTGTAATTTAGTAATATAAAAAAGCATCAGAATAAAGACACTACTGTTCTCTACCTTGCACAATGTCTAATTTCAACATGAGAATTAATCATTTTTCTATTTTACTGCATTTTCTGCTGGAATTCTCATTACCGCAATGCGTCCGGCTGTGTTTGAATGTGTGTTATGTTGTAATTTAAACAAATGAACATAAAAAATTTTAGAAAAAAAAAAAAGAATATTCCACTAGATTGTTTTAGATGACATAAAAAATAATTTACTGAATATTCATGTATAATAATAATGAAAAAAAGTAGGAAAATGATGTGTCCCTGCCTGATGTTCTCATCCTCCGCAACATTTTTTAAGGACTGTTTAAACACACATACAGAATTTAAATAAACTTTTGATTTTGAGTGATGGAGCACATGGGACAGTTACTTCATGATGGCTACCAGGTAAGATCATCTCTTTATATCTCTCCAGTTAAATGTTAAATATTCTATTGTCAGAATGTTTACACGACATTTTGATTATCATTACCGAAACAGGAAGTTTTCTATATTTTCGAAAATTGTTAGATTTACAATTTTTTTATGAAAATGTACTTCATTAATGTCTAATTATATGCGCTGAGAAAAAAATTGTAGAGTCAACATGGCTTCTCTATTGTTAGCAAAACATTGTGAGGCACCTCATCCTCCGCAACACCATTCTCATACACCGCAACCATTTAAGGCCAGTTGCGGTAAAGAGAACTTATGTTTCGGGAATGAGAATTTAAGCATATTGTATATGACTTTTAAATATCTCTTATGAATTTAATATTAATTTAAGATTTACTAACTGTTGATATTTTGCTTTATGAATTGTTTCATTGTACACAGTCAGCAAGTGAGGGAAAAAAAAAGATTTAGCAAAGGCCAGGTTGACAAAGTTCAGGGAAAAATTATACAGCAACCCAGAACTGCTCGAGGAGGAGACAGAAGGAGTACAGAAGGAAGGAGAGAGAGAGGTTAGGTTTGGAGATGTTACAGCAGGTGTAATTAGCAAAAAACACCCTACAGTGTTAGGAAATGTACATGAGAGTACACAGACACACACACAGACATACACAACCCTTTAGCCAGTACTATAACAGGACTTTGGTGCTGGATTGAGTGTACTGTTCATACTGTGGGAAATGCAGGTTGTGTGATTCTTAAAGTGACAGCAGCCTAATAAATTTGCTGCACTCTGTAATTAGCTCTATAATTTAGTAATAATTTAATTAAATAATAAATAAACAGTTATTGGTTCTTCTGTTTATAATTTTTGTTTTTTATTTTCTTGTTTACTTTATTTTTCAATTCATTTCAAAGACTAAAATTAAGCTACCCCACCCCACAACTTCAGGCCCAGTATAGAACACACACACACACACACACACACACACACACACACACACAGAGTAAGCATCAGGTCTATACTATATGATGATGTATACATAAAATGTTTTTTCCCCATGTTACGAGACAGGCTAAATGCTTTCTTTCCGCTTCCAGGTATCAAAAACGAAAACAAACTGGCTAAATAAAGAAAACTGAAGAGCTGACTAAGAAGCAACATGAAAAGAAAAAAAAGACAGTGGAGGAAAAACTCAGTCATTATAAAAGAAAGAAACAGCTTAAAGCTGTACTAGACACAACACCATCTAGTGAAGAAGAAGATTCACTTCAGCTTATTCAAGAAGCAAGTGAAGTTCCTGTTTATTCCTGTTTTAATGTTTTTCTTCTTTTGTATTTTTGAAGAACTACACAATAAAACTGTTTTGAACTTGAATGCATGATTGTGCAAATATTATCTGTTTTTTCTGCATTATCTCAGACTAGTATACTAGTCTCAGTATAACTCAGACTAGTATACTTATCATTACACTCAGACTAGTATACTTATCAATAATTAACCTCATTTCCGAAACTTATATATCATTACCGCAACAGATGTTCATTAGATGTTAATTTAATTAATATAAAAATAGTACTTTGATCTTAAATGCATGTGCAGAATCTACAAATTATGATCTTTCAGGTTTGTTATACTGTGTGTACAGGAGACCAGGTGGAAGGGTAGCAAGGCTCGTAGTATAGGAGCAGGATTCAAGCTGTTTTATTATGGTGTGGATAGTAAGAGAAATGGGGTAGGTGTGGTCCTGAAGGAGGAGTTTGTGAGGAATGTCCTGGAGGTGAAGAGAGTGTCAGACAGGGTGATGAGTGTGAAGTTAGAGATTGAAGGGGTGATGTTGAATGTTGTTAGTGGTTATGCCCCACAGGTAGGTTGTGAGTTAGAGGAGAAAGAGAGATTCTGGAGTGAATTAGATGAGGTGATGGAGAGTATTCCCACGGGTGAGAGAGTGGTGATAGGAGCGGATTTTAATGGACATGTTGGCGAGGGGAACACAGGGGATGAGGAGGTGATGGGCAAGTTTGGAGTTAAGGAAAGGAACCTTGAAGGACAGATGGTAGTGGACTTTGCTAAGAGGATGGACATGGGTGTGGTTAACACTTATTTTCAGAAGAGGGAGGAGCATAGAGTGACTTACAAGAGTGGAGGTAGGAGAACACAGGTAGACTACATCCTATGTAGAAGAGGCAATCTGAAAGAGATTAGTGACTGTAAAGTGGTAGTGGGAGAGAGTGTAGCCAGACAGCATAGGATGGTGGTGTGTAGGATGACTTTGATGGTCTGTAAGACGAAGAGGTCAGAGATAGAGAAGAAAACCAAGTGGTGGAAGCTGAAAAAGGAGGAATGTTGTGAGGAATTTAGACAGAAGTTGAGGCAGGCTCTGGGTGGTCAGGTAGTGCTGCCAGATGACTGGGAAACTACAGCAGAAGTGATCAGGGAGACAGGGAGAAAGGTGCTGGGTATGTCATCTGGAAGGAGGAAAGAAGATAAGGAGACTTGGTGGTGGAATGAGGAAGTTCAGGATAATATCCAGAGGAAGAGGTTAGCCAAGAAGAAGTGGGACATGGACAGGACAGAAGAGAATAGACAGGAATGCAAGGAGTTACAGCGCAGAGTGAAGAGGGAGGTGTCTAAGGCCAAGCAGAAGGCATATGACGAGTTGTACACTAGGTTAGACACTAGAGAAGGAGAGAAGGACTTGTACAGGTTAGCTAGGCAGAGGGATCGAGATGGGAAGGATGTGCAGCAAGTTAGAGTTATTAAGGATAGAGATGGAAGGGTGCTCACAAGTGAGGAGAGTGTACAGAGGAGATGGAAGGAATACTTTGAGGAGCTGATGAATGAGGAAAATGAGAGGGAAAAAAGAGTAGAAGGGGTGAACTCTGTGGAACAGAAAGTAGATAAGATTAGAAAGGATGAAGTCAGGAAGGCTTTGAAGAGGATGAAAAGTGGGAAGGCAGTTGGTCCTGATGACATCCCGGTGGAGGTCTGGAAGTGTCTGGGAGAGGCAGCAGTGGAATTTTTAGCTAGTTTGTTCAACAGGGTTTTAGAGAGTGAGAGGATGCCTGAGGAATGGAGAAGAAGTGTGTTAGTGCCGATCTTTAAGAATAAGGGTGACGTGCAGAGTTGCAGCAACTATAGGGGGATAAAGTTGATGAGCCATACAATGAAGCTATGGGAAAGAGTAGTGGAAGCTAGGTTAAGGAAGGTAGTGGAAATTTGTGAGCAGCAGTATGGCTTCATGCCCAGAAAGAGCACAACAGATGCAATTTTTGCTCTGAGAATTTTGATGGAGAAGTATAGGGATGGGCAGAGGGAGTTGCACTGTGTGTTTGTAGACTTGGAGAAAGCGTATGACAGGGTGCCAAGAGAAGAGCTGTGGTACTGTATGAGGAAGTCAGGAGTAGCAGAGAAGTATGTCAGAGTGGTGCAGGACATGTATGAGAGGAGCAGGACAGTGGTGAGGTGTGCTGTAGGTCAGACAGAGGAGTTCAATGTGGAGGTGGGACTGCATCAGGGATCGGCTCTGAGCCCCTTCCTGTTTACTATAGTGATGGACCACTTGTCAGAGGAGGTCAGACAGGAGTCTCCTTGGACAATGATGTTTGCAGATGACATTGTGATCTGTAGTGAGAGTAGGGAGCAGGTGGAGGAAAACCTGGAGAGGTGGAGGTTTGCGCTGGAGAGAAGAGGAATGAAGGTCAGTCGTAGTAAGACTGAGTACATGTGTGTGAATGAAAGGGACGGAAGTGGAACAGTAAGGTTACAGGGTGAAGAGGTGAAGAAGGTACAGGAGTTTAAGTACTTGGGGTCAACAGTCCAGAGTAATGGAGAGTGTGGGAAAGAGGTAAAGAAGCGAGTGCAGGCAGGTTGGAATGGGTGGAGAAAGGTGTCGGGAGTTCTGTGTGATCAGAAAATATCAGCGAGAATCAAGGGGAAGGTGTACAGGACAGTGGTGAGACCGGCCATGCTGTATGGTTTAGAGACAGTCTCACTGAGGAAGAGACAGGAGTCAGAGCTAGAGGTAGCAGAGCTGAAGATGTTGAGGTTCTCTTTGGGAGTGACAAGATTGGACAGGATTAGGAACGAGTACATCAGAGGGACAGCTCATGTTGGACGTTTGGGGGACAAAGTTAGGGAGGCCAGATTAAGATGGTTTGGACATGTTCAGAGGTGGGAGAGTGAGTATATTGGTAGGAGAATGTTGGACATGGAGCTGCCAGGCAGGAGGCAAAGAGGAAGGCCAAAGAGGAGGTATATGGATGGAATTAATGAGGATATGAAGCTAGTGGGTGCAAGTGTTGAGGATGCAGAAGATAGGGATAGGTGGAGAGAGATGATTCGCTGTGGCGACCCCTGAAGGGAAAAGCCGAAAGAAGAAGAAGAAGAAGATGATCTTTCAGGTTTGTCACATCATTTTGAAAAAACATCAGGTTTCATCGAAATATTTTTAAAAAATGGTTGTAAATTGTGGAAGGTGTTGCGGTAATGAGAGAAATCACTCAAAATTTAAAAAACTGTTAAATTAAAAATAAATATTATTTCAGAACTTCAAGTAACTGTGCATGACTATTAATAATCAATTTTTAAAAATGTGAAAATGTATTTGCTTTTATAACAGTGTTGATGTTTTCAGACTGTTGCGGTAATGAGATTTTTTAGGACTTATTTTGGAAATTATGTTCAAAAAGGTGTTAAATGGTAAGTAAAAGTTTTTAATTTAATGTTCACAAATACTCCAGACTTTGTTGCAAATGTCTGGAAAAAAAAAAAGTTAATTTAAGCATTTTTTAAATTTTCATGCTTGAAATTTTTAAAACCAAGATTTCGTGAGAATCACCCAGATAGATAGATAGATAGATAGATAGATAGATAGATAGATAGATAGATAGATAGATAGATAATTACATAATTAAATTATTACTGGATGGAAAACTACTTTACAACAAGTCTACAAAATGTGTGTATGCTAACGAAACTGAAGTCTGACTCATGATCAGTAGGTCTACTTCACGCTGACCGTGGACTACTAAACGTAAGAGTCTCAGCGGAATCGATGAGCCGGATCCGCGAGTCCGCTGAGAATCAGCTGAATCAGTCGATGAGAACGGTCGCAATCATAGGACAAATAAAAATCGGGTTAATTTAGACCTCGGACTCATGAATCATGAGTCAATATGCAGAATCGGACTATATATATGTATATATAGAAATTCTGGTTTTAGTTTTTTTTCACTGTAATCAATGTTTTGTGTTTAATTTTGCTATAAAACACAATCTGGGAAATATTCGGAGAAAAGTTGTCAAAAGAAAAACGCGCACCTGCTACAATCATGACCTACGATTTTCATTTCATTAATAAAAAAAGTCCCATATAATAGTGATAAATAATTACATATACATCAAAAATATTTTCTTACCGAAAAAGTTCATGCAGTATTCAGTCGTTAAATAATAGAAAACTTTCCTCGATTCAATGAATGAATTAATCTCTGGTAAAGTAGTTTACACAAAATGGCGTCCCGGAAAAGTAGCTACACAAAATGGCGTCTCGACTCTCTGGCTAATCGAGGCCACCGCGCAGGGTCAAAAGATCGGGAAGAGTGCATTTAGTTGTAAATGCGAGTTGTGAAGCGTTAATTTCTAAAAATATTTTAGATTAAAAGAAAGGTCATAATCTGTACTTTCAGAATATATAACCATTTTGGCTGTAGCTGATCGAGAAGCGCAAATATTTTTGGCTGAATTTTGAGATCCTAATAAAAATACTAAAAATAAAATAAAACAAAATCGAAATAAAATTTTGTTTTTAATTCCTGGCATTTTATGTTCTTTTATTTGGTTTTATTTTGGTTTTTGTTTTATTTTGGTTTTCTTTTGTTATTGTTTTTGTTAAATTTGATTAGTCAAATTTAACAGTGTGGACATTAAACAAGACAATTAATAATGAATATATGATAAAAGGTCAATATCAGACAAAATCAATATGGTTATATAAATGTATATGCAGACATGCTGATGGTGAACATCACATCACAACACAATATTATATCCTACACAGGACTGCAAGTGCAATAATTCTTATAAAAAATAAAATAAAACAGTTGATTACTAAAATACACACAGTTAATTACTAAATTACTTTGTGATCATCCGCACTGTTCTAGGGATGCTTGGGGCTGAGATAAACTCGCCTTTGCGATTTAATGCCTAAAGGAGAAACACATGGCAAAATAAATTAATGTACTTCACTATGAAAGTCAGACAAAGGCATAAACAAACCTCACACACACCTGGAGAAGATGAAGCTGCAGAACAAGCCTGCGCTTCAGCGGCTGAAGGAGGAGAGAGACGCAGTACACACTCAGTACCAGGACCTGAAATACTCAGGAGATACCAAACTGACCCACTGGAGGAGGGTGATGGAGGAGTGTGTGTCTCAGCTACAGAGGGAGCAACACAAACAAGATGCAGCTAAAGAGACTGTGGAGAAACTCACACACACACTGAAGACTGTGAGAACATCTGTGACATATCTGTGTTACAAACTAAAGTACATCAAACTGCAGGATGCTCCTGTGCAGCGAGAGTGTGAGTCTCCATTGGATGTGTTAGATCTGCTGCAGGAGGCAGAGCTGAAACTGATGCAGCTGCAGGACGAACTACAGGGACATGATATACACAGAGTGATGAAGGAGATGAAGCAGCAGAAGCTGGATTGTCAGAGGGCCGACCTGCATGAAGAAGAGGACGACAGTGAGGATGATGATGATAGTGAAGTCTTCACTCGGATATCCCTTAAACAGCAGTCTCAGCTCATCGTCGACTCGAGGAAGAACAAGCTTCCATAAACACTATAAATAAAATAAAATAAAAAAACTTTTAAAGAAAGAACAGTCGTGTGTCAGTGACATCACTTTATCGATTGGCTAGAGAAGGGCTGTCAGTTGAGAACCAGTGGACTAATGGAGACTTTTATCCTGCACCTAATCTGCACAAAACTTTACTTGTGCAAGCAAGCAACTTGGAAAGAAGAGAGAAGGAAACTGAAGCGTGAATAAAGAGAAAAAAATTAATTACGAGCAAAAAATAACAGAAATAAAATAAAACAAAAAACAAAATAAAATTGTATTTTGTGTTTTTTTTCTTTATTTTTTACATTTTGTATTCAATTCTGTGATTAGTCAAATTTAACAGTGTAGACATTAAACAAGACAATTAATAATGAATATGTGATAAAAGGTCAATATCAGACAAAATCAATATGGTTATATAAATGTACATGCTGTTACGGGTAGCAGGGCTGAGGGTGAACCACTAGGGGGCCCTCAGTAGGGGTTGTCATGTCTGTTTATGTTTATGTTTTGGCCATGTGTGTGTTTAAGCCCCGCCCTCGCCTAATGTGTGTTCCTGCCCCTGATCACCTGTTCCCAATGTTTCCCTGATTATGTTCTCCATTTATAGTCCTGTCTGTGTCATCATTATTTGCTAGTCCTCGTTCGTATGTAGGCCGAAGTGGTGTCGCGGTTTTTGTTTCATGTCATGTCTCGTGTGTTATGTTTAATAAACCCCTTTTTGTTCACGGAAGCTTCGCGTTGGGTCTGTTATATCCAGCCGGACACCGCCGGCCGTAACAGAAGGACTAGCCCAAACCGAACAGATCCAGCGCGAAGCTTCAGCGAGAAGGTTAGTTTTTTCGTTTCCGGGTTTTATTCTTTTGCCTGTTTTCGTTTTGCGCTCCGGTTCGGAGGGGTGTTTTTCGGGGTTTTTTTTTGTTGATTCCGCCCCTCTCTCCGCCCGTGGTTAGGGACAGGAGGAGGGTTTCGGCAGAAAATTTACATTTTTGGAGGACTTTTGATTTTTCTCGTTCCGTCCATGTTCCCGTGGGGGGCGTCGCCTCACGATGTAGCTTCCGTGAGGGGCGTGCCCCCATTTTTATCCCGCGAAAGAGTTCCGGCCAAGGGCCGGAGTTTCAAGTTTTTGTTTCCGGCTCTCGCTCTGCCTAGGTTCCGGTGGGGGGCGTCACCCCACGATGTAGCTTCCGTGGGGGGCGTTGCCCCAATGCTCGCCAGCAGAGGAGAGTTCCGTCCAGGGCCCCGGACCTTGAACTTTTTTTTTTATTGTTTTGTTTGCTCTGACTCTCGCTCCGCCCATGTTCCTGTGGGGGGCGTCGCCCCATGATGTAGCTTCCGTGGGGGCGCTGCCCCACCTGTTGTCAGCGGAGGAGAGTACCAGCTGCACCTTGCTCCCACCCTCCCGCCCCTTGGGGAGTTCCAGACCCCAGCGAGACGGACATCGTCGCCCCGGAGCCGTCGTTCGTCGGTGGACGTCGCTCGGTGCGAGTGCTCGGCGATGGACGTCGCTCGGCGCTGCTGCTTGGCGGTGGACGTTGCTCGGCGCTGCTGCTTGGCGGTGGACGTCGCTTGGCCCTGCGGCTCGGCTGTGGACGTCACTCGGCTCTGCTGCTCGGCTGTGGACGTCACTCGGCTCTGCTGCTCGGCTGTGGACGTCGCTCGGCGCCTCCGCTCGGCTGTGGACGTCGCGTTGGACCCTTTGGCCTTGCTGTCAGGTCCTTTGCTCCCCCCACTTGTCTCGCTCCTGCTTCTCACTCCCCCCACGTGCCTTGCCTTGATCCTCGTTCCCCCCACTTGCCTCGCCTTGGTCCTCGCTTCCCCCCACTCGCCTTGCTTTTGCTTCTCGCTCCCCCCCCCAAGTGCCTCGCCCTGCTCCTCGCTCCCCCCACCGGCCTCTCTACATTCCTAGCTCCTCCCCAGGACCCATTGCTGGACCGGACTTTTTGGGAGGGGCTAGGGTTTGGCGCGTCGGGAGCCGCGCCTTTGAGAGGGGGGAGATGTTACGGGTAGCAGGGCTGAGGGTGAACCACTAGGGGGCCCTCAGTAGGGGTTGTCATGTCTGTTTATGTTTATGTTTTGGCCATGTGTGTGTTTAAGCCCCGCCCTCGCCTAATGTGTGTTCCTGCCCCTGATCACCTGTTCCCAATGTTTCCCTGATTATGTTCTCCATTTATAGTCCTGTCTGTGTCATCATTATTTGCTAGTCCTCGTTCGTATGTAGGCCGAAGTGATGTCGCGGTTTTTCTTTCATGTCATGTCTCGTGTGTTATGTTAAATAAACCCCTTTTTGTTCACGGAAGCTTCGCGTTGGGTCTGTTATATACCGCCGGTTGTAACACATGCAGACATGCTGATGGTGAACAACCGTATTATATCCTACACAGGACTGCAAGCGCAATCATGCTCATAAAAAATAAAATGAAACAGTTGATTACTAAAATAAAACACAGTTAATTACTAAATTACTTTGTGATCATCCCCTGACATGGAGCAGCACATTTCTATTTCCTGCCATAAGTCTTGGTGAATCTTGACAGGCGATAATCCAGAGATTTCACTGGAGGATATTTGTTTGAGCCATCACAACGCGTAATGATGGCATCATCATCCGGCTGCACAAAGAACACCAAAGACTGCCTTGGGCTTGAGTCACACACAGGAGGTAGTAGAACTCTGTGGACCTGAATAAAAAAAATATAAGATTAATGATGTAAGGTTAGTAGAAAACAAGGCTTTACTGTGAATGAATGGCCATATTTACAGCAGACACAAACACGTCACTGGTCCACCTCTGCATCATATCTGCAATGTTGATCAGCACTGTTCCAGGGATGCTTGGTGCTGAGATAAACTTTCCTTTGCGATTTAATACCTAAAGGAGAAACACATGGCAAAATAAATTAATGTACTTCACTATGAAAGTCAGATGAAGGCATGAACTTACTGAATAGAACTGTTTAATCATTATTAATAGGTTTTGGGATGCTATTGCATATTTAGGTGTGTGCTTTAATATCCATATTTAATAGAAACATTGACAGTGTTTTGCTTATAGATTTCTATATTGTGTTACTATTTTATAATAATTTATCACCCATGTATATTGTCATGGTGTGTGTCTTGTGCTGTATTATTCTCATCTTTTTATTTTAGTTTAGTTTTTAAATAAAACGATAAAGGTTTTGTATACCACTGACAAGTCATTGATTTATTTTACACTTTTCAGTAATCACTCTGTGAGCCGGGGGGTAAAACATTCTGTTATTCTTTTATTTTTGCATTCTGCAGCACCTTAGCACAGATCTTTAAATAAGTAATGGAGCAATCATGCATACAGTTAATTAGGATTTTTAATAAAACAAAGAGCAAACAATAAAACAGAATGAAAATACAGAAAGTAAAATTTATTATTTTGTAGAAAAAAATTCCTAAAAGTGCATATGTATAGAGAAGCCATAATCTGCATAGAATTAAATCACCAATATCAATAAACTACATATGAGTGAAAAACTGAATCCTTTTGACAGCAGGAATGTTTCTGCAGACTAACAGATGTCATTTCATAACTGAATGCAATATTTAATTCTTGTCTGTGGTGGGATTTGAACCGTGTCAGTACTGATGGCAGGGGAACTTCAGTTTTTTGTGAAGTCCGCCTTAAAAAGCATGTTTGTCTGAGAAAAATACAAAACATGCACATATAAATCACACATGGTCTATCTCTCATTTGCTTTATTTATTTCTCTCTCTCTCTCTCTCTCTCTCTCTCTCTCTCTCTCTCTCTCTCTCATTTTTCCTCTTTTTCCTTTCTTCCCCACCCGAAACAGACTATTGTTTTGAGTATATTTGCTCGTTCTCGTCTTCTGATCACATGCTCATTTTATGGACTTTCCATAAAGTTTCCTGGTCTTGGACACTTCATTCTTGATGTCTTGGAATTAATTCGTAACCAATTAATTTGTCCTTGCTTTCGAGACTATATTTGACATGAAACATAACTCAGCCTGGAGAAGTAAAACTGGTCATATGAGGTAAAGTTCATATTAGTGTCTTGTGCAAAATAGACATTTTGTATGCTACATATACTCTGTGTCTCTCAATAAACTCTGGAAGACTGTGCTCTCTGAATCTCGTGTCTCTGAGTCTCATTCAGCAAACCTCCCTGAGTGCTGGTACAGCGGCAGCAGAGCGAGCACAGACTTCTTGGTCAGAATTGAACCCAAAGAAGTATTTCACAGGGTGTATAATGTCCTTTTGTGATATTAATGTGATATTCTTAGCCTTGCTTATGGAGCGATTGTTGTGAAGACGCCTTTGTGAAGGCAGCTCTGTTCCAAAAATGTCTTGTGCTGCTCTCACAACACGCTGGAGGACTTTTTTAAATCAGTTTTGGTAATGCTGGTGTATCAGACTGTCATGCAGTTTTCTAGGATACTCTCCGTCATGCATTTGGGAGAGTTTGGGTCTCCTTGGAAAATAAAGCCATTGTTATGCCTTACCCACCTCTGCTGGCGTGTTGTCAGAAGGAAAGGTCCTCTGTGATGGTCACCCCCAGGGACTGAAGTTGGGGACTCTCTTCACAGCCTCTGTGTTGATGTGGACAGGACTGTATGTGGTCTTTTTGGGACTAGAAAAATCTACGATAATCTCCTTGGCCTTTTTGGTATTTGAGACCAGGCTGTTTTTGGCACACCACTCTGTCAGGTTTTGATCCTCTTCCATGTAAATCCTGCTGGGCTTTATTGTGAAAAGTATGTGATCCAAAAGTACATTTGAGAACAAACTTTAGACTTTTTAACATATTAAGAATATTAAGTTCCTGCAGCAAGCTTGTAAGCAATAGTCTGTTTTTAACTTACAAAATACTTCCCTAAGTTACATTTTCTGTAAAGGTGTGTAATGATCAAATGATTAAAATTGTTGCAAGTTAAAATGTAAGAATTGAAATTACAGAGGCAACAACCACAAATTCATTTTTGCATAAAATTTATTCTGAATCAAATATTATTGAAAAAAAAGATAGAGAACTGCTTTGTTAAAAATAATACATATTTTATAAACTGATGTGTAAAATAGCTAGCAATTTGCACTCAGATGGCCACCTGTTAATCAAGGTGTGGATTGTGTAGTGGAGACTAAATTAAAAAATATTTTAATAATAATGCACGATGAAGTTTAGTCAGCAAAATCTGCTCCAGAAATGCACACATAAGCAAGTTGGCTTACTTCTGCCATGTATTAAACTTTATTTGCAGTAATAACGTATTGTAATGGATTTTAAGTCAACACAGACGATTAAAATAGTTTTACAATCTTAAAATACAACTCCCAAGTATATTTATAAACAGAGGGGTTTCTCTCTGTTTTTAAATTTAGGCTAAAATGCAGGTTGGTCCTTATTGTGAAATAATTACAATTCCCTGGCTATTTTTGATTATGGCTAAACAAATCAATTGAAATAAAATAATATGGTGAAATGAAGGTGTCCAATTTAACAATTAGTGAAATTTAACAGTGTGGAATTTAAAATGAATATTTGATAAAAAAGTCAATTTCAGACTAAATCAATATGGTTATATAAATGTGAATGCAGACATGCTGATGGTAAACAGCGTTATAGCGCCCTCTAGTGAGTAACTTTCTACACAGGACTGCACACGCATTCATGCTTATTTAAGATAATGAATATGAAAATAAAACGTCTTAAAGTTTTGACATTTTTCCAATCTGAAAGACCCCATACACACAGTTAATTACTAAATTACTTTGTGATCTTTTGCTGACAAGGAGAAGCACATTTCTATTTCCTTACTCGTAAAAATTACTGGTGTGTTTATATTTTAGGAAATATAACTAATTTAAATGAGAAAACATGAAACTCATTAGAAGATATTGGGGGTGGGTTCAAATAAAAATAACTGCAGGTCGGGTTGGTCAATATTCCACTGGATTTGGGATTTAAAAAGTCCCATGGTTGTTATTGGCTATGTTATTATAAAAAGGAAGATTGGATCAGTGAGGAAATCTGGACATTTTTCTACAGTGAGTTTTGCCGTTGCTGGGAACAGTGGGCATGAGGCTAATGGAGTAGTTTAGTTTAGTTTGTCACTGAAGTTTGTTTGCAGAGAACACTCCAGCAAGCTTTACCCTATTATATAATATTACAGTTTTGGAGTGTGTGTGAGTGTGTGTGTGAGAGAGACCCCTGATTATACGTCAGTTGGCATTTTATATGTAAGTAAGATGTGGATTTTATGTGTCGTAATTTGATATGTTTATTGGGTATTTTTGTTTTTGAAACCAGAAGTTTTCTGGCAACATTGCTTAGGTAGGTGGTACATGTCAAAGTAACATCCACATGGATGGCAGGACTCAAGGTTTCCCAGGAGAAAGCATAATCCTGCCTCCGCCGGCTTGCATTTTTCCTATGGTGCTAATATATCCCAGCCATTAACAGGTGCTATGATGAGGAAATAATCAGTGTTATTCACCTTACCTGTCAGTGGTCATAATGTTATGTCTGATCAGTGTATAATCCAGCTAATGTATAGAAATGACAAAAATCAACACAGATACCCCGGAAAATGCATTCAATCCAATAACCTTCAACTTAACACAGTTTTAAGCTCCTCAGAATGGCACAAAGTCCAAAGCAGTAAAGTACAGCATTGTTATTCTGTGCACATCTAACATCTGAAGAGAATGGACATAAATAAAAACAAAAAATAAAAAGAAATGCATGACATGTTATGTGAAGTACCAAATTACTGTGGAATGAATGTTTATATTTCTGAAAAAGTTTGAACAATTTGTGATATATTTTGAATATATCTTGGCACCCTCTGTGCTGATTTCGTGATGTCTTTTTTATATGACCTAATCTTATGACCACGATATCCTTTGTTTAAGATCAAGGAATTCTTTGTTTCGATTGAATGAACAATGTGTCGAGCACAGACACTCCGTCGTCTGCCCACCTGTAGAGATATCTGCCGCTATCTTTGATGTCCATCATTACTGCCTTTCTTTACCCATGGACAACTCCTTTTGTCATTAGCCCATCTGTAGTGACCTCTGCAACCACCTCTGTTGACACCATTGATGCCAGTTTGTTTAGCTCCTTTTGTTAACCATAGATATTACACATACAGTAGACAATGACAAAGACCACGTATAAATACTCCCTGTCTGTCTCAATAACCTCTGAAGGGCATTGCTACCTGAACCCCGACTCTGTGTGGTTCTTTTTGGCACTACCTTTTAAAAAAAAAAAAATTCCATCAATTTGATTAAACAGGTTAGAAATGAAACATTTCGATCTATAAAGTGACACCTGAATGAGAATGAACACAAATATGTTTGATGTCATTAACAGATGGGTGATTAAATTAATAGGAAAATCCCAAAAAATTGTGTGTTAGTTGTTGGAGCTCTGCCAGCTCTGACTACTGAATTTTCTTAATTTCTCGACCCTTGCAGGCACGCTCTGCAGACGAGTTATTAAACGTGATTGGGAATCGAGGGACCTGGCTTGAATTTTTTTCATTAAGCTTGGCTAACTGTGTTTAGCCGACATTTTTTTTAGGACAATGTCATTAATACCTGTGGTTGACTTCGATGTCTACAAACTTGGTACCAGCGATGTCGCTGACAAGACCTTGCAAGAGTCGAGCAAAGAAATCCGAAAGGCCTTCACTAAAAAACACTGGAATAGATCAAAAAGAGGTGTGTATTTCCATTTGGTCAGTTTGTCTCAATTCAAGAAATTAAAAAGACATTACAGATTGGGTTTGTTTTAAGTGTTTGCAGAAACTCTCTTGTCTGTATTAGGTGGATCGTGTCATGGACATTTCTAAGAAATTCCTCCTGCTTCCTGAAGAACAGAAAAGGCCCTTCAGTAGGGGCAGTTACGCAAATAATGGCAATCACGGTTGGGTGTCCTCAGAAACAGACAGGTAGCTGACTCTTCTGTCATTTCTATAAAGACACCCAGCTTGGAAATATTTATGATCATTTAAAGTGTAAATTCAATTTTACTTTCCACAGTTTAAACCCTCTACGTCCAGGTGACTTGAAGGAGGCCTTTAATATTGGATCCTTTTAGACTGATATTGTAATTATTTTAGACATCATTGCAACAGATAGTGATATAAAATTAATAATATTAAGGAAACTAATTATGTTCTTCACTTTGCTTAGAAATGGCCCTCCGATGGTCTTGATGGCTTTCGTGATATCGACTTTTTCCTACACTGTAATGAGCTGTCTGTCCGTGTACTGAGGGTCATGGCTCTCAGTTTAGGCCTGGATTCAGAGGTTTTTCTCAAAGCACACTGACACACTGGAAGTAAGCTGAACACACACACACACACACACACACACACACACACACACACACACACACACACACACACACATTTTTGTGCTGCATTATGTTTAGAAAACACAGACCAATGTTACATGTCAGTGTTCACTTTCAGTAGGGCAATGTGGGACACACGCTGAGTCACAGTGTGACTAAAATGTGAATGGTTATGACTGAAACATATGGTAAGTCAAAACATGATTGGAGTGAATCTCTTTTATGACAGAAAGATTCACTTGCCCGAACTGCAACACACTGAAAAACAGGAATGATCATGATCCTTGTCAGGACTGAAAGATTTCAACTCTGACCCACTGAATCCACTGACACAAGTGAATCTTGTTCATAAACAAAAATGTTTGCTAACTCAAACCCCTACCTACTGAGTGACAGATATTCCTATCGATGTTAAGGTGATAATAATAGCAGCACACTGCGCTCTCTGTATTACTCACCGGTGAAGGCTGAAAGTGTGAAGAAAGATCAGCTCCGCTGTGGTGAGCACTCAGACTATGGCAGCATCAGTCTAGTCTTCCAGAACCAACAGGAAGGCCTGCAGGTAAGAAGATTTCATAGAAAACTAGACATATGAGTTACAGTATATGTAACAGCTGGTGGTATGATCCCAATTTTTTCAACAAACTATATGTGGTACATTTTATTAAAGGAGCAGTTTGTAGTATTTTGAGCCATCTGCTACAATCCAGATGAAGTGTCTGAACAATGAATACTATAATTTTTCCTGCTCAGTCTGTTAAAACTGTGTATTATTATTATTATTATTATTATTATTATTAGCATTATTATTAGCATTATTATTAGCATTATTATCATTGTTTTTGTTGATCTGAAAAACATTACAGACTGCACCTTTAAGAAAACTGTTGGATCTTAAACAGTTCTATTCAGTAAGTTCATGTCTTTGTCTGACTTTCATAGTGAAGTACATTAATTTATTTTGCCATGTGTTTCTCCTTTAGGTATTAAATCGCAAAGGAAAGTTTATCTCAGCACCAAGCATCCCTGGAACAGTGCTGATCAACATTGCAGATATGATGCAGAGGTGGACCAGTGACGTGTTTGTGTCTGCTGTAAATATGGCCATTCATTCACAGTAAAGCCTTGTTTTCTACTAACCTTACATCATTAATCTTATATTTAATGTTACACAACCCTGTTTCAGGTCCACAGAGTTCTACTACCTCCTGTGTGTGACTCAAGCCCAAGGCAGTCTTTGGTGTTCTTTGTGCAGCCGGATGATGATGCCATCATTACGTGTTGTGATGGCTCAAACAAATATCCTCCAGTGAAATCGCTGGATTATCTCCTGTCAAGATTCAATGACACATATGGCAGGAAATAAAAATTTAGTAATCAACTGTTTCATTTTATTTTTAATGAGCATGATTGCGCTTGCAGTCCTGTGTAGGATATAATACGGTTGTTCACCATCAGGATGTCTCATATACATTTATATAACCATATTGATTTTGTCTGATATTGACCTTTTATCACATATTCATTATTAATTGTCTTGTTTAATGTCCACACTGTTAAATTTGACTAATCACAGAATTGAATACAAAATGTAAAAAATAAAGAAAAGAACACAAGATACTAGGAATTAAAAACCAAATTTTATTTTGTTTTTTGTTCTATTTTATTTCTGTTATTTTTTGCTCTTTATTCACGCTTTAGTTTCCTTCCTTTGCAGGATAAAAGTCTCCATTAGTCCACTGGTTCTCAACTGACAGCCCTTCTCTAGCCAATCAATAAAGTGACGTCACTGACACACGACTGTTCTTTCTTTAAAAGTTTTTTTATTTTATTTTATTTATAATGTTTATGGAAGCTTGTTCTTCCTCGAGTCGACGGTGAGCTGAGACTGCTGTTTAAGGGATATCCGAGTGAAGACTTCACTATCATCATCATCATCCTCACTGTCGTCCTCTTCTTCATGCAGGTCGGCCCTCTGACAATCCAGCTTCTGCTGCTTCATCTCCTTCATCACTCTGTGTATATCATGTCCCTGTAGTTCGTCCTGCAGCTGCATCAGTTTCAGCTCTGCCTCCTGCAGCAGATCTAACACATCCAATGGAGACTCACACTCTCGCTGCACAGGAGCATCCTGCAGTTTGATGTACTTTAGTTTGTAACACAGATATGTCACAGATGTTCTCACAGTCTTCAGTGTGTGTGTGAGTTTCTCCACAGTCTCTTTAGCTGCATCTTGTTTGTGTTGTTCCCTCTGTAGCTGAGACACACACTCCTCCACCACCTTCCTCCGGTTGGTCAGTTTGGCATCTCCTGAGTATTTCAGGTCCTGGTACTGAGTGTGTACTGCGTCTCTCTCCTCCTTCAGCCGCTGAAGCTCACGCTCGTTCTGCAGCTTCATCTTCTGCATGTGCGTGTGAGAGTCACGCTGAGAAACAAACCTGTCCACCAACTCCTGTGTATCAGTGACTCCTGTAGCTTCTGTGATGCGACTGAAAGCCTCCTTGAAGCTGGAGATGGTTTTCTTGTTCTCTCGCTCTGCTGTTCCACTGCACTGGGCTTCACTGCTCAACTTACCTGTGTGCGGCGCAACCCTCTGGTCTCGGCGTTTCCCCCTGTCAGTTTGTGCTTTTTGTTCCTCTGCGTGTTTTTTGTAGCGGTTCAGGACGAGCTCTTGCTCTCTCCTCTCACTGCACATCATCGACTTCTGACGCTGCAGCTCCGCCTTGGCTTCTTGACTGGCCTGATGTGCGTTGTTGAACATTAGCTGCATGTATCTGAGCTCCTGTTTCTTTTGTTTAATCTCACAATCCAACTCATCAAATCGAGACTGGAACGTCAGACTCTCCTCCTGCAGGTGCTCCTTTAGTTTGTGGTAGCTCCTTATGATGTGTTCGGTCTCCTGACATTTCAGCTGTGCTTTCTCTAACTGGCTCTCCAACACACGCAAGTCCACTTCATACGTGGTGACAACATCAGTCAGCAGTCCAGGACTGGTTGCTCTCACAGTGTTGTACTCAGTGTTCAGTTCTTCCAGACGGTGGCGCTGTGTGTTCGTCATGTGTTTCAGTGCGTTCAGTTTCTTCACTTTAACACACACTTTCTGATCCAGAGCCTGCACTGCATCCTTCCCAGACATTTTCCTGTAGGCAGCCTCCTCTGAGCGGTGGGATTGAAACGCGTCCCTGATGACCTGCTCATCTGCAGCGAGCGCCTTGGCCAGTTTCCGGTGTAGGAGTTTATTCTCCTGTCTGAGCTGCAGGACCTTCTCTCTGTTTTTCTGTATTAAACACTTTGAAGTCTCATACTGCATGCTCGTCTCTCCCTCCAGGACCTGGATTTTTCTCTGTAGCGTTGAGATCTGGTCATGAATCGGAGATCTCATTTTCTCTGAGCTGAAATACGTTTCCATTTTCTGTGTGTATCTTGTCGCGCGTAGTCTGAGGTTTACTCTGTCACTCTAACTGATGACTAACTGATTCTGATTCTGATTCTCATTCCGATTCCGATTCTGATTCGAGCGTTGTTGTTGTTGTTGTTGTCGTTGTTTTTAAGTTGAGTTCCATCACATATAAGCAAAAGACAAAAATTACAATTCAGATATAAGGCAATGTCATACAGTTTAAAGCAAGACAGAATAACAGCAACAATGCATCTAATATGTTTGTCTATTGTAGTATCGTGTCAAACTTCCTGTTATTATGCTAAAGAGTAATTTAATGAACTGGACAAGTGTATCATTACACCATCATTAGCATCATAGCTAGCAGCGCTAAGCTCGTGTTCAGTTTCATCATGATGAAATGTATACCTTTAAAGCAATGTAAGTTGCTTTGTGTTTACTAGATAGAATATTTAGAGGTGGTTTCTGCAGCACAGAGTCTTATCTCTGTATTAACCCAGATTCTTAATCAGAGTCCTGCACCACCGCGTCCAGAGGCTCAGGTCAGTCAGATACAGGGTCCAGGGGCAGCAGGATCAGAGACGGACACATTCACTCATCAGGACAAGGCCAATTCATGCTGATGGTATAATGAAGCATAGAAGATTTGTTTAACCCTAATTAAAAATAGCAAAAATAATTGAAAGTTAAGAAATTGTAATTATTTCACAATAAGGACCAACCTGCATTTTAGCCTCAATTAAAAACAGAGAAAAACCCCTCTGTTTATAAATATACTTGGGAGTTGTATTTTAAGATTGTAAAGCTATTTTAATCGTCTGTGTTGACTTAAAGTCCATTACAATATGTTATTACTGCAAATAAAGTTTAATACATGGCAGAAGTAAGCCAACTTGCTTATGTGTGCATTTCTGGAGCAGATTTTGAATCTGATGCAATTTCCTATTCACATCAACCAAAATAGTAATCTATTTATAAATATAACACAAAAATTGTAAATGAAACAGAAGTGTAATGTCCATATGTATTCACCACCATTAAATTATATTTGATATAATCTATACATGATAGCTGATGCAATTTCAAGACTTCTGAGTTAATCTAGTTTGTGAGGATGATTGCTAGCTAGTTCTGCAGATTATTAGGGGCAGAGATTAAACTTCATCGTGCATTTATTTTTATTAAAATATTTAGTTTCCACTACACGATTCACACTTTGATTAACAGTTGGCCACTTGAGCATGTGAATGTTACGAATGAGGGGTTTAAACCACGCTGTTCCAACTGATATGTTAAAATTCAATTGCAATTGATTAATTGCAACAATGCAATTTGATTTAGTGACTTCTGATTGACATGTAAACAACTTTCGGAAACAGGACAGGAAACAAAACAAAGGCACATGGTAACGGAAACAAAACACAACAGAAACAGAGTTCAAAATATATGTGCAGGGTTGCCCTCTGGTAGTCTGGCGGGGAAGCCTCACAAATATTCCTGACACCTAACTCATTCATTCATTGTCTACCACTTATCCGAACTATTCTCGGGTCACGGGGAGCCTGTGCCTATCTCAGGCGTCATTGGGCATCAAGGCAGGATACACCCTGGACAGAGTGCCAACCCATCGCAGGGCACACACACACTCTCATTCACTCACGCAATCACACACTACGGACAATTTAGAGATGCCAATTAACCTACCATGCATATCTTTGGATTGGGGGGAGGAAACCGGAGTAAACCCCCGAGGCACAGGGAGAACATGCAAACTCCACACACACGGTGGAGGCGGGAATCGAACCCCCAACCCTGGAGGTGTGAGGCAAACGTGCTAACCACCAAGCCACCGTGACACCTAACTGTTAAAAACAAATAATCCACACCGTCCACCTCACTCCACAATCCCCAAATATACAATGTGTTATATACAGTATATAACCCACTATAATCACTCTCTGGATCTGTCTGATTCATCCTGATGCTCAACGTCTTAGTGGAGTTTTTTCACTTATGACTCACTTTCTGCTGCTGTGCATGCTTCCACAAGAATACTCTAAAGATTTCTTTTTTTTTTTTTAAATACTTCCTAAAAACAATCAATGTCCAAATTTCACACTTGCTTCATGAATAATCTCAACTGGATGCTGTAGGTTTGTACCTTAAGGACTGATCATGCTGACCAGCCCTTCAACATGCTTCACACGTCACACTGTTTGACTGTATAATATACATTTATTGAAGAGAAATTAGTTAAAAACCTCATGATTTCCTTTGAGGTTTCCTCCTTATGGCAACCAATTCTAAGGGCTTTTTTCCTTGTCACTATTAACTATTATACATTTTATAATTGTATAGAAAGATTTCATTTAACAAATAAACCTGATTGCTGATTATAATACTGACCAATGCTGTCTGGAGATCGTGACATAAATAGTATTTTGAATCATCAACAAAGCCTCACCACAAACACACATATACACACACACACACACACACACAGAGAGAGAGAGAGCAGAGCTCTACTTCCTCTTTGAAATGCTCGTTTGTTCATTTCATCTCTGCCTCAATGTGCCTCAAGAATCCATACATTTGCATTATAGTGCATTTGTATAATCCTGCAGAATGTCTTCGTAGTCTTGCCAGTTGCAAGAGATGGTTGAATTCATCATTATTTTTTAATTCAGGCTGTGTGAAAATTCAGACAATGTAATTTAAATTACTTATAAGCCTGCAGGGGAAGAGATCTGTGGTGTGACCACGTTGCCAACCCTCTGAATCCCTCATCAGCTTACCCCGGAAAGGCTACTCTGTCACAACCCACAGTTTCCTGTTAAGTGCTTTCGCACACTCTTGCAGACTTAAGACATACATACACACGCACACGCATACCATCCGTCTCATCGACCATTGCTACAGCTTCAACATCAGCTTTGGCTCTGTTCTCTTCACCTCATTTGCCAGAATGTACAGATCAGTGATATTGATACTACTGCTCCTGAATTTTGGAGTTGTCGGTAAGACACCGTTAACCTCTTGGACTCCCTGATTGCTTTTGATTAGATATGAACTAGTGTTGAATCTCTGAATTGTAATGAAGTTCCAGTTCAGATGGTAATTTACTGTTAGAGTTGGTTTTGATTTATTATAGTGTATTTGTAATGGTAAGAAGGGATATTGTAGCTGTTTATGGGTAGAAGATATGTCTTTCTGCTGAACGTCATACGATAGATAAAATCCATTATATACCAAAGTTTAATATAATGTTTCCTGAATATCACTTTAGTCCAAAATGTCTTGCTTATCCAGAAACTTTATTGTTACGCTTACTATTTCTTACATGCGCCATCTGTACTGTACTGAAATAAACTGGGTTAGGGTTAGTTCCTGTTTTGTTTTTTGTTTTCTTTGATTATATACATACACTTAGGTGTATTCGTTATCTTATGTTGATCATTTCTGATGGGTGTTTTTAAAGATTTGTGTAGGATAATGATTTGTTTGCAGACTTTTGAGTGATCAAAAGTCTTTATTAATATATCAAACTGACCATTCTGAAAATGTGGAAGTGCTTTGAAGAAGAGTTTCTTTTACTGGTTGTGGCTAAGGGCGAACTCTGATTGTCCTCTCGCTTGAAGAATACGAATAATTTTTTTTGAAGAAAAAGTCATAATAGAACCTCGGTGACGGGTGCACATGGAATCAAAAGTATAGTGTATGTTGAATGTAAATTTGAGCATCGTGTGGACATAAAATAAAGAAATGCGATACTGGATATTTTTGGGTAAGGTTCTGGGAAATAAGCTACAAAGACTCTTACACAAGATTTTTTTGTGTGTGTGTGTGTGTGTGTGTGCACTCTTCCAGAGGCCACGCCTGAGTTATGTTATATACTTGATGGGATATTGATTCTCTATGGCATCGTGTTGACGATCCTCTACTGCAGACTGAGGGTGGGTCATATCACTTATCATTTCTACATGCTCACAGTAAAAATCTAATTTTTCCCATTATACAACTCATTTACAACAGCATGCAAATTATTTCTATCCTTCATTTTTTTTTAACTAATACAGTTGGCACTAAATTGTTCACGTTGTTCGTGAATAATTTAGTAATGATTATAAATCATTTTTATTATAGTTTTTTTCTCTGAATTATTAATGAAAAGTAACTTGACTTATCAACACGTTAGTACATTAAAATTTAATTCAATGTGCTCTTAACCATAGACGGACTGAGCAACCTTTTTTTAATAGTGAAAACAGTGAGCGTATCGAATTAGTGCTTTATAACTTGCAGTTCTTGCCGAAAAGTGGAATTTAGTATGTCGTAACATGGTCAAAATTGCAAAAGAGCTGAATGATGCAGTTCTTAGATGTGCTTCTTAAAAAAATTGGTGATATGATACATTAATCACAAATTACACTCCTAAACTTTTATGGGTCACAACGTATTTTCGAATATGTTGATTTTCTTTTATTGATTATTTACTAAAACAACAAACAAGTAATAAGTATGAATCACAAGCTTTTATCAGCCAAGAGAAAAATCAGACCCCTAAGCACAGATGTTTTAAATGGTAAATACAGACACAAAGTCAGGACCAACTGATTAAAAAAAAAAGAGAGAGAGCTAACTGAAATTAAAAATCTAAAACGGGAGACCTAAAAATATCCTTAGGTGCAAATGAAATAAAATTTTATATATAAGTTACGTACAACATTGTGTTATCTGTGATAATAACAGAGCATCTGTGTTATCATCAAACTTTTATCACCCGAGGGGAAGAATCAGACTCCTAAATACAACCCTTAAATTTTTTTAAAGCATAATCCAATTATTAAAATTTTAACTAATTATTTAAACATTTATAATAATATTTTGGCTATCCACATTCATAATGCAATTTTATTACATTTGTTAGCATGTTTGGCTCACACCTCCAGCGTCCTGGGTTTGAGTCACGCTCTCTGTGTGTGTGCATGGTCTCCCCATGCTTGGTGGGTTTCCTCCGGGTGCTCCAGTTTCCTCCCACAGTGCTCCCGTTTCCTCCCACAGTCCAAAGACATGCTTCTAGGCTGATTGGAGTCTCTAAATTCTCTAGAAACTACTGCCCATAGTGTATGAGTGTGTGTGCCCTGTGATGGGTTGGCACTCCGTCCAGGGTGTATCCTGCCTTAATGCCCAATGACGCCTGATATAGGCACAGGCTCCCCCTGACCCAATGATAAATCTGATAAGTGGTACATGAATATTTGTTTTTGACACCTGATGTTGGTGGGTCATGCATTTTCTACTTGTGCTTTTTGAGGTTTCATTCCTCAGTCCAAAGACATGAGATGGAATCACTAAATTGTCTATAGTGTGTGAATGTGTGTGTGTCTGTGTGTGTGTGTGTGTGTATGTGTGTGAGATGTGCCTTGCATTGGGTTGGGACCCTGTCCAGGGTGTCTCCTGCCTTGTGCCCCAAGTCCCCTGGGATAGACTCCAGGCTCCCTGTGACTGTGTAGGATCATTGTTACAGAAAATGAACAGATGTATGAATGATAGGTGATCATTTTCACACCGTAATAATATTTTTTAAAAATACAGACTGGCTTTGCATAACAGACACCATTGTGAGAACCATTGCAATAAATTGTTACAAGTACAAAAGTGTTAAAGCTAAACGCAAAACGTGCTATGCATGTATGTGATAGTTTCCTGGTTTCTTGTACATTTTCTGGTCTTTCTCTTTATAATATCTGCCAGGTTTAATTATATTATAGGCAACAGTTAATTTATTCAGATGCGCCTCTTTTAGGTATTTGTCTGTGATGTTATATGCTATGACAGCAAACATAAGGTTTGCTTTAAGATTCTGTGCAATCAGGAAAACTAAAATTAGAAAAAACGATCCTTTTACAGAACTGGAGAAGAGTATTAAAGGATATTCGGGACAATTAATAACAGTCTAGAAACTGTTACTCTGAAATGGTATTTAAATGACCGTCATCACAGACCGATGGAAACTGAGAGATAACTGAAAGTAAAAATCTAAAACAGGAGTCAGTTACAAATCAAATAAAAGTGTATATTTAGGTTATGTTGAAACAGATAGATAGATAGATAGATAGATAGATAGATAGATAGATAGATAGATAGATAGATAGATAGATAGATAGATATCTTAGTATACATGTTTTTAAATTGTGGTACTTGTGATCATTTACAGAGCAGCTGTGTTATCATAATTAAACGTTTTCTTGATTTTATAATTTCAGGCAAGGGGGCACAAACTTTTGTACTCAACTGATCTTTTATCATTTTTCATGAAGTTCATTCATTCATTGTCTACCGCTTATCCGATCTATACTCGGGTCACGGGGAGCCTGTGCCTATCTCAGGCGTCATTGGGCATCAAGGCAGGATACACCCTGGACGGAGTGCCAACCCATCGCAGGGTACACACACTCTGTCATTCACTCACACAATCACACAATACGGACAATTTAGAGATGCCAATCAACCTACAATTGCTAACCACTAAGCCACCGTGCCCCCCTTTTCATGAAGTTAACAAAAGGAAATTATAAAAATGAATAGAACACTGTTCAGTAAAATGATAATCTATGAAATAGAATACTATTAATACTAACCACAATTTCTCAAATATGTTTTGCAGATGCGTTCAACAAATAACACGGTAAGGACCTGGTTTGTGTAACAGTGTCTACTATCTGTCTATGGTTTGTGTGTGTGTGTGTGTGTGTGTGGCCTTTCTCTTGTCCTCACTTCCTCTATGCACTTGTTCTTAGTTCTCTTTCCTGTGCAATAGTGACCACTAGCAGTGTTATTTATAGTTTTTTTTTGCTTGCACAAAATTCCCATAAGCTTTTCGATGCCTTATATATATATATATATATATATATATATATATATATATATATATATATATATATATATATATATATAAGGCATCGAAAAGCTTATGGGAATTTTGTGCAAGCAAAAAAAAATATATATATATATATATATAAGCTTCTGTTATTTGCAGTTTCAAAAAAAATGATAGCACTTTAGTAAAAATTAATTTCCACTTTCATTTGAGCGTATCTCCGGATACAACATCTCAGGAGGTTGAATGCAGGAACAGGAAATGTATCTGTTCTGTGTGTAAGGATGATGCAATAAAGAGGAAAAAATGATCACACAGCATTGTGACACTTTGTTTTAAAGATACATCCTTTCCCCTTAAATGAATGCTCAAACACTGTCTTTCTTTTACAGACAAATGAAGAGAAACCAGAGGGAGTCTACCAGGTATAACCCTTTTTAAGAATCTGAATGATGGCATACAGTATGGATTGTGAATTGATGTGCATATGTAACATCTTTTGTAATCTATTTTTTGTTTAATCAGGGTTTGAAGCATCAAAATCAGGACACCTATGAGACGCTCCATGTGAACAAGAAAGCTTTGGCATAATTTGACATTTATTTCAGACCTTTTCTGATTCACAACACCTCCGCCTATGTCTAATAGTCATTTCCTTTCGGTTTTAGATATGTACATCTGTTTTATATTTTGCTTATTAATATATTTTCTTTTCTCATGTAGTTGCTTTTCACCATTTTATATGCATTTCTGCTATTCCTTTTTAAATTATATAACTTACTTAGGGCTTAATGTAAATGCCTTGATGGCTTAATTAGATAGAACTGAATCACTATGTAATTATGATCTAGCAGACCTAAATATATAATTATGTCAATTATAATCAAATTGCTAACTATTATTAATTTGCTTGAAGACCAAAAGTACTGAATGTACAGAAAGGCACTTTTGGAAAGAGTTGAAGTTACTGATAAGAAGAAATAAAAAGTAGTACAAGGGAAAAGTGTCTGTTCACTATGTGGTTCTATTTACAATATGCTTAAAAATTAAATGTGGATGTATCAGCCAAAAAAGACTCATATAAACAAATGCCAGAAAAATAATTTAAATACAGGACACTATGGTGACACTTTAGAGTTTAGACATTAGATATGAACGTGAGTGTGTGTAAAAATGGCTTTCCTGTTGTTGTGCATTCCAGCCTCGCACACACAGTGTGCTTGGGTTTGCCTAGTTTGAAAACAAGCACTAGAAAGAAGTTAAAAACTAGATATGACTCACCCAAGAAGAAGACTGCTCTTTAAAGAAAACAGTGTGTGACATCTGAGCTATAACAGATGTGTCAGGAACAAATAAGGGCTTGAAGGAAACAAAGAGCCTGAAAGCAGTTACAAATACAAAAGCTGGGTGTACAAGTTAAAAAAGAATATTTATATCTCTTCCAGGATGGGTGTCACATTTATTTTTTGTTGTTTATGAATATAATCTGTGCAAAACAACATAAAATGTCTTCATGTTTTCATTCTGTTTCAGTGATACGCAAACTTCTACATTCAACTTTATATAGATAGCTATGATCCAGTTCAGTCATTGTGGGATGTGTTTGATTTTTTATTTATTTCATTCATTGTCTACCGCTTATCCGAACTATTCTCGGGTCACGGGGAGCCTGTGCCTATCTCAGGCGTCATTGGGCATCAAGGCAGGATACACCCTGGACGGAGTGCCAACTCATCGCAGGGCACACACACACACTCTCATTCACTCACGCAATCACACACTACGGACAATTTAGAGATGCCAATCAACCTACAATGCATGTCTTTGGACCGGGGGAGGAAACCGGAGTACCCGGAGGAAACCCCCGAGGCACGGGGAGAACATGCAAACTCCACACACACACGGCAGAGGCGGGAATCAAACCCCCAACCCTGGAGGTGTGAGGCAAACGTGCTAACTACTAAGCCCCTTTTTATTTATTTATTTATTTATTTATTTTACAGTGATAAAAGATAACAACTCACTGTAAAAAGCCTTTGGTTTGAATTTTTAATAAATGGGTTTAAATCCAAACCTTAATCACCGTAAAACAAGCAGGTGTATAAATAATCAACTTGGATCTAAGGTATTCTGTCATTTGAATAAAACAAGCCCAGTGGCTCCCATAAATAGCCAAAATACTATTATACACTTTTTAATAATGAATCATACAATTCTGTGCTGAGGGATTTTTTTCAGGTAAATAACAACCCTATTGAATTCAGGTGTTGTTTTTCAGGGGTTGGGCTCGGCCCCTTAGTTCCAGTGAAAGGAACTCTTAATGCTTCAGAATACCAAGACATTTTGGACAATTTCATGCTCCCAACTTTGTGGGAACAGTTTGGGGATGACCCCTTCCTGTTCCAACATGACTGCTCACCAGTGCACAAAGCAAGGTCCATAAAGACATGGATGAGAGAGTTTGGTGTGAAGAAACTTGACTAGCCTGCACAGAGTCCTGACCTCAACCCGATAGAACACCTTTGGGATGAATTAGAGTGGAGACTGCGAGCCAGGCCTTCTCGTCCAACGTCAGTGCCTGACCTCGCACACATGCTTCTAGAGGAATGGTCAAAAATTCCAATAAACATACTCCTAAACCCTGTGGAAAGCCTTCCCAGAGAAGTTGAAGCTGTTATAGCTGCAAAGGGTGGGCCAACTCCATATTAGTTTTGGCCTGGCTCGCAGTCTCCGCTCTAATTCATCCCAACACGCTGATTTGGAGGGGTGTCCCAAAACTTTTAGCAATATAGTTCATGTAAAGAAGAGGATCATGAACCT
This sequence comes from Hemibagrus guttatus, assembly GCA_033459395.1. Classification (NCBI taxonomy): domain Eukaryota; kingdom Metazoa; phylum Chordata; class Actinopteri; order Siluriformes; family Bagridae; genus Hemibagrus; species Hemibagrus guttatus. Next base: position 6,030,415 of record JAUCMX010000022.1, on the reverse strand, counting down.
ATATGATATGAAATTTATCTGACATTTTATCTTGCGTGCTCATGGCCAAGTCTACAGCCACTAGATGCCAGTGTCGCATAGTGAGGACATTTTTCTCGCTCTCCTAAGTGTGAAGCTAATACAAATTCTGAAGAATTTTCTGCCGTTTGTTTTGCATGTTTTTATTCTGCTCTTCTTTGCTTTGACATTTAACGCCTCCGGGGATTCATTTGGTAAATGGCGTCGAAACTGGTTTGGCTGGTCCTCGTTCTCCAAAGCAAAATTTTTTTCCTGCAGACATCACAACACCTAATACCAAGCCAAACATGAACAATTCATTAAATATAAAATCGCATAAAGGTATATACATCCACATGTTTCACTTTCATATGCCTACAGTGTAGTAGCCTAAAAAGCTCCATCTAGGATCTTATTATTATTATTATTATTATTATTATTATTATTATTATTATTATTATCTTTCACTTTAAGAAAAAGTGTAGTGTATAATAACTACTTTGATCTATATTTTAGTTTACATTGCATACCTATTTTGCAAGAACTTCCGGTTTATCAAAGCTGATAAGGAGGCGTGGCTTGCGAGGCACGCGAGCGAACAGGTGTGCGTTTGAACGTTTCACCTGTGTGGTAGAGCGCGAGGGTGTCGTTGAGTTCGTTGCGTCTTGTACTCCGTGAAGTGGCTAAAAATTAAAAAAAAATAATTGGAAATGTTGTGTTAGTTTTTTGTTTTTCACAACTGGAAATGTTGTGTTAGGGTTTTTTTTTATGTAGCTAATATTTTCTTCATTTTTCTTTTTTTTTTTTTTTTTTTAATTTTCTTCACTTTTCTATGGATAACAGAAGATTTAATGTGTTCGACCACTGGGGATAGATAGAGTGACGTGTAATGAACAGAATGACTTAATTATTTAATTATTTGGAATTATTATTTAGAGTTAAATAACAAAAAAAACCCCCGTAGTTGTAGTATCTACAATCGAATTTAAAACTAGTGATTTACTAAAGTAGCTTATTTAATTCTTACGAAGTTGGACTAAATGGATGAAATGAAGAAAATGTCGGTTTGTTCTGCACTGTTACTGATTGCATTAATTGGTGAGTACAGCTTCATAGCTTAATAGAACTCGGTTAGGAATAACCTTATAACCCTGTATAGGTGTGTGAGTGAGACAGAACAAGAAACTGGAAGCAGAAGAGTGACATTCTTAGAGCGGTGACCATGGGCAAGTGTGGTGTAAGAATGAATAGTGAATAATGATTAGTCACCCATTAAACACCTGCTTACAGGAAGTGTTAAAGGTTTTTGTGTGTGTCTGTAAATAGTAAGCATTGAGTTATTTATTTTCATTGTACATTTGTGCACGCATCCAGGAGTTGCGTGACAAGCTGGAGCACCCTCTGTGTTTTATGTTTTTATATAGTGACGTCGCAACCTTTATGTAAATATCAATATGAGCAGGAAATGCCAGTAGGACAGCTAGTGTGCATAAACACCGAGAGAAAGAGACGATAAGAAATGTCTGTGCCGGAACTGAAACGTTTGAAAAAGTGTTGCAGTTTGCAGTGGTGTGTGTGTGGGAACGTCCTTGTGTCTGAATGCTAGTGAGCTGCTCATGTCCTTGTTATAGACTCAGTTGAACATTAACTAAAAAGACAGGTTATTCACCTTAAAATATTTCACCTAGCACCCACCCAACCCCCTAACAGAGAGAGAGAGAAGGAGAGAAACACACACACGCACACTAATCTTTGAAATCCACAATCACTGACAGTTTAGAGACAGTCGATTCTACTACTTGCACAAACCTGTTTCTCCTCTACCCCCATCCTGTTTTTATGCCAACATAAATGAATGATGTTTTACACATTTCTCTTGTGTGCTGTCATCTTCTGGACACTACCAGCCTGTGTTTGTGGCAAGTTCCTTCAACCCCCTCCGTCCTTGGAGCTGCTCTCCTTTGCCGAGGAAGAGACTCGACTGCCGTGTAAGTTTGAACCGCAGGAAGGTGACAGGGTAGTACAGGTGACCTGGTCTGCAGAAAAGAGCAATGGTGAAAAGGAGCAGATCATCACCAGACACATGACAGAGGGGCTTCAAGGTGCTCACACACAAACACACACACACACACACACACACACACACACACACACACACATTGTGTTAAAACACATTCCAATTCTGTGGTGCCATCACCTGAACCTTTGGTGTGTGTGTGTGTGTGTGTGTAGAGTTTCCTGGCTTTGCAGGTCGTGTGCGCTTCACAAGTTCTGATCCGATTAAAGACTCGACACTGTTGATTCTGAGCACAAGGGAGTCAGATCGAGCCACGTACACCTGCCACATCTCCACTTTTCCTTCAGGGAACTTCGAGAGACAAATCAGCCTTACTGTCTGGAGTAAGAAAAAATCTCACCTTTTTTTGCTGACTTGATGTAATATACAACAGTTAGATGTAAAGCTGTAACTTTGTTTTCTGACACATGAAAGGACAAAGAGCCTTGCAGTTTCATGGTGGCATAAGCTGCATTTTTGTTATATTATTGATTGTTTATAGCTCTTATAAAGCAACATGAACTAAATCATTTCATGGACATTGTGGATATAAGTAGTTAAAACGTATGGCGTAATGCTTTAATAAATGTGAAAATAAATGTTAGCTTGGTTAGGAAATTGCAATGAAATAATCATGCTTTTATTCGGAAAAAAAAAAAGAACTTTTTGTTGGTACGAGTAACTCTGCTTTGTGTCAGGCTGAATCACATCAGCCTGTTGTTGATTATTTTCCTATAACAGCGTGGCCTATTGAGTTTCATTCCTCACATGTCCACCACCTATTTATTGCTTGTCTACATTATCTTGTTGTGGTGCAAAATCAGAGAAAAATACTTGCTGACATGTTGAATTTAATACCTGAACATTTTGACAAACCATTCAGAACGTCTATTATCAGCACTCTGATGCAAATTCTTAACATTCTTCCATACTTTTGGTCTCCTGTTTCTGTGTTTTGTTAAACAGGTGCACAGAAAGCCTAATTAAAGGGCTTAATACAAGAAATAGAGGCTAAACACCTCTGCTCACAAGATATGGGAGGTCTGGCCTATCTGTTATATTACAGTATTGTTAACATTACCAGTGTTAACTTATTTTTTCATAAACATTTTAGTACATCAGAGTAACAATTTAAAGGGTAATAAAACCTCCCAAAATACTCAAACATTTTTATTACTGTCAACAGTCAGGTTGGATCAGTAAACTAGCTGTTACAAGCCCTAAAAACAGAACTGGAGAAGGTTAGATAATATATCAACATGTTAAGGCAGACAGAAAGACCATTACCTACAGTGAAAACCATCTTTCAGATATTACAGTGATACATGAAGGTACAACAAAATACTGAATGAAATATAACAAGGAAAGAAGTGGCAGGTGGTATGAAAACATCAGGGGCAAGTGAAATATCACATTGATTGATTAACTGTTAATATCCTAACACACACTTTTTTTATTTGACCATAACTCAATTTAAATGTTGGTTTTATACTTTTTATTATGGTCATGCAAACTTTAGCACTGTAAATATACTTTGCATGTATTGATTTTTCCTTAGAGATAAACTTAAATCTTTATGTGCTTGCCTTATTTCTCCAATACACATGAGCTCAAATTTTCAGTAGTCATGTTTAAATATTACAGGAGCTGAAATTAGTTATGTCATATTTTTACCTCAGTTGTTTTACACTCGCACTATGCCCAGTGCGCCATCTAGAAGATTTCCAATGTAGCTAGTGAAATACGGTTTATATCAGTCATAATGCAGTTGCATTATATTTTAAATTAGTGCGGCTATAGAATGTAAAGAGATGGCGTGTGTCGATATGACATCTATTGCTATGTAATGGATTAACACGCTCCTGTCCTGCTCTTTAGGGATTCCCATCTCCACACTGGAACCGGTCATCCTGGTGGAGGGTCAGTCATTCTGTGTGGCTGCCACCTGCCGGGCAGTTGGCCTGCCTCCACCACAGCTTTCCTGGGAGACCGACGTGCCCGGTCAAATACTGAACAGGAGTTCAGAGGACGGTGTTGTCACCTCCCAGTATTCGCTGCACCCTCTGCGCAGCATGAATGGCCGCAAACTGGACTGCTTGGTGTGGCACCCTGCTCTAGATCAGCCTCGCAGGCTGAGCAACCTACTGGTTGTGCAATGTGAGTCCACTTTCATGCCAGACTATTTGGCATAATACTATTCTCTATGGAGTTCTTTGCTTCCTAAAAAGGGTTCATGGTGTAGATTTAACCTTTCTCGCAGTACACTTTGTATGTCTGATTTTCTGGCAAAGGTTGTTTTTCTGTTTATTTTTCATTTCTGTATTGTATTCATCATTTACCCACATGAACCTGAAATGTCTTCTTAAGATATCACATTTATCCCAAATCACTTCCTGTTTTTAGACATCGACTTCTTTGTAAGATCAGTCACTAGAAAAATACAAATCATATTGAGAAATCAAAGTTCCTGTAACATCATGGTTGTGGTCATGTAGATATGCAAGACTTCATTTTAATAATATATAAACATTTCTCAAGTAACATGGAAAAGGGTTTATTTACTGTTTAAACTTGTCCAGGCTATCCACTTGCAATTTTTCCTGTAGTGTAGCTAGCCATATTTAGCAGCCACAAAACACTAAACTTTATTAGCCAGAAAGTGTTTCGTCTGTATTTGAGGTAATTGCTATGTTTATGATACTAACACCCACATTTTTTTATTTATGCTAATCAGTACTGGTTTCCTGCTGGTTTACCCAGACATTATACCAGTAGAACTAGTAGAACTAGTAAACCAGTAGAACATTGCTGGTCACAGGCAAAATGCTTTAATTTGCTAAAAATTGTAATTAACTGTTCTGGTCTAAGGTGGACTAATCAACAGGGTGTAACTTGGTGTCTTGTTTATAGCATTATTCAGTGTTCTGGCTATAAATAAAATTTATACAGTACAATTTTCCTTTCTCTGCACATGGCAAAATATATGAATCTATGAAGATATTCTTGGTGTATACTGATTTCCTGGGACTGTGTTGGCTGCTTCATGTGTCTCAGAAGCAGCATGTTGTAGCCTTCACCTTTTTGCCGTTGTTAGCTGTTGTGTAGTAGGAGAGAGCTGGCTGGTATGAGGGAATTTGCAGGTGACCAAAGTGAGGGGGAGATTTCCACACTGTAACAATAAACATTTACATAAATTTACTAGCCAATGCTTATTCAAGCTTTGAGCTTGATAATAAAGATAACTGCTGACTTAATATTGATATAGTGCAATGTAATGGGAGTTGAACAGGAAGACGCCATTCGATAAACATGGAATTAAGATTTATAGATAAGCTGTACATAGAGGTTCAGGTGTCAAAGAAAAGCTAAGGCAAATCATTTTTGCACTTAGCTGTAACTGTGAAAACAAACTTCAAACAGGAAGTGACTGGTGAGAAGTTCTTTTCCTCATATCTCACAAGGCAATGAACAGGAAGTTAATGGGATGAGTGATTTCCTTTTATATGCAAGGTTTGTTAAATGATTAGATTTGAGTCTGTTGAATTTTTTTATGTCGCAGTGTAATAAGTATTTGTGTGTGTTTGTGTGTGTTTAGTTCCTCCTGATGCTATGGTTTCTGGTTATGATCAAAGCTGGACAGTTAATCGGAAGGGAGCTGAGCTCAAATGTGAGGGTGTAGGAAATCCTCCCCCACACAACTTCACCTGGACCAGGTACCTTCTTCCCGTCTCTCCGTCTACCAGAGTGTGCGTATATTTGTGTGTGTGTTTGTGTACAAAAAAGTCTTCCTGGCTGTCATGTCTGGCCTTTGTGCTGTCGTCCACAACACTTCGCTTATGTAACATCTGTTTGTCTTTACCTTTCTCTGTTCATGAATCTCATCACCATTTATTTCCATATGATCTGAAATCCCTGACTCTGCAAGAATCTCCATATCATAAGGAGAAACTGCCTAGCCTTCTTCACTTTGTTTCATACGTGTAATCATACACATAAACACAAAAGGCATTGAAGTCCCTGAGCGCCGCTTATTCAAATGCTCTTTTCAGGGTAAAATAAAAGCTGTGGTGTAGCATTACAACCTTTTACTAAGGAGACAGTGGGGAGACCTGATTTCACATCGGGTGAGAGGGGGTGGGGGGGAGCGATGCAGAAAACACAGTCAGTGAGAGAAAAGACTGAGAGGAGAGGAGGAGGGAGACGAACAAGGAGACACATCCTAAGCCTTAAATGACAGTGCTCTGCTTTAAATATCATTTTAATGTGCACCAAAAGACAGGGTTTTAGTTTGATTAGAGACGGTGTGCTGAGGGTATATCAAGAGTGACGCCTGCGCTTGCGAACTTTCATCTTTCGGGTTTAGACATCATTATGGTCGAGAAGGTCTGTCTTTCTGTTCTCAAACAATGCAGATTATCTGCACTCACAGTTACATAAATATCTTTAAATATTCAAAATGCTATCAAACTTTTGGCTGGTCACCTTCTATATGTATTATGGAACAGTCCTATTACATGTTACTACACAATTCTATCTAATTATCACACAATTGTAATTAATTATATAAAGAGAACAGCAACTCTCAAACTTTGTGTGAGTGAGTGATTGAAGAACTGGAACCTGAGAACCCAGGTTTTCATCTTGTACATGGCAACGCGACCCCTTTCACTACAACAGTGGGCTCTTTCTGGTTTGTGTGTGTGTGCGCTCGCAAGCGTGTGCGCGTGCGAGTGTGTGTGTGTGTGCACAGTATCGGGGTGTGTCTTCTACAAAGCCAAGTGGCTGTGTAAAGGATTTTAAGGCTAAAAGACAACTCACTCATGTTCAACACATTAGTCAGAGATGCTTATTATAGGCCTGGAGAAAAAAAGAAGAAAGACATTCAAGATAAATTTATTTATTGTTTCTAGCTCTAGTGGCTGAGTGACGTGATGCGCACCAAAAACAGGAATTAGCTTTGGTTTCATATGTAGGGAGGAAATGACCTCATTTAAGATGCTAAACTGAATCCAAATGCACATTTACTTTATCAGGGGCAAAAAAGGGTACAAAAATGTATATTTTTATATCACATGGGTGGGAGATTTATCTTTTGTACCATAAAATGTTTCACCTTGATATAGTTTATCTTTATAAGATTTAGGTTGAATAACTGGACTGTAATTAGATGGATAGTAAATATTTAAAAGTATACTATATGCACCCTTCTACATAAAAGATTAAAGAAAGGTTAAAGGTGCAGTAGGTGTACACTTGAGGGTACCACCGGAGTGACCCCAGGAGTGGTACATTTTAGTACCTTTTTTAAAATAAATAAATAAATACTTTGTGAATGTGTGTATACGAGTTTTTAAACTCCTTTTGCTTTGTTTCTCTTATGTAATTATTTAATAATATTAATTTCTTGCCTTTATGATGCCAATTAATAATAAAAATCACATATATGATAAACAAGTAAATAAATGTCATTATATATCGTTTTAATAAATAAACAGTTTTCAAGTACTGTTCAAAAAACATTGAGGAACTTTGTAACAAATTAAAAAAATTATTTATTGACTTTGTTCAGGAACAGCGGGGCTTTGCCCAAGGACGTATCTGTGGAGGGGAACAGGCTAATTTTCACTCGCCCCCTAAATAAAACTGATGAAGGAATCTACGAATGTGAGGCCAGAAACTCTGTGGGATCGGTGAAGACAGAGGTTAATGTACAGATCCCAGGTAAAGCTCATGATGTCTGGGAACTTTGCAATGTGGCTTTGAGAACTAATATTTACTAAATTAGTGAAAATTACTTATTTCTAAATAATTTGGTGCTATCAAAATGCATGTCGTACCATTTAGCGTATATTATTTGGAATATAATACACTGCGGGACTTCACTGAACATTCATACTCAAAAAAAATTTGCAAAACCCTCAAAGTAGTGTATAGTACACTCTCAGGAAAGGAAGGGTAGCAAACTGTACCTTTCCTTGTTTCTTTGGTAGTCCCTTTTAGTATGTATCTTTTACATCAAATGGTATAGTTGTAGTGTGGAGTAGTCCTTAATGTCCAACTGTCTTCACTATATTTATATTACCAGTTGAAAGATAAATAATAAGGGTACAAAAGACTGGTTTTACATGTACTACATCCCACTCACAATCAGATTTGAATGCTTACTGTATCCCACCAGTTGTTTCTTTCTAAATGGATGGTGAGTTTTAAAATAAATGTAAACGGTGAGCTTTAAATAAAACTTTTTTGCCTTTATTGCAAAATAGTCTGTCTTGTGATGGACAAAAATAGGCTTTTTCCCTTCTTCAGCTTCCTCTTCCGGTTTTCTGTGTATGGGACAGTTTGTATGTTTTTTGGAAAATATGAAACAACTGAGTGGGGCACGCTGGCTTGGTGGTTAGCACGTTTGCCTCACACCTCCAGGGTTGGGGGTTCGATTCCTGCCTCCGCCGTGTGTGTGGAGTTAGCATGTTCTCCCCGTGCCTTGGGGGTTTCCTCCGGGTGCTCCGGTTTCCTCCCCCAGTCCAAAGAAATGCGTGGTAGGTTGATTGGCATCTCTAAATTGTCCGTAGTGTGTGATTGCGTGAGTGAATGAGAGTGTGTGTTTGCCCTGCGATGGGTTGGCACTCCGTCCAGGGTGCATCCTGCCTTGATGCCCAATGACGCCTGAGATAGGCACAGGCTCCCCGTGACCCGAGAATAGATCGGATAAGTGGTAGACAATGAATGAATGAATAAAACAACTCTATTAAGAGCCAAACCGAGTTATCAAAAAAACCCTCAATTTTGTGCATATTGTAGTTTTTCATCACAAAATTAGTGACACTTTTTCTTCATTAAGCTCTTAATAAACTATTCATAGTATTTGAATTTTCTCTTCTAAAATTACATATAAGAACTAAATTGCATGTTAATGAATTTCTTATAGCAAGCGGTATAACAAAGTTCTAGAATGAAATAACGACTTATCTGATTTATTGTCTGTCTGATTTATTGTCTGTTTATTTGGCATTTATGTACTCGCACTGCCCCCATTCGGTAGAAAAAATACATTTTTTTCTTCCCCTTACACTTCTAGTGGCCTCAGAAACTTCCCAGCTGGAGGCCTCTTTCAACAACCTCCTCCTTATCATAGTGGGTGGAGCGGCTGGGATTTTAGTAGTTGTCATGGCGATCATCATCCTTTTCGTTACCTGTCACCATAGACGCAAGACCAGGAAACTTAAACGGGAGCTCTCCGAGACGAAGTGAGTCTGCCATCCTTTAGCAGCAACACTTACATAAGACAGAGCTGGAAAACACTGGATTCAATAAAATGTCGAATTTAATTCACTTTGTCTATTCTTGTTCCTTCAGGGATGAGATCAATAATCTTTCAAGACAGACTTCTCTGAGGAGACTTAACTCGTTCAGTGCTGACCACAGGATGCGGGTACCATTGGTTAACATACTTTTTTTCTAGTAACTGTTTTGGTATTTTAATTATTTTAAGAAACTACTAAGAACATTTGTACACACATTTATATAACTATGAACAGACCCCCCTATCAGCAAGCTAACCACTAGCTAACTAGCTAAACATGCACACATTTGTCACACTTAGAAACCCCAGCAGTTTGTTTTGAGTATATGAAGAGTTTAGATTTACTTCGCTACTTTCTCTAAACCTACCAAAAGTCCCCATAAAAACACCTATAATTTTCTTTCTGCTGAACATGTCTGGACAGTTAACTAACTGCTAGTAAACTAGCATGCATTTGTCACAAATGGACATAACTGAAATTTTAATATCCGTATTTTTGTTTGCATTGTCATGTTCTAAAAAGTCAGCAAACTCGACAAACTCGGTTAGCTTGCTGCTATTAAACCACTGTACGTTTGTCACAGGTTGCACATATTACATATTACATTCTGCTATATGAGTCTCAGTTTACATGATTAAATTTTCAGCAATTTGTTAAACAATAGTCACACCCATCATATCTATTCACCTCAAACATTAGTTATCTCGCTAGCAGGCCTAGTTTATAACATCCTGTTCACATACACAGGGGAAAAAAAGAATATCAAATTAGCATTGTGTTAGCAAATTTTGCCAAAACACCAATCTGTACAATTAAAAGAAGAATTAAAAAGCTATGTTTTTGAGGTTTTGCGTATTCTATCAACTGTGAGCAATTAGCATAAACCTCAGATGATTTCTGGATCTCTAAATCTCTAGATCTCCCTTCTTGGTTATAAGATCAGTCAGTATGGTTTATGATTAGGTCATGAAATTTTTTTTTTATTGTGTTTTTCATAGATAAAAGCTTTGCATTTGTTGATGGTACGTGTGAACATAGTGGCAATAACGCTATAAATACGGCATGAACACAGACACCTGGGGTGTGATAATGGACATGTTCCCGCTTTAGCAAACACAAAGCTCGTATTGTTTGCAAATGGAAACTTTTCCACTAGTGTCTGGGTAACCTGGAGATGGCTTTAATTGCTTTGAAACAACAGACCTTCTCTCTTTAAACAGATACGCCCAATTAAGATGTCTAGGAATTGTTTTTGTCTTTTAGCTCAGTTTCAGCTCTAAACATATATGAGCCAGGTCATTAATGGCAGTGTAAAAACCACACACAGATGTGCCAAAGGCTGTCAAACAAGAATGTGGATTGGCTTGTTGGCCTCAATGTGTGAAACATGACCCTCTATACATGAGCACCACAAAGAGCACTAAAGTGCCGTAAGGCTCAAACTGAATGTTCAAACATGGTTCTAGAGTGATATGCATCTTCTCACCTTGTTTGTTCTTGTAGAATGAAGAATCCATGCTACTCAGGACGGAATCTCCTGTAAGAAGCAGTGCCTTTACGCTTGAGGTAATGCATCACATGATTGCAGGAAATGTCCAGGCAGCTCCTATAATAACAATTGTTTTTTTATATATATATATATATATATATATATATATATATATATATATATATATATATATATATAATTTTTTTATTATTATTTTTATATAGATTTTATTGTTGCTTAACTCTTATAAAGCTGCCTGCTGATGTCATTTCGGGATGATGTAATAATATAGTAGGTGGCATGCAATCATTTTATGCTGCAAAAGTGAAACTCAAGCCAGTAATGATGTGATGATGAACAAGTGCTTACAATCATCAGGAGAGATCCGGCATTTATGACGATAGAGACGGCGACCGTGACAGCATCGGCCGTCCAGCCATACACATGTCTTATGACTCAATACGAGGGAGCGGGAGGAGGAAAGAGACAGAGGTAGATATACAAGACTGCATTCAAAGAGTGGAAAGCTTTATAAAGAGCAGTAATATGTCTTTGGTGAAGTTTTACTAAGAGGTGTGTGTACAATACAGTGGATACAAAAAATCTGCACACTTGTATATACTAAATAGGATTTAACATGAGTTTGTTTGTGATTGGCTGATTCTGAACACTGCCTCATTCCCATACTGAAACCAGGGTATTATATATTTTTTATTTTTTGATCATTTATCTAGGTTTAATTTTTTTACACACATCACAAGACTTTTTCTATCCACTATATACTGTATATATTAATGTGTTAAAGCCACAGCACTGTAGAAAATCCGAACATTTGGCTTAATCTTTTGTAACATCAGCTGGGACAGTAATTTTTGCTGTAACTTAGAAAATAGATTGAAATAATTTCTATAAATATTCTTTTTAGATTAATCTGCTGATATTGTGAAAGTGTGAGGAAAAGAGAGATGTTTACAGGATAACTTGTCTCATGGATATTTCATTACCTTAAATATAATTACAAATATTTAAAAGGTATGATATTCAATAATTAATTAAAATTAGAATAGTCGATAAATCACTGTGTGATCTGCAGGAATAACAGAGTGGGTTGTTTCTTAAATGTTCTGTGTATATACGGTATTTCTAGAAGCAACGTGCCCATGACAAGTGTTAAAAAAAAAAAAAAAAGCACATTGCAGGCGTCTCGGCTGACAGCTGAAGACAGTTATTACAGTATCCTGCCATAATCCAGCGTCTCTTCTGATTCCTGTTTCTTTCACCGCCTAAAAAAATGCAGAGTATGCTATGACTTGTTATGACTTCTCAGAAGCCACCGTGTGAAAATTGTGCATGGCAAACGATAGCTAACTGTTAAAAAGTAGTATAAATGCAGTTTTGCTCGTGGTCAGTTGAGCACAAAGCAGCTGAGAGATGAGGAAATGTGATCAGTGACATTTCAGTGTCTGTGGCTAGGGTAACATTAGGATATTAAATCTATAATGAAATAAATGAATAGTAAGAATGTAATTATGAAAGCAAGTTGTTTGGGGCTCTGGAGCAGTAACTCAATCATTCTCTTTCGATCACTTAGTACGTAGAGCATCGGAGAGACCAGAGCCATCCTCCTTTGTCCATCAGCTCAGGGGTTTCAAGAGAAGGATGGAAAGAACAAGACGTATGGGGACAGAGAGAAGGCATGCCAGAGGGAGAGGAGGGAGACTGCACCCTAAACTCGCATCAGCTCTCCGAGACACTCTCGAAAAACTTCCAGTACAGCAACGGATTCCTCCAGCCGAAACCGAACCCGAACGCTATAATACTGCACCCAAGTGGCCAGTACATACAAGGAGAAAATGTTCCTACACGGCACGTCATTCCTGCGATCTATTCTGGTCACCAGTAATGAACTTTGTGGTCCAGTGCTGCTTCATCTGACCAATGAATTCATTCAACACTCCCTGGAGCATGTGTTAATACCATAAGCTGGTTAGAACATATTGAGACCAATGGAAACCTCAGCTTTTTACTCTAACCACATGGGGCATCATCTACCAGCAGGCCAGAAGTTCAGATGTGGATATATCGGTGGATTTAAAGCACACCAACAACTTTTAAAAGTCTGAGCTGAGAAATGCATCTAAATATGAACCAGCATCGCTTAGTTCGGACTTTTGCCTCATATGAAAAATTACCTAAATGAATGCAAAAGTAACGTTACGTTAATATCACCATTAATACTTACTGCTAAGTTTTCCCCACAACTGATTGTTCATTCAGAATACAAGATAAACCTTATTCAGAACAGAGTAAACTTTTGAAATAAAGCTGTGCAAAATGATCAGCTTTACCCACTGATCAAAAGTTTTTTGAAAACAAAAACACACACACACACACACAAAAACCAGAACAGATGTATTGTAGGAGACTGGTGATTGACAACCAACTAGTATTTCAGGACACAAAGTCTTCTCGGTGTGTGTGTGTCTCTGCGTGTGAGACACATTGCAATCCCTTGCTTTGTCTTCTATGCCCATGGAGAATTAATTAGGTTTCTGAGTTTATGGCATTTGAATACACAACATTTGGGAATATGAATGATTTAAAAAGCAGACTGAAAATCTCCTCAGATAATAACGAAGGCTGGATGTTAGACAGTTGATCTTGACTTGAAATTTACTGTCTGCAGGAAGCAGATGTTCTCTACTGTAGCTATATATGTATAATCTCCAGCGCAGCTACATCATGCAGTGTAACAGAGCGTCTCGGACAGACGGAGAGCTCTCTGAAAGGACGGGAGTCCCTGAAGCAAGCAGGTGTTTCAGTGACCTTTACTCACATACTGCACAATGAGGTTTAGCAGCTTTTACTGCCAGAATATTAACCTGTTAAACACCTCTTAGTTCTTGTGGCTTTAACAACCTGTTAAATGTCGACATGTTTTCAGAGGTACTTCTCTCTGTATTAATTACCTCAGCGTATTCTGATTTTCATTACCTTTTGAAACTGTATTACTACTAAATCTCTGCATTATTTAATTAGCAAAAGATTCAATATCGATGATTTTGTTTAAACTCTACAACCTAGTTTAGCAACTGGCTGCCCTTAATTAAGTTTCACCAATGCAGTGTATAGCATTTGTAAAAGATGTAAATATGGTGAGATAAACACAACTAATTAAATACCGTTTCATGAATTTTGTGTATTATTTCTGTATTCCACTGTGCAGTTTGTAAAGACAGTAACACAAGTGTTGCCGACTTTTTGTTTATTGTAAAAAAAATAAAATAAGCAAAACCAAGATGGCCAGGTGTTTGGTTTATGTACTAGGAAATAAAAATGACACACAAACATTCTCATTGTCTTATTTTTTTAAAAACGTTTCACTCGCTGTCCTGAGATCCTTGTGTGTTTTCTGGTGTGTCCGTAAGTTGCTTTGTTGAGAGAAACTCTTCCCGCACATGCCGCAGTAGAACGGTTTCTCACCGGTGTGAATTCTGTGGTGCATCTGAAGGTGGCTGATGCGGTCAAAGCTTTTCCCACAGAACGAACACATGAACCATTTCTCTCTCACTGGCTTTCTCCTCGGGGGTAACCTGGCTATAGCGATTTCATTTCCTGTGAAAGCTGCTCGGTTCCCATTCTGACTCGTGCTGTTTGAGAGCATGACACGTTCATGAGTTCTTGAAGGAAGCAGGAGCCTGGGATGGAAGGCTGTGTCTGCTCTGTGTTGTACCTGTCGTGGCAGGTTCAGGTCTGTTGATTCTCCTTCGCTCCTGGGCTGCTGTGGCATCCTCTGATGTCTTATTTCTTCTACATTGTGTCTGTTTGTCATACTTATATCATCCACAGGACAGGAGGTGCTAGAACCGACGCTCCACACGGATGCGATCAGCGGATGTCCGTCTTGCTCAGTAACAATAGAGCAGTCCGGGTCCTCTGCATGTTCCATGCCGTTCTCTATGGATGACCACTGCTCTCTTTCTCTGTCCTCAATCACAACACACTCTATGTTGCTCTCATCTAAACTGACTGTCTCTATCTCCTGTTCTGTTTTTTTCTGAAACTCTGGTCCGCTCTCTTCCTCGCAGAATGCCGGCTGCTTCAGCTGCTCCGGGGAAGGTTGTGGATCTGTCGGGACGAGCTTCGTTTCCTTTGTGAGAATGTCCTGCGAATTTATTTCTTCTGAGGATTTGTAATTCATTTCACCTGCATGATCATTTTCCTTTCCATTACACACATCAGAAGAAGGTTGGGGTTTCCAAGAATGACGCTGATTTGTCCCTTCTGTGCATTCTCCAAGGTCTGTTGAGTGTAAAAAAAACAGAGAAAGATGAAAAGATTAGTTCGACTAAAAGTTTGAAACTAATTTTTTCCTGTATGTCCTTATTTGAGACTGAATCAGCGAAGATGTAATGCTCGGAAAAAACTCTGGTGTAATGCTACAGATACCTAGGGACATTGTAAATTAAAGTTAATGTAGTGTAGGAAACCCTCCTCTGGCATGTTTTTGTAAGATAGGAGAAAACCAGAGAACTCGGATGAAACCTGGCCTCTGGAAGAAATTCAGGAGTCATTACTGTATTCAGAGTCATATACCTCACTGCTCCAGGCTCCTGGTGCTTGGGTTACTTGTGTGTGTTTATACACTACGTTTTTGGGACACCCCTCCAAATCATTGAATTCAGGGGTTGGGCTCAGCCCCTTAGTTCCAGTGAAAGGAACTCTTAATGTTACAGCATACAAAGACATTTTGGACAATTTCATTGGTTAGACATTGGTAAATGACTGCGCATCAGTACACAAAGCAAGGTCCATAAAGAGCGAGTTTGGAGTGGAGGAACTTGACTGGCTTGTACAGTACTGACCTCAACTCGATAGAACACCTTTGGGATGGATTAGAGTGGAGACTTCGAGCCAGGCCAAAACTGGGATGTCTTCCTTTGCATGCACATGAATGTAATATGGAGGTGGCCCGCCCTTTGCAGCTATAACAGCTTCAACTCTTCTGGGAAGGCTTCAGCATACCAAGATATTTTTGGACAATTTCATGTTTTTTCAACTGTTTGTGGAACAGTTTGGGGATGGCCCCTTCCTGTTCCAACATGACTGTGCACCAGTGCACAAAACAAGTCCAAAACGTGTCCTGACCTCAACCCGGTAGAACACCTTTGTGATTAATTAGAGCAGAGACTGTGAGCCAGGCCTTCTCATCCAACATCAGTGCCTGACCTCACAAATATGCTTCTAATGGAATGGTCAAAAATTCCCATAAACACACTCCTAAACCTTGTGGAAAGCCTTCCCAGAAGAGTTGAAGCGGTTATAGCTGCAAAGGGCGGGCCACCTCCATATTACATTCATGTGCATGTAAAGGAAGACATCCCAGTTTTGGCCTGGCTCACAGTCTCCACTCTAATCCATCCCAAAGGTGTTCTATTGAGTTGAGGTCAGTACTGTACAAGCCAGTCAAGTTCCTCCACATCAAACTCGCTCTTTATGGACCTTGCTTTGTGCACTGGTGCGCAGTCATTTACCAATGTCTGACTAATGAAATTGTCCGAAATGTCTTGGTATGCTGTAGCATTAAGAGTTCCTTTCACTGGAACTAAGGGGCCGAGCCCAACCCCTGAAAAACAACACCTGAATTCAATGATTTGAGGGGCGTCCCAAATCCTTTGGCAATATAGGTATCTCTGTGATCAAATCCCATACAGGATGTTTTCCCACCTCACGCACAGGGTTCCCGGAATAGACCGGACCACAACTAGGCATAAGTTCTTAAAATAAATGACTACTTTGTCTTCTTTCTTCTTCTTCCTTTGCAACTTGAAAAAGTTCTACTTAGTGTTTTCCACTCTATTTATTGGTATACTGCTTTGTTGTCTTTTTAAATTGATTCGTATCACTGCCTTGCACTCTTTCCAGATATTCTAGACTACAAATGTTTTCTTTAATATTCTCATTGTCTCATAATGTGTAATATTTAGTATTGTAAGTGCAGGCGGTGGAGCTGCTGGGTGTTACCTCGCCTGTGTGCACAGGGAGCAGGGAGCAGGTTAGGTGTCACGCTGTAGGTCTCTGAGCGCTGAGACTCTTTCACAAGCCGCAGCTCGTTTTCAACCGTCTCCAGTTTTTTCTTTAGCGCCTCGATTTCTGAGTCTTTGCGGCAGACCTCCAGGCGCAGCACCAGCAGCCCGTCATCGTACAGTTTGCTGATTTCTGCCACAGCAGACTGAGCCACCACGGCCATGACCGAGGCCAGCCTACTGTGGAAAGAAACGCTGCTGGTGGTGGCCGTGTCCTCCGAGAGCATCGTCCTCTTCGATAATTCAGCCTTTCATACACTCGAGCTTTAGTCTATTCCTAATAATGAGATATTAATTATAAAAAGATAGCTATAATAACAATAAAAACAAGTCTCTTTCCCGAATCTCCACAAGACAAGCGTCTACTTCCGGTTTCTATTTGGCTTACCGTAAATACTGAAATAGAGGCGGGGGTTCAATGAACGCATAACAGATAAAATAGGTAATAATACAAATATTAATGTGTGATTAATGTGAAACAGCGTTTCTTGTAGCATGTATCATGAGCTGAATTTCTGAGTCACATGCAAAAGCTGTGTCTCTGGTCCAGTGTTGCAAATTCTCTTCAGCTGCTAGTTCACATTTTCATTAAATCGTAAAAATTTGCATAACAAAATGCAACGCCGTTACACGGAGAAGGAAACGTTATATTCTATTTTGAATAGAATATAAGAACAGAAAGTTCTATCAGAAAAGAAAATAATATTCATTTTTGTTCTTTATAATGGGTGTTTATTCGTAGAGAACAATGGTGATCAGTGATTGGGTGTTAGGAAAAATGCTGATCAGTGATTGGTCGTTGGTAACTATGGTGATCACTGATTGGTCGTTGGGAGAACTCGTGATCAGTGATTAGACACTAGCTTTAAAGGCTTGTAGTAAATTAAGCAAACCTACTCTCTCAAATGTGCGACCAGCAGCTGTCATGTAAGCTGTAAAGGCTGCACTGAATGACGGATCTTTGCTAACATCTGTTAAAAAAAAGTCACTATAGCCATTTCTCCCCCTGCTGGACCCACCCCTGATTGATACACAGCATGCATTAATGTATTACCACAGGACCAATAGAAACGTTGTGCCTCATTAATGACCAGTGTGTAACCAAAATGTTTGATGTGATGCTCATTTTACTACTCATTCATTCTTCTTCCATAACCACTTCATCCTAGTCAGAGTAGCCATGGATCTGAAGCTTGTCCTGGGAACACTGGGATGCCAGTCCCTCGGAAATTCTCCACACAGACACTAACCTGAGCTCAGGACTCTGAAGCTGTGAGATGGCATCGCTGAGGAACTTTTATTTTAGCATCCGGAAACTATGTACATACATGCGCATCACTACTGGCTGTTTTCCAGCATCTAAACATCTCACACACCTGAACTGTCAGTTATGTCTGAACAAACAGCAAAATCTTTACATCTAGATTTGGATCGTGAGAAGGTGACTGTCAGTGAAAAAGAATGTTGTGCTACTTGTTTGCTCGCTTTTCAGTATGCAAGTGACCATGCACTGAAAGAAGCAAAGGTCCTCTCACATGGACTACATTTTCACATGGATCGTAAATTCACAGAACACTTAGATAAGTTTAAAATTTTTGTGATAATGTGGCTTGTTTCATCACAACAAGAACGACAATCTGTTCACCATAACCAATGCATAGAAGTTGAATTGTGAGCAAAAAATCTGTACTGAACAATAATGTTATGATGGCCAAAGATAACATTACATCACAAAGATTCAGTCAGTTTTCTGCAATTTACAGTCAGATACCGATGTGGTGTATGGCATGTATTTACCGTTAGACTACCCTGGCACCTTCTTAAGAATGACTTAACTCTATGAAAATAAATAATCCCGTTTTTTTCAGGGTCATATCATGTGGATCTATCAGTCACGTCTTATCAGAGATCTTGTCATGCATAGGTGTTTGTACAGAGAACACAGAGACAGGTCTGTAAATGCTCAGCATCACGTAATGCACAATTTCATTACCTTGAGTAAATCAGTTACAAAAAGCAAAACTCTGAGGTTCGAATAAATCTGCTCATTTCACTTTAACACTGAGGTTGCATTGTTCTGACGCATGAGCAAATGGTTGCTCACATCAACATGCATTACAAAATCCAACACTTTTATTCTCGATGTTCTAGTGTCTTGGTTCATGTCAGAAAAACCTGTTCATGCCTTGTGATTTATTAATGTTAATATAAATAAATTATACAACATGCTCAAGAGCCCTCAAGTGATAGCTTGGTGGACCTGGGATTTAAACTCACAACCTTCTGATCAGTAGTCCAACACCTTAACCACTAAGCTACCACATCCCAGATGCACTAAGAGATATTTAATTTTATACCACAGGAACAGACACTCTAGGAGCGAATTAATTTGTACCACAGGAACAGTTGCTCTAGGAGCGATTTCATTTGTAAAAAAAAAAGAGTTTTTAATCATTATTATTACTTCACATTATAACATCACATTAATATGAAGAAATGAAGCAAAATTTTGTTTTTTTCATCATCATACAGTTGTCGTTGCCTAATAAAATCTAGTAGCAGAAAATATCTTTCCTTAATATGCATAATGTATTATTTGCTTTTAACACACTGAGCTGAAATAACAAAACTCGCATGCAAATAAGGTTTGGTCAAACTACACGGTTTTAATGTTAAAATAACAAAAGATACATCATTTAATCTAAAAAAAAAAATAAAAAAAACCTCAAATCCTTCAAACTTCATGTGCTTCATGTTCTCGTGTCCACTGTTTTTATTTTGAAGGAACAAAATGTTTACTATGTCTTTACAAAAATGTCTTAAACTGTCCAAATTTAGTCCCACCAAAGGAGCAGGTGCAGATCCTCATAGATTTAGATAAAAAAAAATAAAAAATAAAGACATTTTCAAGCATGGTTGATGAATTTGCTATAAAACATGTCATTAATGCGAAGTAAAAATAAAAACAAACTGGTGTTTAATAAAAATGACCAAATTTCTAGTTGTTGATGAAAATGAAACAACTAGCATCAATAAATTTGTGTTTTGTTTCCACTATTGGCTCATAGCCTCATCTGTGTTTCTAACCTGAAATCAGCTGATGGTCTTTTGTTAACCTTGTTTTGTTAAATAATCAATGATGAATCACTTGGATGACAGATAAATGAATCATTTTAACCCGAAAGTGATTTCGAGCCTGACGTATTGTTTATAAGGACGTGTTATTATTGTGTTACTGCCTGGAAAAAAAAACCTGTTTGTAACATGTGATGTTGGTGTATGCTGCGTTTCAGTGATTTTTCGATTTGAGAGCGTCCCCTTGTGGAGAATCTTTAACCAGTTAAACGTGTGTGTGTGTGTGTGTGTGTGTGTGTATAGAGAGAGAGAGTGAGAAAAGTCCTCCACGTGTAGAAACACTGCATTAAAATTTTAACATTTTTAACTTCACAGAGATAATCAGAGGTTCGTCAATTTCCTAAACGCAAACCAAAACACAGACCGAATGACATAATTGGGTTTCACTAATCGTCAGGAAACAGTGTAATTAACAGAAAAAGGCTTACTGTTGGTGATACAGTGGTAGAAACCCATCCATATGATTTCATGACATTGTGTTGAACCAATACACTACAAACACAACTCATCTACAGCCACTGTAATGTACGACAGCATGCGAGTGTGCAAGTATCCTGAGATGCAACAGTTTTGCATCACTCTCTGTAGCGGTGTAACAATAAACATGTTGCACAATATGACACGGACTGTCGTTTTTTTGCACCACAAGGCGATACACAGAGTCTGACAAAAGGTACGATCACTTCTAGAAGAAGAATTATTATTTGCGTACTGCTGCTGGAGAACTACAGGCTGAAATATAGCCGGGCACGGTCTAGATTGAGTCCAGACTAGCTTGAAATCTAATAACAGAACTCAAATGCTTAATATGCTTTCCAAGTGATGTTCACTGTTCATTGCAATTGATTAAATCTGTTGCAGATGATTAAGTCGTTGGGAATGTTGTGAAGTCTGCTGCTTAAAAGTAAAAAAGGAGAAAGCTTAATGCCCACACTGCCACACTGTGGCACAACCTACACACTCTGACCTCTATGACCTGTTAGGACACATTACATTAGCTAGCTAGTGTGTTGTTGTTGTTTTTAATGTTTTCTTTTATAATGCAGTCATGCTTATCAAACTTTCAGCAGGAATAGCCTGTCCTTCTTTGAAAACAGCATGATGTTCCTGACCAAAAGAAAGAATTTTTTAGAAGACATCTGTCATTATGTTGCCTTCTAAATAGAAACAAAACATTCCTAGAGAATAAGCACTGTTCTAATGTCATTAGAAGCACTGCACTAATGTCTTTAAACAGCCACGCTTTATGAAGACTTAGCAAATGGTGCAGGATCTGTGGAGCTGCTTATCAACATGCCCATCCAAGTAAAAATGGCATCCATGCTGGGGTGTTGCTATACAAAACCCCTGGTTTGTGTTACAGCAAGGCTGTCGTGTTGCTCTCTGACCAGCTGACGCACAGCTAATCCTTGCAGAACAGTGTCTCTGTCTGGCGTGTGCGTTTTCTGATGGGACTTTAAGCTGGAGCGCTGAGTGAAGCATTTCCCACACAGGCTGCACTGATATGGTTTCTCTCCGCTGTGCACCACGGCATGCCGGATCAGATTGCCCTGTTTGGTGAAGCTGCGGCCACACTGGCTGCACGTGTATGGCCTCTCGCCGGTGTGGCTGCGCATGTGCTCCTTCAGCTGGCCGAAACGCACAAACGTCCGCTCACAGAAGGAGCACCGGAAGCGCCTCTCTCCATCCACGCTGGTTACCCACTGAGCTCGGAAACGTCTGAATCCTCCTCGACCTCTTCCCAAAAATGCCTGGTGGGGAATGTTAGAGCCAGTCTGGGGGGCCATGCCGGCTCCGACTCCGGCCTCGTTGGGTCTGGATAACGTCCTGTGCTGCTGGTGTGTGCTTGAGCCATCATGCCTCGGTCTTTGTACTATATGATCTGCCTCATGTGCTCTGTCTCTGCACCATGCTGGCTGTGGTTGCTCATGGACACTGACCTGTCCGACACCATACATCTCTATCTGGTCATTCGGTATAGTTTTGGCATCGTTTCCGGATTGTTCCATGGCTGCTTCCACAACAGGCTGAGAGAAGACTGAAAGGTCGCATGAAAGCTGAGTGGACGTGAAGGACTTGTCTGTTCTTTCTCCCTCATTACTGTTGTTTTTGTTGTTATAAGCAAACTCTGGGTGACTAGTCTCTTCTCTCCTCTGCTCAGACCCTTCTACTAAGATAACTTCTGCAACTTCCTTCTCTTCCTCTTCTTCCTTTTCAGTTTTTACCTGAAGTCTGAGACTGCTTGGATGCTCCTCATTGCCCGTAACCGGAGAACTGATGTGTGTGAGGTGCATCCTCTGTCTCTCCATGTCATCACAAAATCGATTTTGTTCTTCACTTATCTCCTGAGCTGAGCTGTGTGGCTTGTTGCCATGACACCCATAAGAAAACTGCCCTGCAGGTGAAAGAGACACATATTTTAAATATATGTAAATATAAAACAAATTATGCAGAATCCAATCCAGTCCAAAAGCCAATCATACAGCTGAACTGTTGAGGTCTTTGGGATTTGAACTATCACATATATATATAGATATACACATATCACAGACATATTTCTAAACAGTATCACAGTATCTCCACTGAGTATATAAAGCAATTACTATTCACTTACCCTCTCCCCGACTCCACTGATCATTTTCATTTCTCTCCTCTTTAATGGCTGTTGCTGCAGATCTGTCCTCCAGTATCTGGACAGTCTACAATAAACAGCAAAAAACCTGTTTCATCAACACATAACTCTTGCCTGAGCTTCAAGAAATATGACAAATAATTAGTCTCATCAGGTCATAACCTGGTTATAAAAGTCAGAATGAATGTCATGACCCGACATGAAGCTCATCACAGTAATGAACACAGCACAGTGTTGTTCAGACCTGATGGATGTGTTGTGTAGATGCTTCAGAGTCCTCCTGTGTTGGTGGAACTGGCTGTTCAGCTCTGCATGCATTTACACCAGTGTTTCTGGCACACAGACCCTGAAAAGGTATCTTCTCAGAGGAGCTGCAGATGAACACTGGATAAAAAAAATTTCAGTCAACTGGTAAATGAATTAGGTCAACTATGCTTTTGTTATTTGTGCGGTATGAAAAGAAAAATCCACTCTTAATGGCTTTTATGTCAATATTTCTTATCATATATGTGATGTTCAGTCCTGTAGAAGATTTATTTTATGGTTAAACTCTGAATTGACTTTTTTTATTTAAAACACGTTGGGCAATTTCCAGTTTGTAACAGTTTCCCACGATGCCGCTGGACTGCATGTTGTCAGCGTCTGTGGGAATTCATCTCTACCTGAAGCGGAAATGCGGCGGAGCTTTAGTCCTTTAGTCTGTTCAGGTTTCTAATCTGTACAATCCACTCAAACAGAAAGTGTCAATATTAATGCTAATACCGCCAGCATGCTTGTCATCTCATATACTCCTAGCAAGGATTTCTGGACCCACCAAAACTGCACTAATGTCTCCACTACTTCTATGCTCTACTACTTCTAGTACTTGTTTGCGTTAAGAGCAAAACCTGATTAACCAGTTTAAATCCCTTAAGTTTAAATGTTGTTATTTTCCTCCTGTTGTAACCTACTGAGTAGAATACTTATGTACTATTCTATGCCATTTTGTAGAAATAGTGTGACTTGTGATTTGAGTTGATTTGAGCGAGTTTGACAAGGGCCAAATTGTGATGGCTAGACGACTGGATCAGAGCATCTCCAAAACTGCAGCTCTTGTGGGGTGTTCCCGGTCTGCAGTGGTCAGTATCTATCAAAAGTGGTCCAAAGAAGGAACAGTGGTGAACCGGCGACATGGGCGGCCAAGGCTCATTGATGCACGTGGGTAGCGAAGGCTGGCCCGTGTGGTCCGATCCAAGAGACGAGCTACTGTTGCTCAAATTGCTGATGAAATTAATGCTGGTTCTGATAGAAAGGTGTCAGAATACACAGTGCATGATGGGTCAGGGCTGTTTTGGCGACAAAGGGGGGACCAACACAATATTAAGCAGGTGGTCATAATGTTATGCAATTATTATTGACCATTCCACCGTTCATTCATACACTAGAGGGTAGAGTACATAGTGTGTAGTGTATTGTCCACCATTTGGGACACAACTTAGGGTAGTAATGTCTCCAGGTGACGTTTGAGTTGGACACAACCACCAATTTCTCAAGGAAACAACAAAAATACAATAATCAAGCAAGAAGTACAGAACTAGAATCATTAAAAACATAAGACGTGTTTCAGTTTAAATATATTTAATGTGTGAGTATGCCTTTAACTCTGTAACCACGTAAACACTGAACTCATGATACAGAGATTAAGATGATTTTTGCAAGAATGATAAAACTTATTTATAAAAGAGAAAATTTTTAGTACCTTTCCGTCTCCCTCTTCCGCGTACCTTCCTCAGTTCATTCTCCATCATCTGACATTTCCTCTTCAGGCAGTCGATGTCTCTCTGGCTGCGGGAAAGCTCGATGCGGATCACCGCACAGCTGTCGGCCACACGCCGGTTAATTTCCTCCGTTGCTGCTTTGGCCAGAATCTCCATGACGGACAACATCTGCTCGTGGAAAGTGTACTGAGCCATTTTGTGCTTTTCTAACGTGACACTCAAGCTCTATACGCAGTTACGTGTCGATGTGTCGACTTTATAAAACACTCTTGCTGCGAAATAAATACAAACTGTAACATGTCACTGTACAAGGCTGTGAACGTTCCCTTCAAACATACGCAGATTCCTACTTCCGGTTTTGTCCTTACGTCACTACCGTAAACATTTAACTTTTATCCCAAACCACGGTTGTTTTTTTTATAAGTCGTTTACTGGAGTGTTATAACGTGTTACTGTTAACAGTAACGCTAAAGGAAGAATAAAAGTAGCGAAATGAGTACAAAACAGTCATCTTCGCACTCATTTAAACACATCCGTATAGACAACTTATTAGCCTGCAAACCGTAGGGTGTGTACAGGGTTATCTTAAATATCTGTATTCTGGTTCCTCAGACTTATATTATGAATGAACCATTAGTCTCGACTTCCAAAAGCCTCCAAACATTACTTTTGGCCATTAGGTTTTGCAGTAAATGGAAGAAGCTGGCTGTTAGTCCAAGACTAGGGGTCATAGAGAGCAAAAACGACTTGTCTCATCATCATCATCATCATCATCATCCTTAAGCACTTCATCCTAATCAGGGTCGTGGTGGCTCCTAGTAATACTGATCATAATGTGGTACACCTCGGGACACCAGTCCATCACAGACCACAGTGCACACAGTAACACATTTACACACTTATTTAAATCTAGTGTATTAAACTAGTGTAGCCAGTTCACCTTCTGTCATGGCCAGAAATCAGACAACCTGAGGTAAATCATAAATACAGACACAGGTAATTCAATCAGAGAGCAACCCAGGCTCAGAATCGAACTGGAGCTGTGAGTCATCAATGCTATTTCCTGACTTCATGATTTCATGAGTCTTGACCTCATAAATCCTCTAAAATATATTTTTTGGTGATCATAGGTGACCTTAAATAAAAAAAAAGAAGAGGGGATCAGGCCTAAAAGGACCCTAGTGAACAAAGAACACCCAGCAATCTTACTGGTGAAACTACATATATTATATAATGCTTTATACAAAAAAACAAAAATGGATGTGTTGTCTGATGTAGAAACCAGTAAATATCTCCTCATGAATAAATGTACACTATGTTACCTTATAACATAACTTGGCTTTAATACACATAGCTTGCAACTACAGCTGTTATGTAGCATATTATGTAGTTCATGTGGTAAATTAGGACACATTTTCATATCATAGACAGACACAGTGATATAGAAGCAAATGTCATGTACATATATCAGTTTATTCATGCAGTGTACTAAGACTGTAGAGGATTAAAATGGAGAATTAAGAGACCAAGAAGTCAGGAAGTCACTAAGGGAAGTTTGGTGGTTTCTTGCGTCACAGATGCTAGCTAGGGCTGTTTCTTGTGCCGGTGGAGTGAAAAGGTAAGGACGGTTAAGTCAAATGCTTTCTTATTATTTGCTGTTTTTTAAAACCAACTCAGTACTGTCGATGTTGGAGGGATTGGGGATTCATCGGCTGAAGGTTTCTTTTACATCAGTGTAGTTTATGTAGAGAGATTTGATCGGTTTAACACCATATGCCTAATGCAGAGAAAGACTGAGAGGCAGGCCTTACATTGAGGTTGTTCATTTCCGTGCACAGCACGAGAGAAAGAGAAAGGCAGATAAAATAACAACATGCCTGTATCTGAAGACAAAAACTCAAAGTAACGAGCGCTTTTTTAACGAATAGCTTGAGTGATACAGCCAGGGTTGAAAAAAAGGATGTTTTGTCCTGATGTTTTGTAGTGCACAGATAGTAAAAGTAAGACAGTTCATGAGGGTGTGGCCTTGATAGCACTCAAATCTCACACGACATGATAGTCGGAAGCAGAGGCAGTGGCACCGGATGCTTATTTGTGGTCCTCAGGTTGAGGGAGCATAATTTGGATTCAATACTAATCAGATGACAGTTCCAGATTTCAGTTCTTTGATGACCAATGTGAGGATTTAGACTCTGTGGATTATTAGATGCTGGTTATGAGAATGTGTGAATTGTAGTACAGGCACCAGGAGAATGAGGCTGTGCTATTTAGATGTAAAAGTTATAGTTTTATAGAGAACAATTAAGCATTTATTTGTTTGTTAGCTCAAATTTTACAATGATTTTTGTGTATATATTGACTTATACAAGGCATGAAGCTGAAGTTTGCATTTTACACTGATAGTCTGTAAACGTTCTGTTGATATTTTTGTGATAGAAAAGCCATAAATGACAAAAAAAAAAAGTATATATGTTTAATCAACAAAATACAGCAATCAGGACTGGTTGTTCTGGGTAATTATGCCTGCATACACAGCCTGTACACGTATTTACAGGTACTTTCACGTTTTTTTTTTCACTTTCAGTTATTTCACTGCTGTTAATATATTTCCTGTCTTACTTGGTTTGCACAGGCCACAAGAATCCAGCTCCAGTGCAACTGATAACCTTTCAGTAAAATCAGATTTGTGTGAAATTTACAGATTTGAGATTTACAGTGTAGTGATACAGAATGTAGCAGGAGCATAATTGTGTGATAAACCCAGGAAAAGTTGGTTAGAGGTCAGGTACAAAAACATCACTGCATATTCCAACACACAATAATCACCATGAGTGGCTTAGGTGTCACATATCACTAAGAGCACAACAACAAACACACACACACACACACACACACACGTCTGGATGTAAGAGTGGTGGTTCAAGCGGTGCATAATGAAGAGAGGACGAAGAAAAGGTGGGAATAAAGACAAGGTGTTTGGATGTGACCTGGTGGACCATTTAGTTGCGACTAGTCAAGAAAGTGAGTATTACTTCTCATCTCATAATACATACACTAATTAAAAAAATTACAATAGTTATAGTTTGTCTGATGTTGTTATAATGGTATAGTTTTAGACCAATATTCCTCATTTTCTCCTAAATTTCATGGAAGTCTTTTGGTATAAATTAAAGCCAATATATAGAATCTGCTTTAAATAATTTATCAAAAGCTATGTTTATAATTTAAAGCGTTAATAATGTGCAATAATAAATTATTTAATTCCTTAAACACCCAGGACATGAATGTGTGATGAGACCTATATTCCCACCTATTATTAGAGTTACTCTTACCACAAAGCTGATTACTTACTATAATAGTGTTTTATTCCGCTTATACCAAAACCATTTATTTGGAAACAATTACATTTTTATTTGTTGAAGGATGATTTTTTTTCTTAAATCATTGTGTAATTATCACTAATCTAATAGCGACCACAAATATTACTTCTCTTTTTCTCCCTCTTGAAATCAACAAAAAACAATGCACTCACATTGTAGACTTACAAAAGATTTCACCATTTATTATTCCTACTGCTTTGTTTTCATTAAGTATGAAAATACAAAGTGAGGAATGATATTAATGTACAAAAACGTTTCTATTAACTGATCAAATATGAACAGGTTTCATTACATTCTCTCTCTCTCTTACTTTCTCTCACTCTCTCTCTATTTCACTCTTTTCTCTGTGTCCTTAAACATCTGTCTGTCTCGCCCAGTTCCTCAGGTACTCCGTAGCTGCAGTATGTTCATTGAAGAGCATGGCATTGTTGATGGGATCTACAGATTGTCTGGTGTGTCATCCAACACTCAGAAACTAAGGTCTGTTTACTTAAGTCTCTGTTCACATATAATTTCCACTGTAGTCAAAGCTGTAGTTTTGAGCTCTTGGTGTCTTTTTTTGGCTTCACAGATCAGAGTTTGACAGCGAGGGGTCTCCAGACTTGTATAAAGATGTGTATCTGCAGGACATTCACTGTATCAGTTCCCTGTGTAAGGCGTACTTCAGAGAGCTGCCCAACCCACTGCTCACATATCAACTCTATGATCACTTTGCTGTGGGTATCACACCTAAACAGTGATTTTAATAATAGGCATAAATTCATACCACAAAACCTCAAACACCATTGCTCTCAGATGTGGATTAGGTGTTTTATATTTGTAGATGGTGAAACATCTTGATCATGTGATCATTATTCCAGAGTTCATTACACTTGCCATAATTAATGTGGGATTTTAGTATCTAGTCTGCTGTCCCATCCATCCCACTCATCCATCCATCCATCCATCCATCCCACTCATCCATCCATCCATCCATCCATCCCACTCATCCATCCATCCATCCATCCATCCCACTCATCCATCCATCCCACTCATCCATCCATCCCACTCATCCATCCATCCATCCCACTCATCCATCCATCCATCCATCCATCCCACTCATCCATCCATCCATCCATCCATCCATCCCACTCATCCATCCATCCATCCCACTCATCCATCCATCCATCCATTAATTTATTCATTTTCTATTTTCACCCTGGGCAGGGTGCCAACACATAGCAGGCCACAATCACACACATACACACACACACACACACACACACACACACACACACACACACACACACACACACACACACACACACACACACATACACTCACACACACCTATTCACCTACTACGGACAATTTAGAGATGCCAGTAAGCCTGTGATGCTTGACTTTGGACTGATGGGTGAAATTGGTGTACAATATAGAAGGTTATGAATTAATTACTTCTCAGCAGGCAACTCAGCTTTTATCATTCAAAACATTTTTGCATTCAAAACTCTTACAACCTAGGCATCTAATCAGCTTGCTAACTACTAATAAACTAGCTTGCAGGGCACCGGACACACACACACACACACACACACACACACACACACACACACACACACACACACACACACACACACACACACACACACACACACACACACACACACACACACACACACGCAATCACATGTAGGACAATTTAGGGTAGCTAATTCACCTACAAACATGTTTTTGGGAGATGGGATAAAATTAGAGAACTAAGTTAGTGATTTTATTGAAAGCTCTGATTTCTCTAACACAAAAGATGTTGTTTTGGCACAGTGGAAGATCCTTTGGCCAAAACAATGCCATTATCCCTATTTCCAACAAATATCAAAGTGCATTTTGGGACATTCTCATTGGTGTATCTTTCTCATTTTTAATTACTGCAATATGTTGTGTACATAAAATGCCCTATTTATTTATAAACCCTTACAGCAGTCTTTATTTATATGAAAACTCATTAGGAAGCCGTGGCTGTTCAGTTAGAGGATGAGAGACTGGTGAAGATCAAGGAAGTGCTGAAAGAGCTGCCACAGCCTCATTACCGGTAAACACACCTTCCTGATTGACATAAACCTTAGTAAAGAACCTCAACAGAAAGTGTGTAATAGTCACTTTGTTTATTTCTGGTGGTTTTCTGCAGGACTCTGGAATATTTGATGAAACACTTAGTCCGGATGGCTACATTTTCTGATCAGACCAACATGCATGCCAGAAATCTAGCCATTGTGTGGGCTCCCAATCTCCTCAGGTCTGTTTGTGTGTGTGAGTCATTGAAATCTTTAGTACAGTTACACTATATCCACTAAAACTGCTTTGTGATTAACTACAGATCAAAGGACATCGAGGCATCTGGTTTAAACGGCACTGCGGCTTTCATGGAGGTGCGAGTCCAGTCCATTGTGGTGGAATTTATTCTGACTCATGTGGCTCAGCTGTTTCCCGAATCGGATCCAGGTACTCACCAATTTGATATTTTACATGTGTCTCATTTAATACCTGACTTAACATTTTACTTGCAATCAGTATATGTTCCAGAAATGCAAATTTGGTAAATTTCTGCCTCTACACTATCACCACAGGACCAAATGCAGAGCGCAGAAAGTCTCTCCCTTCACCGTCCATACTGTCCAGCCAGGAAGACCACTTCTTCAAGGCGTTGCCTTTCCAATATCCAGGCAACATGAGTCCTGGAGATGGTCCTCCAGCGATGAGACCTTACCATGCCATCATCGATGGCACAGACAAGTAAGACTCAGATCTCCATTTACAGAACTGTTTTTTATGTAACCTACATGGGGGCACAGTGGCTTAGTGGTTAGCACGTTTGCCTCACACCTCCAGGGTTGAGGGTTCGATTCCCGCCTCTGCAATGTGTGTGTGGAGTTTGCATGTTCTCCCCGTGCCTTGGGGGTTTCCTCCGGGTACTCTGGTTTTCTCCCCCGGTCCAAAGACATGCATGGTAGGTTGATTGGCATCTCTAAATTGTCCGTAGTGTGTGATTGTGTGAGTGTGTGTGTGTGCCCTGCGATGGGTTGGCACTCCGTCCAGGGTGTATCCTGCCTTGATGCCCAATGATGCCTGAGATAGGCACAGGCTCCCCGTGACCCGAGAATAGATCGGATAAGCGGCAGACAATGAATGAATGAATGTAATTTACACTATATGGCTAAAGGTTGTTGGACACCTGACCTATACACCTACAGGTGCCTCTTCCCCAAACTGTTCCCACAATGATGGAAGTACACAATATAGAATGTATGCTGTAGCATCAGATTTTCCCTTTACTGGAACTAAGAGGCCCAAACATGTTCCAGCATGACAATGCCCCTGTGCACAAAATGCAAGGTTTGTAAATACATTTAGAATGAGCAAGAATGCTAGCTGCAACCCAGGCAAATCCCCACAGCCACTAGTGGAAAGCCTTCCAGAAGAGTGGAGGTTATTATAACGACAAACTGTTTTGACGCCAAGCCTGTCTTGGCTTGAGCCATGTTATTTTACTATCACTTTATAAAGTAACTGGCTGAAATTTCTCGGTTTTAGTGACTGTTAGTTTGGATGTCCATATTTTCACTTCTTTCTCATGCAGTATTAAAAATGTTTGTGTCACTGGCACTCATTCCTTTTTTTCAGGAGAAAGGGTTCGCTAAAAGGCAGAAAATGGAAATCTATCTTCAATTTAGGTGGAAGACTCCATGACCCTCGCAAAAAGAAGTACGCACCCAAGGGTAAGAACACCTTCTGTATACTTTTTAACCTTTATGTTGGCATCACCACTGCTCATCGATTTATTCTATATTGTAAATTCTTCTTTATGCATCTTTTGCTCACTCAGATTATTAATCGCTCATCCCTTGACTTATTTTTACAGAAAAAGAGAAGAACACTCTAAGGCCTGCTAAAAGTATGGACTCTTTGAGCTCAGGACCTTACATGCAGGAAGGTATATATGTACATATATATACTTAGAGTAAAGTTTCTGGAACCTTATGGATTACAAACGTGTGACACAAAACACAAGCATGAAATATAAAGAATTCAAGTATACATTTCATTTAAGGAATTAAAGAAATTTATATTTTTCCATATTTTAAAGAGTCAGATAAGTAAAATATTGCACTAGTTATGATAATTCATGACCTCTTCTTGTAAATAGTTTCATATTTTCGGTACAATGATATAAACATGGCATTTCTTCATTTTTTTTTTTTCAGATTCCCGAAATGCTTCTCCACACATTTCTCCTTTAGCCATGCCCTCTGGAACTGCAGAAGGCGGGTCCGCTGGGGGTGGGGGCGTGGCTAGTGGATATGCCGTGACATACAGGCGCACAGGTGGGGCTAGCGTGAGCATGGTGAGCGGAGGGGGTGGAGCTCATGGCACTTACAGGAGTCTGGATCCAGGGGCCGGAGCCAATGCAGACAAATTACAGACTCCGTCTCAAGCTATGCCCAGCAGGGCAGAACGCCGTGCAGGAATGCACATTTCTGGGCCTTTTTCAGTTACCGTCCCTCTTCATATAACCTCAGGACTGGCGCTGGGGGTACTACAGGGAGGAAGAGCTGAGGAGGAAGAGCTGAGACAGGGGCAGAATGAGGAGGAACAGCAGAAGAAAGACAAAAAGGACGATGCGGAAGAAAAGGAAACAGAACCGGATGAAGGGAAAGTTCCAACAGATAAGAAGACAGGAAGCATGAATGACAACAAGGAAAAGAAGATGGATAATGTGAGTGAAGAAAATGGGGAGAAAGTAGTTAAAAGAGAAGACAGAGAGCCTGAGGAGGCCGGACCTGAGGAGAGAGAAGAGTCTGAAGATAAAGGCGAAAGGGATCAATATTCAAGTGAGGAGGAAGTGTC
Organism: Hemibagrus guttatus; assembly: GCA_033459395.1. NCBI lineage: Eukaryota > Metazoa > Chordata > Actinopteri > Siluriformes > Bagridae > Hemibagrus > Hemibagrus guttatus. The sequence continues at coordinate 5,997,695 of JAUCMX010000022.1, read as the reverse complement.
AAATAAGGGACAACATACCACAGATAAACCTTCAGTCAGTGAAGACCAGGATGGTGAAGGCTACATGGGTAAGAGGATGAACTAGACTTATAGATATAATGTATCTGCAAATGATATCCGTTAAAAATCCATCTTTCTCTCAGTCATGAAAGGAGTTGTGATGCAGTGTTCTGGAAGAGACGGAGGTCAAAATGAGAGTCTCAACCTCTCGCCTCAGGAGGACGAAAACCCTGACAATGAGCTCCCTCTGGATTTCCAAGACACTTTTGGATTCTTGGATCAGATGGATTTGCCCACTTCAAATCAGGTATATGTATCTTTCTGACCTCAATTCTGTACTACAGCCACAATGTTACTTTGTTAACATTCATTTCACCTTATTGTTTTTCATCTTGCAAAAAAATATCCACAGGTCTCTTGCAATGTTATCATCTTTTGTGTTTTTTTGTTTCTTTTTCAGATAAATGAGTTCTCAGTGGAGCCCCCTGCCTTTTATATGGAAGAGGATGAAGAGGATTATACTCTGAGTCCATCACAGAGCCATCCTATTATGGAAACCTCACAGTTGGACTTGCCCCCTTACGCAAGCAGGCCACTGTCAAACAAATCATGCAGCCTTCCTTATAAATGCTATCCTTTCCAGCCAGCTATAACATTTTCTTCTGATGAAGACTGTTACTCAGGGCCAAGTGATGATGCTGATGCTGATGCTGATGTTGATAGCAGTGATTCAGACAAAGGTGAATATGAGGACATGTTCATTAAAAGTCTACCTTCTGGATATCAATTTCAGCAGTTAACCTGGGAAGTTACCCCAGACATCATGTTAGACTCTAACAGCAACGTAGAGTCTCAGAACAACAACCAGTCCGAGCTCTTGAATCAGACTCACGCCATATCCAAGGACAAGATTCAAGATTGTCCCCCTGTTAGTCAATCAGCTGATATGGAAATGATAGCCAACAATGCTGATGATCAGTGCGTAAATGAAGCTGATCTCAGCCCACTTCCTTTAGAGACAGAGCATTTAAATGTGGAAAGGAAGGAGGATGAAGACAGAAGTGCAGAGAATGATGGAGAAGATCAAAGTGACTCAGAAAAGCCTGGAAATGTAAATGAACCGATTCAAGAGGAAAATAAAAAGATGGAAAGTACTGACAGCAAAGATGAAACACTCACCTGCAGGTACGTAGGTCACCAAGAAACCTACATTTTTCTGTATTTACCAAATGTGGCTCGTGTTTTAAAGTCACATTTTGAAAAACAAAAAATCTTAGGCGGAAAAAAGTCAAATTCCTTAAAGAGTTTTTTTTTTCTTTTTCTTTAAACGTTTCTATAACAGAATGCTTTCACTTTCAGAAAAGGGTCCAGGTAGGACTTCTTTAGAAAATGAAGAACCCTTAACTATCAAGCAGAACCCTTTTAAGGGTATAACAAGTCCCAGTATTTATATGGCAGCACTACTGAGAATGCTGTTTTCAACGTATAGAAAATGTTAATACGGAATAAAAAAAATCTTTTTGGCCTATAAATTAGCTTTGCCTCTTTTTGTTAAAAGACAAGGCACCTCATGAAGTCTCAGCATACGATCGTATGAGGAGGAACGCTTGTCACCTTTAGAGGATTTAATGATCATAAGCTAAAAAGTCTTGGTTTGACATTTTACATTGTTTATGCTTCCAGTCACACAGACAGCCATTCCACAGATGATGAAAATCAAGAAGACACTTATTTTGGTCCAGACCCACCTTCTACCACAGGGGAAGCAAGCGACAGTGGAACTGTTGAGACATCCTGCACAACTGATCCTGTTACCAATGAGGAACCTGCAAGCTCTGAGGATCAAAATGAGAGTACTGATAGTTATGTTGGCATTGCTGAGAGTGAGACTATAGTAGATGTGACGAGCCCTGAATTACAGAGTAGTCAAAATAAAATTGAGAATGACAAACTTTCAGGGAAAGCAGAACTAATTCTGCATACCAACGTGCAAAAAGAAGCAGACGGGAATGAGCTGGAAGGAATAGTGCTGAGTGAAGAAAGGGAAGTTGGTAAGGAGGGAGAGGAGGAGAGGGATGCAAGAGAGAGAGAAGAAAATACGATTCTAAAGGGAGAGAGTATGGAAAGCGAGCACACTGAGGAAGAGAAAAATGATGAGGGTCCTGCAAATCAGGTAGATGTGCATAAGATGGTAAAAGACAGCGATATGGTTCCACAAGAGGATCAGACATATTTAGAGAATAAAAGAGAAGATGTAGACATTGAAAAGCAGAAGGAAAGCAGTGACGAAGGCAACAAGAATGATCAACAAATGAAGGAGGATGATGTAGAGGAGGAAATTGAGACAGAGAAAGACTGTCATTTAGAAGGCGTTGCAGAACTAAAAAAGGGAAGTGTTCCTGAAGAGCTGAGTGAAGAAGATGACAGGCTTTCGGAGGATGGCGAGGAACAACAGCCTGAAAAGGAGAAGGACAGCAAGAGAGAGGAGAAACATGAGGATCCTTCTACATCAGATAGGGAGAAACCGCTGAGACCTCCAAGAATGAAAGAGAGAGATGGAGCAGGTGCAGGGCTCGGGTTAGGCGTGGGCAGGACGGTGATTATGTCCAAACACAAAATGTACCAAGTGAAAGCTGTTCCTGTTGTACCACCTAAACCACAGCATTCCAAAATCACTGCATTCAGGCAACAGTTTCAGCAAAGGGACACTGAGAAACAACAGAAACCCATTCAGTCTACAAATACCGAGAGACAACATACAGACAAAGAGCTTCCAAAGAAAGAAAGTGAAAATGAAATAGGGGATGTAGCACAAAACCATGACTGCCACAACACAGAAAAAGAAAAAGGGATAGACAGGGAAACGGCGGAGGAAAGCGAGGAAGGTCAGGGAAACACACAGCTGAAGGACACAAAGTCATGCCATAGTTTGGAAGGGGAAGTAGAACAAGACAGAGATGAGCAGAAGCAAAGGAGAGGGACATGGGATGGAGGCAGTTTGAGAAAGAAAGGCCAGAACGAGTTAGACCAAGAGTCAAAAAGAACCAGCTGCATTAGTATGTGCTTTGATGAAGCTGTTGCCAGGGCAACAGGTAAAAGATACAGAGAAAAGGAATCCATAGAAAAAGAAAGATTTGTTGATTTACAATAGGAATACCGTGAGAAGAGAGATGGATTAAACCAGAGATTGACTGACATAAAAAACGGTGTACGAATGTGTAAAATAGGATGTTTATAGCTCCCCCACACACAAATTGGACATAATTCGCTAGGTAAACCAAAAAGGAAAAATAAACAAACATTTTCATTCTCAAAGGCTTTGAAATTTTCTGCATATTTCATTCTAACCTGTAATTACACATTGACTGTGTGCATGTTGTGGGCATAAATGAATACTTTTACATTTTGCTCATAAATAATCAACAGCATTTGTGTATAGTCTATTGTATATGAAAACATATTTCACTGTAATAAAAAAAATATTGGGAAATTTTGGTAATGTACACAAAATGAAAACAAAGATTTATTTGTAATTGTGTGGAAAATATAATTGCCTTACATTTCATGCGTAACTTCATATACAGGCTTGTTTACATAATGTATGATGTACCAGTTTTAGAGATTTACCCTCGAATAAAGTGATATTGCCTTGTAAAATTGAAATGTAAGTCCTTTTTTACCGGTTTCCAGTCTGAGTATGAATACACATACTGCCTTACTAAAAAGTACGCCACTTTTGGTAACTATAGTAACTTATAATGTGTAGCGTACTGTTTTGACATACTATTTAGTATGGTAGAACAGAGTGAGTTTGGTCGTAGCCAATGAAATGTCAGTGTTCACGGAAGTATAACGCTATTGGTCGATGTAGAGCGTGTGGAGCGACGTCACTGAACGCGGAAGTGAACGCTTTGTGGAAACAAATGTAAACATTTTCTTAACCGACTGCTTTGGAAAATAGGGGTTGCTAAGGAAACTGGTATATTGTACACTAAAATTTAGTTTTCTTTAGTCACTGGACATTCTAGGCTTTTAAAAGGAGGCTTGTTATAAGTATTTTAAAATAATTTTGTGTGTAAAATCTAACAGCGCGAAATAGACCTCGTTTCCTGAGAACAATGTCTTCTGTCGATATCCATTCCCAGTTAGCGTCCATAATAGAAAGATTTGCCAAAGGGGCACTGGTAGAGATGACTAAAATCGTAGACAAGGACTCGGCGCTTTTACGCGCGGAGATAGCGCGGAGACAAATGGAGGTCGAGGCGCTTTTGTGTAAACTGCAGTTCGCAGAGAGTGAGCTGAGATCGGCGCGCCAGGCAGCAGCTACCCGCCAGTCCGCTGCTAACCGCCGATCTGTAGCTGTTCAAGTTACCATCACGGCTGCACTGCAAGGTAAGCAGGATCAAGAAGCATTTAATAGGAGTTGGGGATCATCAGGAACCCTCAGTCATCTTTCCTGGATTAAAATCATTTTACAGAGTAACCTCTCTATTGGAGCAGTGCCTTTATTGCCTTTTCATGACTGTAAAGTCAGAAAGAAGACCAATTTCCATTCTGTTCAAAGTATTAGAGGAGGAAGCTTAATAGAAAATTGATGGGAGGTTTACATGATGTTCCTCATGTGCTGTTCAGTCACATTCATACAATATATATTAGAATATTCCACAAAAGGCATCTCTGAACATTAGTCAATTACTAAATCATCCAAATGGCCCAAAGTCTTCTCCCGTGTCCCCATGTCTTTCCTCCAGGGTTCTCCAGTTTCATCCAACCTCCAAAAACCAAACATTAACGGTGGATTAGGTATTCTAAATCACCTCTTGAGTGTGTGTGTTTGTGTGTGTGAGAGAGAGAGAGAGAGAGAGAGAGAGAGAGAGAGAGAGAGAGAGAAAGAAAGAGAGAAAGAGAGAGAAAGAAAGAAAGAGAAAGAAAGAGAGAAAGAAATGTATAACATGCATAAACAATGGTAGTGGGTGAGTTTAGTTAATAGTTCAATTCAATTTTATTTGTATAGCGCTTTTAACAAAGAGCATTGTCTCAAAGCAGCTTTACAGAACATAGGAAACAATAAACATACAAACAGTCCTAGATGTTAGACAAAATTTTCCCTAGTGAGCAAGCCTGAGGTGACTCAGGCGACTGTGGCAAGGAAAAACTCCCTTAGATGGTATTAGGAAGAAACCTTGAGAGGAACCAGACTCAAAAGGGAACCCATCCTCATCTGGGTGACACACGGAGAGTGTGATATGAACAATGTCCTTTCTGCATTAGTTGTGTGATGCAGATACAGCATGTGTAGAATGTTATGTGTAAAATGTCCACATAGGGTTGGCAGTGCTGCTTTGAATACTCCAGTCCTCAGAAAGCAGAACCCGGCTGGAGCTGGTCCATCTCTGGATGCCACCAGAGCTGGCACAATCTCTGTGTGTCTCGGGGGTGGGTAGAAGGAGGGAAACATATGGAAAGGAATTAGCGTAGCTGCTATTCATAATATTAGCAGGCACTATATGATGATGTGCGTTTAATCAGATGTATTGGAGTACAAAGTTATGGGATTTATTAGGTGTATGCCTGGCTAAAGAGATATGTCTTTAGTCTACGTTTGAACTGGGACACTGTGTCTGAGCCCCGAACACTGTCAGGAAGACTGTTCCAAAGTTTAGGAGCTAAATACGAAAAAGCTCTACCCCCTTTTGTAGACTTTGATATTCTGGGAACTACCAGAAGTCCGGAGTTTCGAGATCTTAAGGAGCGTGATGGATTGTAATGTGTTAGAAGACTGGCTAGATATGTGGGAGCTGAACCATTTAGAGTCTTGTACGCAAGTAGTGCTAGTTTATAATCAATTCTAAACTTAACAGGCAGCCAGTGCGGGGATGATAATATTGGGGTTATATGATCATACTTTCTTGACCTGGTAAGGACTCTGGCAGCTGCATTCTGGACTAACTGTAGCTTGTTTATTGAAGATGTAGGACAACCACCTAGTAATGCATTACAATAGTCCAGTCTGGAGGTCATGAATGCGTGAACTAGCTTTTCTGCATCAGATACAGATAAAATGTTCCTAAGCTTGGCGATATTTCTGAGGTGGAAGAAGGCTATTTTTGTAATATCGGAGATATGTTTTTCAAAGGACAAATTGCTGTCTAATATTACGCCCAGGTCTTTCACTGTAGAGCTATTAGTAATAGAACATCCTTCTAAGTACAGGTTGAATTGTGAGAGCTTCTGTGTACTGGTTTTTTATTATTATAAAGTTATTTAGTTATGACCTTCTGAACACCATTGAATGAAAAACAATCAATTTTTTTTCTCCTAACCACAGACCCTAATGACACTCACACAGACACACACATGGATGCTTCTTCTAATGCAAAGGTAAAATTAGTCTTTTAAAATATTTTTCTTCATTTGTCAATGCTGCTCGTTTAACTTTTCCTGTTTTTGCAGGAGGACAGAGCAGAAGCATTTCAGGTTAAAGAGGAGAGAACCGAGTTGAAGCCTTGGGACAATGCAGATGGTAAACTGAAATTTTCTTTTGGATATCCACCTACATTTTTACACACAGTTACACTCATTAGCCATTTGATCAGGTAGAACCTGTGCTTTGAATCCACATTCATCCCTGTGCATCAGCAGAAAGGGGCCACCACTGATCAGATATTATTTGGATGGTGAACATACACTTACTGGCCTGTTTGTTTAACACACATCAATAATCTAGCTAACTTCTTTTAATTTCCAGTGTGTCAGTCACCTGTAGCCCATCAGAGTCAGCTTCTAATAACATCATTGCTTTTGGATGGATAATTCAGGAGTTTAAAACCCTGGCAATTTACTCATAGTGTATGTGTCCCTGATAAACTGTCAAGTTAGTGTATACACAAGTACTGTATTATATTAAAATTTATTCTTCATATAGAGATTGAGGAGACTCGTGTGTGCTGGGAGGAGGAGCGCCTTGCATCCAACACATCAGGAGAAGGTGAGGCTTGGAAGTATTTTAGTCACTTTAATGATGTCCTCAGACAGTTTCTTTTTTTATAAATAGCATGAAATGAATACATTTATAGTCCTAGCTAATAAATAATAACAATACAATAAATTACAAAAAGGCATCAGTACAAGGAAAGTGCAGCAACAATAAAGTGTTATCTAGAGCCTGTACTAGAAACTTTTAAAGCAGGCTTTGAGCTAACATATAGTCCAGTGATTTTATATTCGGCCTTGATTTGCAGTTATATGTTCTGTATGTTCCATGGGGAATAAAACAAACAACTAAAATATGCCTTTCATGGTAGAAATGGTTGTCAAAGGGGTGGTACCTGATGATGTCATCATAATAGTAGTTGTGATGTGTAGTATAGTATGAAAAAAGTCACCATTTATACAAACTAAGGAACGTCCTTTATTCTCAGCAGGTCTTCATGAAGCCAAACCCGGTGTTATTTGGGACTCACCTGAGTTAGAGGACTTCAACATGAGACCTGAGGCATCACAAGACACTACTAATGCAGATCAAGGGCATCACAGCACAAATGCATCCCCAAACCCAAGAGAAGAAAACAACATTCACTTTCAGTATCAGCAAACCACAGACTGTGATGCCGCTCAACACAGACTCAATCGTTACAGTAACACTAACTCAAACACTGCAGCACATCCTCCAGCCATCGAGCACAGAGGTGACGGCATGGGGGCGGGCGAGAAGAGTTCACGCTGCGCTCAGTGTGGTAAAACATTCACCACTCGCTTCTACTTGAAGATCCATCAACGCATCCACACAGGAGAGAGGCCCTATACGTGCCTACAGTGCGGCAAGCGCTTCTACTGCAACTCCCACCTCATTTCTCATCAGCGCTGCCACACGGGAGAGAAGCCCTACAGCTGCGAGGAGTGCGGCAAGTCGTACTCCCATTTAAACTCACTGAAACTGCACCAGCGCAGCCACACAGAGGAAGAGGTCTGCAACTACTGGTGACTTGGAAATCCAAATCTGGCCTTTTTGGGTTGTATTTCTTAATTGATATACAAAATGTAACATGCACAATATTCCAATTGTAGACAATGTCTTATCTTGACTTCTGACTTCTATCTGCTATCTGAAGTAAATGGGCAGTTTTATAGATCGAGAAATCGCTACCTAGAACCATCAAACAAGATATAACCCCTGAGAAAAGTTTAGGCAAGAATCAAATTTAGTCCTGTTACAAAGCTTAGTCTTAATCTTCAGTAATGTTTAATCTTCCACTTTTAATTGAATTTATTTAATTAGCCAAAGCTTGTTTGGTGTCTAAAGTTTGCTTCTCTGTTTTATTTTTCATTCATTCATTTCCATTTTAATACACAAGTACAGGAAGTTTTTATCTAACATTTTAGCATTGTGCAAACTGAATGTTTAAATCATCACAAACACCTCAAAAGACATCACTTAAAAGACACTTTCCCAAAAGCCTTCCTTATCACTGGATTTTGTACTTTTGTTACGTACTTTTACCCATAAAGCTTTATTTTACACATGAATTCTGTAATGGGCCTAAAATCATATTTAAAGCTACACTGTATAAAAAGATATATACCACCCCAGTGACAAGCAAATGTGCTGAGACAAAGAGCGCTGAGAAAGGAAGTGATTCGGCTTTGAGGTGGCTGCTACTATGGTTTATTGTATTTTAACATACGCTTGTCCATTCTTATAGGTAACAGCATCGGAAACCACATAAAGATGTTTCGTTTTCTGAACAACAATTAAAGATTGTTTGCGACGCATGTGTGATGATGCAGGCAAGCAGTTTAAACTGTGCTAAACTGGTAGCTACAAGCTTTCATGTTTACATGTTAGCTCATAGCTCTTGTCACTAAACGTGTCTTCTACATTTTATTATGATTGGATTGTTGAAGCAGTTACTTTAATTATTTACTACTGTCAAAATATTTCAATACATGATACATGCAAAAGTTTGTTTGGTGTCATGAATATGCTGAATGCAATGTAGCATATAATTATTTTTTTTAATAATTTTTTTATAATTGTCATGTCATTTATAATGAACTAGAAAGCCTCACAAACATTAACCCAAAAGGCTGGAGGAAACTTGTCCACAATTAAACAGTCTTTATGCCATTTGTTGCATAATGACTAATTATTTTAACTTTTTCTATGATTAAAATTGGTTTATGGTGGTTTTAATGTTTTGGCTGGGAATGTCTAGGGGTAATTTTTTACAAGACCAGTTCAATTAGGCAAAAGCTAATCCCAGATTCTTGATAAATCTTACACTACACAATGTTTAAACCTGCAATTTTTTTTCCTAGTGGATGGCTTAAAGTTATAGTTTGACTCTGGACATGCGAGATTAACTTCAGCACTGTTGAGAATTGAAGGTTTTACAAGTCACCTATAATTACCGTTCTAAATACACCATGACTTTGGATAAAACAGTTAGTAAAAATGAAGAAATGAATAAAATATAGTTTTAAAGGATGAGAACAAGCATATCTGTAAATTCCTTTAAGTCTTATATTATAATTTTTTCCAGAAAAAAATTGATTTCATGTCTAGTGTTTTCCACACTAGGTGGCACAGTAAATCGATCCTGAGCTCAGTCAGGATCTGTGCCTTACTTGCTCTCCTTGATAAGTTTTCTCCAAATTTTCCACTTTCCTTCTACTTTGCAAAAACATGCTGATGGGTGGATTAGTGAATTGTTCTGTGCTTGAGTGTGTGCATGATGCTCTATAATGGACTGATGTCCCATTCAGGATGTGTTCCCAGGATAAGCTCCAGAATTTTGTAAAGTGGTTATTCACCATCACTCCATCCAGGGTGTATCCTGCCTTGATGCCCGATGATGCCTGAGATAGGCACAGGCTCCCCGTGACCCGAGAATAGATCGGATAAGCGGTACAGACAATGGAATGAAATGGTTATTCACCATGAGTAAATGGTACAACATAACCTCCAGACAAAAAAAACTTGGCATGAATGTGAATTAAAATTTGTGAAATGCTGAAAATGATTAGATGAATCAATTGGAATTTAAATAACCAATAGCTGTGTATTAGTGTAAAAGAAGATACAGTTGTAAAAGAAAAAGCAAGAAATCTTGCTATATTTTTATACTTTCTGTACAAATGTGTAATGTATATGTATCTGCATGATTTCATGTATAAATTGTGTAATTTAACATTCATACAATAGACATACCAGCTCCAGCGTATACAATAATAATAACAATAATATATATATATATATATATATATATATATATATATATATATATATATATATATATATATATATATATATATATAAAAGAAAAATACATTTTTATTTAAAACAAATTATTTCTTAATAATTATTACTATTTCATAATAATAATAATAGTAATAATAATAAATTTATAATATATATGTATATATATATATATATATATATATATATATATTATAAATTTATTATTATTATTATGAAATAGTAATAATTATTAAGAAATAATTTGTTTTAAATAAAAATGTATTTTTCTTTTTTTTAATACAGTCTTGTATCTTGCGTGTTTTCGTGCTTTTTTTTTTTTTTTTTTTTTTATACCGGAAGTGACCTCCCTGTTGTGACTCTTTTCGCCTTACCTACCTTTTCCTTGTCCCAGTTAACTGTAATTTAACTATTACAAATTTACTGGATGGAAATTTGCCCACAGGAGCTCGAAAGTGTGTTGTTTGTTTGTGTTATTAATAACGGATATGGCCGCTGCGGTGCTACAGACGCGGATAACCGCCATATTGGACGTGTTAACGAAGGCAGCGGTGGCGGAGATTAGCCAGCTCATTCAGGACGACAGTGCTGTGTATCACCGTGAAATGAAACGGAGGGAGGATGAGATTGAGGGACTGAAGAAACGCTTACAGGTCACCGAAAAAGAGCTGAAGAAAGTGCAGACCACCGCGTTAGGCAGGTGTTCAGTCGGTGTGCAGGTCGAAATGCTGGCTACAGGTCAGTGTGGAGGGTTTTGTAATGTCTAGCGATACATGTGCTTTTTTTTAAATTATTATTATATGTTTGAAGAGTTCTATTGTTATGCCTCTGCACCTTTTATTTATTGTCTATTTGACGAAAATGTCTTTATTTTTCCGACAGATTTGATGACATGCAGAAAAGAAGCACCACCTGCGAACCATATGGAAGCATACAAAATGAGTTCAGTGCAAGAGCTTGAAGAAGAGAAACCACAGCTTCCTGACAAAACATTTGCATCTTCACATCATGCCACAAAAGAGCCCAGAGCTCCAGCAGAACCAACAAAGCAAAGAGATCCAAGGTGTGATGAAGAGGAGTTCAGCAGCCTGGAATTTGAAATGAAAATCGAGCAGGTGGAAGAGCTGGTGGATCAGGAACTCAGCCTTCCACGGGCAGATTACGGTATGGCAGATCCGAGCGTGAGCTCTGAGCACAAAACGGATCCGAGAGATGCTCAACTGTGGCCGTCCCTGGAAGACAACTCAGCAAATGAGTTCTCCATCCCCGATGGCTGTATCGGGTTAGAGCAGTATGAACAGATTCCTACTGACCAGTGTCTGGCCCAGGTGATGAAGGATCCTCTGAACTTGCACCCTGACAACACATCCAATAAACATATCGATTCGTTTGCTTCCGCACATGCCAGGATTGACAGAGAAATGCACTTTGAGGGCAACATTGCAAAAAGCTCCGAATATGGACAGATTAGAGACAGTCTGGGTCACATCAAAGCATCGAGGCCACCACACAGCAACAAGCACAGACAGTCGTTCAGTGCAGTGCCACGCTCACATGCACATTTGCCCACAAATACTTTCTCAGTTCTGGACATGGCTCCTATGAGGCAAAACACACAGGCCAGCCATGTTGGATCGAAGCCTTTTCGCTGTGAGGAGTGCGGTAAAGGCTTTACCCAGAGGATGAGACTGATCACACACAAGCGAATACACACGGGTGAGAAGCCATACCACTGCCAACTCTGTGGCAAGATGTTTTCAAGGCAGGATAACTGCCTCAGACATGTACGTCTACACAGTGCACAAGGGTGGTAAAGAGGCTACTTCGATTGTTGGACTGTTTTTCTAATAATTATGAGTGCTGTGCAGAGAAGGCAGCTTTACTTCCTGTCCTGTAGACTGTCCCGCCTATATCTAGTAGATTAAAAGTCTCTGGCGTCCTCCAGTGGTTGGCTCTGGTACAGTGTTAACCATGGCCACTAGCTTCTAATCTTCTCTATTTTTAGATTCTGAGCTTGTTCTTCATGCATTTTTTTCTGTTTCATATAGATATTGTATATGTTTTTAAAAGGAAAAAAAACAACTTACAGAACTAAAATATATCTACGACAACTAAAATCAAATCTGTTGGATGTTATAGAATTACCCCATTTTGTAAAATTGTGCATTGTGCTACAATCTGAATACAATATGAATTAATCTCAAAGGCTTGTAGTACACATTCAAGAGGAATCCAGGGCCATGTCCCAAACCACGTAATGTATACCTCACTGGACATCACTGAAGTGGTGACAATATTTTGTGTGGGTTCTCGAGCATTTTGCAGCCAAGGACTTGCATTGTAATAAAATGCTTGCTATTTATTGCAACTCTCCACCAGCAGAACACATTAAGGTCCATGCTAACATTATTTATAGACCTACTTGTTTTGTGATTATTCAGTTCTTCAAGTCAGTGGATTGTGATTTCTGCCACTGTATGCATAAGCAACCTGTGAAAAGGCCTTGTGACTTAATGGAAATTTTTGGACAGGTTTTTTGGGCAAGTGTGATCAAATTCCCACCAATTAGAGCCACACAGGTGATTATGAATCACTGTTTTGACACTTGTTGAGTGATTTGTAGGAACATTAATTATTAGCCCCACCCTCAGGATGATCCGACAAGGAAGAAGCCAATGACATTGCTAATTTGGAGGAGAATAAAATCACAAAGCTAAATTTAATGTTAATTCCATCTGTTGCTGTCCAAACATTTCTTTGTGCATTGACTAAAAAAGAAAAGATAATTAGCAAATAACAGACTGCATCATCCAGTCAGAAGTGTATTGTCACACCTTTCCTGTTCTACTGCTTACATAACATAACACAACGCCTGAATAATGACAAGGAAATTGCTTCCTCTCCATAAATTATTTTGCAGAATGTGTGCAAAAGAGCAGTCATAAAGGTAAAGACAGGCATGCAGGTTATTGGAGAATATTTATTATTAGATTCATATTCAGCATGGTAGATGCAAACAATTGGGATTTTCTTTTGTCTTTTAAGCTTAACTCATTGGCATTTCCAATGCAAATACATTTTTTGTTTGTCCTAATGGTGTACAAACTTTCCCACACATCTCTAAAGATAAATTTAAAGAACAGCTGTTCTGTATCATTAAACACATCCTATACAACACATATTTGATGTTCCTTTATATCATGTCTTAATTATAGTAATTATGAGCCAATATGTGTGTTGTGTGCTTTTCTGTTCGTCAGTTTGCTTGCTCAGTTTTACTTGCGGTCCGGTTTTTTTGCATGTCACAAGACAAAAAGGATCTCGTCAGTACCACTTTCCTGTCTCATCTGCTCTAGCTGAATGGAGTGGCGACGTGGAGGTCTCCCACCCTTTCTGCCTTCCTGTCTATGGCCTTTGGTCTCTTCAGCTTTTGGAGCAGCACTTGCCTCGTCACCACAAGCACGGATGGATGTGTTAGCAGTGGAGCTGACTGTAAGAGGAGGCAGGAAGGTAGTATTATGTACCTGGGGCTTAAAACTTAACTGCTCCTGTGGTTTCCATTTTCTCATGGTGTTAAATCCACACTGAGCTGTCGGAGCTGCCAGAGAGTGGGAGCTAGTGTTGTTAGGGGAATGCTGGAGGTTCCTGTTGGTAGGAACTGGTGGTAGTGTTATAGTGCTGAGCTGGTCATGTAGGTGTGTGTCTGAGCTGGAGAGATTGAGTGATAAGGTGGGAAGCTGGAGTAAATTCTGTCCCGGAATAGAGGGTAGAGTGTTGCGTCGATTGTGTAAATGTGCCTGACTTGGTGGAGCATAGTTCTCTGCGTGGTTCCTGCAAAACGCTAGACCAGGTTTTAGGTTAGCAGCTTTAGAGGAGCTACTCTGATCCACTTGCCGATGTAAGGAACCATGGCTGCTGTGCTTCACTACTTTATCCTCTTCTTCCCGCACAGCTCCCTTCGTAATCTTTTCTTCATAGGTGCGACTAAGGTGTGCCAAGTTGTAGATGGCTAGCCAGGGTTCAGAATTTAGCCGCTGGTGGTCTGATGCCTCTGGATCTAGAAGCAGAGGAGAAGCCGCTCTGCTCCCCTTCCTCCCTGATGCTCTGAAATTGAAGATTCCCTCTGCCTCAGTCTCAGAGTTTGGTGAGCCTGTCTTGAGCTCGATATCGGAAGGGGACATGCAGGTGACAGGTGAGGTGTCGGGCGATGGAGGCACGTTTAGATAGCGTCGACTAACGGTGGCACCACCTGTGCTCAGATCGGTGGAGATGATGATGATGTCACGCCCCTTAGCCCTGCAAGCATCAAGCAGCACGCGGATAGTATCCTGGTCACGGGTGTTGATGCTGTAGACCAGCGCAGAACCTCCAGAATAGTCCTCAATGCTAGGGTCAGCTCCAGCAGAAATCAGGGCTGTAGCCACCTCAGCTCCGGCACGCTCCATACAAGCATACATAAGGGGCGTACGTCCAGACTTGTCCTGAGCATTGGGATCTGCATGGTGCTGAAGAAGGAAACGGATGAGCCTCAGTGAGGTAGAGCTTCCTGACTGGTCAGCCCTCAGTGCTCGGCATGTGGCTAGAAGAGGCGTCTCGCCTCGTTGATTGCGCTCGTTGACTTGGGCACCACCTTCCACCAGCAACCGAACCAGACGCATCTTGCCCAACTCGGCCGCCTTGATGAGAGGGCTTCCATCCTCCAAGTAGTCCTGCCTCTCAGCCATACTGCCAAAAATCTGAGATGGTTTCCTTATCAGTGATTACAGATGGAAAGAAAAATGTATACCTTTTAGATGTAACAAGGTCAGATCAAGATCTTCTCATTGAGATGATATAGAGTTTAAGATTTTTGTGGAAAAGGAAAGGAACAATAAAATGGAAATGTTTATCAGACAGAACGTTTCATATAAAGTTTCTAGTGTGGTTGCCAGTTTATTAGGTATGCCAATTTAGTGACTGGCAAATCAATGTATATAAAAAAATATCAGAAACATTATATCAGGAAATCTCAGTTTGTAGAAGTAGGCCTGCTTGGGTAGGCACTCTGTGTTGTTTCTGAAAGTGCACGTGAATGATTTTTAAGTTTAAAATGTCGAGCGCTGAAGGCAGTACTACAAAAGCGTGGGACTTGTTTGAATGTCCGCTGCTTTGAAATGCTTTCATATCAGTAGGAAGGCTGACCGAGTTAAAAGGGAAAAGAGGTCAGCTGTACTGGCTCAGCCTTCAGAAACATTGTGTAACCAACCATTTATTTTACAGTCATAACACGTTACAATACACTATGCCATCCTCAAACTAGATATTTATAAGCAAATATTACATCTCATGCACATACAAATTGTTAGATTTTGATCGGATTACACATGGCATGGATAGAAATATACAAGTAAGTGTGTGATTAAAGCATATTTCCTAACAGATATTTCCTAATAAGTCATAGATCATCTGTATTACATATATTTATTTGTTTAATTACATTTCTTTTTTAAATATTTAATTGAATACTGACTTAACAGGAAACATATCCTATGCTTCTGCACCTCAGAGTAAATAAATATCTTCCTTTTTCTCCTGACCTGTAACTGCAAGAAAATTTAAACTGACCTGCTGTTTCTTTTGTGATCCAGCCGCAGGTCCTTGTCCTAGCTTTGTGTGAGCAGATGTGCTTCGGGTCAAATGATTTAGAAATCTGTCAGAGGGAGTCAGAGAGCATGGTTTTCTGATTGGGGAGGGCATCCTTCCATGTGTCCATGCACACAGGTGCATATGCGGACAACATTGGGTATTTTGAACTATATTTTGTTCCCATGAGTTGATAAGCTTATAAATGTAGAGGTAGGTGGGGTGTCTATCAAATGAATCTTTAAAAATTCTTTCCCCTTTGCACGTTTCTGGCAGAGAAATATATTTCAGTCTGAGGGCGCAGAACTAAGCACATTATATGGCAAACGTTTTTGGACGATGTTGAAGATACGTAATTGTCTATGATATCTTTGCATGCTGCAGTGTTTTGATTTTCCTTCGTAGGAATGAACCTGTTCCAGTATGGCAATGCCCCTGTGTATATATTAAGTTTCACAAAGCCAAGGTTGATGATTTGGAACACCGACTGCACACCATCACTGATTTAAACACCAATCCTCACAACAATCCTCACAGCAACATGGAAGCAAATATGGGTAAATGGATATATAGTTGTCCACATACTTTTGGCCATATAGTGTATCTAGAATGTCAAACTTTGCCTGTTTTCTCAGGCTATCAAACAATCGTTCGAGGATGCAGTGATGGCTCAGTGTTTATAGCTGTGAGCTTTATTTAAGGTCTCTGGGTTCAACACCTGCAAACTCCTCTGGTCACTCCAGATTCTCTTATACACACATGCTGCAGTGAAAGTGAGAGGCAAGCCAATGTGGCTTCACACCACTTATTGAAACATATTGAAACTCAGAGGTAGGAGAAGTAACTACTAGAAATCAAGTCATGATATACTGGTTGACCTTTTGCCAACTGACCTTTGCATGCATGCTTTGTCCTAAGTGATATGAAGTTGATTAATACTTAATCATAAAGTATTAAAGAAATATTGTTTTTTACATTCTTGTGATCAGTGTTGGATCTATGGTTTGATGCTCTGAAATACCAAAGTCTACCAACAGACTGCCATTTTGTTCTCTTAAAGATATTTCATTATAGCACTCTGGAAAACAAACAACTGATGTTTCCATCCAAATGTCACTTTTTATCACAAGTTGATAACATCTAAGAGTGTTGCCATCCAGTTCAGTGTTACCGGTTTGGAGAAACCAGTCTTCAGCGAAGTCATAGCCTTTGTTTGCTTGTATAAGCTCTATAAAGGATCTCCACTCTATGGATAATCATACCTTTGTGCAATAAACATGCCATATGTGTGAGTAAGAGCAATCATCTTGTCATGCACAGATTCCCAACCCTGGTTCTGGGAACCCATTGTCATGCACATTTTTGTGTTTTTACTGCTCCTAACATACCTAACAACGAATCAGCTAATTACTGTCCCTGAAGTTGGAGAGTTAAGGCAGGGAAAACACTAAAATGTGCAGGACAAAAATTTTCCAGGGCTGGGAACTTGTGCTATAATTGCACAATGTGTGATTTTGTAAAGTATGTTTATATATATATACACCTGCCTAATTTTTTTATGTATTTTAACAGCTAGCCCAGAACTAGGACAGCTGCAGCAACAAAAATGAACCATGCAAGACAGGCTAAAACATCAGACACAAGTAAACACAACATAACCAAACACAATACACCCACAAACACCCAAGCAATTACAGCCCATAAACATTTCTATATTTTCACAGTAACAATGTGTATTTTTTATGCACTGATCAGGCATAACATTATAACCATCTGCCTAATATTGTGCTGGTCCCCCTTTCGCTGCCAAAACAGCCCTGACCCGTCGAGGCATGGACTCCACTAGATCCCTGAAAGTGTGCTGTGGTATCTGACACCAATATGTTAGCTGCAGATCCTTTAAGTCCTGTAAGTTGTGAGGTAGGGCCTCCATGGATCTGACTTGTTTGTTCAGCAAATCTCACAGATGCTCGATTGGATTGAGATTTTGGAGGCCAAGTCAACACCTCAAACTCGTTGTTGTGCTCATCAAACCATTCCTGAAACCATTTTTGCTTTGTGACACGGTGCATTATCTTGCTGAAAGAAGCCACAGCCATCAAGGAATACCGTTTCCATTGAAAGGGTGTACATGGTCTGCAACAATGCTTGGGTAGGTGGTATGTGTCAACATCCACATGGATGGCAGAACGTGATTCATCTGTCTAGACCACCTTCTTCCATTGCTCCGTGGTCCAGATCTGATGCTCACATGCCCATTGTTGCCGCTTTCAGTGGTGCACAGGGGTCAGCATGAGCACCTTGACTGGTCTTTGGCTATGCAGCCCCATGCACAACAAACTGTGATGCACTGTGCATTCTGACACCTTTCAATCAGGAACAGCATTAACTTATTCAGCAATTGGAGCAACAGTAGCTCGTCTGTCTGACCACACAGGCCAGCCTTCGCTCCCCACATGCATCAATGAGCCTTGGCCGCCCTTGACCCTGTCGCCGGTTCACCACTGTTCCTTCCTTAGACCACTTTTAATAGATACTGACCACTGCAGACCGGGAACACCCCACAAGAGCTGCAGTTTTGGAGATGCTCTGATCCAGTCATCTAGCCATCGCAATTTGTCAAACTCGCTCAAATCCTTACACTTGCCCATTTTTCCTGCTTCTAACACATCAACTTTGAGGACAAAATGTTCACTTGCTGCCTAATATATCCCACCCACTAACAGGTGCCATGATGACTAGACAATCAGTGTCATTCACTTCACCTCTCAGGGCTCAGAATACCTAAATAAATTCATTAATTAGAACGCAGTTTCTTTGATTCCTACAAAACTGCGATTTATTACTTTGTGACCCTTTTGGCTTTCCACAGCTACATCTACAGCAGGAAGAACAAGAGGCTTAGAGTGTATTAGCGAGATAAACGTGGAAAAGTAGCGTTTTTGAAAAAGTGACTCGTTATTAAAAGAAAAGCTATTGTTTCTAAAATAGCCCTGGCATTACCATGCTACAACAAATGTACGACGTGAAGCTAATAGCGTCGCTGCTTGTCTTGTA